>CM073758.1:3086665-4286665 GCA_037127355.1 Schoenoplectus tabernaemontani | reverse complement strand
CATTGTGATACTGAAGAATTAAGGGCTGACAAATTTGAAAAGAAAACGCTCATCAGAAAAATGCAACTAATTAATTCAATCGAAAAAGATACCACTGATTAAGGCCATGATCAAGAAAATCAAGATTTCTACTTTTTTTTAGGAATATAATGTTAGAACACTTTTTTTCTATTAAGAAACTGTATAATAGGTGTATAGTGAATTTCATATATTATCGTAGGAGACCAAAAGTGTAATATACAGTTGTATGAATAGATAAAAGGAATTATCCATTAGGTACTTCCACATCAGGTAGTAGTTACCTTAGAAATGTCTGAGTTGCATTTATTTTTTTTTCATATTTTCCCATGACATCGTTGAATCTTAAGCTGTAGGAACTCGGGAAGTGTTATGTTCACTTGCCTTAAAAAGCTAAGAGGTGTTTTATATGAAAGAAAAAAAGAGGCAAGGAGGTTCAACTGCGTTTCTGCTGGAACTTGGTGATCTAGTGATTGATTAATTACGTTAATTGGTTGGCCCTGAGGTCTCGTAAAATCTCTTCTTGTTGGATAAAATGTAAGGTCAGGTGTCGCCTTTCTCCAAACAAAATGAAAAGAGCAAATTAAGAACAGATAAGCTTGATATATGGGAGAAGGTCAAGAGTGTTTTCTACAGAATCCAACACGACCAATTTATCAGTATCAACTAATTATCAAGTGCCATGTATGTTTTGTGAAGTCATGCAGGTCGCTAGTGTTGAGCACACCACAAGCACATAACTACACACATTTTCTAGAACGACGTCACTATATATATACTTTCATATGTAATGAATTTATTATGATGAGTAATGCGGTATTTACATATTAATTATAAATTTATTATTTTCTCTCTGGTTGAACTAATGTGTTTTCTTGTTTTTGTAGGAGACATCAGACAATCTCTAATCAGATTGCTACCGCTATCAATAAAGGCTGATGTTAGAAGAGTTATTAAATAGCTCCTATCATTTTCATGCGTGTTATTGTGGTGTCTACAACTACTATGCGGCTATGCCATATTCTACCATCTGACTTCTCAATATACATGCAACTATATATATATATATGTAAGCAGGCCAGTCAGATTAATTAGATTTTATGCAGAATAAAAAATATTTACTTTATCTATCTATGATTTGACTGGGAGTCCAATGTGATTTTGATTTGTGTGATTATATATTGTTTTGTGGCGATTTGTTGGATTATACTTGCCTAATTAAAGATGATCTTGACTTCTTGACTAACACACTACTGCTATATTCTTTGGGATCAAATGCAACTTGACTTCATACACTCGTTTTCCTAACAACTAGCTATATATCTGTGCGTTGTAGCAGAATTTTTTATTTAAACATTAAAATATTATAATATTAAATTATAAATTCACTAAATTATAGAGAAAACCTATAAGAAAGACTATATTTAATCTTGGATGAGATTTTTGCATAATATGTGTTAATGATTCAGGATTTTTATGGCAAGAAAAGTAAATTATTCTAACATATATTATCACCATTATTTTCTTACCAAATATGCATAAGGTTGCTAAATAAAAAAATAAAAATTATGGAAATAATAGTATATAAGGGAAAAAAATGGAGAGAAAGAGGGGATCAATGGACGCGATCACATACGTTCGATCAACCAACAATAAATATTATCCGTCTAATTGAGGGATAAAATAGGTATAATAAAAAATTACCATGACAAAAAATGGACTCTCCAATTCTTAGATGCTATATATTTATTTATTTTATTTTATTTTTTAGGCAGTTAGGCTTAATAGTTCATATTTCAACTACCTCGATAAAACTATTTACATATTTATTTCAAATAGTGCTCGAAAATTTAATTATGATAAATTAGCCAATAATAAAAAAACCACTTTGATTCCATAAAATATGAGATGCATGCACGGGGATACTAAAAGATTTCTTCGGGCTTACTCTATAATGATTTTCAAAGCTACTAGTTAAAAGTCTGCACGTACATTGATTTATATTATTTCTTGAAAAAGATTTCTATTATTTCATGTCTTCTAATTTTCATTTTCAGGGAAAATGAACTGAACTTAATGTGTAAATTGTAATCAATGTTTATATAGACATATATGTTGTTAGTATTACGTATTCTCCGTGCAATCAACATCTTTTGTCGTTGATGAACTTGAACAATACCTATAAATTAAAGGAGAGAGATCACTGAATGGCGATTTTGACAATCTTAACAATAAAAGTTCAAATAAATCTTAGATCTAAAAAAAGAATTATATTGATATGTTATTGAAGCATTTTAAATTGCATAATTTTTTTTATGAAATTTGATGAACTATCTTACATTAAACTTGAAACATTATCAACTAAGTTTAAAAATATATCTATAATTTTTTTTCTACTTTATTTTTTTTTCCAAAATAGTCATTGTGAAGTGATCTTTATTAAAACGCGCATATTAATCACTCTATGGAAAGAAGAGGGGTGTAAATTTTTTAGGTGCTATATATTATGTGGCCAGTTGGCAACTCTTTGATTTTGAAGCGTCAATCCTTATAACGGAGCATGATCTTACATCCCTTCTTCGTTTCATCTCGAGTAAACTATATACACTGTATATTTTGTATATTAAAGTGGAGGTATCTTAATAATGATTTATTTTGATAATTTTAACAATGGATTTTTAAATAAATAGAAAAAAATATAGATATATTTTTACTTATAAAATGAGTGTTTCAAATTTTATATAATTTCATTATCGTTCGATGGTCCATAAAAAACTATTAAATTATATAAAATTTTAATGGTCTTTGATGGACTATTAAATTTTAATATATAAATTTTAAAATACTATCAATCTATAAATAAAAGAACATGTCTGTAAATTATTTTTTATTTTTAAAATATTTTTATATTTATTTAAAAGTTCATAATTGTGAAAGTAATCCATTTTCAAGGATCCCTCTTCTGTATATATGTAAATCTGAAGATGTAATTGCGTACAGTAATCTCTCTTCAGCACAATTGATCCGGACATTCGTGAACTATGTCGATGTTTGTGCCAATTAATTATTCGTGAAGAATTAATTAACAGACGAGTTGTTGATGGGGTAAATTAAATTCCAGTTGATTCCCTGAGCGGTCGACGCAAAAGCTACCTGTTATTCCTAAACAAAGTTGTAGATAAGAAAAATACAATAGCTGTAAAATTTCCTAAAAAGAGAGAACGATAGTAATGGGGGTGGCTATGAAGCAGATGCTGAGCATGGCAAGGAATTTTGGGCTAAATTGGGCCTTGATATGAAACGAGTAGTATTGAATAATTTGCATCGGTCCAGAAGTACCCGTCCAGAAGCCATTGGCATTTTTTTACTTATTTCTTTCTTTTTTGTAACAGAAAAGATGAACCATACAAAGTTAGCATTCTGACACGGACAAATTTACGGAGGAGGTACTTTCCACGTTCTTTAAACCCTATAATGGGATAGGCATAACATACAAATTTTAACAATTAACCCTACGGGAAAGAAAAATTACAACCACCTTTATAGATCGATAACTGCTAAATGTTCTTAAACCAACGAAATACTTCATAACCTTGTGGTCTCCAGCCAAACTGCGGCCAGTAATAAGTACTATTAAGTATCACGCAATAAACACGCATAGCTAGTAGGTATCAGAGCAATATTGCTGTTATGAACAAAAGTAAAATTTATCTGACATGAATACACCATATAAGCTTGTTCCAAATTTTAACCAGCAAGCCCAATATAGACAATCCAACGAAGCAAAATATAAGACGGGATGCCTGACATGAAAATATCAAGGAAATTGCACACTATTCCAGTATGATATGAGGGAATAAAAGGAAGAAAAAAAAGAGGGGAAATGCAAAAGAGGCCTTGATTTATTTTGCGGCCTGAGCAATGATATTGCTTATCGAGTTTGCTTCTTCTTTAGCAGCTTCCACCAATGAATCCTGATAAATTGATAATGTCAGCAACATGTACTTAAAAAATGCATTTGACTGCATATTTTGTCTTTTTTTCTTCTGGACACATTTCCAATCTAAGATAGGGTTCAGATGTAAGGAGATAGTCGGGTTTAATTAAAGTTGATTTCAAGTTAACCTGTCTTGGTTAATTTTTAATTAAATTATACTAAGTATTGATTGGTATGAGAGTTGAGAGACCCAATTAGTATACCTGAGCAGCAATAACTCGTGCAACATTTTTCTTGCTGGACTCTTGAAGCTCACCAGCTATTAGTATCTCATCTAGTACATAGTAAGCCTACAATGTTTGTTACACAAAACTCTCTCCGTGAGATATTCAAGAAACATTATCTGAACCCTACAAGATATTCCTTGAAAATTTAAAAACGTAAAGGATGTGAAAATCACGACCCCTCTACAAAGAAATGATTAATAAAAATACAAGAAAAACAACAACAACAACCAAACCTTTAATCTCAAATAAATGAAACCCAATCTGAAATCATAGAGATCAAAGATCTCAAACATCAATTAATAAAATAATTATAACAAACTACCCTCCTGTCACTCTGTTTAGTGGGTCAGTAACGAGGTACATACAAGAGAGCAAAACAGGTAAGGTACGGGGAATACAAAACAGAAAGTTAGGGGGGGGTCTTCAAATATCCTTACCATGATTTTATCAAACAGTAACGAGGAAACTTTCCTACAAATAAAAGAAGATGAATATAGTTGGTACCTTGTGAAAATTGAAGATCAAATCCAACTCACACACCTAAAGAGGTACATACAAGAGAGCAAAAAAAAGGTAAGGTATGGGGAATACAAAAAAATAAACAGAATAAAACAAATGTGCTGGTCTGGCTTACACTGCCAAAATAGCGGTCTAGTATCTCGACAAAATGGTGAATGATCTCAAGTGCTTCCAGCTCGTTGTCATTTGCATCAATGCACATACAGAAATATAAGCTTGCATACCTGCAAATTAATAGTTTTTTTTTCCTAATTACTCATTCCATCAATTAAAGCTGTGAATAAAATTACATTGCACACAAAACTATATACTATCTCAGATGAGAATAGCATTCAAGAGTTACCATACTAAATTATTCCTGACCTCTAATTGAACCTCAAGGAAATCACTCAAGTTGTGGTTATTAGAATAAAATCCACTTGGTTTGTCAATATAGGCATAAATGAAAAAAAGATCCACTTTTTGGCGAGGGAAGATAACCCAACATTCATGAACATACATTCACCCATGAGAAAAATAATATTAGGTGTTATTACAAATATGAGAAATCTTGGATTTCATAAGTAAAAGTCTAAAACCATCAGATATCGAAACAAAAGAACTGCAGTCAGATAACTTAAATATTGATAATATATACCTTCTGTAGACAACTTTGTAGCCTCGAAACTCAACAAAATTACACAACTTCGGGCCTCTTGTCAGAATGAGCCCACTCAGTTCCCTTATAAGCTTTGAAAATACCCAATTGCAAATAGTCAGTACCAACAAATATGCAGTTAGATTCATTAGGACATGCTATCAGGTAGACTGGAAATGCATCAAACGCGGGATTGAAAAGATAAGAATGGCACTTTTAACATCAATTACCTCAGATCTAGAAAGCTCAAATAAAAAGTTCCATTTAGAATATTTTTTTAACAAATTCAAAGATGTACCTTTGATCTTTCCTTCTGGGTGTATGGGGAATACCATTTTGTCAGCCTCACCTTTCCTTGCCGGCTTATCAGAAGCACAAAGTGTATCTACAAATGACCATTTCTTTACTTAGAAAATGCAAAATTAAATTAAAAAACCAATTTATTAATGCATTTTACTGGATTACAGTATTGATTCCCAGAGGCCAGGTACTAGGCACCAATAAATTTTATGGACTATCGAACTCAAGAAGTATTTGAAGAAAGTTATTGACGCTCAATTCAGGCAACACTGGGTAAAAGTAAAATCAGAGGGGGGTAGCTAGAATCAATTGAGATTGGTGCCACCGAAATTAACACACAACCAAAGCAAAAGAACTGACAATTCCTGAAACATTCAAGAAATTAGATCTCCTAAGCCTTACCATTGTAGGATCTCAAGTTCAATCTCTCAGCCAAAACGTAATGTGATCTTTCGTGCCTAATTAGATCCTGCAAAATATAAGAAAGTAAAAAACGATACAACACAGCCAGAAAACTGAAACTGATAAAAAATTACAGGAGAGATTCCACAAAACGAGAGAAAGAAATGCGATCTATACTAGATCTGAGATGGCCATACTAAATTGTGAGATACAGAGATAACCAGAGAAGGAGCGTGGGAGTGCCGTACATAAAATTAGGATCTCCTACTAGTATCAGGCAAGCAAAAATTCATTATTCCGACGCTCCAATGGTTTTGCAAAATCTATCTATCTGTCAGCAGTCGACGATTCGACTGTTGGGAAAATTTCTCAACATTCAAACCGATCTCTGGCTGCGTTATGGTTTTGGACGAGAGAACGCTTGCATACGAAGAGGTTCTCACCTTGCGTCGATTCTTCTTTCCAGCTTGTTGTTTGTGACTGACTGAATCTTCAGATTTGATATTTACCAGTTCGATTTCTTCAACGGCCGAGCGACAAAGGTGGATGCAGTGTTGTTGGGTGGAATATGTGATTTATTGGGCCAGCTATTACCTTTTTTTCCTTTTTTTTTCATTTTATTGAACTATGAGTCTATGGGAATTAAATCCGCTGTTCGCAGAACTGAAAGACAGAATTTTGCTTTTCGAGATCCGACATTACGAGTTTATTTTATTTTTTTAAGATTTATATTGTTATTATTCGGTGAATTTCGACCGCCCGATCTGAAAAGCAGAGCTCTGATCATTAGCTCGAAGAGCAGTAGATTCGGATCCAAGTCTGTGAGGTATATATTTCTCTTTGTATTTGTAAGTTCGTGATGATTTTATGTGAGTTTATCCGTTCAACAAACAAATTAGAACTTGCATCCATTTGTATTTAACGATTTTAATTGAAATTGAAAATAGCATATGTTGCAGAATTTGATTCGTGCTCAAGCCACGAGACCAACAACATTTTTATAAAATTTTATATATTTTTTGAAAGTTTTCTTACTTAATTTTAAAACTATTCTCAATATTATCATATATACTCATTGTCAGGGATTCCACCGATAGATTAAGGGTGTGTTTGACAACACCCACTTTTTTCATTTATTTTAATATTTAATATGGATATTTGATAACGGTAAGAGAGAATATTAGAAGAAGAGAGGATTGAGAAACTCTTCTTCCGGAAGAAGAGATTTTCCACCATTTTGGTGGAAGAAGAAGTTTTATCTAAATCTTATTTCGTTTGACATTCTTCTTCGGAATTGTCCCCTCTTCTCCCCTCTTTCCGGACGAAATTGTGTTCAACGCGTTTCTTATTTTACCATGCAACAGGATTGGGAAGTCAACATCGAGAAAAATGTGATCATTATATTTCTCTTTCATTATAAATCAAACAAAAAAGGAATACATATGCCATCTTCATCGGAAGCGGAGCCAAGATCAAAAAAAGGAAAAAGATCGGTTCCTCCGTAAAACAGTTAAAACTACCTTATAGCAAAGAACAAAACATAATGTAGCACCAGCAATTTGTAGAACCAAAAAAAATAGTAAATTACATATAATACTACTTCAAGAATGCCTCATCCATTAGCCCAATCTTGCAAGCTCGACTGCTACATCCCTGGTAAGTATTATTAAACTTTTCTTGAGAAATAAGCATCATCCTCCTTTTAAACCTAACATGATACACTTTATTTATTGCTTTCCCCGCATAGTAAGATAATTCTGCAACCCCCTATACAAAATAACATGTATATAAAATGACGATTTCACAAGTTTTAGTGTTGTAGCTCACAGCTAGTAAATCAAAATTTGGTCTTTCTTGCCTGGAAAAAAAAACAGGTTTGTGTATATTCACAAGTATCTGACTTCACAAGAAAAACCAAAGTAAATATGAAACCCAAAAGACAGTCTGATTTTGTAATCTGATTTTGTACATACTAGCAAAGATACCTACAATATATATAAACAAAAAGAAAATGCATATAGAAAAGGAAAAAACAAAACTAACTTGAACTCACCTTAAGGAACTTATTTCCAAGAACTGCCATCTGAATCATTCCTAGAGCCACCAAAGCCCCCTGATCGGCCAGATCCTGAACCACCAAACCGGCCTGAGCGACCAGAACCTGAACTGGAGTTGCCAAAACTGCCTGAACCTAAGTCCGCAAACCTACCAAAGCTCCCAGAGCTCGAATCGCCAAAACCACTTGAACGGCCAGAACCCAAGTCGCCAAACCCACCAAAACCAGCTGACCGGGAGTTATCAAGTCCACCCCTATGACCAAAGCTGGATCCACCGAAACTACCACCACCACCACGAGATGAACCCCTCTCAGAACCACCACGTGAGCGTCCAAAACTGGAGCCACCCCCAAAACCACCTCGACCACCACGGCTGCCTCCATATGAGTCATAATGACCACCACCCACAGCATCAAACATGTCCCTTGCACCGGGTTCAACATTTATTTTTGGAAGCTACAAGAATTATTATTTGCTACATCAATCCACCAAAAACAATGGGATAGGTAATATGTAGCATCACTTTTAAAAGGATTGCTCCATAAATTTTAGTACAGGTGTAGGGATCTTTTATATTCCCACAACAGGTACAATTGTGGTGGATTACTGGTTAATAATTTCAAAACCATATTGACTAAAAATGGCAAAACCTGCGACAAAGATGACTGACCTGCATGCAATTAAACCTGACCTAAATATTTTAAAAGACAGTGACTAATAACTGATCTGATTAGAAAACAAGTTCAGATTAACTCTATGATAACATGTTTGGTTTGAGGAAGATAAATGCCTCCAAGTCAAATCAAATCAACCTAATTAGACAATTTTACAATGCTCATAATTTGCACCATCTAATTTGCCTGCCATGTATTGGAATTTGATGGCATAAGGGAAGATAGTATGAACATCATTTTTAGGGCACCAGTGATTTAACTTACCTCAGTGAAACGACAACCAACATCATTTTCAACCATCCTAACAGCTCTTGTTTGGTCATAGGTGTAAATTAGGAGGGCAATGCCTTTTTTCCCAGCACGACCTGTTCGGCCTGAGCGGTGCACAAATAGCTCTGTCGTGTTTGGCAATTCATAGTGTATCACCTGATTTTAAAACAATATAAATTAGTTGCAAGAAAAAATAAATCATGCTCCTGCATCGCTGCTATGCAACAAGCTTTGCTGCAATGTGGAAACATATCCCTTCTAGAGAAAACTCATAAAATGGTTCCTAAATTTGTCCACAAGTGCAATTAACAATAATCTCCAGCACCCGCATTTGACATGGACATGAGGATTCACTTTAATTAGCTCGCAAAATAACCAGAAATATGCATGCAGCATCATTGTCCCAGATCTGAACCCTCTTTTTCTTTTTCTGCAAGGGACAAGAATTTCACTTTGTTTCATTATTTTATCAGAGAAACCATACAACCCATTGTTAAGATTGAATTTACAAGGTAAAATAACCCTCAAAATTTCCTGAAAACTCCAAAACCACAATCTGATAAGCCAACTTCAAGCAATACATTGAAAAAAAAGAACAGAATACCACTGTTAAAGCCTTTGTAAGTACACCCTACTGAGAACCCTAACAATTAAATCAGCTTTGAAAATCTGGAACCCTTGTTGCTGGCACAAAACAGCACAGTTCAGAGGGCAAATGCATTTAAGCAATAAACCATATGCAGGAACAGAACATGAAAGATCAACAGCCATTTTTTACTTCTCAGAAACCAAACATGAAAAATAATATACCAGATCAACATTGGGAATGTCAAGCCCACGGGCTGCTACATCAGTGGCAATGAGTATGTTGATACGGCCATCTCTGAAATCCATGAGGGTGCGTTCTCGCTGGTTCTGTGAAATATCACCATGCAAAGCTTGGCACCTGAAACTGCGCTCCATGGAATATGCCAGCTTGTCAGCATCCCGTTTTGTCTGTGTGAACACTATGCACTTTCCACCTTTAGCATGCTCCTGTCCATTAATGTGCTTGTAAGTTACGTATACCAAAATATTGGTTTAACCAAGATGGTTTACCAAGTACACTAATTTGAAAGTGCTTCTCATCATTAATGGCCCTTGTTCTCAATGCAAAATTCATTTCCAGACTGGAAAGCATTTTTTGACCCAGTCTAACTTCAATGATCTACTTCTTCAACTCTTTTACACCATAAATTTCTCCTCAGTATGTGAATAACTCATTAATTCATCTTTTAGTAAAAACCTATTTTTACTGGATGTATAGCTTTGGCAGTAGATTTTTGTTCTTTTCGTAGGTTTTTCCAAAGTATCTTTGTTACGTCTTGAAGTTGCACACTTTTTGCACTGATAATACCAGAAAATCAATTGATGTTAAATTATTTACCATAAATTTCTGACACTTCAGTGCAATATGCTAGTTTATGTAGCATGTGTGAGTATGATCTTTATGGGTAAAGTTCTAGAGACTGAATATTGAGGAATGCATGAAGATATTCCACTGCCCACAAAATAAAATTAAATCTCACCTCAATCAACGGTCCAAGAATAGCAGTTTTTTCATAACGGTCTGCAGCTATTGAATATAAGGTGATACCTTCTGCTAGCTTCTGATCTGAATCTCCAACCTAGAAGACAAACCAAAATAATACCAAAGATTAAGATGGACAGATTGAGAAATGTTATGTGCAAAAAATTTTAATTATTTCCATGTTGTAGACAAGATCAACATCACATTTCATACCATCAATGGTCCATGTGATGATAAACAACCCATGGTACAGATCTCAGATATTTAAGAAAGAAAAGGGAAGGAAAATAACAACTCACTAGATCAATTACAACTGGATCCTGCAAATATTGGCGCGTGATCTTCTGTATCCATTTCGGCATGGTAGCAGAGAACATTAAAGTCTGACGCTTTTGTGGCAACCTCTCCATTATTACCTCAACATCTTCGGCAAATCCCACATTAAGCATCTGGTCAGCCTCGTCCAGCACAACAAACTGTATTTCCGATAGATTAAGAGCACCTCTTTTCAAGAGATCGATAACACGTCCAGGGGTACCTATCATAGTAATTGCAAGTGTTCAGAAAGCAAGCAACATTTCTATATTTGCAAGTTGTTCGAAAATCCAAGTATGCTGCTTTAGATGATTTTTTCCTATTACACCTTACTAATAATACATTGCTATATTTGCAGAAAGCAAGCAACATTTCTCATATCTGCTACACCAGCTGACTTTTTTCTGTTGTGGTTCCAATTGCATCGACATAGAAGGTTACAGTAAAGACCCATAATATCTATTAAATTCCCATAATTTGAAACAAAAAAAAATTCAGAAACATAGTAAAATAGTGAAGAATTATTTGCAAATCTTGAAAATAGACATATAACAATAGAGGTCAGCTTCGTTAAAACATCAAGTCATCAATATAATACTAATAAAGCAGCTTTCCGAATAGACTACCAACACCACTTAGGTTTCCCATATAAGCAATGGACAACAAAAGGAAAATAACATCCATCTGAGATACCTCAGGAATAATATCAGCTTATAAGATTATGACAATTGTGATATACCTACAACCACATCAACACCATAATTGAGCTTGCTGGTCTGTTGTCCAATTGGGGAGCCACCATAGACACATATTGTATCAAGGGGTGACGATTCAGCAAATTCCTTCTCCACCTGCCGTGCAAGTTCTCTGGTTGGTGCCAGGACAATAGCAAGAGGATTTCTACCAACACTGACCAGGAGATAAAGCAACGTGTCAGAATCTTAAACTGATTCTGTGCCAATCCTTAGCTATATGTAACTTAAGTGGCATTATTAACTATACTATTAATTTTCATGTCAAAAATCTTTGTTTATGTACTTTTTGGCAGAAGAGAATAACCAAACTTTTGGCTCATACATACAGGACGCAAAAAACAGCAACAGTACCCTGAAGATTTTAATACACCTTAACTATACAAATGTCTGATTTCAAGAAGCAGCAGTACAAGGAAATTATAAAAGAGATGAATTAGTGATATCACAATGGTGCATGTCCATCATATTGGTACTACAATATCAAGTAAGTTCACTGAAGTAATAAAACAAACCCATTCTTCTTGTTGTACTGAATGATTTTATCAATTATAGGAATGCCAAAAGCAAGTGTTTTGCCCGTTCCAGTTTTGGCACGGCCAATCATGTCCCTTCCTTGCATTGCCGGCTCTAACACAGCTCTCTAACAAAAACAGTAAAAAATATTCTTTTAACTAATAAATTACAAAAAAAGGATATATGCAGCGAGAACTGAATAAAAACAAATTAAGCAACCAGACCAGAGTCAATCCAAATCCATTCATAGATTCCAATCAACATACTACACAAGACAGTTTACATTACCCATGACAATTTGAGCTGATTTCAAACATATATGACATATAACATTTTCTCCGTGCATGTGTTTAAATACACAGATGAAAAGAGAAAAGACTAACTTAAGATTTTATCAAGAGCTTTAGACACCATCATTTGAATGTAGACGGCAGCTAACTCCTAATGGTAGACAATTTCACAAAATAAAACAGCGAAGAAAACCTGAATAGGGAAGAGCTTATTGATCCCTCTCTTAGCGAGACGAGACACGATCTCATCTGAAATCCCGAGCTTGGAGATTTCCAAACCCTCATCCCCTTTATTAGAGGCGCCATTTTTCTCCTCCTCGTACAGCTCATCAACAGCAAACTCAGCACGTGTGGCGAACGTGGCTCTAAACCCCGACGGACCTCGCGAGAAATGGAACTCCCTCCGAGCAACCGAGCCAAATAGATCCTTCACTGATTCCGGTGATTGCTGCATAATTGCTGATGTGGAGGGGGTGACCAGTCGGGTGGGGTCGGACCATAAAAGTGCAGAGAGAACCCGCCGGGAAGCCCCATGGGAACAACGACGCAGGAGAAAACTCATAACTCCTGTTAGGATGCAAAAAGGAAATGAGCTTAAACCCTAGAATATAGCGGCTAGGGTTTGGGCTTTGGATCGCAGAGAGAGAAACAGTCCGTGGCTGCGACCTTAAACCCTCCTCGAAGGGTTCTTTTCGAGGGAACGAAGATATTTGGTGAGAATTCGACGGAGCGGGTGGGTTTGGTCTTCAGTGAGCCGGTTTTATTAAACTGTTTTGGTTGGACCATTTGGTGGTAAATGCTAATGTTGGTTCCTCTGTATTTTGTTCTCCACCATGAAGTGTGTAAAGAGTAGACCGATTGTATGCGCCAACGGTGATGGATGAAAAAGGGGAAATTATTTAGGTTTATTGGGCTCCCCTCGAATAGAAAAAAAATATGAATACAATTGTTATTCGGATGAATTAATTTGTCAAATGAATTTTAGACTAATTAAAAGAGTATGGAAAATTGTTAATTCGGTATACCTAATTAGCTCTCGTCGGAATAGCGTTTATTGTTTGATTATGTTGTATTATATTATTATAATATATTATGATCATGATTATGACTATGATTATGATTTATTATTATTATATTTTTATTATATTATTATTTAGTATTATTATTATGATTATAACTGTATTATTATTATTATCCTAATGATTATATTATTATATATTAAATTATGATTATGATGATTATTATTATTATATTATCATCACTATTAGTATTATTATATTATTATATTATTATTATGATTATTATTATTATATAATCATCATTATTAGAATTATTATTACATTATTAATTTTTATTATTATTTATTATTATTATATTATAATAATTATGATTTTAGTATTATATTATTATATTATGATAATAAATATGATTATATATTATTATTATATTCTTATATTATAATTATGGTTATATTATTATAATTATGATTATTTATTATTACTATATTATGATTATGGTTATATTGTTATTATATTATTATGATTATGACTATGATTATTATTATTATTATTATTTTATGTTGTATTATATTATTATATTATGTTTATATTATTAAAATTATGATTATGATTATTATATTATTATGATTAAGATTATAATTTATTATTATCATATTATTATTATGTTTATATTTTTATTATATTATCATGATTATAACTATGAATATTATTATTTATTATGATTATTATTTTATTATTATAAAATCATTATTACTATTATTATCATCATCATCATAATCGTTAGTATCATAATTATTCCGATTAACAAATGCCGAACGATATTTTCGCTCTTTCAAATAGTCAAAAACACCACTCTTCTACTACTCTTCCAAAAAAACACTATTTATCACTCTTTTTAAACTATTCCTTAATTGCCAAACAAGGTCATATTTTGTTAGAGTAACTGAGGAATAAAGTCTTTACTCAAATATAAATAATTAAAGAAAAATAGAGAAAAAATTGATATAATGACTTTTTTAAAATTAACGAGCCTACAAAAATATTTTATGAAATAATTTGACATAAAAATTATATCTCATTAACTATATGGTCAAATCAAATATGGACTTTAGATTCTAATCTATCTCGGCTCAGTCACATTTTGTGCGGCGTGGCTTGGTATGATACAAAAATTTTATACACCAGAGACCAGACCAACTACCTCAAATTTGTTCCCGCTTTCAAGCCTTAAATGACAGTCTGACACGATAAATGCAGCCGAAATAATTAAACATGGATTTTGTACTGTATTCGCTATTGGAGACCAAATTACAAATGTCCTGAACTTCAAACCATTATATATCCACGAATTAATTTATTTTATATTATTGATCGTTGAAATTAATCATTTATGTTAAGCTTGGATTGTTCAAGAAGAATTGTAAGAATAATGCGATTTAGATTACTCTTGCTATAATATGTTTTCAAAAAAAAAATGCTAAGGATCGAACACATAACTTTCCAATTTTTGTTTAATTGGATATCAAACACATATTTCATCAAAAATTATCAAATTTAACGGTCTTTCACTAATATTTGTAACAGTTTCAAATTAAGCGGTCTTTTATGAACTATCAAATATTAATGGAATTACATAAAATTTAACGGACTATCAATCTACAAATAAAATAATATATCTATAAATTTTTTTCTATTTTTCAGATTTTTTTTATTTTTTTGGAATAAATAATATGACCTTATTTTTCTCCGAAAATAACAACAGATTTGAAGCCTGCTATGGAATTAAACTTGAAGGAGAGGATGAAAGGCACGAGTATAAGAAGTGAGGGACATGGAGGTTGGTCACGAGTGGGAAGGACGGAAAAAGAGAGGGGGTCAGTGATGGGGATTGAGAGACGGAACATGGTTCAGTTAGGAAAGACGGAAAAAGGAAAGGAGAGAAATAAATTGATTTTTGAGTCGATCAGATTTTTCACGATTGAATTCGTATGGTATTCGCGCAATAGTCAGATTCTCGTATTTTTTAAATTGATCAACTCATTCATCATTATTATAATAATTTGGGTACCTGAGGTGTGTGATATTTAATATATTTTTATTTCTTAGTTAAATAATTATAATAAATTTCTAAATTACAATTAATAGAATTAGTATGTTAAGTCTATATGATTAGAGTCGAAATTTCTTATATTCTTATAAATTTTAATTTGATTTTTGGGTTTTGTTCACAAATATTTAAATTTTATTTTTTTATAAATTATAGAATTTTATTATATGTATTTCCTCATGGTTCATTTAATTATCTATTTTTATATTTTATTATTTTTAAATTTGCTAGGTTTCACAATTATAGACCGGATCACTGGAGATATCCAGTTAAACACTCGACTTCTTCCGTTATATCACGCATCAACGATAGTATTAATTGAATGATGCAAAAACACGTAGAGGGTTTTCTGCACGGCTCATAATTCAAACAGTTCGGTTAATTGTTCATTTTCAACCGAACCATTAATAAAGCAGTAATACGGTTCACTCCACGAAATTACAGAGTTTGTTGCAGGGGCCGGGGCATTTCAACAACAACTCGGACCTATTCTATCCATTTGAGGATTTGCAGGATTGTAGCGTCGCTAACATAATTTGTCCAGTTCATAGTTCGTTTAATATGTTGAGGTGTATATATTCAATTTTGTCTTTCTTTTTCTTTAATTTTGCAGTTGGAGCTGCAGAGTAGAGGCGCTTCAATGTGTATCCCCCCTTATTTTTTTTGCGATTTTTTAGAGAATTGAAATGCATTCTCCATGTTGTAAAGCTCATCACAATTACAACTACAAATTAAATAAGAGAGGGTTGTCTCATAGGGAATCCTAGTAAAAAGGGAAAAAAACATAAATTATTAGGCAAAAAGAAAAATCTGTGCAACCTAAATATTGATTCAAATAACTATGTAAAATGTTTATCAGGCAAAAATATTTCTATATAAAATAATAGAAAAATATATTAATATTCGTGTGTTAAATGATTATGTTTCAAAAATCATTAAAATAATAAGAGCTTATGAAAATAGTAAAATTATTTTTTTAATAAATTTTTAATATTAAGCTATATTGAGCTATTTGAATCAGCATTTTGAGGCAAGATCCTCCTTATGATTCAGGTTTAAGACCACATCTATCTCAATATAACCCAAATGAGCAAGATCGTGTGCGTAGGTTTTATCTTGGTAAATGTCCATTTCAACCTAATGATTATAATTTTCCTCAAAGAGACATAAATGATAAAATGAGAAGATTCAATAAAGCCTGATTTGGACAATACAACACTTAGTTGGAGTATAGCATTGCTAAAGATGTGGCATTTTATCTTTGTTGCTATCTATTTAGATCGGAGAATGTCGGTTCAGGTGGACGAACCAGTTTTGTAAGAGAGGGTTATAGATGTTGGAAAACAAAAAAGATTTTGATGATCATGTTGGTGATTCTAATAGTTTACATAGTGAAGCATATAGGAGATGTGTGGATTTGATGAACCAAAGGCAAAGCATTCATATGGTGATAGAGAGACAGAGTGTTAAAGATGATGTGAATTATCGAGTACAACTAGCTGCCACGGTAGATACAATTCGGCTTATTTTGAGGCAGGGTTGGGCATTTCGCGGACATGATGAGTCCGAAAGCTCTAGTAATTCGGGAATTTTTTTGAGCTTCTGAGATTTTTAGGAGATCATAATGAAGATATAAATGGTGTGATTTTTGACAATGCTCCTCAAAATCGAAAGTTAGTTGCACCTACCATTCAAAAGGATATAGCGAATGCTTGTGCGGAAGAAACAATTAAGGAGGTAATTACTGAGCTTGGAAATGGATTATTTTTTGTGATGGTTGATGAGTCGAGGGATGTCTCAGTCAAAGAGTAAATGGCAGTTGTGATTCGATTTGTGAATAAGAGAGGTTGTGTTGTTGAACGATTTCTTAGTATCGTTCATGTTCCTGACACTACATCCCTCCAATTGAAAGAAGCACTTGATAGTTTATTTGGTAAGTAAGGTCTAACCATTTCAAGGTTACGTGCCCAAGGGTATGATAGTGCTAGTAATATGCGAGGAGAGTTCAATGGTTTCAAAATATTGATCTTGTGAAAAAATGAGTTTGCATACTATGTACATTATTTTGCACATCAACTTCAATTAACTCTTGTTGGGGTGGTCAAGAATCATAAAAGAGTTTGTTTGTTCTTTCAAAAGGTTAATGCCATTCATAATGTTGTTGGCGCATTTTGTAAAAGATTTGATCAATTACGTGAGATGCAGAAAATTAAAATTGTGGAAGCTATTTCAAATGAGGAGATTTCAACCAGAAGCGGTTTAAATCAAGAAATGGATCTTGCACGTCCTTGTGATACTCGATGGATTTCTCATTACAAGACTTTAACTAATTTGCTTAAACTTTTTTCAGTTATGATAGAGGTTCTTGAAATTATAGAAGAAGATGGGAAATATGTAGAAAAGCAAGCAGAGGCAAGTGGATTCATGGAAGAAATGCGAACATTTAATTTTGTGTTCATTTAACATCTCATGCACAAGTCATTAGGTATCACTTATGATTTGTCACAAGTCTTACAACGTAAAAGTCAAGATATAGTGAATGTCATGTGTTTGGTGGGGATTGCTAAATCTCGATTGTAAAAATTGAGGGATAGTGGATGAACATTATTATTTCAAGAAGTTTGTGCATTTTGTGAGAAGCACGAGATTGAAATTCAAATATGGAGAGTGTGTGTCATTGTACACGGCGGGTAAGAACAAATGTGACTTTTTTACATTACTATCGTGTTGATATATTTTATGCGGTTATTGATATGCAATTGCAAGAGTTTAATGAAAGATTCATGGAAATAACTACCAAACTTCTTATGTGTATGTCATGTTTAGACCCGAATATTTTTTTTTTTGCATTTAACATTGATAAATTGCTGAAACTTGCTCAATTTTATCCTTCGAATTTTAGCGAATGGAGAGCTTTCTATTTTAGAAAATCAATTGGAGAATTACCGTTTAGATATGCAGAGTAATAATGATTTTTTGGAGGTAAAGGGAATGGATGAACTTTCTCAAAAGTTCGTGGAAAAGAAAAACCATGTTGTTTATCCTCATTGATATTCGTGGCCACTTTGCTAGGAGGATATTTTCAGCGATGAATGTGGTGAAAGAAGCATCACGTGAATGATTGCTTGGTTATTTATATTGAGAGATTTGTTTAAGGGTGTTGACAATGAAAGAATTATGCAAAAAATTCAAAATATGAAGACTCATAGAGGCCGACTCAATTTACCGTTGACATATTGATTTTATTTTGTTTGTGTTACTATATTTTATCTATATTTACTTTTTTTAAATATGTAAAATATATGTTTTTCTAGTGGTATTTAATATTTTGAAAGAAATTTATATTTTTTTAATTTTTATATGTAATTGTGTCTACCCTTAATGAAATCCTAGATCCCTCTTATAATAAGTCAATATTTGAAAAAAAGAATTACTTATTATCTTCACTAAACTGATAATATTGATGTCTTAATGAGACATTGAGGAATCAAATGAATTATGAGACTGAATTTTTCTAAAATTCAATTAAGCAAGAATCACAAATATATAGATTTTATATAATAACTAAAACTATAAAATTGTATAAGCGGCTAATTTTGTCCAATCACAAATAAGATATCTTTTTCATTTCTCGTTTGTCTAAAAGTATGGGATCGATAATAATAAACTCACAAAATTTTAGTGAGTTCAAATAGATAGCAATTATTATCATAAATACACTATATTTTAGAAAAAAATAAAATATTTATTAAATTCAGTGATCTCAATTGATGCACTTAACGACATGTAGCTCCTCACGGATTTACATATGTTGCCATACTCATCCTTCAGAGACTACGAGTGTAATAGGAGCATCAAAGGATCACTAAGATGATCATCTCATGGCTATTGAGAATGAGAATCAAATCAGATGGTAATATGCCTCCTGAATATCTATGACACTGCTATCATAGTCTAAATTAAGTCCCACCAGTAATAAATCCTCCTGAGTCTCTAATCCAATGCCCGAGATCTGTTACTATAATTTTCCCGCCATGAAAACTACTGTAGGAGATAGGGATCCGCTCTAGGGTGTCAATGATACTCTTTTATCTATTTATCCGATTCCGTATCGTATATATTAATATAGATAAAGATTTTTTTGTTAATATTTAATATAGGTAAGGATAATTTTTTTCGTTAAGTAAATAGATAAGGGTATAGGTAAAGATCATTTCGTATTCGTTTGCCTTATAAAATAAATTATTGAAAAAATAAGTTAAATTATTTTAAATAATTATCTCATATAATATTTTTTTCTTTGTTAGTTATCCTCAGTTTTGTGTCTTAATTATTGTGAATTATAATTATTATCTTCTCCAAATTTAACTATCTTATAAATTATAATATTTAGTAGAATACTTATTAAAATGATTGAATGAGATAATATAAGATATTATTTTATTTTTAATATATTTTATTTTCTAGTTAAAAAAATTGACAAGATATGTTTGTATTTTTTTAATTTATTCATTTTGAAATGACTTAAGTTAGAATTGATTGTATAGTTATATTTTGATTTTATACTAACAAAAAAAGATATATTTATATGAAATAAATGAGTTTGTATATTTTTTTATAATATATTAGTATTATTCATTAACATCTGTTATCATTTTTTTAACCATTTATTTAATTTATAAGGATAGAAAACGAATAAATTTAATTTTAATAAATAAAGATAATATATAGATAAAAATATTTTCATATATATAGATATGATAACTAAAATATTGCTAGTCCAATGCGTACGGTGTCCATTCACATCCCTAATCCGCTCCTCCACTAAAATCATGAAGCGAAAAAGTGTGGTGTGATCCGAGCGCGGTCCACTACATAAAATTCTCGTCCTCTGATATACAGTGCAGTGCCGCGTGCCAGAGCAACTGTTAGATGATTTCAAAATTCACGCGCACTCCAAAAAAAAAAAATGAGCCCTTATTTTCTGTGAGTGTGCATCGGGCAGCAGCGCGTTAGACGATTTGGTTCCCACTACATGGGATTGGATCAACTATAACGCCCCCTAAAATTGCAATCGGGTCCTTGATAGTTGATACTTGATAGGACTAAAAAGTGCGCCGAGAGCCACGTCACCTATTTATTCACCACAATATACGATCATAGGGTTTATCCTCTCCGACGCGCTGACATAGACATAGTTCTCGTTCCTGTGATCCCATCTTCCTCTTGTCGTGCAAACTGAAATGGCGAACTCTGCGATGGCGAAAATAGCAGTGATAGGAAGCGGAAGTTTGCCTCCAATTTCATTCTCTCATCCTGAAAATAGCATCGTCTTTCCCTTTATCTGGATCTCAATTTCCCTTTTGTTTCGAATTTATTACAGTTTCTGGAGCAGTTTGCGCCTCGATTCTTGCTTCTAAAGGGATTTCTGTAACAATCTTCGAGTCGGGAAGAGGACCTGGCGGGAGAATGTCGAACAGGAGGTATTTATTTGATCTGATTTTTAATTGCTTTATTACATTTACATCCCTCCCTCCTGTAAAATCATGTTTATATTTCATTTTGCCTTCGTACATGTGGAAAAAAAAACATTTCAGCCAGATACCCTCAAGAAGTCACATTTTCTCCTTGTTTTAAAAGAAGATGGTTTTTTAGTGCGTACTCGTTCTGTCTTGCTGATGACCATAAGGACCTGCATTGTTTACTCAGACAGAAAGTTAATTTCTCTCTTTTTATCATAATGTAGACGTGCGTTGATATTCAAGACATCCAGTACATGTAAAGAATGTAATTTGCATATGCAAGAACATCAAATTTAATGATTTTTTGTGATTTGTTGTTTTCTGAAATTTTTGAAGCTTTGATTTTTTTTTCTTTCTAACTATGCTTTAAGTGCAAAATTAGCAGCCTTCCAGTAAGAAGGTTATTAATGGAACTTATAAATTCGTAGATGCTCCTGCAGTAAGCGCATTCACATTGCAGAAATTACTTTCATGTTTAATTATCCATTATCATTTTCTGTTACTATAGAGAAAGAATGGAAGATGGTACTGAGCTTTGTTTTGATCATGGTGTACCTTATTTTACAATAAGCCATGATGAGGTGGTTAAAATGGTGAGATCATGGGAATCTCGAGGGCTAGTTGCTGAGTGGGATGCAAGATTTGGTGTTTTCGATAAAAGAGCAAACAAATTAGTTGATGTTGAGAAGGTATTTTTCTTTTGTTCCTGTTTGATTAATATTCTCAAGGATTCATTGGTATCCAGACCTGTTCTGTTAACATTTATTTAGCCCAAAGCCATTATAGCATACACCCAACTTTGATTGTACATCCATTTGATATTTTGATAATTTGAAAAAAAAATACTAAAAAAAAAGTTAAAATTGTAGACGTTCTCAATCATTCAAAATATACACAAGTAAACAACATTTAACTTTTTTTTTCCTCAGGACAAGACAACAAAATATGTCGGTGTACCAGCTATGAATTCAATTTGCAAAGCTCTCTGCCAACAAGATGGTTAGCCTTAGGGATTAACATCTTGATTTTAATACTATAGTTGTTAGGTTCAAATAGTAGTTAAAACATCATTGGCCTATGTCACATTCTCTTTTTTTGCTTCTTTGCTGGTGCTTACTTTCAACATTGTTAGTAAGTCAAGTATTAAATTGGTAGAATTAGTTGGGGGAATAAGTAGGCATTATGATAAAGTACCAAGTGTGATACCTGGCTAAACCATTTTGTATTGCATCTTTGTGTCTTGATTTGTTTCTTTGGCCTTCATGTTAAGAATTGCTGATAATAAGAGGACAATTCAGGTCGAAAAATCAAAATTTAATGCAGGATCACTCACAAATTGAATGCTAATTGAAGCGTAATGTGGTTAAGTTGCACTTACTTTTCACTTCCAAATAGCATATTTTTTTGTTACCAAGTGCCGTGCCAAGTTTTTGTTAATGAGCAAGAAAAAGAATTATGTTTACTTTTTGGGAATATCTAATCAATGAGCACTATCTTTCTTACTTTTTCTTTGCCATTTAGGTGTGGAGGCCAAATTTGGGGTCACAGTTGGGAAAATGAATTGGATTCAGGACAGGAGCTCATGGTCCTTAATTGGGTTAGATGGGAAAGAACTAGGTCAATTTGATGGTGTTGTTGCATCAGATAAAAACTTGGTTTCACCCCGATTTAAAGAAGTCCATGGGGTACCACCTCCTCTTGGTCCGTCCATTTATTATTCTTTCAACAATATTGCAAATTATTCCTTTTATTGTTTCAAGATACTTTGGTGTCAAAAAGGTATAGGCATAGGGGACCTGCATTGCAAATTGGTAATTTCCAGGATGGTAATGTCTGTCTTGTCAGTTTGTTAGACATCAATGCCTGAGCCTAAAAATAACCTTGAATACCTCATACATCAAAGTTATATCATGAAACAAGATCTAGTGTCTACTCAAGCTGGTACAGAACTTACAGTTCTTCTATTTCTGTCTTGATTTTTACATCTGGAAGGCCTTGAACAACACATTTATTGATTATTTTCATATTTTGTATTGTCAGATGTATCACCATACAGAGAATTCTCAGTTTTATCACAAGGAATCCCCGTTCGAGCATGCTTTGCTCTTATGCTAGCCTTTTCACATCCTCTTTCTTCGGTAAGAAATGCTTTGGTGAACTTCTAATTCTTCTAATGTACAACATTAACCATTTGTACCTTTACTTATTTTTCTGCTTGTGCAATGTAAGCTTCCATTTTTAACCCATTTTTGCCTCAGTGGTAGAAAGCTTTACCCAATCTGTCTTAGTTATTCTCTATAGAGTGACTAAGCACCATCAGATCTTAGAAAAATGGAATAGAAACGTTAAACAGTATTCAGACAGGGTAAGATCACTTGAAAATAGATCTAGCCTGTTAATCTTGATGATAGTCATTTTATAAATATTAAATTTAAAATCCAATAACTCCTGTGATCTGTAGAATGGATATATAATTTGATGCGATGATAAACTCAGAAACATTTATGATCTGTTAGAAAACAATGAGATTTGAAGCTTTCTACCGGGCCTCCACAAAGCAATTTGAAAGATCACAAATATTTAAATTTCATGGATTTTGAAATATAAGCCCATTCTGAGAAACAGTTTATAAACTTATAATTTAGTGTTGGAGTTTGCAGATTTTGTTTGAAAAATATTGTGAAGATTATGGAGATAACCTATTATCATGCAATCTATCCCTTCAACCAGGTCACTGACAATACAAGTTCACACCTTTTGGTTGATATTTATCCTGCCTTTATCATTACCATTTTGGAATATTAGTTTGGATTTAACATTTGAAGGCTGAAAGTGCATGATCATGTGTTTCAAGTAGTTTGTCAGTGTTCAGAAAAGCAAGCTTAAAGCTCCTTAAAGTTCCTTTAGCCTCCCAAATGCTTTAATCCCATTGAACGCTCCTTCCTTAGCAGGGATTAAAGGCACCCTCCTTAAGACTTAATCCTGCCTCATTTCTTAAGACCCCACCCTTGGATTGAGATTTTTGGCCTCCTTAGTTTTCTTAAGAAGCCATTTCCTTAATCCATGTCACCGAACATGACCTTTGAGATTATGTTTTACAATTGTTAGGTGCAAGGGGAAGGGATTTCTTTCCTGAATTCAGACATACTAAGCTATGCATTTTGTGATAGTAGTAAGCCAAGCCGTGCTTTTATACCTCCAAATGGGTAAATATATTTTTTTAAGCTAAGCTTCATTTGTTCGAACATATTGTTTTAGGTGCAGCTAAAGATGCACCGAACAATTGTACAGTTCTGATTTGAACAAAGGTTTTTAGTGCTAATTTCTCTTTTAAGATTATTTGTTGTTTCTATCTTGAGGTTAAATTGGATTAAATGAGGACAACTAAAGTTGCACACATGAGATTCAATGATTTAAGCCAAGTTTGCTTGAATTTCCAAGGTTAAACTTGGGGGCTTACCAAGTAGTAAAATATGGACCAGCAGAAATAGAAAAAGAATCCTTAATACATATTCCTCATTACATGTTCATAATATTTTTTATGTGTTTTCGTGTGAATGTATTAGTCAATCTTGGGTACTGTACTCTACAAGTGAATATGCGGCTTCTATCATAGAAAAAAACAGCTTAAAGAAGCCATCAAACGAGATTCTGTCAAAAATAGCAGATGAACTATTTCAAGAATTTAAAGCTACAGGATTGAACATACCAAAGCCAATCTTTATGAAGGCTCATAGATGGTTAGTATTTCAATGTCTTTGGCAAGGTTAAATTGATTCATAAATGCAAATGGAGAGTTATTTTGTTGGAGAGCTAAAAACCAATTTAAGGCTGAACTGCACTTCTGAAGCAAATATATATTATTATTATTCGGAGCCTACTTTTTGTGAACCCTTTCAGATGTCTTGTTCTTAATTAGAGAATCCTTTAGAAGTATGGTTGAATTCAGCCACAATTGCAGACTTGACACACGTTGATCCAAAGATATCCAATTGGAGGCTTGGTTGCATAACTGGGGTTCACTTCCTTGCTGTCCCCTTTTCTGGGCTTGTGTTGAACTAGGCCTGCTTATTCTAAACTTCAGCAAAATTGGTCCTGAAAAATAACATTCTATTATTCTTATTGCTAAGTACAAAAGTTGCCGGAGCCTTCCATAAAATTTTCATAATTTTTTTTTCTTTTCTTTTTCCAGGGGAAGCGCATTCCCGGCTGTGGCTATCAGTCCGGAGGAAAAATGCCTTTGGGATAATGATACAAAGTTAGCAATATGTGGAGACTTTTGCGTAAGCCCATATGTGGAAGGTGCAATTCTTAGTGGCATTGGAGCTGCCTCTAAATTCTTGTTGAGTTCAAAAATCTCTTGTGGACTATGAGCCCTCAACAGGTTTTACATACTTTTATTTCTTGTTTTTCCAATATTCTAGCACTTTTATTGTCTTTGCTAGAGCGATGACATGGATTGATTTTGTTGGTTTATTTGTTTATAAATGATGAGGTTTGTAGAGCGAATATATTATTTTTTTATTATTTTGGGGTACAGCGATTAACTACTGTGCTATAAGAATTACAAAACAAGTATAGGGATAACTTGATATTGAGAAAAAAATTTGTCAATGTCGACAGCACCTTTTCGAAATCAAATAAAAATATATTTCTGGGATTATTTGTTAAGTTAGGCGGGATAAATATTTGTTTTCTCAGCTGCAATTCCCAAGTCCTCTATATAGGGCCTGAACAAAAGTACAAAACTAAGATACTAGGAAGCTTCATTGTGAGCCCACTTTGAACTTTACTATTGCGTATAAATAACTAATCCTAAACGCCACTTTAGCATAATAAAGAAAAGAATAGTATGCAAAAAGCTACCAAGGCATAGATGCAATATCTAGTTATTGCCTCTTTTCTGTGGGATATCTTTTCTATGCTCTAAATCAAGTTGTGTCGGCGCATGCCTCAAATTCCGGTTTGCTTTTGTGTTTGTGGGTATTAGTCTATTAGAGAGGAAAAAGGTAATTGCAATCGCATGGAAAAGCTATGCCTATACTTCAATGTTGTCCTTGCATCGGTGTCCCCTTGTACTTTAATTCAAACAGTGAAGTTATCAAATTTCAAACAACGTCTAAGAGAGACAAAAGTAAAGATTAGAGAACTTTGTTTTCAAAATCTGCCTCGTTTGTTGAACAGTATCAGTTTAGATTGAATTGAAAGGAGAGTGTTGACTGGTGATGATGTGCTCTTATAAGGGAAAGTAACTTACCATAGAGCTTGCGCTTTTCAGATAATTTATTTTTTAATATATTTGAAGGCTGGTAGCCTGGTACATTGACTCACTGTAGATCTGGTGCCAAAGTCTAAATTTTTTTTTGAACTCGACCTAGAGACTAGACAGTGGGTCGAGCAGAGAAATCAGACCACTGCCGAATTATTAATTTATATTGAATAGAATTTTAAACAAGGAGAGGCAGGAACTTCTAAAACTATGTTTGTGGGTAAATTTAATAACTATATTGATATGTTAGTCGTGTTTTTTAACTTTTTATTCGATTATGTACACCAATTGTGATTCTGCCATCTTGTCAATCTATATTGGGTTCTGTCATGACTCATAGAGATATAACAGAGTTGACATGTGATGTCAAACTGATCATTATTTGAAAAATATTAAGAATAATCGTCGGTGATTAATTAGATGCAGAAGCTGTGATAATCGATTAAGGAAAACAAAGGGGGATTAAGGATATATTCTATTTTAATTTCGATATGAGTAATATCCATTCATAATGATAATATAATTCAAATAAACAATTTTCACATGCGTGCATTGGGTGTGATAGGATGAAATTTTAATCAGGAAAAATGAAGAGAAATTACGCAATGGAGCCCACGATTGTTTGTAGCTGAAAAAGCGCCATATCCGAAAGTCACAATCATTATTTGCTCTAAAATTCTAGCAATGATTAATGAGGCCAATTCCTTTGGACCACTGCCATTGCATTTTTAATTAAAGCACAACGCACAAGGGAGAATAATGGACATAGGTCTGTTTGGCTATTGGCATTTAAGATCGACCTATGCATATGCCAACTTGAATATGACATTTTGCATGAAAGATACTGGTATGTACGATGAGTAGAAAGATAAATTTCATTACTTCTCGGCGAGTCTAAATTGATTTAAATCATTCATCTTGGGTTGAACTTCATCCAACTCATAACTCCAAGGCAAATAAGAAAGAATAATCCAAAGCTATGACTATGAAAGCAAGTTTTTCTTTCAGAACAGAAGGATAGGGAGAGCTTTCTTTAAACTTTGACAACGCCATCATGATGTCTGGTTTGTAAATACATACAAAACCAAGCAACTTTTCTTTGAACTCGTCTGTTCACGTTAATTCAAATTGATTTTTTTTTTAAATGCGTTCATATTTCTCTCTAAACGAACGAATCCTTGCATTTGTGTCCATCCCTCCTTGTAGTTCAAAATTTCTTTGTTAGGTCACTGCTTGAATTCGATCAAAAATATTGCATACATACATTCTCGGTACTTTGGATTTAAATTTACACGATCTACATATTAACATCCTTGAATGCAAAAAATTATTATTTTTAAATTTTCTTACTAGTTATTCAGATTTTTAAAATATGATTCTATTTGAGTTGTTGTAGTAATAATAATATAATATTTTAGGTTCATCAGAAATCAGAAAAAAGTAGTAAGAAAACTTCAAAAATAATAAATTTTCACTTCCGTCCCAGGTATCTATCTTTTATGAAACGAAAGATATGGATTACATTTCTTTCATATAAAGAAAAATAAAATATATTAAAGCAGAATTTAAATTCGAAAATGAAATTTATTCATTTATTCTAAGAACTTTTCTTTTATTAAATTTAAATCATTAATCTTGTTAATTTCTATGATAAATGTATGCTTTTAAAATTTTATAATTTTTAAAGTTCATTTGATGCTATATCAAATTAATTAGTTTTATTTATTTTGTCCTCGTTTAATCTAATATCAAATGAAGAAGCATACATCAGCCATAAAAATTAACAAAATCAATAGCTTGATGTGAAATTTGAGTTTTAAAATTTAAAATATAAATTAAAAAAAGAGTTGGTCGCATTTTATGATACTTAAAACTTGACGTTAGTATCTTTCAATAATCAACTCGTTTTGTCTCCTCCATGATAAAGCTCTGTGTTTAATCTCGGGACTAAACTTGGCAAGTTATTAAATACTCTCACGTCAGAAACATCACCAATGGCCCACATCAAGCTCGCAGGCCTCGTACAAAAAATATTATAGTGAATATTATATACAGAGAGTAAAGCTAAGATATTTCTTTCCCCATGCTTTTAACTAATATATATGCTATAGTATTTTTAAATTTTCAATTTATGTTACTTGGTGGGATCCCTTCACAATCAATTATTTTGACAATCTTGATACCAACCTTCTATAAATTCATAAAAAAATAAATTTTTTTTTACAAACATATTTTTAAGTTCATGGATTGGCCGCGTTTCAAATTTCACACAATTTGGATGTCACATAGATGATATTCAATCAATGACCATTAAATTTAAACCGTTAATATTATCATATAATTTTGAAGTCTTTAATGGAATATCAAATGACATTCAAATTATATGAAATTTGAAATACAATTAATCCATAAACTTAAGAATATATTTTTAAAGTTTTTTCATCTTAATTTTTTTTATAAATTTATAAAAAGTTGGTCATCAAGCCCGCTCATTTTTATATTAAAACCCAGCGGATATTTTTTCCCTATTTTGCGAGCTTAGTAAGTATTTATTTCAGATTGTTTTTAAGATTATTCTAAAATAATAATAAAGTACTTGGAGATTTTGATATGAAGAATATAATTCAAAATTCTAGATGTCAGATTTTTTTTATATTTAATATAACCCGGAGGGTTTTGGTACTTTTGGAAGCACTCCAAACTCTACTACACACAATGATGATGGCGATTATCTGTTGAATGTAATTTATTTAGTTATGAACATGCAAAAGAAGAATGTTGTTCTGAGAACCGCATCTATGTTCGTGTGTGAGCAAGTCTCATTCTAACTTTTTAATATCTGTTCTTGTTCTTACCTTCTAATATCTGTAATATTTTGTACGTTCTTTAATTATCAACAAAATTAGATACAAAATTCGGATGAAATTATTTATAAATATTTTAAATTGGATGATTTAATCATCATCTTTGACTAAAAAGATCAATAAATTTTAATAAAAGTGTTAAAATAATATCGTTGACCTTGGAATTATTGTCGATTTGACAATATTTGTTAAATTACAGATGTATTGTTCCATACAAATTAAGATCATAAGATTACCAAATTCGTTAATTTAAATATCATAATATTATTTTATATAAAAATCATTAAAATATTTGATGATCAGCAAGAGATTTTTCGAATATCACCATTTTGTAATATCATTTTTCCGTTAAATGATTATCAAGGTTGTGGAGGCTTTATGCACGGGAACGAAATTAACTAACAGGGAATATACGAATGGTTTCGTTTTCATGCACATTGATTGAGCCTTTCTTGATATTTAAGGCTTTTATGCATAGTTTGAGTATACAACTCAAACGGATTTGTGTGGTAACTGGTAACTTGTAACTTCACAAGTTCTCATATTGATTGATTCCTTTCTCTAATTAATGCACCATGCCTCCTCAATTGCAGAATAACGAGTAGGACATCTAAAGGAACACAAAAAAGTATCTTTATCAATTATCATGGCATGTTTACGGATTAAATATATATATTGAGAAAAAAAAATGTTAGCCTATGATGCTACACATAGCATGGATAGTCTGTGTATGACGAATCGTTTCGCCGTTTTCAAAGTTTAATTGGTCGATCCGATTAGTTAAAATATTTTTCATATGAAAATCTAGTGGAGAATCAAATTATATATTTTTTAAGATAGCTAAAAAATTAATCTTTTTAAAAAACTCATAATAATTAAATCAAGCGATTTTCTAGCTATCTTAAAAAATAATAAAAAAATTCTAAATGATATAAAATTCGACCCCCACTAAATTTTCATATGAAAAATATTTTAATTGATCGTATCGATCATTTGAACTTTAAAAACGAAGAAATAATCCGTAATACACGGCCGTCCGTGCTATGTATACATTGTAGCATAACACACACTCTCTCTTTATATATATATATATATATATATGAGTCCGACTATGGTGCTTTGCAAAGCACAGAGGCGCTGTGTGCTTTGCGCTCTATTCTTAATTTTAAGTCAGAAATGACCGATTTGAACCGTTCAATCTAATCTTCATATCAAAATCTATTAGTAAACCAAAATTTATATTATATATATATATATATATATATATATATATATAATACATCGATGGTGTTTGGTTACATAATTTTTAAAATAAAGAAAAAAAATAAGAAAAATAAAATAAATGTATGTTGACAATTTCCAATTATCTGAGGTGGAAACTAATCATAATACATGTCAGTGATTTCTATTTATAACTGCTGCACTGTTTTGTGTTTGTGTCTGAAGATTCTATTACATCCCCTGTCCATACAATAAAAAACATTATTATTTTACTACTAGAATTTGATGTATAAATGTATGTATGAATTTTAGTAAAGTGAGTATAGATAGTGATTGGCGTGAGTGTATTAATATACATACTAGTGAACTTTATTTGAACTATATTTATATTATATTTGAGTGCGTAGACTAATATATCACGATAATAATTAGAAAGACAGTAGCGTGAAAGACAGTAGCATGCATGTATATCATTATCTTCCTAGCTACTGTATTGTCACGTGAGAATACACATGCAAATATGTTAAAATATTATTCAAAATAAAGGGCACTAGCATGTGTTTGAGTACACACACCAATCACTTTTATATTCACGCTACTAAAATTCATACACACAATGATACAACAAATTTTAGTAGAGTTTGTAATTTGTGTTTTTGATGTCTTACTGCTGCAATATATATATCTTTTCATATTGGGGCAAATGTAGAATTTTGATCGGGGGGTCAATTATCGGATTGTAATAGTTTATCGGATTTAAACTCATTAACTAATCGGGTTTAAACTCATTAACTAATCGAGTTTAAATCCATTAACTAATCGGGTACTAATTAAAAAAATAATAATTTAATATATATGCTTACCTAATAATTTTTTTATTAAAATAATAACATTTTATATATTAAAATAATAACAAAATAAACCTCAAAGTAATAGATAATCAAGTTGATGAAGAAAGTTTTCCATCTACAAAACTTTATATTTTGATATCTTTGCATAATTATTTCATTATATGATATTAAATATATTTTTTCAATAAAAATAATCAAATAATACAGAGGGAGGAGGAAAATTACAGAAAACATTACCGAAAAACACATTTTTTTAAAATTCAGAGGAACAGTATTACATGGATCCGCCCCTGTTTTCATATATTTCTTCATGGAATGCCCCCGAAATTAGTCAGAGAAAGATATATAACGTTTTGATGAAGAATCAAATTTCCAGCTCCAACATCTTTAAAAATAAACAATAAATTGATTATTCATGAATCAAACACCATCTTATTAATTTGTTATGCACAAGTGCGATTATGAAAGTTTATTAGTCAAGTTGTAATATAAGGGAACATTAATTGCTAGAATCAATTGATGCCAAAACATACAGTATCTTTTCAAGAGCGGTCGGTTTATTAACGCGACCTAACTTGATAAATTTCAATCAACAATTAATTAGTCTTGTTTGTTATGTACAGCTAAAAGTTGATTTGACCTTCACATCTTCACCAGCTGTCCTATCTCTTAGGGCCCGTTCTATTTCTCAATTTTCACTGGCTTAATCGAATTTTGAACCGTGGTTTGCTGCATTTAGAATGGCGCAGGCCACCGTTTCAAAAATCCAATCCGAGAAGATTTTTTAAAAACCTGACTTTGAGCCCCTTTTCACTTGCGTTTTTCTAGATATTAGTGCGCAGATAGTTGAAAAATAAGTTTATCAAAGGTGCATCGAACAATCTAATGCAAAAAAAAATTACGACCATGCTTGCTAGTGCAAAACACCATTATTGAACGGGGCCTTAGACTCTTACCCACATCACTAGTATTTTAAAATCAGGATGGGTCGGGTGGGTCGGGCTAATCCGGATGGTTTTATTAGATTTGGTCGGAACGGGTTAGACTGGACGTGTTAGTATTGGATCGGATTTGATAAAGTGTGGTCGTAATATGTTTTAGGACCATGGGTCGGACGAGTCGGATCGGGACGGGTCTAAAAGCTGAGGCGGGTTGGATCAGATCAGATGAGTTGGTTTATTTTTTTTTAATTCAAAAGTAAACTAAAAAAAATTCAAATAAATTCTAAAAATTCTGAAAAAAAAATAATTATTAAAAATATTAAAAATATATAATCATAAATATTCTTGATAATTTTTTTGATTTTTTTACGACTAAAAAAAATTAAGTAAAAATTCAAATAAAATGTAAAAAAATTCAAATAAAATGATATAACTTAAAATAAAATGATAAACTAATTATGTAATTGAAATAAAATATTAAAATTTTAAATAAAATAAATATATATTTTTTAATTTTTAAATAAAAAATTTGACAATTTTTTTTAAAAAAATGCTAAAAATTAAAATAAATGAGTTAAAATAAAGTTAATCTACTCATTTATTTCGGGTTTGGTACCGACTATGTAATACATAGGCGGAGTTCTAACTTTTTTTATAAGTATTGTATATTGAAAAAATTCAATAAAGCCAATAGAAATGATAGAATTTTCTTTTAAAAATAGACAAATAAATAAAAAAAGTTTAGAAATATCATCTAGAAGTTGGGGTTCATATATATCATCGATCATTTTCTGGAATACCATCTGAGTTTTTATCCGCATCTGTCATAAATTTACCGGATGATGGTGCTTCAACGGTGCATGTTGATTGCGTTGTTCTGTATCAAACCAATATTTCAAGTATACGAGTGTTTCAAAAGTCTTTGCACCCAATCTGATGTGTTTATCGGTTAGAATCCCGTTTGCTGAACTAAAATAGGATTCAGAAGGACGGTTGACACGAGCACGACAAAGAGTATAACATAAACTAATTATAAAAAAAAGAATATAACATAAACTAATTAAAAAAATAAATGTGACATAAACTAATTAATAAAACTAAGATAAAAAATAAAGAATATAACATAAACTAATTAATTAAAATACTATATTTATTTAATTTAAGTAAAACTAACACTAATTTCAACTATTTTTTATAAATTACCTTTGAATTTCGTCGGAGTCGGAAGATTGTCGAAATTTTTATACCGTTCTTTTTTTTGCTTGATTTCTTGTGAAATGACAATAATAAATAAGAAACAATAATATAACTATTTTTTTTCGAATAATACAATTAGATTTAGAGAGTTTTCCAATATTTAATGAATTAGGGTCCGTTTGGCAAATCAAGGAATAGCTTTGGAATAATGGTAATTTTGGAAGAGTGATAGAATAGTATTTTTTTTGGAAGAGTGGTAGAAGAGTGGTATTTTTGACTATTCGGAAGAGTAAAAATATCGTTTGGCAGTTGTTACTCAGAATAGTTAAAATATGAATAATTATGATACTAATAATGATGATGATAATAATAATAATAGTAAAATAATAATCATAATAGTAAGATAATAATAATAATAAAGTAATAAAAAATAATCATAATAAATAATAATAATATAATAAAAATATAAACATAATCATAATATAGTAATATAATAATAAAAAATTATAATTACAATCATAATTATAATATAATAATAATAATAATAATAAGTAATCATAATTTTAATAATATAATAAACATAATCATAATCATGATAATAATAATTATAGTCATAATCATAATAATATAACCATAATCATAATCATAATAATATAATAATAAAAATATAATCATAATCATAAAAATAATTATAATTATAATAATTAAATTAATCATAACTCTAATCAACATATAATAATATAATACAACATAATAAAACTATAATAAAGTAATAAAAAATAATCATAATAAATAATAATATTATAATAGTAATATAATAAAAATATAAACATAATCATAATATAGTAATATAATAATAATAAATTATAATTACAATCATAATTATAATAATATAATAATAATAATAAGTAATCATAAATTTAATAATATAATCATAATATAATAATCATAATCATAATCATGATAATAATAATTATAGTCATAATCATAATAATATAATACAACATAATAAAATAATAATAAGTAATAATAATTATAATCATAATCATCATAATATAATAATAATATAATAAATAATCTTGATCATAATAATATAATAATAAAATAATTATATTTATATTCATAATATAATAATATAATATTAAAATTATATTTATAATAATAATAAATAATATAATAATACTAATGGTAATGATAATATAATAACAATAATTATAATAATAATTTAATAATAATAATAATATAATGATAATAATAATAAATAATAATAATCATAATATTAATATAATAATAAATTATAATCATAAATATAATATAATAATATAATACTAAATCTTAATCATAATCATAATATAATAATATAATATAATCAAACAATAATCGCTATTCGACGACGAGCTAATCCAAATTATTCCACCTATAAGTTGGTATACCTGGATTAGCACTATTCGCACTCTTCTACTTAGTCTAAAATTCGTTTGGCAAATTAATTCGTCGGAATAGCTATTATATTCCAACTCTTTGCTATTTCATTGAGTGCCAAACACTCCCTTAAAGAATATGGGTCCGTTTGGCAAATCAAGAAATAGATTTGGAAGAGTGGTAATTTTGGAAGAGTGATAAAATAGTATTTTTTTTGGAAGAATGGTAGAAGAGTGGTATTCTTGACTATTCGGAAGAGCGAAAATATCGTTTGGCAGTTGTTACTCAGAATAGTTAAAATATGAATAATTATGATACTAATAATGATGATGATAATAATAATAGTAAAATAATAATCATAATAGTAAGATAATAATAATAATAAAGTAATAAAAAATAATCATAATAAATAATAATATTATAATAGTAATATAATAAAAATATAAACATAATCATAATATAGTAATATAATAATAAAAAATTATAATTACAATCAAAATTATAATAATATAATAATAATATAATAATAAGTAATCATAATTTTAATAATATAATCATAATATAATAATTATAATCATAATCATGATAATAATAATTATAGTCATAATCATAATCATAATAATATAATCATAAAAATATAATCATAATCATCAAAAAATAATTATAAATAATTATAATAATAATATAATAATAATAAATTAATCATAACTATAATCAACATATAATAATATAATATAACATAATAAAATAATAATAAAGTAATAAAAAATAATCATAATAAATAATAATATTATAATAGTAATATAATAAAAATATAAACATAATCATAATATAGTAATATAATAATAATAAATTATAATTACAATCATAATTATAATAATAAATAATCTTGATCATAATAATATAATAATAAAATAATTATCTTTATATTCATAATATAATAATATAATATTAGGAATATGAGAATTGAGAAGAGAGATAGTTTAGTTTGATGTGAAGATATAAAATGAAATAGGGTGGTATTTACAAGAAAAAAATTGAAGGGTGAATTTTAACATTTTTTTTCAAATTTTTTGGATTTTTTTGATTTTTTTGAATTTAAAATCTGCTGTTAATTTTTTTTATTTTACCCGGGAATTTTAACATTTTTTTTTCAATTTTTTTTTGGGTTTTCTTGGGTTTTCGGGTCGGGTTTGCTCGGGTAAGGGGGCGGGTTTCCCGGATTTGGGGCGGGTTTACCCGGGTTATGGCGAGTTTGGGTGGGTCGGATACGGGTTAGGACGGATTATATTTTAGATGAGGTTTTTTGAAAATTTTGTCCGCAACCCATTGTAGACCCATGAGTTTTCTCGGGCAGGGGTTAGCACGGATCGGATCGGATCGGGGTGCGAACACAAGTTTGACGGGTCGGATTTGACCCATCAGAATATTTTTAAAACACTACACATCACCATACCCTTACTTTCTCCTTTTGAATTTTTTTATCAATGGATTGGATGTGAAACATTATGTGAGCTTGTAAAAAGAAATGTATATATGTTATGTGAAACTTTCACAGTGAAACATTCTCTGAGTATGAAAAAGCACCGTCTCTCTGTCCCAACAAGAACTAAAAAAATGTGAAAAAAGGGTTATATGATCATCAACACTGACCTAGCTGGTTAGCTCCAACATCTCAATTTCTCTATAGAAAAAAGCTGCGTTATACATTCACATTTAATATTAAAATCGTCGTTATTTTTGTTATTTATTACTATTACTATTGTTATTATTCAGTTTAAATAGTGTTATTTATTATCACTTTATAAAGTTTATCATTTAATTTGTATGTTATTTGAATATGCTTTTGACTAAATGTTGAGCTTCAAATAGAGTTAATACTTAATAACAAAGGAGTAAAAAATACAAAAAATGAACAACCAGAGGGCATTGGGAAGGATCCAACAAAAAGGATCTGGATACATGCTTATTCTTCACATTGTTAGTATTGTTGTTCAATTTATTTGAAATCATTATGGACCGATTTAGTTCAATAATAATGATATTGGTTATTAAAAAGGAAACGTCAAAACATTTACCTTTTTTTGCATGGTGAAACATAATTTCAGGTTTCGTCTTGAAGATAAGAGTTAGTAACAATAATTTATAATATATAAAAGAAGTTAAATTTCTAGGCCTTATAATTATATCGCATCATTAAAATCCCTCATCTACTTGAATTTGATTTAATAATCAATGTACGGTTTTTACGTTGAATTTCGAGGGAGGGGGGGGGGGGGGGCATATAATGTTTCAAAAAAAAAAATGCTACAACATGTCAATAAATATTCCTACAGGATTTTAATAATAGAAAAACTTCTCAATAAAGTTTTATATATATAATGTACTCCAAAAAGCTAAGCTGCATATTTCATAGCAATTATAAAATAAGTAAAATTGTACCACCCGCCAAATACATCTAACTAGAATTTCTCAGACAATAGCTAGGGCTGCTAGAACAAATTAATTGGTCATCATACTATATAAAATGTCTCCATTTTGAATTTAATTAGGATGGTATTTTAGTCCTTAGGTTTGGCGTCGCCCGATACTAATCAAATTAATTGTACTTTAATATATTATATATCTGTTGCCAAAAATATAACAACCAAATTGGAGGGCCCGCATGGACTATATGATTATATTACCGACTAATAAAAATGTCTAAAACCGATATAAAATTTCAATTTAAAATTTTCTTAGCTTGCATCATGTGATGAACGGTATGGACTAAGGAAGGGTTGGGGTTTTGTCAGTATCAGTCCCAACTAGATAAACTGATAAATACACAAGTTTTTCAAGGGTGGAAGATAATTGAAGTAATCATGATATGCAACTTGTAAAAGAAGTAATGTATACTTTGTTGATGTTTTGGTTCTTTTGATTGAAAAATTAACATAATGATCCACTTGAAACAGGTAACGTTCAGTAGTTATCAACAAACAAATCAAATTGTGGGATGGATTTGTCATAATGAGCAAAATTCATTGACCTCTAATGAAATCTACCAGATTGGTAAATACGTAGATTTTAAAATACAAATAAAAATATGAAAATTATGATAAAATTATAATGAGCTGGAAATATAGTATGAGCTGAAAATAATTATTTATACCTAGAATATAAATTTAAACACTTTTAAAAACTGAAATGCTCCAATAATCTGGTGAAAATGATGGTACCAGCATTCTCTAATAGGTAATCCAGTATAACTAGTACTCGGTTCTCTCTGTGAGTCTGTGTGTACATATAATATATGAGTGTTTGACACTCAATGAAAAATAAGGAAAGAGGTGTAAAAGTTGGAATAGAATAAATTTATTAAAAAAAAAAATTAATTTGCCTAAAGACAAAAAAATTTTAGACTAAGTAGAAGAGTGCGGAATAGTTTTAACCCCGGTATACCAACTTATAGGTGGAATACCGGATTACCCGGCCCAAACCCACAAAAATGTCGGAATAAGCGATTATTGTTTGATTATATTATATTATATTATGATTATGATTATAGTATTATTATATTATTATATTATATTTATGATTATAATTTATTATTATATTAATATTATGATTATTATTTATTATTATTATTATCATTATATTATTATTATTAAATTATTATTATCATTATTGTTATTATATTATCGTTACCATTAGTATTATTATATTATTTATTATTATTATAAATATAATTTTAATATTATATTATTATATTATGAATATCAATATAATTATTTTATTATTATATTATTATGATTAAGATTATTTATTATTACATTATTATATTATGATGATTATGATTATGATTATGATTATTTATTATTATTTTATTATGTTGTATTATATTATTATATGTTGATTATAGTGATGATTAATTTATTATTATATTATTATAATTATAATTATAATTATTTTTATGATTATGATTATATTTTTATTATTATATTATTATGATTATGATTATGATTATATTATTATGATTATGATTTTAATTATTATTATCATGATTATGATTATGATTATGATTATTATATTACGATTATATTATTCGATGCATAAAATTATGATTACTTATTATTATTATATTATTATATATTACTATATTATGATTATGTTTATATTTTTATTATATTACTATTATAATATATTATTTATTATAATTATTTGTTATTACTTTATTATTATTTTATTATGTTGTATTATATTATTATGATTATGATTGTGATTGTGATTATTATATTATGATTATATTATTAAAATTATGATTAATTATTATTATTATTATATTATAATTATGATTGTAATTATAATTTATTATTATTATATTATTATATTATATTATGTTTATATTTTTATTATGTTACTATTATAATATTATTTATTATGATTATTTTTTATTACTTTATTATTATTATTATCTTACTATTATGAGTATTATTTTACTATTATTATTATATCATCATCATCATTATTAGTATCATAATTATTCATATTTTAATTATTCTGAGTAACAATTACAAAACGATATTTCTGCTCTTCCGAATAGTCAAGAATACCACTTTTCTACCATTCTTCCAAAAAAAATATTATTCTATCACTCTTCTAAAATTATCACTTTTCTAAAGTTATTCCTTAATTTGCCAAACGGACCTTATATATATATATATATTCTACGGACTATAATTGAGCAAACAAGGCAACATTTCGAGTTCTTCGAGACTGATTGATGTTGATGATCAATAGGGCTGTGGTCCAACTGGTACCTGGTACGAGTTCCGGAGTTATCAAAATCAAATAGACTGATGTAACAGTAATTATTTAATTTTATCTTATCAAACCTGCTTTGATGATTGCGATTAGCACATGGCGTGCATAAAAGTCGAGTGAATTGACAATTCAATTACTGTTGTTGCATACTTGCATTGAACAAAAGCATCGGAAACAAGGAAATCTCTCCTTCATTAGCGTCTCCATTCCATTATAAATGATTTTGCCTTCATCTGTTGCGACCGATCGATCACAATTGCAATTTCGAAGAAGAAATTTAGAACAAGGACGATCTTTTTTATTTAATGACTATTTCTAAAATGCCACCCGAGGAGTTGTAAGTGATGATAATATGTTCATCGCTGAAGTTATGTAAATTATTTCAGCCGGGCTGCTATGGATCTGAAATTTGAACGCAAATTTTTGACACACCGATCACAGCTATTTTTTTATTTAGCGTCTGAATCTGTAGTTATCCTTCGAGATAATAAAGTAAGGTCGATAAAATTGAAATCAGAACCGGAATCGATAAGTTGACCGTCGAATCAAAATCGGAAGAATCAGACAGAATCAAATTGTAAACTCAGATTTTTTTTGAAAAAAAAATATTTTCCAATAAAAAATAGAAAATATGTAAAAAAATATTTAATCAAAAATAATTTTAAAACATCACATTACACTCAAATAATCCATTATATTAGTATAAATAAATATTCAAACTAATCAAATAGTCAAATACATTCTCACATTTAATACAAAGCATACATAAATAAAAAATATTTAAGTACATATTTTCTTAATGATAAATCAAACTGCATATCAATATTCAAACGTAGATTATATATAATTACAATTGAAACACATTCATTTACTGTCAAAAACTGTGTCGAACTGACTGGATCACTTCGTCATTTATATAGATGACATTTGCAAATTGATACATCAACAACCAATGAAGTATCAATTGAATTGAACAATTATTTTTTTTTACAAATTGATCCTTTGAATTTTCACTCAAACATTATATTTATTCCTCAGTTTCAGAGTATCAATTGAATTGAACAATTATTTTTTTTTACAAATTGATCCTTTGAATTTTCACTCAAACATTCGTGCAGGAATCTCAGGCTTGGAATCGGTTGACTCGGTCATGACTCGGCTGACTCAGCCTTAACTTGGCCGTGACTCGGCCAATTCGGATGATTCTAGCGATTTTCTTTCAAAAAAACAACCGGTCGCAAAATCGGCAAAACTCATTTCGGGACTGACCGATTTCGGTCAGACTCAACCAACTCAACTCGGAATCGATCGATTTTGCGAACCATGGTTATATTATCTCAAGTGGAATTGTTGAATAAAAAATGAACAAATTAGATGGATCCCAAAAAAGAGAAAATAAAAGAAAACCATAAATTAATCGGATTGGTTGATTTATAATCCGGCAATACTGCTCAGCATAATAAAATTCTTTTATTTATATAAGAGTGAAACGGATATCGTACTTTTAAATTATTCTCTTATTATCTAGACCATTCAATTTATAGAAAATAAACTGTTGTTATTTTATCTGATCTATTGAAGAATTAGCCAAATTATTTTATCATCAACTAAGAATTATCATATCAGCGAACTAATACTTGTACGGATGGAGACATTATAAAAATTAAAAAAAAAATTAGTGTACATCTAATTCTTTTGGGACATCAAATGTTTATGGTATATCTTTTTGAAAAATATTGCTTAAATAAAAAAAAATCAAAATCTTAGATGCATTTCGTGTATATCAAATTTTAGTCAATTTGAAGATAATTTGGTATCTTATTATTCAACTTCAAAATTTTAACGGTGGGGTTTCAATGAGATTGTGATAAATAATTAATTAATTTCTGAATTATTTTAATTTCTATCTAAATCATTAAGAACGCATCTATGATTTTTTTTATACTTGAATAACATATTTTAAAAAAAATATACCATAAAAGTTGAATGTATACTGAAATCATTCTAAAATTGATAAGTAAAAATTACCGAACTAATAATGTGACAATTTACAATCCAACTAATAATCACAGTATTTAGCTTCAATTTATTGCAACACGTGAAGGGAAGAACAAGAGGCGCCGGTGATACTGAAGAAATGGAGACGATCAGTCAGAAATCTACTGTCAGCGCCACGGCGCGATTCCGAAGTCCCAGACCCCAATGGCCCAATTCCGAGAAAATTTGCGAACGAGAATAAACGAAGAATAACATACAGATGAGAATCGAGAAAGAACTTAGCCAAACGGCCGCAGTACGGAGGGAAACAGTCAACGGTCAACGGAGAGGCCCAGCTCCACCAGAGTACCGGTGGTACCTCTAATCACGCTCTCTCGCGATCTACGAAACACCGGAAAAGCAACCACCGTGTGGGACCCCTTAGGCCCTTACCTAGTTACCACTATAAGGCATTGTAGCTGTTCAACAGTGAACTTTGCTTTTCCAACTCGCGGTGCGTCCTGTCACCTGTGCGTTTAAAATGAAGACGACGCATAATATTTGAACAAAATAAATATATTACTCAACAACACAATTCGTTCCTGCCATATGTTCTTTGGTGTGTTTGGATGATGTAGAATAACATTGTTTTGAAAATAATAATATTATTTTTGATTTAGCAATTATTTAAATATAAAATTAAAATAAAAAATAACAACATAATAATGTTAATTTGCTAACCCATAAAAAATAAAAAATATTAGGTTAATGGATAAGCATACATGAGAGTAATGAAAATAATAAGTTTTTTTTTATTTTATATTAGTATGGAGTAGTATTAAATAATAATAATTATTAAATAAAATACTAAAAAATAATTAATTATTTTAATTATTCTCTTTACTGTTCTCAAGTTTCTATCCAAACAACATTTTACTAACCCGGAATAATAAAAAAACACTGTTCTCATATTTCCCGAAATATCACTAACCTCACACTATTCTCAACTACTAATCCAAATAATGTTATTCTTTCACTAATTCTTTCACCATCCAAACACAACCGCAAAAAATAGCGTAAGAATAGATAAATTGAGAATAAAAATGAGGATAGTGAAAAAATAGTGATTTTTCGGTTAGCGTGAGGATAGTAAAAATGTGATGCTATTCCGGATGGTAAAAATATTGTTTGGATTGTTTGTTGGAAATAGTAATGGAGAGTTGAAAAAAACAACAACTAATTCATTTTCACCACAGAATAGCAAAATAATAGTTATTCTTATTATTTCGAAATAATATATTTATATTTTGATACACAACTATTATGCCATTCCCATCCAAACATACCAACTTCAATGCCGAGGTGTGCACTGTTTCTTACATCTCCTCGTAACAGTGGCGTAACCCAAAAGCATTCGGAATGGCGACTGGCGAGGGGTGATAAAAGATTTAAAATCACAAAAATAGAAGCCTATAATATATTCGTGTTTTATTGGACGAATAAGAATATTAGATGGTACATAATAGCTGATTAGTCTATAATAGAAGCCTATAATATATTCGTGTTTTATTGTACATAATATTCTTGTTTTAAGAATATGAATTAAGAAAGTTAATTAATTAATTAACAGATAGTGCTAGTTAGAGGTTTGCTAAAACCCGCCGGGTACAATCCGTACCCGTGTACCCGTGCCCGGTACCTGTGGTATCCGTATCCGTGCTAGGGTATAGGCGGGTACATGGGTACGAGTTTGAGAAGGGCCGGTCAGTTTTTTTTTTGGAAAAAATCTGTTGTACCCGTACCCGTTTACCCGCCGTCCGTGCCCGTACTACAGCGTACCGTCGTTATAACGGTTTGTTGAAACATTATAACGTTTCATAAACCGTTATAACGTTTCATAAACCATTATAACGGTTCTCTGAAACGTTATAACAGTTCAGTAAACCGTTATAACGTTTGACTCGCTGATCTGTCGTGTTTCCGACCCGTGTGCCCGAGTACCCCCGTACCCGTAGCCGTGTACCCGCGACGGACACGGATATGAGACGGGTAGGGTATGGTTTTGGGAAAAAAACCTGTCTACCCGCCGTACCCGCCGCCCGCCACGGATGTACCCGGTCCGTACCCGCGGTACCCGCCGACAAATCACTAGTGCCAGTATATATATAAAAATAATGAAAATAATTATTTAATATAATACTAAAAATGTGTGGAGGATTGATTTGATAATTGTTTTCCCGACAATCATTGACAATATTTCTTAAATTGATTTCAAATAAGTTTCAAATAAAAATAAATAGATATAATTTGAACATATTGTCGGTCTAATGACAAAATTATGTAAAATAAAGTTTCATAATGTATCAAGAATAATTAATTTTCATAATTCAATTGGGTACAATAAAATATACACCAATTTCTCATTCATTTTTATTGGCATAAACATGCATCATATTACCGACCAAAATTTCATGATTACATTGAATTATTGATAAATTTCAAAACCAAAATTTTCTCTTCGATGAGTGTTATGATCAAAAGTGCTATAGTGATCCTTCTCCAAATTTGAAATTAATAAATATATTACCGGCCAATATATATTATTTACCAATGTATATTATATACGCCAGTATAAAATGCGCAATTGGATATTGTATTATACTATACAGGACACATTTAATTATTATGTTATTCACGACCCGCAACGCCATGAATTACATGTTAGATCAATTCAAACCATCATATTTTTTTAGAGGGATCGGTTGACAATGGGTTATTTTAAAATTTTTGACAATAAACTTTTAAATAAATATAAAAAAAAATTTAAAAATAAAAAAAAGTTTATAGATGTGTTCTTATATGTTTAGATTGATGGTCATTCAAATTTAATGAAATTTCATTATTGTTTGATAGTCCATCGAAGACCATCAAATTTTCAGACAATTTGCAACGGTTCTAATTTAACGGACTTTGATAGACTATCAAACGATAATAAAATTACATGAAATTTGAATGACCACCGATCTAAAAGCAAAAAAACACATCTATATACTTTTTTTTTTTATTTTTAAGATTTTTTTATATTTATTTAGAAGTTTATTGAAGTTGTCAAAATAACCCATTGTCAATGGATCCCCACCTTTTTTTTTATCATATATAATAACGATTTAGATTCACAATCACAGAGTTCACTGTTCCCCCGAGGTAGTACAGGCCACACCGTCACTGGGACGTGAATTCCCAACCCGCCTATCTTTGAAGTTTTAATCTAACGAAAAGAAAAAGAAAAAGAAGCAAACTAGAACTTTACAAATATATAAAGGAAAGGACTCCTTAACAATTATCTCGATAATTTTAATAATGAATTTTTGAATAAAAATAAAAATAAAAATATATTTTTTACTTATAAATTTATGGTGATTTAAATTTTATATAATTTTATTATTTTTATTATCATTTGATAGTCCATTAAATATTATCAAAATATTATACAATTTGTAACGATTTTAATTTAACGGTATTTAATAAACTATCAATGATAATAAAATTACATGAAATTTGAATCACCATTAGTCTATAAAGAGTAGCATACATCTATAATTTATTTTTATTTTTAATTTTTTTCGTATTTATTTAAATAATCATTGTCAAAATTATCAGCCATTATCAGATAATGATCCTTTCTCATATATAAAAATATTCTAAATATTTATTCTCTTCCTATCATGGCTCCCATCCCAATTACAGACAACTCCAATTTATTGTTCTAAAAGTTCACGACTTTACTTTTGCTCTTCGGGAATATAATTTTACTGGGCTTCTCAAATAAATATTGCAGCATTAATTGGAAGAATCTTTCATAGGAAATAGACTTCTGAACCACCTATTAGTCTCAGTTCTCAAGGTTGTCAGCAATATTATCTCTGTTCATCTTATTTATATTTCTTAACTTTCATTTATTTCACTGAAATTGACATACCGTCACCAATAGCCGACGGGCATTGCTCAAAAAAGAAAAAGAAAAAAAAAGAAACAAACAAGAGTGTTAAATTATACCTTCTCACAATAGAAAAGAGGTAGTATATCTTCTCACTATATCTCAATATTTTATTTTTGGTAAATTATTAACATGCTTTAACATCTTTAATAAAAAAAATATCGGTTGTCATGGACTTGACAATTTTTTTATTTTAAAAAAATAATTTTATTCAAAATCTAGTATGCTAGTTTTTTTAACACGAACTAGAAAGACAGATAAATCTTGATCTTTTTTCATTTTTTAATCTTTTATACTATTTTTATATTGTATCTAGGGATGTCAATTGCACCATTTTGGCTTTATCTGATTCGTATCATGCCTGATAAGACATGTATGTGTAAGATTTTATTTTCGTTAGGTCATCGGAGGTATAGGCAAGAAAAAAATTTCGTTAATTTATCGGATATGGATATGGTAAGAGATTTTCGTTACCCGTTATCTATTAGGTAAATTATATAAAAATATAATTATTTTATATTTTTAATAAATATATATAGTAATTAGTATATGTTTTTTATGATAATTGACATGAAAAAATTATATGATTTTTGTTATATCTAAAATGTTAATTATTATTGTACTTTATTAGTATATTTATTTATGCTATTTATTTGTCTAAATCATATAATTTTTTCATTGAATTATTTTTATTTTTACCCGTTATCTACCGTTACCCGTTCATTACCCAAAATCTTTAATGATTAAGGGTAGGGTATGGGTAAATTTTTTTTAATGGGTATGGTTAGGATATGGATAAAGAAAATTTTAATGATTATGGATATAAAAATATCTCCACTCGTATCCTACCCTATCCATTGACAACCCTAAGTGTATCAGAGTCCTAGATCTCATCTGAATGTATTTTGTGATTTTCGTTTGTACCGATGATCTCGTTGGTACTGCTCTCCGTTCACCATGGTCACAAAGGCTAATTTTAAGAACTTTTTGGCCGATCTTCATGTTGAGATTGGTGAGTTAAAAGTTCAAACTGATCTGAAGTTTCAACAAACTGCCTAACATGCGAATCACTGATTCGCTTTGACGGAGGAACAATCCTGTCTACTTGTTCAAATAGTGTTTCAAACCATCCATAACGAGCTTCAGATGCTTGATGCCAAGATTGACAAATGTGTGAATCCATCTCCTATTAATGACAGTACCAACCCTTCTCTTCATATGATTTTCACTTATCATATCGGTCACATGTCTGATGACGGTACTCATACCTCTGATGATTCTGACTTAATCAAGCGCGATACTAAGTTTTACTTTCCCACATCTAATTGTCTTGGGGTTTCTTGGCACAAACCCAGTAGAGTGGGTGAGAAAATGTCGGTCCTTCTTTGATTTGCATCAGGTATTGATTCAATACCGCATTCAATTAGCCACCATGTAGTTCTATGATGATGCCAGTGAATGATATGATGGGTATTTGATCAATCATGATCCACCAGTATGGAAAGAGCTCGTTAGATTAGTTAATTACATATTTAAATTATTATTTTCAATAATACCTTTAATGTCTTGAAGAATTTACACCACAATTATTATTTTCATTGATGCCTTCATTTGATTTAAAATGAGAGATTAAACCATTTATGTTGGCTTTTAAACATGATTCCTTATACTCAGCTCTTGAGTATGTTTTTTATATGGAGAGTGCAATGGAAAGTCAGTTTACAAAGATTAAATGTTATGTCAGACTTTCTACCACTCCACTTATTCTTCAAAGGATATTTGAAAAGAGTGGTACCAGTGATCTGAAAACTCAGCTGAGTGGCACTGTTACTAGACATGCATTGCTTGATCAGAGAAAAGGTTTAAGTTTATGCTTAATGTGGTGACAAATACTACCCAAAGCACAATAAGTGTAGAGTTAAATTATAAATGCTTTTGGGCCAATCAAAGAGGGAGGAGGAATTGCAGAATGACAATGTAGAGACCGAAGAACCACCTTCTCCAGTGGAAGAGGTATATGTCTCCATGTATATCTCTTCTAACCCTCTCCATTATAATACTACGAGGTTTAAAGGTCAAATAGGCACAACATCCATTTTTACCTTAATTGATAGTGAGAGTATTCATAGTTTTATTAACCTATTATTCTCAAAGGGCAATTGTGTTGAATTCAAGAAACTCAACTCATGATTATCATTATGGCCAATGGGATAGGATGATCACAACTTCTAAATGTGCTTCACTACTATTTTCAATTCAGGAGCATGAACTGAGGTTGTTACCAGTCAAGAGATATGATATGATTTTAGGTTTTGATTTATTGTCCTAGTTTGATCCAATGATTGTTGATTGGAAGAACAAATGGATAAAATTTCTTAGAAATGACATAACAGTCAAATTACAAGTTCATGAGGAAACAACTTAATTCAAATGTGTGAGGAGTTGTTATTAACAAAGAGTTAAAATCCTAAAGTGAAGTGATGGTGGCTCATATTTGATTCTTTATAGTATATACCAAATAGTTATCTGTACTAGTGGTACCAAAGTTACAGGAGATATTAATCTAATTCAAAAGTGTCTTTGAATCTCCAACTAAAGCACCCCCAAGAAGGGATGTTGATCATAAAATACCTCTCCACCATAACATCGGCTAGTTAATCTCAGACTCTATAGGTATTTCTATTTTTAAAGATAAAACTTAATAAAATCATTGAAGAACTTATGAGAAATGAAGTAATCAGACCTTTAACCAGCCTCTTTAATTCATCAACATTATTAGTTATAAAAAAATGATTCTTGGCAGTTATGTGTTGACTACAAAAAATTGAATAAGCGACAATTAAAAATAAATACCCAATACTACTGATAGATGATCTATTAGATGAATTATTTGATGCCACTATATTTTCTAATATTAATTTGAGAAGTGGGTACCACCAGATCAGAATGCATCCATCAGATATTGAGAAGTCTACTTTAAGAACCCATGAAAGACATTTTGAGTACTTGGTCATGCCTTTTGGGCTAACCAACGCTCCTATAACATTTCAAGCTCTTATGGACATGATTTTTAAATCATATTTAAGAAGATTTGTATTGATTTTCTTCGATGATATTCTTATCTACAATGTTGATGTAGCAACTCATAAAGAACACTTGTTGTTAATGTTGAAAATATTGGAGGAAAATCAGTTATCTGCCAAACTATCAAAATATGAGTTTGAAACAACTAAGATAGAATATTTGAGGCATATTATCTTTGTTGCTGGGGTGGGTATTGACTCTAAGAATGTGGAGGCTATGAAATAGTGGCCAACTCCTAAGAATGTGAGAGCTTTGAGAGAATTTCTAGGATTAGCTGGATATTACAGAAAATTTATTAAACAATATGGGCTTATAAGCAAACCTTTAACTGATCTCCTAAAAAAGAATGTCTTTGTATGGACTTCTGAGAATGATACAACATTTGCAAACCTAAACAGACCTTAAGCACAACTACTTTCCTAGCCACGCCTAATTTTTCTCAACAATTCATACTAAAAATAAATGCATCTGGTAAGGGATTAGATGTTGTGCTAATGCAAGAGAAAAAAATCAGAATCTTATATTAGTCAGGCTTTACATAAAAAATAAAGGGTTGTCGATATTGAGAAGGAGCTCATGGCACTCTTGGCTGCAGCTCAAAATTTGAAACACTATTTGTGTGGCAAATCCTTTATTATTAAAATTGATCATTCTAGTTTGAAGCATCTCCTTGAACAAATGTTAGATTACTCATTATAGCATATAGGGTTATGTAGTATTGGGTTTGAAACATGTCATCCAATACAAAAAGGAAATTGATAACTAGACAACTGATGCATTATCAAGGATGCATCTGGACAATGAAGATGGTGAACTGACAGTAATAACATAAATTATTCTAGCCTGGCTAGATGAGCTCAAGGAGAGCTATGTGGGGGGTGGGGGTGTGAATGGGCTGGTCAGATACTGAAGGAAGGTACAAAGGTTTCTACCAAAGATAGTTAGTTGCAAGTGCATACATGTATAATTAGATATAAAGTTAAAATCCATGTTGGTGATCAACTAGGTTGGAGAGGTAAAGTGGTCCAATTACTCCATGGCTCTAGCTTGGGTGGTCATTTAAAAGAGTCAAATGGTTGTTTACCAGCCAAAATTAAAAGAATTTGTGTTACAATGTGTACAACATTGTAGTGTTTTCAGTTGGATGACAGTGAGACAATTGTCAGGTCTGGTCTTCTTTAGCCAATACCTGTACCTGAGGGCCCATGATCTATTATAACAATGAATTTAATAAGTGATTTGCCTCAGAGTGGAGATTGGGATATTTTGATGGCGGTAATTGATAAATTTACTAAATATTGTCACCTATTCACACTCTCCCACTCTTTCAAAGCAAGTGATGTTGCTCAACTATTTTTAGATCAAGTGTATAAATTTCATGGTCCGTCTTTAAGGATCATAACTGATATAGACCCTTTCTTTACTAGCAATTTTTGATAAGAATTGATGAAGATGTTGGGTGTTAAGTTAAATTTTAGTACCTTATACCATCTCTAAACCGATGGTGAATCAGAGAGATTGAACCATGCATAGAAGGGTATCTCATTGCATGGTTTTCATAAGACCAAAAGAATGGGTCTAATGGGTTCTTTTGACTGAGTGGTGATATAATACTAACTTCCATATTGCTATTGAGACCACTCCTTTTAAAGTTTTATCTGGTTACTCACCATCACAATTATCTTTGGGTTAAATTCCTAAAAGTATGAATCAAGTTGTTTCTCAAACCATGGAAGAGAGGCAGGTAGCAGCTAGAGTTTTGAAAGAGTAACCAGTAAAGACTCCAAATTGCATGAAAATATTTGTTGATATTAAAGGAAGTGAGAGAAGTTTCTCTAAAGGAGATTGAGTGTATCTTAAACTACAACTCTGTAGACAAATCTCTATCCAAGATAAAATGGGACCCACAAGCCGAAGTAAAAAATTTACGGACCATTTGAGATAATTGCTAAGAGAGCGGTGGTGGCTTATAAACTGAACTAACCACCTGGTTCATTGATCCATCTAGTTTTTCACGTATCTCAACTAAAGAAATGTAGAGGTAGTTTGAATAGCCAGGTATTGTCTTTGCCAGTACTCAGTCCAGGAGGAAGGGTCAGAATTGAACCATTAGCCATATTGGATAGGAGATTGATCAAAATGTACAACTCATGCCGAGGTGTTGGTTAAATGGTCTAATCTAGCGGATGAAGATTTTGAATAACTCTGTAAGCAATTTCCTAATCTTTAAGCTTGAGGACTTTGTGGTGAGGAAGGTATTGTCAGGAGTTGATTTGGCGTCATAGAAGATCCAAGTTGACCAAGAGCATCTCGAGGACGGGTGGTTACAGAAGCTGTTATTCTAATTTATCTTATCATTTTTACTTGTTACTTTATTACTGTAGTGATTACTATTTCATATAAATAGACGATGTGGCTTGCTTAGAGTTTTGTTGAGTGATTGATGAACTTTTTTTTATCTTTTATTTTCTATTATACCCTTTTATCAGAGAACAACAATCAATACTCAGTTTATCAGTATAATTTGAGCTCTGATCTGTGTTTTCTCTAAATTTGTATCTTTATCCTTGTTGCGATCCAATTGAGGTTACAACATAATCAAATTAAGGTTGAATGTTATATATGGTTCGTAGGTTTAGTTTTGAATTAGGATTGGTTTAATGGTCTATGGCTGGATTCTTTATATAGCTGAATTCTTTGCAAGGATCAACATTGGTTCTGGTCAGATCAGGATCAGATTACATTGGTTCAATTAGAGGTGTTTCTGGCATATGGAAATGGAGCACATCATATTCACACAGAGATATTTCTGCGCACACGTGAAACAGGGAGGTGATGTTTTGGCGCAGTGTAGATGGTAATTAAATAATTACTACGATCAACTAACATAATACACACACAATGCCAAAATTTAACGTAAGATGACTTAATGGATGCCAAATGCCAAATATATCTGATTCTAAAAGGACCTACCCCCACCTGATTGGACCTCTACAGCTGCACTGACACACTGTGGATTTACCATTTGACATAGTACTGCATTGAAACAAGCCAAATCTAGTATATCACAAATTCACAATGAGTGACAGCAAAAGGCAGGGCTGATTTGTTGCTATGTTTCACAGATTCATGCACGCATCTATCAGTGATTAATTCTACTGAAAAACTTCAATCCACCAATTAATTGTTTCCAATGCATGCAATTCATGAATTAACTCCAGAACTCATGGTATAGTTTTTTTTTTGATAAAATTTATGCGCCCAAATTAAATGCTTATAGTATATAAATGAAATTTTATGCACTCAAATTAATTGTTCACTGTTTTTTCATAAAAAAAAAAATACATGAATCTTGTACAAGAATATACTTGTACATAGGCCAAATTTTTTCATGTGCATGAAATTTACACTGCACATCAATATTCGTGCAGTCATGCAGGCAAGCCTTAGGAGATTTGTCGGCAGGGATGGATTTACCTCTATATATATTAATGGGGTCAACTAACGCCATTTTTTATTATTTTTATTAAATTGTATTGTATTTTCTATTTTCTTAAGTAAAAAATACACAAATAATTAAAAATGACCCCATACTTTTAACAAATATTATTAGTACGAACACTTATGTTAATTCTAAAATTAATAAACTAATGTTGAAAACATGATTTACAATCTCAGGCCAAATACATATATCTCGACTCCGGGCTGTCCGGACTATATTACTCATTTTATAATAAAAAATCTAGCGTATTTGAGGATTGTGTTAACATTTTTCTATTGTCAGGGCTTTAAAAAGAGGCACAGCTAGTTGCTATTCTACTATTAAGGCATTTGAAATGGGAATGGGTTAATTTTCAATGGTTTGGGATCAAAATTTGTCCAAATCTTGTTTCAACCATTGGATTAGTATTGATATTGAAAAAAGTATAAAATGAAAAATGAGTAACATCGAGATTGGTGAAAAAATTGATCCAATGGTTAAAATAAGATTTGGGACAAATTTTGATCTTAAGCCATTGGAAAATTAACCGATTCCTTTGAAATAATCTTTTTGAATATATTTAATTAATTAATATTAACAAAATGAAGTAATCGACATAACAAGTTGAAAGCTTCAATAAGTTGACATCTATTCTGATTAAAAATGTGTCATGACTGTTCTTCCTATCATAATTACTGGGCTAAAATGATTTTTTTTCAAATAAAGAGAAAACAGAGAGTTGAAGTGGTCACCTCACATTAAAATTCAATCATCATGACTGACATTAACTTGCATAGGACGTGTGAGCAACTTTGGAATTCTTATTACAGAAGTATATAATAAGAGATATAAAGACAGGATTGCTCAATTTTAAATTTATAATACTTTAAAAAAGAAAGAAAGCGAAAAAAGGAGATGCTTGCACAAAACTAGAGGAAATTAACTACACCAAAGCTTTGAACTGCTTCCCTCCGAAACAAAAAATCTTTCAAGGAAGAAACAAAACTAGTCAATAAGGACGTACAAACTATTTTTTTTATAAAAAAATTCCTCAACTTTTTAACATCTACAGTTGATATACAGTAAATATGAACGCATCTTAGAAAATTATGAACATCTCATGATGCGAACTGCAAATTATGCTTGAGAATGATGTGCTCAGTGCTATATTCCCTATTTACCCAGCGTCTTCACTTCAAAATTTAACACGTGTAAATTAAAATTTTGACATTAAAATCATGTGTGTTCATACCACAGATTTTTTTTATATATAATAATTATAAAAATCATATTATTAATAATAAGCAAAATTTTAAATCTACGAATAACAAACATCACATGCTAGTGGCGTGAGCAAACACGCCAATGTCAGTAGCGTCTTTGTGTAAACGCGTCACTGTCAGTGACGTCTTTACTGAAACGTGCCACTGCCAGTGGGGTCTTTATGTAAACACGCCACCGGCAATGGCGCGTTTGTCTAAAAATGAGTTTTTTATCACTATAAATACACGCGCAGGTATCTATCTGCGTGGTTGTGTTATTTGTAGGAGACAAACGCGTTCACGAGTGGCGCGTTTGATAAAGTGACGCCGCGTGCGTTCAATAAAGACGCCACCGGGCAATGACGCGTTTCAAGAAAGACGCCATCGGCAAAGCGATGGACGCGTTTGAAGTAATGACGCCATCGAGAGTGCGCTACCGCCATTCATAGATTTAAAATTTTACTTTTATCACTCTTATTATTAATAATATAATTATTATAATTATTATATATAAAAAAATCTGTTCATACCAAGAGTGTTTATACCGATATTTAGGTACGCTCATACCCAATTGTCAAATATATTCATGCCTCATATTAATTGATGTTCATACTCGGCTATCAAGTGTGTTCATACGCTCTATCAAAAAATGTTCATACCAGCTAGATAGATGTGTTCACGCCTCCCATCACAAAGTGCTCATATCAGTCTATAAGTGTGTTCAGATCTTACTATATAAATAGTGTTTATACACTGTATATATTTTTGTTCATACATGACAAAGAGACATGTTCGCATCTCCCATCATAAATTACATTCGTATCTAACTATTCCTCAACCGTGCTAAAACTAAATTCTTAACTATGATCTATAACAAGATCACATTTATTTTCATAAATAAATTATTGATAAATGATACATAGATCAATAATGCAACAAATAAGGCATAACGCTGAAAAAATATCAGCAAGAAAAATATAAATTTAGAGAAATAAAAAGTGCTCAGCGAAGATTAAAATACATGCAACATCAAATTAATCAGCAAGGACTGATAATCAGAATCGGAAATTAGAGATCGTTAGAGTCAGAGAGTGGTCACCCAAGCGATTAGCAAACTGATCGTCGGAGAAAGGACGCTCGAGTAATTAGCGATATATCATCAGAGAGAGATCAACTAGAAATAGAAGCTGAAATGGGAAAGATGATGTTATCAGGGCGATAAAAATTAGATTTTCTTTCAGAGCAAAATAAATGTATTTTTATTTTTTTCTGAAAATATTTATATTTATTCGTATAAAAAAATTTCAGAGCAGACGACTACCCATGCTAACTTACATCCGACCCTGCTCTTATATATGATAATATGATAATATGATAATATTAAAAATGAATGAGATGTAAATCAAAGGAAATGACGGTGAGGACTTTACATTTTTATCTTTTTCCTTAAAATAATAAGAGAAATAAGAGATAAAATTGCGGAACTGTAGAGCTTACCAGAAATGACAGATGAAGTCAATGGACAATCCGGGGATGAAAATGTGGGTATTAAAGTTTTTCTCTAATGATTTTGCTACACTATTTATATGTCATTAATATGTAGGTTATATAATTGTAATCTTTAACTAGCAAAAGAAATATAGTCAAACACAGCTTAAAATTATTTTTACTTTGTTAAATATTTAACAAGTGGTTTAGTGTGTTCAAAAGACAAAGAAAACGGAGACCAAAAAAAAATTAAGAGCATCTCCAATAAAAGTTTATAATGAATTGTTAAATTTTATGTGTCAGTTACTATTTGAATTTTTAAGTTGGATGAATGTGTCTAATTTAGAAGTTATGGAGAAAAGTTATTAAAATAAAACTCATTTTAAACGCCACGTCATTTAAAAACTCACTTGATTCAGTAACGGAAAAAAAAATCTAAAATAAAAATAGCAATGTAAAAGAATTTAATGTTGCCAATTTGACACTAAAATTATGAAAATGTCATTAAATAATTTGTCTTTTTATTTCATGTGATGAAGTATGCTCTATAAAATTTCTGATCAATTATTATATGAAATTTTTAATTAATTATTATATGAATGATGTGGCAGTTATTAGCGACTCCAAATGATTTGTGCTTTGAGATGAGCGTGGGTCAAATCAAAGGCGCTGAGTCCGTTCATTTAATCTGCGATCGGATTTAGAGCACTGGGACGGAGTCGGAGGATGAACTCTTATCTGATCGCTGTTATTCTAATCGAAACCGTCGGATTAAAAATTAAGGACTGAAATTGATATATTTTTCTCCTCTCAAAATTCTCTCATTTGAGATTCATCTGATATTGTCCATTTTCGATCCTACAGTTCCAATCAGAATAACAGGGTCGTGTTATCCCGAAAAAATAACAGCAGATTCGGACTCGTCCAAGGATAGATGACTGATTATTAAAAGATTTTCTCGTCAATAATTACATATATAAAATTAGCAAAATTAATATTTGATTCAACCTTCAACCAAAACTAAGTAGCATTGCCCCAAATTCTAACCTCTACTTACATCATGCACCTAGATAGATCGACGCATCTACTACTCTGGAGGCTAGATCAGCTCCAATATAGATACAACCAGCATGTATATATGCTGTGTACCAATCTCATTTAATTTGACGATTGATATCTTCTACAAGATCGTCGTCAGCATTTGGCCAACGAGATTTGAATAGGATGGTGAAGAGGCGGCGGTTCGAGCAGGTGTTGTAGCAGCTGTACATGCCGGCGTTGAGACTGCTGTGGTTGTACCAGTTGTTGGGGTAGTGGGAGTGACTGGCTGCCTTGATGTGGTCGGTTGTTGCTTGACGAGAACCGTCGGGAGGGGACTCGCCTTTCTCCGGTCGTGCTCTTTCATTAATTCATGTGCAAACCATTCTAGTTTCTCTGCATTTGTTTCATCTGCTAGCTTCTTCCCTCGAAAGAGCACCGATTCGATGTTTCTCTGTAACAGCATGTCCTCGGCTTCCCCAACCACCTTCTTCATGTCACCGAAACTACCATTGGCCACCTTCGATTTCGCAAGAGAAGGTCCAGACGCCTAAATAAGTTTAGTTAATATCATTTAATTAATTTCATACTATATTATTAGATAGTTTCAAATTTTATCCCCATCTTTGAGATCATTTACAGTGAAGATTACTAAGAGCAATTTATACTTGTCCCGACAATAATTAGCCAACCTTTAATGCTAAGATTACAAGAGAAATTCAGTTAAGAAAGATGTCAGTAATAATGATATATGACGAGGGCTATGCAGAAATGACATATAATTTGTACCCAACTTGATAGAAATAAAAAAAAGGACATAAATGGTACCTGAATGCGGATATAATTGCTTGTCCTGCTTCGTCCAAATGCCATTGCAACTGCCTGATCCACCTGGTACATATCGAAAAAGAACTCATGCCATAAGTTCAGAGTAGCCCATCAAATATTGGATATTATTTTTTCAATAAAAAGAGCTTAGATTAGTACAGTCGGTTGAACTCCAAAAATTGAATCATCTTAGAATACTCTTGGGTTGGGTAGAAAACAAAGTTCTTTTATGAAGGGGGCTTAATAAATGGCCTTGAATTCATTTACTTATGGAGGCTGCACTGGAATTAAAGAGAATTGGCCTGCGCGCAAAAAATTGCACAAGAATACAACCGACTATTCCTGATCAACAGTGGCAAGTTTTCTAAATGCCCCAAAAGTTCGAAAACAGAAAAGAAAAAAAAAACAGTGAAAAAGAAAAGCAAGAAACTTCCTGTCTGGGGCATGTTTTATCACTTTTTTGAACTCAATATCTAAATATGCACATATCAAATACCATATAGTCCATAATTCCATATCTACAGCTCCTAGAATCAAATCAAAAAAAAACTTTCACGTACATTCATTACCAACAAAGAAGGAAAAACAGTAAAATACTTAGAACCTGAAAAATCAGAACTAACAATAAAGCAAAAAATAATTTTCTACCAAGATATGCAAGCACTTACCATATCAGCGACACCCTCGGCCGCAATTCGCACAATTTCACCTTCACTGGCATCCCCGGCTGCTTTCACGCACCCAGCATCGCAGCTTCCAATTGAAACAACTAGCAAATCATCAACACCTCCAGCTAGAGGGAACTCCTTTTTGTTATTCAACACATGTGTTATGGAGGCTGCCGTCGGGTTCCCCATTGCGACCCCACCGCCAACTGCAACCACCTTTCTTTTGCCATCAACTGATTTCACCTCCACCCCTCCTTCAATCCCGTCACAACATGTTGCCTCACACACCTCACGGACCTTAAAATCGTATCCTTCATTTTCAATAGCATCAGCCCGGGAGAACAAAAATGCAGCCCCAGAGGCAAGGTCGTAGCATGGTACCAGCACTGGCCTGACAGTATCCTTCAACGTCATGTCCCCGAACAATTTTTTGAAACTTTTCACACTGCCGCTGGAATTGCGAAAGATCAGGCCCTTCCGTTTCTTCGACCATGTTTTTTTCAGATTCTTTATCAAGAAATGCAATGCCTCCTCAGCCGAGAAGAGAGGACGGCCATGAGGGGAGCGAGCTGACAGCATGCATGCAAGCACGCCGCCTGATCCCGACCCGGCAAGCACATCAAAAAAATCAGCAATGCGTGCTGACGGGTCACTAGAGCGGGTTCGTAGGGAGGACTCTAGGCGGGCGAGGGCCGCACCAGCAAGGAGGCCATCGGCAGCACGCCCCCCGCCATCAATGGAGAGAATGCATACTTTTCCGGGAGGAGGACGGTTACGGGGGGTAGTGAGAGGGGAGGGGGAGTGAGCAGGGGTTTGTGGAAGAGATGAGAGAAAGAGTTTGGTATCGTCATACCCAAAGAGGAATTTCGATTCGAGAATTGAGAAGATCTCATAGCTGAGTTTGTCGACGTCGAAGGAGGGGTCAAGGATGGATGATGGTGGCGGTGTCGAGGCGGTGGTGGTCGCCATTGAGGAAGGAGGGGGAAAGGGAGACGTGTGGGGTAGTTTTATGAAGCTGTGAGAGGATGCCAGGGAGGTTTTAAATAGACAAGGAGGGATTGGAGCAGGGGCTAGCAAGCAGGTCTTTGGAAATTTGGCGCTTTGTATAATGTTCTTTAGTAAATCACTTGTTATTGATTCGCTTATTATGACACATTTCGGCATGGAGGCATGGTCCATTGAAAAAAATGGAATAGTTAGTGGTGTGGTGGCTTGTGGTAATTGAATTTAGTGCCCGAGTGTTATAATCAAGGGAAAATGTTAAGTAATTTATTTATTTATTTCATTTTTGTGCTTTCTGAACCGGTTTGCTGTTTAACGACTGTTAATACAGAGCCAGATAGCCAATTGTCACTTTTTTTTCTGAATTAGTTTGTACGAGACATTTTTAGATGTAGTTGATTAAATTAATTTCTCTCTGAATTGGCAACATAATACTAGTTTTTAGATGAGTTGGGCGCATTATGTTGGTTCTTAGAATAAAAAAATAAGAGAGAAAATATTTCTGGTACGAATCTGTTCTGGCCTTTTTCATTCAACAACCGATCCATCAGATTTTTTTTTTTTTTTGATAAATAAAAAAATAGGGAAGTAGTATGATTTCACTGGAAATATGTACTCATATTCAGACTCGAGTTTCAAATTCGGTTTCAACTTTTTTTTTACAAAATTTTGAAGTTTTGATAATTTTTTTTCGGAAACTTTTTCAAACAATTCAACATGGTCCATGTCACATATATATTTATCATAAAATTAATACGTAAGGCCTAACTGCGCAACGAAATTTATTACAAATGAATATAGACCGTAAATACTAGTATTTTATTATGTAAACAATTCATTATTTCAATATGATATAAATATATTTTAAAAATTATTTTCTTACTTTTATTATAAAAATAATATAATAAAATAGTGATATTTTAATAACAAAACAAAATATATAATTTTCATGAATAATACGAAAAAATACCATATTATTTGAAAATTTCAGCAAAATCAGACATAAGATAGAAAGATGCGCAAAAATATTCAAAAATCTTGCTATTATGGATTAAAATGAGTAGGAAGTAGGAACAATGGCCGCTCCTTGATCGGATTTTTTTTTAATCATCATTGTAATTATGTATATTTTAAAAAAAATTAAAAAATATTTATTGATACAATTTTATTATCTAACAAACAATTATTTATATTTGATTGACAAATATACTTATATTTACATTTTTTTTAACTATATGTTTAAATTTAAAAATTATATCAATAAATCATTTTTTATTAGTCAGCTCCCTCGCTTAATTTATTAACGATAATTCACTACATCCTTGCTTGAATAACTTGACCATTTCTTTACTACAAGAAAAATAATATAAATGCACTAATTAACCATTACAATCTATATATAGCAACATAAAAAAAAATATTTAATTTTTAATTAATTATTAAATATATAACAATATACTTGTATCCTATATAACATATGTTTGAAAAAGTTCTCAAAAAAATTAATCAAAATATTAAATTTTTTAAAAAAAAACTGATCCGGCTATGAGTGTATATTTCCACTGAAATCATTTCAATTTCTTATTTTTTTAATTTTATTTACCCAAAAAAAAAATCAACGGTTCCGCTGTACAAAAATGCAAATAGAAAGGAGAGGAATAGGTACACAGTATCCAATTATTGAAAAACAATAAAATAATGTCCAGGAAGTAGCACTGGCGCCTGGTAACAGGACCAGTGAGGTATTCAACGTTGACTTTGCTAATTGTTTGGTTATGTAATGAAAAAGTAAAAACACAAGTTGAATTGTTGAAATTCAATAGGCTTTACGTGATTTCAGTTTCAATACAAGACGCATGTGAAATTTATACAAGTATCAAAAAATTGAAAATTTTCATTGTTTAATTAGTAGAATGGTTCATTTTTTTTATGTTCCTATTGTTAGTGCTAGTCCAAACTTTTATTTCCCTTTCTTTTCTCCTTTTCTTTTCTATGTACATAACCTTGTAAAATTGTTTTTTTATTGTTTAATGAAATATCATTAGGGCAATCGCCCTCTGCTCATTTTGTTGTAATTATATAGTAGCAGTCAGTCAAATACTAACTTGTATGTTTCTTTTGTTACTGCCATGTATTAGAAAGAAAGGAAAGCGATGACTTAGTTTAACACTTGTTCAAAAAATAAAAACCAAAAATATTCTTGTCAGCAATTGTGCACCGGAAACGGAGTGACCAATAATCAAAGAGGCGTTCAAACCCTCGCTAGCTGACCCCACGTGTGACGTGTGCCTCCTCTCTCAGTTCAGGTCCCACCGTCGCCTTCTCGGTCCACTCACTGCAAATCCAAGTCAAACCAACTTAACAATATGCGATGCAACGATTCCAGAATTACACAACATTATTATCATGGTATTTCTTGAAATACTGGTAAGTAGTAACTGATTACTGGTACGTACGAGACGAAGGAATTGCTTAGGGATCACACATATCACATGCAGGCGTACACGAGAGAAGGATTGAATGAGGAGAGGGAGGGGTGAATCAGTGATGGTGTCGATCCAGCGCTGGACACGCCGCTGACCTCGGATTATTTTAATTTCTCAGTTAATTGGTATTATTATAACTGATTGATTTTGTGTCAGTTTAAAACAAACAACAATCTCTTTTTCTTTTCCCAGAGAACCCACAAGGGATAAAACAAAGGAAACAGAGAGCCGCACCAGGTGGCACCACGAAGTGTTGGATCGCCGCCACGTCCTGCTGTCGGAATGGGATCCAATGCTACTACCATTTTTCCTTTCGTTGTTAATTTATTACCAAGTAAATTTTGCTTCACACATTTCACTCTTACTATTCACCACATAATCAGATTCCATTTCTTTCTTCCTTTCTGTTCTGTTTTTGTTCTTTTCCAAGTGTTCTTGGTTTCAGTGAGTCAATCTTACCGCCTGACTGGATTCCTGTAGCTGTTTTCCTATTTAAGAAAACATTGTTTATTTCTCTATTTTTTTTATTTTGTAGTAAATAGTTCTTGATTTATTATGTCATTGTCCCTTCGATTTTAGAAATTACAAGTACATTAGTGTGATTTTATGGTTCTTACGGATGTTTTGTTGAGAACTTGAGACATATGATAAAAATAATTTTATTAAAGTTATTATTATTACATGTATAGTGTGAGTTGGTATTTATAGAAGTACGGAAATCTATCAGTCATATTTAAAAAAGTATGGTAGCGATGTGATTTGAATATTACTGTGGGGTAGTGATTTTTGAATATGACTGTGTGGCTCATTCATTTTTTTTTTAATACCTACGTCTCACTCCTCCACGTATGAATCTCGGGAACGAGACGGATCGGCTGTTAAACCGTTTTAAAATGTTATAAATATAACGATTTATGAAACGTTATAACGTTTCAAAGTAACCAGTTATAACGATTTATGAAACGTTATAACGTTTCAAAGAAACCGTTATAACGGTTCGGACGCACGTGCACGCGGGTACGGGCACGGGCGGCGGCAGTACACGGACCGTACGCGGGCGGCGGGTAAACGGGTATGGGTATTACCCTTCTTAAACCCGTGCCGTTCGCTTACCCGCTTTACCTGGGCATGAATCTGTACGGATAGAAACCCGACGGGTTTTAGCAAACCCCTACTGTGGGGCTCATTCATTAATAACCTATAAATTTAATAATATAATCCGAATCCATAGAAGCGCACCAGCAATATTGTAACGATATATTTTCAAAATTGAGTCAAAATTGAGGTGACTTTCTAAGTAATTTCTTTTTTCTAATTTTGAGTCCATGATGATTAATTACAGAGGCCCAACATCTCTTTCAATTTTAATTCTAATTTTATTTCTCTATACTAATCCTCTCAAGTTAGGGTGTAAAAAATAATCATTCATAATTTATCTATATTGTCTTCAAATATCCTCACCTCAAGTATTTTTATAAAATATCACCAATTGATCTTTGAATTATTTTTTTCTTAAATAAAGCGATGATTTATTTCAATATATTTTATTTAGTTGTGAAAAAATTAGATTGGATGCAATATGACATGCGGAGTAATTGTCACATTACATCTTCATTTGTTCTTAAATTTTTTCAATGTTCATAAAAAGTTGCTTGATCCATGTAAATTCACTTGGAATTAATGTTATGGCTCTATGTTCATATCGGTGCTTAATTGAGCCATGACAAATATTTTCTTTTTTTTTATATGACAAAATTTCTATCTATAAATGTAGAAAAACCGGTTGTTAATTTTCGATCAAATCTTTCAGTCCAATCTGTATTGAAATAGTCATAAATCTCGTTAGAATTATTATATTCGTCCAATTTTTTTTTTCTGGGAGTACCTTTTAAATATTTTAAGACTCAACTTATTGCTTCCAAATGTGGTGTATGAGGTGTATGCATGAATTTACTAATTTGACTTATTCAAAAAGAAATGTCTGATCTTATTACGATGAGATAAATTAATTTTCCTATCAACCTTAGAAATTAAACTATATTTTCTAATGATTTCATTATTCTTGATATTTAATTTGATTTTACTATCAATGGATAAAAAATGGCATAAATCCTATTTTTCGATTTCTTCTAAGAAAGTGTGTAATCTATATTCATAGAAAATATTTTAGCAGTCCTAAATATTTAAACATATCTTTTTATTGTGTTTTAACCTTTTTATATTTTCTTCAAATTATTATCGGTTATTATTGAAATTAGGACTATAACTCGGGTTTTGTCCCGACAATATAGTCCTTAAAAATAATTAATAATATAAAATTTTAAATATATTTAATAAAATTTCACATAAAAAAATTTAGACACAATGTTTTTAAATGCTAAATTTTAATGATAATTATAATAATAATTAATATAACTAAATACATAATAATCTATAAATGATTATATAAAAAAATAAATTATTTTAAAAATTAAGTTTCACCTTAAGTATATTAGACACATTATTTTAAATGAGCAGAGAGAAACTATTTTATATGAACCATTAGATTGAAGAAGATGAAAAAATTTAAACAAAATCAATTATGAAGAAAAGTGATGATGTGATATATTTGAGAAACTTAAAAGTTTAACCCTTTTATGTATTAAGAATTTTAGACATAACAAAACTGATTGATTGGTTTCATGTAGTAATCTTGAGCTGTTTATTTTAATATGCTCGAGGACCTAAATAATTGTAATTTAAACTTATCTTTTCTGTGCTTATCTTGTATGACATCAAATTAGAAAAAAAAATGCTCTCATATGTACTGTTTTTCACGATGGAACTTAATTTAAATCTATAGTAAGTATAATATTATCTTGTCAAGTAGATCGATTTTAACGGTTAAGTTTGATCACTCATATGCAAAAACCAATCCAACAATTCATGAGGGCACACTTTATGTTAGCACTGTATAAATAATATAAATTTTTTTCGAGATAAAAAAATCCAGTCATTTAATTTTCGAAGATCAAGAGTAACATTTGAATTTTTAATATAGACATGTTCTTTATAATTGGCCATGCTACTAAATACTAAGATTATTTTCGTGCTATAGATTATTTTTATTTTATTTTCAAAGTGTAGATAGTCCGAACAGCTCAACATTATTTTCGCATGTAAATGTCATTGTAGACTAAATTGTATATATATTTTTTATTTTCACATGTAAATATCATTGTGACATTCTATCATCTAAAAAATAGTAAAAGTTTTTTAAAAAATATAAATTTTATCTACAACTGATTTACATATAAAAATTATATCGATCGATTCAAATTGATTATTTAGACTTTAATGACTAAAAAAATGATCTTAAGGATGAGACGATATGTGCTATACTAGCAGCATAATTCAACTCTTATTTTCACAGCTTGACAAAAGACTTGAGTCTTAGAGGTAATACAACTAGATCTAGATAATATGGAAATAGATATGATAAATTAGACAAATAGAATTGTGTGGTTTAAATAAAATCTTCGCATCATTTTTGGATTGAAACAACGTACTCGAATTGTATTGAATCGATATTATTATTTTTTTAGTATGGTTGTTTCATGAGTGGGTTCTATTTTGATCAGATAAAATTAGAGTTATTTCTTTTCATTCTGAACAGGTATCGAATTCTGTTGCTTTAGATTAATTGTAGGTTTTGTGTTTTTCGTATTTGTGAAATCTTTTCTCTTTATGACATGGTGTTAACTGAAATTAATATTTTAACTACGTAACAAGTACATATATTATTGTCCGTTATGACAAGAAATGATCCATGAAATACACATCCAACTCTCTAATTTGTTTACTACTTTTTTGTTTCTAATTTACATTTTTTTTCAATTTGTGATTTTTCCTTCTTCTTAAAGAGCATCATCATTCATCATAAACTCATTTCTGGTCACTCAGATATTTACCCCTAAATGTTGGGGCCATATGCAATTATTGGTAACTGTGGAATCCGAGGCCGAGGTCCACTGACAAAGAGCAATTAAAGAGAACAAAGATGAATAAATATAGTTAAATACAAGAAATAAATGGGATGGGCATCTTCAGTCTTCACTGCATCAATTGTCTCGCACTCCTGAGAAATCTCGCCTCCATCTCTCTGCTAAACGCTGTGTGCAGACAATTAATTTGTGGACTATATAATTTGGTGGCAGGACCACTTGCTGTAACTCACGCCACACACACTAAGTTTTTACTCGAAATAAACAAGATGTACTCTGAGCCACGCCGCATTGAGAATCTTAACAATTTCTCTCCTTAATAATATTTCAGATCTGGAACTTGATGTTTCTAATCTGAGATATCATATATGTAATGTGAGTATCATTTATACGAGATTATTGAATTCAGTGAGTTTATCTTATATATATGTTTTTTATGTTGAACAGCTGCTGTACAATATGAATTGGGTTCATTTGATAAATTAAGGAATAGTTTTGTAGGAGTGGTAATTTTGGAAGAGTGATAAAATAGTGATATTCTTGATTATTTGGAAGAGCGAAAATATTGTTTGAAAGTTATTAATCATAATAGTTAAAATATGAATAATTATGATACTAATAATGATGATGATAATAATAATAATAGTAATAATAATAATAATAAATAATCATAATCCATAATCATAATCATAATAAATAATAATATTCATAGTTGTAATCCTAAAAATATAATAACAATATAAACAAAATCATAATATAATAATAATATAATAAAAAATATAATTATAATCATAATATAATAATATAATACAAATATACAATAATAAAATAATATCATAATCATAATCGTGATAATAATAATCATAGTCGTAATCATAATAATAATATAATATAATATAATATAATATAATAATATAATATAATAATAAAATAATAATAATAAATAATAATAATCATAGTCATAATCATAATAATATAATAGGATAACCATAATCATAATATAATAATAATAGATAATCATAATTATAATAATATAATCATAATAATATAATAAATAATCATAATCATAATAATATAATAATAATAATATAATCATAATGCAATAATATAATACTAAAAATCATAATTATTATAATATAATAATAATAATAAATTAATAATATAATAATATTAATAGTGATGATAATATAATAATATAATCATTAGCATAATAATACTAAATAATCTAATCATAATCATAATATTAATATAATAATAAATCATAATAATAATCATAATATAATAATAAATCATAATCATAATCATAATAATATAATATAATATAATCAAACTATAATCACTATTCCGACAAGAGCTAATTTGATATATCATCTATAGCTTAGTATACCAGATTAGTACTCTTTCGCACTCTTCTATTTAGTCTAAAATTCATTTGACAACTTAATTTGTCGGAATAATAATTATATTCTTACTTTTTTACTATTCCATGGAGCGCCAAACAAACCCTAAAAAATAGTAATAGTATATGACAACACTTTTTTTCGTAGAGAATAATAAAGATCACCGTTTTACAATATCATTGAACTCTAAAAATTAAAATACATATGAAAAAAATGAGGAACACCAAAAATTATTTTTGTGACATAAAATATTTTTTGTAAATAATAAATAATATGACTAGAAATTAAAAGGTAAACAGTTAAGTTTTTTCAATATTACAAATTAATTACAATATCAAAACTTTTTATCATTTAAAGTTTGTTCAGTCAACGATCAAGTCATTGAAACGAGCAGCTTTTTTTGAATTAATTCCGTCATTATTTTTTTAACCCCCGATCATCTAGTATCAGGTGACACTACAACAGAAATGACATTTGCTAATACTTAATTACTAACGGTTTATTAAGAAAATCATTAGTAAGATGGTTGGTGGTATTTTTGTAATATTTGATAACATTTTGTTAACAGTTATTAGTAAAAATCATTACTAAAATGTGTGTTTTAATGTAGATTTTTTCGGTAGCCCCTTTAGTAATGGTTTTTTGAACAAAACCGTTATTAAATATCAAAGATTAATAATGGTTATTATGTAACAACCGTTACTAAAGCTTTTAATAACGGTTTTTTATTATAAACCGTTATAAAATCTAAAAATATCTCTGTGTATGACCGCTTCTTTTCGAGTTGAAATGCATATTCGCTCAGTAATCTGTGTTCTATTGCCTCTGCCTGCGCCGCCTCGTTCTATCTCTCTTCAGCACATTAATAGGTAATAAAAGACAAAACTCAAGAATCTTACCCCTCACATGTGAGTTTACTTTGGTAACTCATCGGTTCAGAACATTGATTTGCCCGATTTTGAAGGGAAATTCAAGGAAGTGGGAACAGTAAGGGACCTAATAGGGTACTTCATTTATGTTTTTTTGACCCTATGTAGTATTTCTAAGTCAGTTTTGTTCTGATGGATAACATTTTGTTTGTTGGTTGATTTTAAAAAATATTAGTTACTGATAATTTTGTAAAAGCGATTTTCTTTAGGGGAAACATCAAAATTATTATTTCTTTAGTTACTGATGGCTACATTTTCAGTGTCTGATCTGTATAATTAATAGCTAATAATGCATGTATATTTACAGTTTTGACTCTTAATATTTTTTTCATTGGCTCTTTAGTGGCTTTATGTTTGGGTAATTCAAGCCAAGAAAGCAGTTGAAGCAGTCTGCCCGGGTGTTGTATCATCTATGCAGTTGAGCATCAGAACCTAACAAAGGTCCATTATGCCTGTTTCATCTATGCTCTTGAAATCATTGAATACTGATCTTGACAGTATATTCAGGTTGGATGATATAACTTGACTTTGGCCATTTATAATTAGATAAAGATATAACAGACAGGTTGTCGGTTGAATTCTATTATTAATTCTAATTAATTGTCTAATAAATTTTGTATTCTCTTTTAATATATAGGTTATCGCACCGGGACCAGCGCAATATGAGCAAAATTTAATTGAGGAGGTAAAACAAATGGTTATTCAATTCATTATGAAAAATGCATGATTTGTATTATATATTTTTGTGTTGTAAGGATGATGAATGAATTGGCTAATTATATAAACAAGTTTATGTGATTAATTTGTGATGGTTTTTTTGAGTTTTTTTATTCTGATTATTTTTTGTGCATTATGTTTGTGTATATTGTGTGAAAGTTTATGCTTGCATGTGTAATATAAAAAAAATCAGCAACGGTTTTTGTTTCAAACCGTTACCAATTATAAATTGCGCTAGCACAATCAATAACAGTTTTTTCTTAAAATCCGTTACTGATTCTCCAGTTTCAGTAATGAATTTTAAATAAAAAATGTTACTGAAGGTCCCCGAACCAATTTGAACGCCACACAATTTTATAACGGTTCTTATATAGTTTTAGTAAACCCCATTCAATAACGGTCCATAAACCGTTACTAAATGGTAAAAATAACCATTACTGATTCTTTTTTGCGGTAGTGTGATCTTGAAATTTACTTTTTTTTCATCGAATACTCCATGTGATATTAAACAAGACCAATAATTTGAAATTGTATTTTTAAATTTATAATTTATATAATGAATGCAATAAAAAAGTGATGCTATAATGTATAAAAAAAGTCATTTTCTCAAAAACTAATTGTGACTACCCTCGGCACTTAAAAAGTTTCACGGAGATTCTTTCTTTTAGGAAATAATAGCTATAAATAAAATAAAAACAACCACATAGTTATTTAGTGCATTGTTTGTATATATTGGAAAAAGTATGTACTTAAATAACATGCACGGTTATACACGTGCTTTCTTTTTAAATGTATAATTAATGCCATTTATTTTATACTTAGATGTAACATGCTATATACATAAATGCTGAAATTTAGATCATCTTATGTTTGGTCTGGTTCAAATTAAGGAGCATTTTTAGGGGTGTTAAACCCGACCCGAACCCGACCCAACCCAACTTGACTCGAAAATAAATGAGTCGGTTATAAGTTAAATTTTTTTGACCCGAATCAGATCGGGTTGAGTCGGGTCAACCTGACCCGACCCGATTAATTATGATTTAGTACTAATTAAACCTTAAATCTACACTAATTATATAATAATTAAGATTAATTATAAATTAATCAATATTTAATTGCTTAAAATTATATAAAAATAATTAATAAATATTTAATTATTTTATACGGGTCGGGTTGGGTTGACCCGTAACCTGATCGGGTCAGATATGGATTAAAATTTTTTTGACCCGAATTTAATCGGATCAGATAAAACAATAAAAAAATAATATGATCCGATCCGATCTGAAGCCGACCCGACCTAACCCATTGACACCCTAGACGCTTATAATCAATTAATCATGTATCGTACGTTCAGTATATTATAAAATTTATAAGGTTTTTTACGGGCGAAAAAAAAATTGTATCCGGATAAATCAGAGTTGATATCTTCATTTTTATTATTTTTTTCTGAGTGAAGATAAAGCTCAAAGACCTCCTTTCCTTGTGTCTAATGATCTATATAACGTTATTTAAATTAACTATCACTTAAGCTACTTAACCATTTGCATATCATCATTTTTATTTAATACTTGCATATAGTAAGAAAGAAAATTGACAAAAAAAATAATGAATGGTGCAAAGAGAAATGTTCCCAAAAAGAGGGGCAGAAGCTAGAAGGCAAAGAAAGAAGTTTGGCATAAAGAGAAGGAACAATGGATTTTTGACGCTGAGAACTGAGAAGGGACGACGATGTATGAGAAACTGAAAGAATTGTCTTGGAGAAATTAAATTTTTTTTCTTAAATTTGGGGAATAAGGCTGAAAAAGTAAAGAAATTGTTATTATCTGACGACAAATAATAAGAATTATCTTTTATCCTCCATTTTATTCACTTCTGGACATGATTTTAATCAAATAGCGTTTAATTTCTAAAGAACCAGAAAATAAAAACAAAAAGAAGTCAAAGAAGAAGGGGAAAAAATTATAGTTATACACTGGATTATGAGCGGATTAATTGAGAATGGTTTGCTGAGAAAATGGTACACGTTTTCTATGAACTTCTTTTGAAATATTCCACGACGCGTACGATACACCTCCCTAATCATCGCCAGCATTATCAATTCGACTAATTCAATTTTAAATATTAGATCAGGTTTATGTAAGGGAGGGATGACTTGACGATGGTTATTTTTACAATTTTGACAATAAATTTTAAAATAAAAAAAAAATTAAAAATAAAAAAAATTAAGATATATTTTTTTGCCTGACAGATTGATAGTGATTCAAAATTTATAATTTCATTAATATTTGATAGCTAATAAAAAATTATTAAATTAGAACTATTATAAATTATATAAAATTTTAATAATTTTTAATGAACTATCAAACGATAATGAAATTTGAATCATAACAATCTACAAGTAAAATAACATATTTACAAAAAAAAAAATCATATTTTTTTTTATATTTTTTCATATTTATTTGTTAAATCATTTTCAAAATTATTAGAATAACCATTGTGACGGGATCCAAACCCCTTTATGTAATTATGATCTATGTCCGACAATTGTTGATGGCATGAATGGTTGGTGCCAAAACAAACAGTGATAACTACACCAAAATACTTTGTGGCATTAATAATTATTGATACATCAAAATAAGGCTCGACAAACCAAAGCGATCTACTAAAGATTCAGTGCCAAAGATTTTTCTACAAACAAATAAAGATTGAGAACAACAAAACAAGCCATGCCATCACATAAAAACCAGCACTAAGCATTATTACATTCTTTGTATTTAGTGGCCGAGCCACTTGTTGGGAGAGGCCGCCGCCCTTTTGATCGAAAATTGTTTCAAAATTTTCTTTATAATCATATATATATATATATTAAAAAATATAATGTTGAAGAATTTTTTTAAATTTTATCCCTCCTCTAGAAAAAAATATTTTTTCCCATTCAAGAGGAAAGATCAGGCTCCGCTTGTTTGTACCACTATTTATACACCACTTGCAGATGCAGTGCTCTGCGAAGCTAAATTTCATCCCTGAAAGTAAAAAAAAAGTAATTGCTATATTGTTAAGTAATTTTATAAAAAAGAATATTAGGTATAGATGTGGGACTTCGGTGATAGACCAATATTTTTCATATATATTTCGTCCGATATACTAATGATATAAAATTTTTTCGTGCTCAAAATGTCGGTCCAAGTAAACTCAATAACTTTTTAAATAAAATCTTGTAGAATACTAATTGTTACATTTTTTAACTGTTTTAATTGGTTTCTGAAAGATGCATCTAAAATATTAGAAAATATCAATATTTCTATGTTAAGAACGGCATTTTTTTTTAAATCAATAAAAACTCTAAAAATGGTAAAACTTACTATTTTACAAAACTTTTATATAATTTTTTTTATTGAACTACTTAGATCAATATTCAAGCATGAACTATTTATGATTTTCAGATAATTATAACTTTTTTGCTAAATATTTGATAGATTGTTATATAATTTAGATACTTCAATTATTATTATTTCATTAAAATATGGTATATAGATAATGTGATCAATTCAAATTATCCTATTTAAGATTGAAGGAAAATTTTACAAAATTAAGTGCTGAAATTTGTTAAAATCAATCAAAAAATTTATCTTTGTAGGTTAAATTAATAATTCCTCGCGATTTTAGTTTGCATTAAATTTGCTTGTATAAGTTTTAAGATCAGAAGGGATCAAAGACCCTTAGTTATTGGTGCCATATCATGATCAATGAAATCAAACCTCAAAACAACTATTGTTTAGACTCTTGAATAACCAAATTAATCGATTAGATATTTTGTATAAATCATGTTATATGTGTACACAAAAAATACATTATTTAAATTTATTTATATATGCATCAGGCGCTAATAAAATCGATGATCAAATTTTATAATTGAACATGTTCTTTTGATGACCGTCGAAACTTAAAGGATATTCTACCCTAAGGTTCATGAGAGCCTGCCGAGTAAAGGTGGCCCGAGTGGAACCGGTTAATTTCTCAATGGTTTGTGACCAAAATTTGTCTTAAGTCTTATTTTAACCATTGGATCAATCTTTTGTACCAATCTCGATGCAACTCATTTTTCATCTTATACTTTTTCCAATACTAATTCAATAGTTAAAGCAAGGCTTGGAACAAAATTTGATCCTAAGCCATTGAAAAATTAATCCGCTCCATCCGAGTTCCCTTCTCGTCATAAGACCTAATTCCACCGAAAGTATTCTGTCTACAATGAACATGCAGTGACACACGACATTATCTACAGTAAAACTACAATACTCAACTCATATCTATAAATACCCTATCACTCCCATTATTTAAGGCGATCAAGACTCAACAAGATACACAGGAGAGCACAAGCTCCCTACGATATGCCTCGGAGTCCATTATCACCAGAAATAAGTTCTAAATCCCTTCAGGTCATTGAGCGAGTGTCCCTGATACCCGACTTATATTATTTGACAACTATCGTGGATCCTCGGTACATATCATGTATCAAAAAATAAAATCAAAATTTCATAAATTTTCATACATAGTGCATTTGAGATTTAGAATATATCTCAGGTTTATATTTATTAATTGATATATAAATAAGAAAAAATGGGTATATATCCATGAAAACTTGGCTAATTGAAAATTTTCTCATCAATTCTTTAAATTTAATTATTTAACCATTAAAACTCACTAAACTTGTTATTTACCCATATGATGAATTATCTTCAATAAATTAGCATTTTAACAAAAAAAATATATATGATCAAACTAACGTTTAATTCACTTCTTCTTCGTTAAGTAAACCTTTACTTTGCTGTTAAGTCAAGGGACTCCTCCATCCTTTTTATATTTAAGACATTATAATACAACATCACTTTATTGTTGAGAAATAATATAGTAATTTTCAAGATAAATATTACTATGATAATAAACAAATAATACCAAAATGACTGTCATATCTGACCAACATTATGAAAAAACAATCATGAAAGAAATAAGAGAGGTGCATATGGAAGGAGGAAGAGAGAAGCGGCATGGGAGAAAGATTTAGTTTTGTGTTTATAATACATGAGTAAAAAAAATAGAAAATCAGTCGCTAATGAAAATAAAGGAGAAAAAAACTAGATGGGGTGATAATTTGGTCATATAATTTTTTTTATTTTAATGCTAATTTAATGAAGATAATTTAACATATAGGTAAATAAAAAATTATTTAATGGGTAAATACTCAAATTTAAAGAATTAATGAGAAAATTTTCAATTAGCCGAAATTAGGTACATACCCAATTTTTCCTATAATAAACAAATAAGCACTGTGGATCTCAATAACATAGGCGTTGGATGAATATTCCAATTAAATTTTTATATACGTGTTGACATGAATTTTGAGGCAGAAAGTAGTAAGATACGTGAATCATTTACAAATTCAAGTTTCAATTATGTTCAAATCAGAAAAGAGTTAAAATTCTATATATAAGTTCTAATAGTTGAACATAAACTTAATGAAAAATGCACTTGAGTAACAATAATCTGTTATGAGAACTCTGTAAAAAATTTAAACTTTGTACAACTCTATACTTCGGATCTTATTCAAGCATAAGAAAACTTCATCTAATGAATCATAATTTGTGTTGGCGACTTGGGTGTCAAGCTTCTAGCTAGGAGCATTAGGTGATATATGCTGATATATAGTGCTAGAGAACAGAGATATCAAATCGTTTTATGTATTTTTTTGGAGTAAATATGGGAGTTTAAATTGTTAAATTGTTAATTTGTTTAATGTTCATAAAGAATTTCATCCAGATTTCAAATTTGGGATCTTATTTTATGAACATGATATTGCTACATTTCGTCATTAATTTGAATTGAGAACTGTATTGCTTAAAAACGATTCAAAATTATATAGACCGGTTCCGGTTCAAAATTATGTTTTTGTTGGGTTAATTATAATTACATAGGACAATATTGTATAACAATATATATTGTACCAAGTTAAATTTCGTTTGGAGCAAATATATATATATATGAGTGGGGATTCATTGACAATGGGTTATTTTGACAACCTTGACAATGGACCTCTAAATAAATATAAAAGAAATCTTAAAAATAAAAAATGTTATAGATGTGTTTTTCTACTTTTAAATTGATGGTCATTCAAATTTCATGCATTTTCATTATCGTTTGATAGTCCATCAAAAACCGTCAATTTGGAACCGTTGCAAATTATATGAAAATTTGATGGACTATCAAACGATAATGAAATTGCATGAAATTTGAATGACCATCAATCTAAAGATAAAAGAACACATCTATAAACTTTTTTTTTCTATTTTTAAGTTTTTTTTGTATTTATTTAGAAGTTCATTGTCAAGATTGTCAAAATAACTCATTGTCAACTGATCCCTTCTCTCTCTATATATATCTCTATATGAGTATGAGTTAAGATACCGTGAGATTAAGCTCACGTTAAAGCTCACGGAGGCCTTCTGTGAGCTTAACGCAAAAAATAAATCAAATCATGTTCAAATTTTAATTCATCAAACTCATTAAATTCCTTATATGAAAATATGGGACGCAAAAATTTGAAGTGTCTTGAGCTTTTTAAGTTATGATTTTTAATTTTTAAAAATAAGCTCTAAAAATAATAATATAATATTTAATACTTGAATATTATTTTGAAAAATTAAAAATGATGACTTAAAAAACTCAAAACACTTCAAATTTTTGCATCCCATAATATTTTCATATAATTTTTTTAATGAGGATGATAAATTAAAATTTCGAGATGATTTGATGTAATTTTTGAGTTAAGCTCACGGAAGGCCTCCGTGAGCTTAATCTCACGGTATCTTTACTCTATATTATATATATATATATAGTGAAGATACCGTGAGCTTAAGCTCACGGAGGCCTTCCGTGAGCTTAACTCAAAAAATATATCAAAATCATTTCAAAATTTTAATTTATCATTCTCATTAAATTCTTTATATGAAAATCTCATGGGATGCACAAATTTGGAGCGTTTTGAGTTTTTTAAGTTGTGATTTTTAATTTTTGAAAATCAGCTCTAATAATAATAATAATATATTCAATACTTGAACATCATTTTAAAAAATTAAAAACGGTGACTTAAAAAGCTCAAAACACTCCAAATTTTTGCATCCCACAATATTTTTATATAAAGAATTGAATGAGAATGATAAATTAAAATTTCGAGATGATTTAATATATTTTTTGAGTTAAGCTCATGAAAGGCCTCTGTGAGCTTAAGTTCACGGTATCTCCACTCTCTCTCTCTCTATACAGGGGCGGATTTACTGTATACCAGGGGGGGGGGAAAACTGCCCCCCCTGGATTTTGAAAAATAAGTCTTTGGGCTTCAAATTTAGAGGTTGGCCCCCCTGGATTTAAATCCGGCCCCCCCTCTGATCCACGGCCCGCCCATGTAAAATGGGCTCTCCACTCACCTGGGCTTCTGGGCTTCTTCGCGACTCGCGACTTCACCCGCCTGGGCAGTTGGGCTTGACACTCGCGATTTCGCCAGACGAGTATGCTCTTTCACTTCTTTTTCTTTTTTTCTTTCGCCAGACGCGATTTCGCGATTTCGCCAGAGCGACGAGTAGCCAGCCGCGATTTCGCCAGACGCGACGAGTAGCCAGCCGCGATTTTGCCAGACGCGATTTCGCGCGCTGCGCCCGCCAACTGACGCCGAGCAAACTCGACAACCGAACAACCAAACGAGGCGACGACGACGACGAGAGCCGACAACCGACGACATGATTCTCGGTAAGCAAAAGCGTTAAGCAATTCTGGTAAGCGATTTTGGGACTGGTAACCGATTCTGTTAACTGTTAAGCAAAACTGTTGTCTGTTAAGCAAAATGCTTAATTGTAAATGGTAAGCACTAAGCAATTAATTGTAAAATGGTAAGCAATTCTGGTAAATCAAGTGGTGCAGAGACAAATCAAGTGGTTCTTACCAGTACATTTTGCTACAGATCTTGATCTTTGGTCGGTCTGAGTTCATGGTGATTTCAGTTCAAGTTGCTACAGACGTCACATAAAATACTGTCCAGGTTCTGGCATAGGTTTCAACTTGTGTGATTTTACTAGATACTTAGGCTCATGTTATATCTGTTCATTTAGACATCATAGTAGGTTAAACAGAGCCTGAATTCTAGTCTGGTCCAAATAAGGCACAGATTTATACTATGCTGGTCTGGTCCAAATAAACCAGATAAGAATGTGTTTTCTTACTTTCTCAGAGGAATAAGGCACTGATTTATACTATGCTGGGTTCACATGATAGCGTATTTATCAATTTCACAACTTAGATATGCATTCATTTCATTCACAACCAGCTGATATGCATTCATTTCATTCACAACCAGTTGATATGCATTCATTTCATTTTTATTTCAGTATTTAGGATGGACAAGTATTTCAAGAAAGCATCTAAAATTTCAACTGGTTCAAGTTCACAAGAGTCGAGGCAAACTGGGTCTAACATAGGCTCCAATTCTTCTCGTGAGATTAATAATGCTGAAGAAGATCCTCCTTCTGATCCAGGTTTAAGACCACCTCTATCTCAATATAACCCAAATGAGCAAGATCATGTACGTAGGTTTTATCTCGGTAAAGGTCCATTTCAACCTAGCGACTATAATTTTCCGCAAAGAGACATAAATGGTAGAATGAGAAGATTCAACAAAGACTAGTTTGGTCAATATAACACTTGGTTGGAGTATAGCATTGCTAAAGATGCGGCATTTTGTCTTTATTGCTATTTATTTAGACCGGAGAATATCGGTTCAGGTGGACGAACTAGTTTTGTAGGAGATGGTTATAAATATTGGAAATTAAAGAAAGGTTTTGATGATCATGTTGGTGATTATAATAGCTTGCATAATGAAGCATATAGGAGATACATGAATTTGATGAACCAAAGACAAAGTATTCATACTGTGATAGAGAGACAAAGCGTTAAAGAGGGTGTGAATTATCGAATACAACTAGCTGCCATAATAGATACAATTCGGCTTATTTTGAGGCAGGGTTGGGCATTTCGTGGACATAATGAGTCCGAAAGCTCTAATAATGCAGGAAATTTTATTGAGCTTCTGAGATTTTTGAGAGATCATAATGAAGAAATAAAGGGTGTGATTCTTGATAATGCTCCTCAAAATCGAAAATTGATTGTACCTACCATTCAAAAGGATATAGTGAATGCTTGTGCAGAAGAAACGATTAAAGAGGTAATTGCTAAGCTTGGAGCTGGATTATTTTCTGTGATGGTTGATGAGTCGAGGGATGTCTCAGTCAAAGAGCAAATGGCAGTTGTGATTCGATTTGTGAACAAAATAGGTTGTGTTGTCGAACGATTTATTGGTATTGTTCATGTTCCTGACACTACATCCCTCCAATTGAAAGCAGCACTTGATAGTTTATTTGGTAAGTACGGTCTAACCATTTTAAGGCTACGTGGTCAAGGGTATGATGATGCTAGTAATATGCGAGGAGAGTTCAAAAGCTCGTGGAAAAACTTTCTCAAAAGCTCGTGGAAAAGAAAAAGCACACTATTTATCCTTTAGTTTACAAATTACTGACGTTAGCATTGATATTACCGGTGACCACTGCTAGTGTAGAAAGGGCATTTTCAGCTATGAATGTGGTGAAAGAAGCATCAAGAAATAAAATGGGGGATCAGTGGTTGAATGATTGTTTGGTTACATATATTGAGAGGGATTTGTTAATGAAAGAATTATGCAAAGATTTCAAAATATGAAGACTCGACGAGGCCGGCTAGATTTGTCGTCAACATTTTGATTTTATTTTGTTAGTATTACTATATTTTATCTAAATTTGCTTTTTTTTTTTAATATGTAAAACATACTTTTTAGTGGTATTCAATATTTTGTGTGAAATTTATATTTTTTTAATTTTTTATATATAATTGTGCCTACCCCTGATTGAAATTCTGGATCCGCCCATGTCTATATATATATATATATATATTGTTCGGGCTGAAAAATCATATTGATATTCGATCGATGGCTGTCACCTGAAGAATATAAGTATATTTAGGTTTCTTTGCACAACTAATTTCTTAAATGTTAAAATAAAATAAAATATGTTTACCATTTCATGGATTAAATTTTTGTAGCTGTGGGCTCTGGCATTTGGCCTTCTTTTCCTCATAATATGATAACACACAAGCTCGCACACATGTTGGAATTCGAAATGAAGACGATAAGTTGATAACATAATTTTACAGATGGGGTAAAAGATGGGGCTCTATAAGACTGTTTTTTTTTTCCCACACGTATATGACCACTCTTTAATTTGACTCGTTCTTTATTGGCTGTGCACGGGTGCATGCAATGATGCAATTCTATTTAATTAGACTACTGATAATGAGTTTAGGGAGTGTTTGGCACTCAATGGAATAGCAAAAAGTTAGAATAGAATAATTATTCCGACGAATTAATTTGCCAAACGAATTTTAGATTAAGTAGAAGAGTGCAGAATAGTGCTAATCCGGTATACCAACTTATAGGTGGAATACCGGATTAGCTTTCGTTGGAATAGCGATTATTGTTTGATTATATTATATTATATTATATTATTATGATTATGATTAAGATTTAGTATTATTATATTATTATATTATATTTATGATTATAATTTATTATTATTTATTATTATTATCATTATTATATTATTATTATTAAATTATTATTATCATTATTGTTATTATATTATCGTTACCATTAGCATTATTATATTTATTATTATTATTATAAATATAATTTTAATATTATATTATTATATTATGAATATAAATATAATTATTTTATTATTATATTATTATGATCAAGATTATTTATTATTATATTATTATATTATGATGATTATGATTATGATTATGATTATTAATACTTATTATTATTTTATTATGTTATATTATATTATTATATATTGATTATAGTGATGATTAATTTATTATTATATTATTATAATTATTTTTAATTATTTTTAATTATTTTTATGATTATGATTATATTTTTATTATTATATTATTATAGTTATGATTATGACTATAATTATTATTATCATGATTATGATTATGATTATTATATATTTAAATTATGATTACTTATTATTATTATTATATTATTATAATTATGATTGTAATTATAATTTATTATTATTATATTACTATATTATGATTATGTTTATATTTTTATTATATTACTATTATAATATTATTATTTATTACGATTATTTTTTATTACTTTATTATTATTTTATTATGTTGTATTATATTATTATATATTAATTATAGTTATGATTAATTTATTATTATAATTATAATTATTTATAATTATTTTTATGATTATGATTATGGTTATATAATTATGATTGTAATCATAATTTTTTATTATTATATTACTATATTATGATAATGTTTATATTTTTATTATATTACTATTATAATATTATTATTTATTATGACTATTTTTATTAGTTTATTATTATCATTATTATCTTACTATTATGATTATTATTTTATTATTATTATTATTATCATCATCATTATTAGTACCATAATTATTCATATTTTAACTATTCTGAGTAACAACTGCCAAACGATATTTTCACTCTTCCGAATAGTCAAGAATACCACTCTTCTATCACTCTTCCAAAAAATATTATTTTATCACTCTTCCAAAATTATCATTCTTCCAAAGTTATTTTCTTGATTTGCCAAACGGACCCTTAGAGAAGATAAGCATGACTTTGCTTTAAACATGCATTCTTTATCTTAAAGAGCCTTCAATGCTTTTTCTCTTTGAGTGCTTTTTTCACCTCTTATCTTTGAGTGCTTTTTTATTTATCACGTAAAGAATACATATTATTTTCCTCTTAAGTTTATGGTGCTAATTAAATTTGGCACAAAGTATATATGATGCCCCGCATCACAAAACGACGAAAGCATATGAAGCTTAATGAGGACTACATATTGGTGAAGTTCATGGAGGGTTTTCGGACCCGTTGATTCCGATTGGATTTTCTTTTTGTTTATTTTATGATATGTAAACCGATCGAGTGCTAAAATGAAATTAAAATACAAGATTTTATTAAGTTATAAAAATCATAAATAACACCTAAACAAACAGAAGATACCCTGCGCCAAATTCATTTATATGCTAAAACCCATTATAACAAAGTTGATCCTTCACAATTTTATACATATATATTCGCTAATATACGCAGACAATTAAAAAAAACGAATAAGTTTGCGTACATCACATAACGTTGATAATCACCACTCATTAACGATTTCATGATGGAAAGTATCTATCATAGTCAATCATGTCCTGTCCCCTCAAACAAATTTGCAGCAATATGTTTGATTTTCAGAAAATTTATGATAATATGCTCCATCCTGAAAATATTTTATTTTTTTTTTAAAAAACTATACTTCTGCCATAAAGAATTATAAATTGTACTTAAAATTTTAAGATAATTATAATATTATGTCTATCTTCACATATTTTTGCCACCCCTGTTGGGAACCTGACTCCGCTTTGAAATATATATATAGAGAGAGAGTTCGACTATGGTGTTTTGTAAAATACAGAGGCGTTGTGTGCTTTGCGCTCTAATTTTAATCTCAAGTCAGAAATAATCGATCTAAACCGTAAATTTAATCTTCATATAAAAATATATTAGTAAACCAAATTTTATATTTTTTAAAAATTGTTTGCTATTTTTTTTGATAAGGAGAAAATGACTTCATCTGAGAATTCTAGTTTATCCAAAAATGACAGTTTCCCCCCTATCCAAAAAAATAGCAAATAAATTTCAAAAAATATAAAATTTAGTTTACTAATAGATTTTGATAATAAGATTAGATTGAGCGGTTTGGATCGATCATTTCTGACTTAAAATTAATAATAGAGCGCAAAACACACAACACTCTTGTGCTTTCCAAAACACCATAGCCTAATTCTCTCTCTCTTTATATATATAGGGAGACCTTACGGTGCTTTATGAAGTAAAAAGATATTTTATTTTAGTTTCAAATCTCATATACTGAGAGCTCGAAATATCAATCTAATTAGTCCACAATAATCTAGATATTGAAAACTTATTGAATACCAATTTTTACTATTTTTGGAGCTTTATAACATTTTTTTCAATTTTTGAAAGATGTTAATTTTTTAGATGCACCTATCATTATTTTATTATTATTTTTGGAGAATTTTTTAAAAATCCTAAAAAAATGGTAAAAATCTTCAAATGTAATCAAATTTGATATTCCATAAGATTTGAATATGTAGTTTATGTTGGGTGAATTAGATTGGCAATTTAAATTTTGATTTTGTGAGATTTTTTTAGGCCGAAATAAAACCTTTTTTGCTTCGTGAAGCACCGTATGTATATATATATATATATATAGAGAGAGAGAGAGAGAGAGCGAGAGTGCGACTATGGTGTTTTGCAAAGCACAGAGATGTTGTGTGATTTACGCTCTATTTTTAATTTTAAGTCAGAAATAATCAATCCGAACCATTCAATCTAATCTTCATATAAAAATCTATTAGTAAACCAAAATTTATATTTTTTTTAAAATTTTTTGCTATTTTTTCTGATGAGGAGAAAATGACTTGATCTGAGAATTCTGGTTCATCAAAAAATGATGATTTTTCCCCCTGTCCAAAAAAATAGCAAATAAATTCCAAAAAATATAAAATTTGGTTTACTAATAGATGTTGATATGTAGATTAGATTGAGTGGTTTGGATCGATCATTTTTGACTTAAAATTAAAAATAGAGTGCAAAATACATGACGCTTTTGTGCTTTGCAAAACACCATTGCCTAATTCTATATGAGTCCGACTGTGGTGCTTTGCAAAGCATAGAGGCGTTGTGCGTTTTGCGCTTTATTTTTAATTTTAAGTCAGAAATAATTGATCTGAACCGTTCAATCTAATATTCATATAAAAATCTATTAGTAAACCAAATTTTATATTTTTAAAATTTTTTTGCTATTTTTTCTGATGAGGAGAAAATGACTTGATCTGAGAATTCTGATTCATCCAAAAATGATGGTTTTCCCCCTATCAAGAAAATATAAAATTTGGTTTGCTAATAAATTTTAATATGGAGATTAGATTGAGCGGTTTGGATCGATCATTTCTGACTTAAAATTAAAAATAGAGCGCAAAGCACACAACGCTTTTGTGCTTTGCAAAGCACCATAGTCTAATTATATATATATATATATATATATATATATATATACACACTGTGTGTGTGTGTTTGTGTGAAAGGAAATGAATGCTGACTAAAATACGAGCCTTTACAGTGCTTCGTGAAGAAATTAATTTCTGATGATTATATGGTGCTTCACGAGGAAATGAATGGTGCCTAAAATATGAAATTAATTAGTAACCACTAATTTCTGATGATTTTTTTTTTTCCAATCCTACATATTTCCCTCTTTTTTTTAAAGGCAACCGTTCCGTTCGTATAGTTCAATCCGTGAATCATACGAGTTGGTAATTGTTCAATAGTTAAGTTATTAATTCAAGACTGATCTATAAAATAATTATGCATTATATATTACCAATTTTCTGTTCAAGAAAAAGTGAAAAAGTGATCAATAAATTCAAAATATTATGGATATTAACGTTTCATATAAAATAGGATTCTTTTTTATACTTTAGAGCTAAAAAATAGCATTCATATTATTTATGGATTGAAATGAATAATTATAAAAAAAAAATGGCTAAGGTTATAACAAGGGACGGAGTTAAGCGAACGTAGAATATACTAGAATTAGGTAGCTTATAGCTAGCTACCTTGTGGTGTAAAATATTTTTTAAATACGTTTTTTTATTATATGATTTTTTTAAAAGATATTATGAAATATATTTTATGCTTATCATTCAAAATAATCGTAAAAATATATTTCAATTTGAAAATTTTGCTCATAATTATGGTGCTGTTGCATTACTTAATTAGATTTTCAAAGTTTTATATATTTGTTAATCTGAACTAGATTATCGTTATTCCTACGTCTGGATTAGTCCATGCCGACGATACCGTATTAGGAAAATGTGTACATGCAATTGATTGTCACTCGCAATGTATAATTTGAGTTGGGAATATTCTTTGACGCTAAGTTCGGTGAAGTTCACTATCCAATGGATACTTGCGGAATAAGGTGAAAGAGATAGTTTTCATGAAGAAATTGTCAAACAATAATAGGTGGAAGAGAAGTAACAAAGTTAGAAGTTTTGACAGATTTCTCATCATTTAATAATTTTTTTCCACTTTATATTACAAAAATATCATTCACATTCTTTTTTAGTTTTTTAATTATTTTCTAATGATAATTATATTATTTAATGATAACCATAATGTTGATAATAAATAAAATGATCATAAAAAATAACAATTAGTAATAATAATATTTTTAACAACAACAACAATAGTAATAGTAATAATAATTATAAAAATAAAAATAATAATTCATTATAAATTCTCTATTAACCATATTTTTCAATACAACGGCACAAAACACCATCACCAGTTCACTACATTCAAATCCAAATAAAGAAACAAACTACAATAAATTAAATAAAAATGACGCCTCTACCGGATTTTACTTCTCGATAGTTTCAAGGCGCAATTAACTGTATCATTGAAAGTTGTCATTCCACTCAAAAAATATGCATTCTACGGTACTATAAGAGCGTAGAAAGGAATAATGGTCAGTTTCTTCAATTTTACTACAAAATCACATGTAAGATCACTATTTTTTTACTCAATTTTTCTTTCCTTAATTACGACCTAATTTTAAAACAAGACGGAGCAACATTTAATTTGACCATCATCTTTTCATAAAAAACACACAAACACACAAAAAAAGTTTTTATTTGTCATAAAATATGACTTTTTTTAAACTTCTTGTACTTTTAGTCCGCTTTGTGCTCTGTGACTTGTTCGTAATTGGCTCGGATTTTAGTTCATCATAACTCAAACTGAATTTGAGTGACTCGTATATTTTCTAACTTGAGTACGAGTCTGGGTTGGCTCGCTCGGCAACTCGTCACCTGGCTTGTATACTTGGGTCTATCATATTTCATATTTTTATTTAAATATCATTTGTATTGTTTAAACTTATTTGATTATGTGATATATTTGTTGTTATATAATTTATTTATCTGTATATAATCTATTTATTATTTATTTTAATTTATTAGTCATTCTGATTTCAATTTATGTTTTAAAATCAACTGATAAATCAAAACACAAAAATGAGCCAACTTGATGAGCTCGCATTTATTAATCATCCTTATTTCCTGCACATTTTGTATCTCCAAGAGTTTTTTCTCTTCTCTCTCTTATCGCCGTCCTTACTTTTTTTTTCTCATGTGTTTTTATTTCCCAAGCTCTCTATCTCTCTCCTCCGTTGTTATTTTCATATTTAAGATTTATATAAATGTCCGAGTTTTATATATAAATATCTAAATGCGAACACACAATTCCATATATATGCTCTTGGAATATTAAATAAAATCTAAATCACTTGAATTAAAATATCTATGTACAAATATAAATACTTGTTTTGGACATGTTAGACTTTTGAACATATGAGGCATGGGGACGTTTTTTTTTTCCTTTCTCTTTGCCAAAAATAATAAGATAGTTATGTGGACATTTTTTTGTCAAAAATAAAAATTTAATCGGGAGGATTTTATGAGGATTAATTTGGAATACTATCTGTCACTTAGTCCAATTGTTCTCAAGCGTATTTTGATTAATTTTGTTTGGCGGAAAAAAAGAAACCTTGTCCACCTGCAACATTTTTTTATATTATTTTACTGCACTATCATATCTATTATTAATTGTACCAGCTAGATAGTTTATTGTTCATACTGCAATATTGGCTACCAGACCAAAACTTACGCATATTAGTCCCTAGACATTTACAGTATTTCCTCTAGATTTTGGCGGAATCCAATTTGACCTAATTTTTTTTAAAAATCAAACTGAACCGATCCGATCCTGATCTAATCCGATCTGACCCGATTTCTTTCATAAGAATATCAAACTAATCCGACCCAACCCGCCCACCACCTCTACTATTCTCATTTGGATGCATGTGTCACGTAATAATGACCCATCTTCACAAATCACAATAGTTCTCGAGTCTTTCTTGTCCCGTTCCGTGTATTATCGCAAGTAGACAACAAAAATTAATTTAATATATTGTTGATATTGATAATATGGCTGTTAGTAAAAGTTAATGCAAATATCGAAAATTAAGGACATTGATAATCTGAGGAATAAATTTAATGTAAGACAAGTTCAGACCTAAACAGCCAGTGATCACATTAATATATTTTAGGCATGTTCAGACTTCAGACTTCAATAACTTGGTATTTGCATTATTTTTCCCCATAAAAACATCACTTAGTATAAAAAAAATTACTTTGTTAAACGGGAAAAATGGTTTTCTTAAAATTTAATTTTATGAGGAAAATCAACTATTAATCTTGTCTAATGACTGAGACCATGTTATGCCTATGGAAAATCTTATATCTGAAATGTGGATAAATTTTTTTCAAAATATTAAAAATTGAAATATTTGACTCTCATCTATCTCAATTGTTTATTCAAACATTCTAGCTTCGAAATTACTAATGGTTAGTACTTTATTGCCCTTTTCAAAGGATCAGCATACGAGAAAGGGTGAATTTCTCAGATCTGTTCCTTCACTGATAAAATCATGCATGTTTTCGCGCCGTACGAGAAAACAGAGCAAACCATGGATTGTAGCAAAATCACACCACCAAGCATGTTTGCTACAAACGAAACAACGTGAGGTGGTCATACAATACCTCGTGTTCTCTAACAGATCCGATCACAAATATTTGACGAAAAAATGCAAGCATATTAATCAATTGCACAGGACATTTCTCTCAAAAGCTTAATTAACGAACTCACTCAACATAATACACAGTTTGTTAAATTGAACTCAATTAGATGTATGAATTGTAAATCGAAAAGGCGCACAAAGTATGCGACCGACGCAGAAATGATTAGATCTGCAAGCCATCATAATAACTTGCGTGGTAATGACGTCACTCAGATATGGAGCAATGAGACGACTAGTCAGATCCGAGACAAAAAGTTTCGGATCCAGCCTCTGAACCCGGAGACAATACTTAGGGTCCTTTTTTTTTTTTTTTTTTTTTGGTTTTGTCTTAACCTGAAACCAATATATTTAACATTAAATAAAATAATAATAATAAAAAAATAAATTATTAAATGATGATAATCATAAATAATAATCATTAATATTAAATAAAATATTAATTAATAACAAATAATAATATGAAATAATATTTTTAAATATTAAGAACAAATTATTTACATGTCACTTCGAAAGTTAAAACTTAGGAAATATTATTTTACAAATTAAGAAAATGATTTTAATTTTGTCATTCTATATATAATTCGAAAATAAAAATAAACATAATTTCGCTAATATCCAAAATATTCTCAAATCCTTTCTCCACACATCCCCTTCCTTCTTAGAAGAACCCATCGAAGATTTTAGGTTTCATATTCTAAGGAGAACCCTTTCGTTAATTTTGCCAGTCAAACATGGCTCTGCCGAGGTGCCCAGACAGCTGTGATGGAATTATCAATCTCTTAGCCTTATGGCATTGGTGACAATTGCTTCCTGTCCGATGAATTCAATGTCACCTGTGACACAAGTAATAATGGTAAACCTACTCTATACATGTACAACCGAAGCTTTCTTGAGATTCTGAACATAAACATCCCTCTAGGCTAGAGGCACACGAACAATCCTACATCTTACAAGTGCTACAACATCACCTAAGAGGAGAGAACTATATTATTTGGGTGATTTATCTCAATTGCACCTATATCTTAATAGAATTTGTTACTAAAATTAGTTATATTTACTTATATTTTAGGGAAAATTAGTTTTTTGCCACTATAAAATTCTAAATTTAGTTTTTTGCCACTGTAAAGTTTCAATTTAGAAATTTACCATTATAAAATTGTATTATTCTTAAATTTGTCATTATGTATATTTAATCGTAATTTAAAAAATATTTTTTTCTTAATACCAATTATACCCTCCATCTGTTTTATCTGATCTCCATCCATCGGATCTTCTCTTCGACGGAAAAAATAAACCCTGAACTTTCGGCATTTTGATAGCCCATTGCACGAAAGCAATCTCATGGCGATTTATTTTACGCGAAAGCAATCTCATCACCTAGCAATTTCAAGTCGCAAAAGCAATCTCCTATATCGCACTCCTTCTCCTATATCACTTGTCTTTATTTATGAATATTGTTGTCTTTATATTGTTGAGCAATGTTGTTGGTCTTCGTAGAGCTCAAGAATGCATATATTTTTTATTTGTCAGGGGAAGTATATGAAGCGTGCTTACCTCAAAAATACACAGCATAAACAACAACAAAAAATAATACAAATCCACAGATTAGAGATCAAAATCATGGACTACCATGAAGTCTTACATAATACAAAATGGTAAAATAGTGAGGTGAGTGTTCTTAAAATAAAATACTAGCATATCAACTACATAATAATAACTTTTCTAATTCTATTTACATAACATTACAACCAACATACTAATCATCACAATAACAATGATAACAATAAAAATTTTACGTCATCCACTAATGCAAGTAGCTCGGCATTTCCTTTCTTCATTACTACCCCTTCATCTTCTATATCTGAAATATCATATTTGACGTTATTTTGCATACTCAAAACTCTGATCTCACGAAGAAATGCTTCATACTCATTCTCCCACATATAGAAAGCGGCATTTAACCCCTTTCTGCAAAAGACCAATAGCCATAGCGGACTTTTTTTTTACCATAGATTTCTTTTTAATTTAATGCTACATCTAGTTATTTTGATCGATAATATGTGCTTGGCTGGAAGGGGCCAGTAGTTATTTACTTAATTTAGTTACTGTATTTAATTTAATGTGCTTGGCTGGTAGATGTTGTTTAATATGTGCTTGGCTGGTAACATGCGAACATTTACTGGTAGGTGTTGTTTATTCATACACAACAATTATTGTGCTAGTAACAGGAGAACCTTGTGCTGGCCATAGATTTCTTTTTAGGAAAATTTTCATTAAATAAGTTGTTTATTCACGGCATGCATGTCTTTCACAGTTCCATGCAACAAACTCAATTGCTCAAACTCCCAGTAGAAGATTCTGGCCTAGAGGTAGTCGATTATACCAGCTCTTCTGCTGATATTTCGATTCTGCTGGTATGTGATTAATCAAATAAAAATGTACAACAAACCCATTTATTGATGTTATGCAAATAGAAATGCAAACCCATTTATTTTTATGTGATTAATCAAATAAAAATTTACAACAAACCCAAGGATTTTATGTTGTTACTAGAGTTTATACCAACAAACCCATTTATTGATTTCGAAAATAGCAGAAAGAAAATTGAACTAACCCACATTTTTATAATTCTCGCATTTGTAGAAAATCTCTTCCAAGATTTGCATCGGTATTGCTAACAAGTCTCATGACAAAAATCCCGCAATATGGACATTCAACGATTGGTATCGATCTCCGTTTTGGCTGAGTCGAACTCGAAGAAGAGGTATGGTGCATTTTCTATGCTTGGCGGAGGAGCAAAAACCTCAGACGGTGTTCCATGGAAGAGCCAAAATCTCAGAATCACAACTCTCGAATCGCCTAGGGTTTCACCGTAGGAATCGCAGGAATCGCCTAGGTTTTTTTTTGTTTTGTGTTTTTTTCCGTCAAAGAAGATCTGATATTGCTATTGGATAAAACATATGGATGGAGATCGGATAAAACAGATGGAGGGTATAATTGGTATTAAGAAAAAAATATTTTTTAAATTGTGATTAAATATACATAATGGCAAATTTAAGAATAATACAATTTTGTAATGGCAAATTTCTGAATTAGAACTTTGCAGTGGCAAAAAACTAAATTTAGAACTTTGCAGTGGTAAAAGACTAATTTTCCCTATATTTTATGTTATTTGATTATGTTTTGCTTCTAATTCTGAGTACTGCTCTCTTTTAGCTCTGTGTTTATGTTTCTAGAGCTTTTAGATCATTTGGACGCACTCAATACATAAAATGGGATAATCTGAGCAATGAGGCCGAGCTTACGGACCACATACGAGCAAATTTTGCAGCCAGCTGAGAATCAATAGATGTTTTCCAATTTGTCTGACTCTTCAGGTCATGTATATGTGAGATTCACACCCACACTGCGACTCCACACCGTATTTTTTCATGTGGCTCCACACCACATCTTTTAATGATCTTCGCACACTTCCAGCAAAACATCTCATAATGTTTCTAGTTCTCTTATCATGACACTTATTGCATAGGCTATCATAAGTCATTGCTCATGTCGGCTACACTCACCGATTCTTCGAAGACCACTTGTAAAAATTTCACCACGCTTTTGTAACATTCGCTGCTTGATACATAGCTCTCATCATTAATAAGTTTTTCTTCTCTTATTCTCTTACAATATCTCTAAAACTATCTTCACGAAAAAAGAACACTTTTTTTTAACAAAAAATCAACACATGATATTTTTTTTTCATTATCCCGACCCTTTTTCTTTTCTCACAAAAAAAATAAAATAAGGAGATTTAATTTTTTTTTCAATGATCCTAACAACACAGAAAAACTCATATACTAAAATAATGTTTTCTCTGACGTCTTCTGTTTATTTGAGCCAACCCTAGCTGTCTTTCTACACATCTTCGACTACATTCAGTCTAGATGAGTTTAGGGGACAAACTAGGCCCTTCTCAGAGTATGTTCAATACGATTTTGAGTAAGATCAAAGCCATATGGTGAAGATCAGAGTCGAGGACTCGAGTAAATACCTTGGGACAGCAAAAGGGATTTCAGTTTCATCATTGTTTTCATTGTTTATTTGACATCATTTGTTTATACCACGATGTATTTGGTACTCTCTTTTTTTACTTGTTTAGATCTAGTCATGCTCGGCTAGATATGTTAGTTTTTAGGTTTGAATGACTTGATACTTGAATTTTAATTATGGTTTGATATCTTTATCATTATTATTTATGATTACATATGTTGTGCATTGTTTATATGTTGATTGAATGTATGCATTGATATGGATAAACTCATAGGTAAATGACATACCTAGAGCCAGTATCATTGAGTCAAATATACTTGCATCATTTGATTGAACTACAATGATAGATTAGAACTGATAGGTTGACCAAGTTGTATCCAAAAGGTAAAACTTTGCTCGGATCAAGAGATCGAGAGTATCTTAGAAAGTTAATATCAAAACTAATAGGAATTGATCTAGACACAAAAGTATAGATTTATTGACCTTAAGAGGGTTAAAAGAAAACAAATCGAGCAACTAAATACCTTCCTGTGATAAGTAGGTATCTGTTTGGTGTCAAAAACTCTCAACCTAAGTCTTTATTGACAACAAAAAAACTAGATTTTCAGCAAATGTCAAACTTATATGTACTGTGTACGGACAACACAGGTCCAGACTCAATAGAAAAATTATCCGAAAGCATAAGAATATTTGTTTTAATTATATTTTAAACCCTTTTATTATTCTATGTTATTGTTCTTTTCAATACCAAACAATCAAAAAATTCCAAAATATTTCTTTAGTTTAGAAGTAGATTGAGTTTGGTTACATCCTCAGCCCTTAAGAATTTGACATTCAACTATACTCTTCAAATTGTACGTTTGCGACTAGAACTATATATCATATATTATTAGATATATCGCCCCATTATAACATTGGATATAAGCTCTTATGTGCCATCAAGTAGGCTGAACAATGACAAAAACAAATTAATAGTCACTGGCTGTAACACGCTTGCTTTATCTCTACCTTGAGAGTGGTACTAATTCAGTAGGTTGTCTTTCTACGTGTGATAGCATAGATAGTATAAATAAGTATGGACCATTCTGCTCAGAAATTGGATGTTGCTAGACAGTTGTGCCCAAGGACACATGATTTTTGGTCTGAATTTGATGAGAGGTACAACCATATATTCCTAGATGGAAAATTTCAGTGGTTGCAGCTATGCTATGGTTATGGAGGATAATAACTTCGATCGTGTTCGGTGCAACTTTGCTTGCAAGTACAAGCCGGTTAACAAATTGGTGCCAGTTGCGTTTGATTGTCATAATAGATGATAAGACTAGTACATGCGAACACGCACAAATCTGGGTGGCAAAATTAACAAAAGGGTTCTCCTCAGAATCTGAAACCCAAAATCTTCAATGGGTTCTCCTGAAAAAAAAAATGAGTTGTGCGGAGAAAGAAAATATGTGAGGGTATTTTGGACATTAATAAATTATTTTATTTTTATTTTTAAATTTTATATAGAGTGACAAAATTAAAACTAAACTAGTTTGAAATTTAGAGTGGCGTGTAACTAATTTTCTAATTTAAAGAAAATAATAATCAATAATATTAAAAAAATATAATAAATAAAATTATAATCATTAGTGTGAAATAAAAAATAATAATTTAATTCTCTCCGTCATTATTTTAGTTTACCATCCAAATAATATTCTACTAACCCGAATAGTAAAAAGTTAGTTTTATTTTCATATTTTTTGAGATGGTATTAACCTCACATTATTCTCAATCACTAATCCAAAAATATTATTGTTGTACTAATTCTTCCACCATCCAAACACACGCATAGAGATAAACTATTGTGAAAATATTTGTATTTCAACACCTAAAAATTACACTTTATTGTCTCTGAAATTTTGATTTTGGTGTTGAATAAATTATTTATATTATGATCTTAAATTTTAGTTTATGGTGCTGAATAAATTCTTTATATCATAATTTTATGGGATACAATAAAAATTTATTCTATATTTTTAAAGTATTTGTTTCAAATTTTTATGTGTTTTCATAAGCAAAACTTTTTTAATATTTGGTGGTCCATAATAAATAAACCAATTTGCTAATTATCTAAAAAAATAATAATAATCCAGCATTCACCCTTTTTTAAGTCTAAATAGTAAAATTTGGTCTACAATCCATGGCTGCAGTACGTTGTTTATACCCGCGCGATGTATCATTAGCTTGTACCAGTTGCTCTATATAATCCAGCATGCACCTGTACTTCATATTTCTAAATCAAGAAGTACAGGAATCGACGACTAAAAAGCGCTGCCCAGAAATGATAAAGTCAAGACGGAATGGCATGCGCTCACTAATCAGTAATCAATCTGTTACTATCAGTGTTTGTTGCATGATACTGTTTCTATTTCAAACTACCAGACAATTACTGGGTTGGACAAAGAAGTAGTCTCAAATTGCATGAAATTGAAGTGCATGCTTCAATGTACTTACTAAACCAACATCAATATATATCCAATATCAAGCTCCTTTTTTTTTTCTGAAAAACTTCTGTAGGGAAAAAATCAGTTGTTCAAGTTTCAAGTTCCACTTCAACTAAGGAGACGACAAAATTACAATCAAGGTATAAAGCGATGGTGACCATATCTAATGACTCTCAATTGTGATTTGTAACAATAGTTACCTCAATTATTTTGTAAGCCTGATATGTTCTGATTGATACTGGTACTGGTATTATCATCTTACCTGATAATATGGTATATATTCACCTCTGAAACTAGTAAAGGACACAAAAATAATATTTTTTACACAAATAAATCATGTTTTCCTCTTGGAAAATCCAATTAAAAAGATAAGAGTCATAAACAATGTTTAGCATTTAATTACATTATTTTTTCGGAACAAATAATATTGATATTTCCTAAACAAACTATTTGTTATTCCAAATGTTTATACGTACATTAATTAAGATTGAAACCGAGACCAAATTAACCAGGCAAGAGGCAACCCTCGTCTCTTCTCTTTTTAAATAATGTAAATTATATATAAAATAATGTCTAGCATTTGACATTGTCAGCATTTCACTGCTGACAAGTTTTTTACACGGCATCTCTTAGAGTAGTCAATTGTATTGTTTTGAGATGGGGTCAACCATATCTTCTTTCATTTTCAAGGCTTTAATATTTGTCTGTTATGCCATCAACTCCTGCGCACGGATTTTGAAAAAGACGACTAGGTTATACTGTTAATTTATTGGAAGTTCACATCAATATCTTCAATGCAAATAAATGGAAGTGCTCCACATCAAGTGATAAGGACAGACAGACTTTGTGCAATCATGTAGAATGAATATGAAATATAACATATTTTACTCAAATAAATAAATGTTGGCAATCTAATTTTTGTGCTTCTGAATAAATTAGTTGCATGCAATATTTAAAATTTCTCCAAAATCGAAAAAGGAATCAACAAAAGAACACTATATATAGATATATATAATCAGCACTTAGAAAATTTACTATCGCACTTTTATTGATAAAAGAATTATATTTATACGTAATTAATTGTTTGTTTTTAGTATACTTGAAATTTGCTCTTTTGTGTGACAATCATCATTTGGTTAGTGTGTGTGAGAGAGAAAGCGCGCAATCATCTAAATTTTCTACACGGTTTTTGAATGCACAATGCTCATTGCAAGTATTACACAGATGCATATGATGTTGAATTTGTATGTATGCAATGTAAATTTAGAAAAAGTGAAACTAAAATCCTAAACAGAATTTTAGTTTTTTAAATATTAGATACCAGTTTTATTCTATAACTATTATAATATCATAGAATAAGATTTTCAAAGTACATCTAAAAATATATATATATAATATATGAGTCATATCTAGCGTCCAGCTCTTTTAATGTCCATCTCTTGTCCACCCCTTTATTTGTCATCTGAATATATCTATTTAACACTTAAGAACACACAATTATTAACTAACCAAGGTTACATTTTTCTACATGATTCTATACAAAAAATGTGCATTTTCTTAGTTAACAACTGTGTATTTCTGTAAAAAAAAAAATCATAATGCTGGATAGGACTTTGCTACAGTACCTCCGTATTTTTCCTTCTCAATTTACCAACTCTTACTGTGCTTGGGACTCACATGGTCATACTTGCCAATAAGCGTAGGGACCAGTGAAGGTGTGAAAATCAGAAGCAAAAATACATTTTTTTTTCTACTGATATATAAATATAGAATGCCTACTTCATATTCAACACGTTCATCTGTATTCTTTTCTTTACTGAAGTATATAAATGCCGCACAGTGTATAGACTGCATCTTAAAATACTGTTTGTTACAAATGCCGAAAAAAGAAACACCTAGAGCGATTTAGCTTACATTTTGTTGCTCAGTCCCTCTCTGGCACTGTAGGACATTGAATTTTTGGTTGATTATATTTAATATTACCTCTTTCAGTTAATCCAAACTGCTATAGTTTTTGTCATTGTCTATCTATAAATCGAACTTATAAGTCCAAGCTAGATTAGTTATTTCCGTTAATCCAAACTTATAAGTCTACGCTATATTTTTTTTTTTGTCGCTGTCTATATAAACCAAACTTCCAAGTCTAATTCCGTATAGGATTGGGCCATAACCGGGCCAGTGCAATTAATGGAACGGGTCCGGTACAAAGCCTTATGCTAGACTTCTTCACCCTTTAAAGAAACATCTAAATCAATTGTAATTTTCCAATTAGAAGAGCGGATTTTGCACGACTAACCTCATGGTTGTAAGCAATAAGTTTCGTGCATTCTACTATTAAACATTAATGCATAATGATGTAATAGTGATAGCAATTTGCCATATGGAAAAGAGTTTCTTGTTCCTTCTTGCGTAGTAGCAAGTCTTGATTAGCCGAAGCGTGGCGTCTTATTTTTGCCTTGACTTAGACTCATGAAACATTTGCATGATACTTGCAATCATCATCCAAAACTTCCAAATGGTCTACATCTGTAGATATCAATTTCAATTTCACAAAATAGATACTTGCATTGTTACACTTTGTTATTCTGTTCTCTCCTATTTCACTTGACTTTTAATCTTACCAACTTTTCTACCTTAATTAAGTGGCCTATTTTTTAGATAGACACCACGAATGAACATTGGTTGCTTGTTGCCTCTTAGTGATATCTACAAAACTACATCAGAAGCACTTGTATTCGGATTCTCACTAGTCACTAGTGCAGTATGTGCACTCAATTGAGCAACTTTAACAAATCAAGAGATTTAAAAATAATCAGCAGCAGTATCAAGAACAAAGATCACCAAAAAAAGTCAAAAGATGCATGGCAGTAAGGTGGTACATCTCAATCAAACTCTACATATACTCTTTAGTTTTTCTACACCATCTTTTGTGTGAAAGAGAGTGATCATATCAAAGGGTAGCTAGCACTCTTTAAGTTGATGTTGTTGTACAACCAAAAACAATTGATTTAATAATTGCACAGAATCATTGTATCTGCAAGGGAAATTTTGATGCATAAGCGTGCAAAAACTTACAATATGAGATATAGTCCTTTTATGTAAAAACTAGCACTATTTCACGGTGCAAGCAAAAGTTCCTAGATTCATGGTGCCAACCTTTATCTGTCATATCCTGCACTCAGAAAAATAAATTATTTCAAAAATCTACTTGATTCTGGAGACCGTAAATTGCATGGAATGTCACTTAAAAGGTATAATTCAAATGACTGTCTAACTTCCATATTGAATGTTGGAATGAGATATTCCATATAAATTGTCCATTGACCTCAACAGTACAGAAAAGGAGCCAAAATGACCCGCTAACAACAGAATATGGTACTTTTAAGCATCATCCAGCAAATTGCAAGATTTTTCAAATTTCATTAATTTGTTCGAGTACTACAAGATACTTAATGCACTAAATATGAGAAAATTAATAAGAAGGTTCACTTGCTGGAAAGCCATATATGCAGGGGGATTAGGATTGGAGAATGTGGGTGGTGGTGGTGGTTGTTGGGGGGGCGGGCTGATGGGGTTGTTGGAGGATTGGGGGGTGGGGGTGCAGGACACCAAAAACCTTGATTTCTATTACTAAAATCATTCAAAAACAATTTTGCTGACTTTTTAAGAACTTGAGGGGGGCCGAGCCCCTGCTGGTCCACCTCTCCCTCCGCCCTTGCCTTTATGGTCTTTGCCTTCGACTTTGCATTGGATGGAAATATGGCCTAACAGACATATCGTGCAGTAGGTATATTAATTTATACATCAACGCCTAATTTAATTACAAGGTCTAAAGGGGAACAAAAAAATAATACATGCTTTGAGTAAATTTCCAGCATTGTCCAGATGTTGGGTTTCATGTCTGCCCCTAACAAACAAAATTATATCTTACCTCCATATTAAACTCGAATATACTCATGGGTTAAAACTCCTGTTGTTAAAATTATTTCCACTTTAATTGAGCATTCTCCATAAAACATACAGTCTATATTATCTTTCGTATATAAATATCTCTACAATTCACTCAGCCTAAGGAATCAATATTATCTCAAAATCATCAAATTCTACTCCCAGATCCAAGACTCAATTTGTTTAATTATGATTATTTGAACAAATGGCAAAATAAATAGCACTCACATGGATATATTTTGAACCATAACATTGTGTTAGATAGATAAAAACAAAATCAGGTGTAGATAATATTTTATCCTTCCAATTTTTGTTACTATCACCATTTAAATTTGGAGCACATGCTAGAAGCTAGTGTTCAAGAAAACGCGATCTGCAAAATGCTCATGCAGTAGAAACCACATGCACAAGAATATGCACCACATATTGTTATTCAACTGTATTATCCTAAAATTTTCATCAAGTTAGGCTATATACTGAAGATCTGTCTCTTATCATTTAATGAAATATTACTTGAGTTCTTATACTTAACTGAAGTTCTTTAAAGTGTTCTATTCAGTTTGCAAGTTTTGGAACTCTTTGAAATATACATCCGCATATCCTACTACATATGCATCAACATTTCACTTATGCATTATTGAAAATTGAATTTCAAAACATTGCTAGAAGGTACATAAGAGTAATTCCATTATAAGCCAAAAATGAAACCTGAGATTCAGTAAAACTAACCGTGATAATCTAAAACAACTGGAGCTTCTAGGAGGAATACATTCAATTTTGTTTCCACAGAGCAAATTTCACATCTCCACACATCTGAACAGTGTAGATGATACTTTTCCTCAGTTTATAAAGATAAACCATATAATAGCTGTAGCAGCCCATGGCCGACCAGGATCTTCACAACATGGGCCAAACAGCAAACACCAATACACCAACCAAGTTGTGACTGAGTTACCACTGTTGAAAAACCAACAACATTGAAAAATGATAATATAAGAGAAAAAGAACATAGACACAGGAAACATATTTTTCAAATTTGTAAGCATCAGAACCTCTTAAAGCAATGATATTTGATGAGAGAACAAATATGTTGACTATGTGAATAACAGTTAGAGGAGACTCCCAAACCTGCATTTTTAAAAAAAAAAAGAATACAAAGGAGTTAGAAAAAGTATGCTTGCCAAAACAGAACACTCCCTTGTCCCTTCTATAAGGCCATTGATATAAAAGGTAGTAAACATACCATAGTTGATAAGAGGAATAACTTCAAATAGCTTGAAATAGCAAGTGCTGATATGACTTCCTTATACCTAAAATGTCTAATTTTAGAAATCAAGCTTTTAAAAATGAAACTTGAAATCATGTGTTTCAGTCCCTCTGAAATAAGTTTTTGGAAAGAAAAACAGATTTAATGGTTTCTTCGTCAATAAAAAGAAAACCCATTTTATTTCAAAGCTTTCAAACACTGTGATACTGGTGTATTTTATGTATTCTGAGCAATTTAAAGGCCTAAAATAAATGGACCACTTAATCCCATTTAAACGGCAACGCATTAAGCGGTCACCAAACTCTCAAGAGCAATTAAGCATTTTTGAAAAGCTTGAGAGAAATAAAAAAATCCAGCATAAAAGTATCCCCCACTCGCCACCTCTCATAGCAGAGAAAAAATGGTGTAACCCTTGTAGCTGGATGTCTAACATTGTAAGAATAAATTCAGTAAAGGAACAAAGTTTACCTTTTACTATTGTATGAGTATTTGAGAACAAACTTCAAACCCAAAACCATGAAAAACATAAATACAAGGTTTTCTACCAATGCACCAGCAAAAATCTGAGAAATAACAAATACATTAATCAAAAGGTAGAAGAGTCTAGTAAGACAGAAGAAAAAATGCAATTCATTTTATGGACCATATTCACAGACTTTAACAGTTAAATTCATTGTTGTGTGACTCATTTTTCTTTTACTCCTCCACTGATAACAACACAGTTGAGACTTGCCGTATCAGTAGAAGCTCTACTGTATGTTTTGATGCCATAGTGGTTTGCTATTAGACCAATATAGATAAGTCCCAATTGCATTCCCACAACAAAGATAGTTTCCTACTTATTGAACTACCTTTGCACAACACCAAACAGTTGAAAGCAGATTGCTTGAGGAATCCAAAGCGCCACCATTTAATAAAGAAATTTTGTCTTAAATTATTAAGGATCTCTGACAAGTCACATAGACAAAAAAGTATAAATATGACTAGAAAAGAAAGAACGCTAGTGGATACATGCATCGAAGAAAATGTAAGCAAGAACTGAACTTTTCAATATGCCCTGCAAATTCAAATTTGTGGCACACAACATTAGAAATCACTGAGTAGCAAAAAATGAGAACTATTATTTCTAATGCAGTGGCAGGGAACCTCTTCTGATTACAACTTTCTATTTATATTCTAACATTTATTTCAACTGCTTATTTAAATAATAAATACAGTAGCTGTTTGTACTATACATGTCATCTTGCATAGTCATAACAAGTACCAGGTTCAAGCAGAAATAAGAAAAATTATTGTGCGTTATTGTTCCAGGCTACCTTGTATGCATCATAATTAAGATAGAGCACGTTAAATAACATATGTCGATATGCCTCCACTTTATGCAGAATCAGATCAATCAAGAGAATCTACAAATAAACAAAAAGGAACTTCAATGCCAGTTAACAATGACATAACAAATGTAAGCCATATTCTTTGTTTCCTAATTGAAGTTTAAGCATGGTCAGGGCTTAATAGATTTGTATTATCACAGTTAAAAGTAACAACTGTACCAGCAAGAAGGTACAGAAGTACACTTGCACATAACATATCTCAGAGATTTAAAGAAATTTACCATAAATTCACACTCAATGTAGGGATCAGCAACAACTTTGCACTTCTCCTGAACAAGAGAACAGACATAATCTCTCAGTTTCATGAAAGTGCATGTAGAAGTTAATCAAAATAACAGATCGAAAAGAAGAGAATGAAGGGGCATAGTATAATCTCTCATACGCATTTCATCAAACGAATGTTGCCAGGAGAGTACTGCACATACAACCTCGGTACAGCTGAGCCGCATCCAATACACCGAGGTGCCACTGCAACTTCGTTCTTACCTCCCAGTGGGATTTTGGATCCTGCCATTGCTCCCGAGTCAGGGAGCGATGGAAAGGGAGAAGGTGGGAAGAGAGGAGTTGAATATTTTGAGAAGATTCGAGTTCTCGTGAACCTCCGTACAGCTTTTTAACCAGTATTCTTCCTCTGTTCTCTCTTCCCCGCCCCTCCGCTCCCCGTTACCCTTTCCCAGCTCAGGAGCACAGCGACGACAAGTCGAATGTTAACTATGCTGTAATGTATGCATGTTACAACAGAATGTCATCGGTGGCATGCAGGCCTGATAATTGGCAGGCTTGACCTCAAAGTCTTCCCAGCTCAGTATAAGACACGGTCAGGTTCGGCCCTGATTTGTACGAAAAGTCCATGGATAGCTAGGATTATTTGAAACACATGCGCCCCTTTCCTGCCCAAATGAAGCCCAATGTTTGATTCGTCTTGAAAAGTCCAATATTTACTGATGGGAAATGGGAAGCCTTGTTGCGGTCAATCTGAAGTTCAAATATTTGTTAATAGAAGTCAACCAATTTTGCTACCAAAGAAAATATTATCATCCCCAGCCTTTTATCAACTTTAGAATTCGTTGTCGCTGGCGAAAAATTTTCATTTTAAGCATTTAATTAACTTTTTATATGTTTTCGACTTTCCATTTTTATAACTGCATAGCACATTAATAATTCAAAAACAAATTGAAATTGAAATGACGTCTCTTTAAGAAAATTAGAGAGAGTTAGTACTTGGTAAAAACTATCAAATTTACTTATATCTATTATATTGTGCTATTTATATCAAGTGTTGTGATTATTTATTTGTATAAATGGTGGAATTTAACCACCAAATTATTTTAGGTTGATGTATATAGCAAAAATTAATAGATATAAATAAAATTGATAGTTGATGCCAATAGATACAACAATTACCAAAAAAAAGAAAATATTACAAAATATATTTCTGACCTCTTCAAAAGTCAACTTTAGAATATGCCTCTCCCCCTCTCGCTGGTTTATTTGACATCCAATATGGACGCATTTGTCCGTCTCTCAGCGACTCCAACTAAAACTTCTTTCAAGCATCGAGGTTAAGTTTTGCTCTAATTTTTTTTTTCTCTGAAATATCTCTTTAGTTCAAATTAATTTACATCTCCATTTTTTCTTTTGTGAGCTATAACAATATAGCTAATTGTGTAACATGAATAAATTCGGTCCAATTAAATCTTGAGCCATTAAATGTTACTTAAATATAACAGATAAATGTCTCATAGTCTGTCAAAAAAAATCATATGATTGCACATAATAAAATATTTCGAGTCATTTAATGAATCACAAACCATACCTCAGCATTTTCACTTGTAAAATACTACATTATAACTACTAGATTATCACTTCTAAAATATTTTTTTCTTGATTGTGGTTTACATTAGACTAAAAATATCCTATGTATCTTCTTTACTGTTTGATGATTTGGTGAAGATGGATTGTCCAAGTTGCTGGTAACAACATAAGATATTCCAAATCTGAATTATGCCACAACCCATTATTTCTAAAAGCTGATCGTAACATGTTAGCATCAACAAAATGCGAGTTGAGTAGAATTGGAAAAGATCACGTTTGAAAATTAATTTTGAAAAATCAAAATTGTTGGCGTTGAATATAACTATGAGAGAGAATCAGTAGTTACAATCTGGATTATAATGTTTTGTAAGTAAATAATATTTTCGTATTTGAGGGATCACACCGACTTTTCTTTATTGTATGCTTTTATCCGAAACAAAAAAAAAATCGGTGGCAAAGAAAAGCCTATAGCCTACTTATCCAGAAGCAGAAGACGGTCCAGAGGTAGCATGGGAGATGGAAAGAAGGGTCCATGCATGGATCTGAGGAATGAATATTCCTATTAAAAATGAACCATACAAACGTATCGTAGTTTCTGAGAACAGCTGCATACTTGGTAAGTATCAACTTTTTTAGTACAAAAAAAAATGAATAAGCTTAATAGATTGCGTCTATTATACTTGAGCAAGGAAAACCTGATTATAGTACAATTACATGAAGCGATGGATGGCGACCCCCAGCACTTCACCAAAAACAAGGAAAAGACGACCACAACAACACAATGAATCACAATGAAGTCGATGAAAGGTTTCACAATGACAACTATTACCCGAGTACCACATGTACTTATTAAATGCCAATTAATCTTTGCTAATTAGAGTTTATTAATGAAAAAAGGTCCACTACAAAAGCTTTGATCGATTGAATATTTACAAAGTATTAAACAGTTAAGGTAGATTCGATCTCTTGGAGCCTGAGAGTAACAGCTCTCTTGTGAGCCTCCAATCCCTCCACCTCCGCCATTTTAGCCACAAAAGGGCCTAATTTCTTAAGACCCTCCTCTGACAGAGACTGTACGGTAATATATTTCAGAAATGAATTCAATGAAACACCGCTGTACATTCTCGCATACCCATAAGTGGGAAGTACATGGTTTGTGCCACTAGCATAATCTCCTACACTCTCTGGGGTCCACGGTCCCAAAAACACCGACCCTGAAATGAAATAACATTCCAAATTCTTACGTATTATGCATCTTAATTAAGATAAATCACAACAGTTGAAGTACGTATTTGAGATTTATGCTTATAAAATTATTAGGCCTACAAGAAACTACTTGCTTGTACAACAGCTTAAAGCATGTAGTTTACTGCTCCATATGACCTTAAGAAGGAAAGAAATCAACTCAAGGTAACAAGTGAGATAAAGAAAGGATGCAAGTGTATGTTTTGTAATTTTGAGGATATGTAAAATGTTTTCAATTTTGTTGAAGTTATAATGTACCTGCATTCTCAATTAGCCCCTCCCATCTATCAGCATCTTTGACATTAACTATTAGATGCTCAGGAGCATACAAATTTGAGAAAAATATTGCCTGTGCAACAAGAAAGAACAATGTCAAAAAGATTTTAGACAAAGCACAATCTGGAAATTTAGTTCAAATTTAGACAGTGATAGACCAGTTGGTGTCCTGTAAATTCACCCTGCTTTAGACCTACTTTGAAAATGGAAAAATTACCCTCCTGGGGCGCCTACCTACTCATTCTGAGAAATGAAAAGAGGTGACTTGTGTAGCTCTAAAGAAATTATGGAAAAAGTGCATATCTGTCATATTTACTAACTTGTAGCATAACATGTGATATACTTCTAATATTTCAGGGCTACACATTCAAGTTTGATAGTCCCAATGCAGTTATTCCAATAAACTGACCTCAGCCATGTCTCTGGCAAAAACAATGAAGCTGTGGCTGAGAGCTTTAGAAGCAAATTCTCCTCTAGGGAGAGCAGCACATTGTTTGTTCAATTCAGCTTCTATGGATTGCACATCAACACCTTCTCCTGCTATTACCAAGACCACCTGACTATCAGGCCCATGCTCGGCCTAAATGTTGGAATTGAAACTAAAGTACTAAGTTCACATATCCAAAATTTTACAATTACTATTTTTGCACAGTAAACAAGGGGTTGTCACATTTTATTGGCGTGGCCTATGTAGAACATCACACCTATAATGAAATGATTTCGATAACCAAGAAGGATATATAATGAAATGATTTCGATAACCAAGAACGTCACATTTTATTAGCATAGTGGAGTTGCACAAAAGGATACAGGAAAGGTCCTTAGTACAAGTCATGTGATAGCTAACCAGGTTGATGGTTGAGCTTATTCTTAGAATAGACAAAAAGTAAAAGAAGACTTGCACAAAGCATGCATAGTAAAGTTTTTTCAAGTAGCAGACGAAAAGTCTATTATAAATTTTCATTAAAACAAACTGAAAAAGAGTTGATACAAATTAGAAAGAAAAATAAAATGAAGATAGAAATAGATAAGAAATATGAAATACAAGACCTAAACAGAAAAGTAAGCTGAAATGAAAAACAAGGTTCATTTATCCGTCGATCAGCTCATTGTAGCCGTACACTCTTGGGTGTGGTTTGGGTTTAGATTCTCGATGTGGGAAGGAGGGGGGTTTGAGGTTGTCGGTTTGGGTTTAGGTTCTTGGTTTAGGAGATTTATACTTCCCTTGAAAGGACAATGAGAAGCAGTAGTGTTGACTTTGATCCTCCATCGTGAGGTTAGCGGCAGCACTTGTATTCTTTTGCTCATATGTAATGTTGAGGTAATGAGGGGGCTACGGGGCTCTATTGTGAGGAGGTTGAAGCGAAGGGTGAGATGAAGTGTTGGTTCTAAGAAGGTGGGCAGTGGTGTTGCGGAGGGATATAAAGACAACGAGGTCTTGGCAGTGGAGGGGGTGAAGTTGGCTGAAGAGAGGTGATGATGTCAAGCTCGGGTTTGTCTGGAGAGGATATGATGGGGCGAAGTGTGCGGAGGCAGCTGATGGGGCGATCTTGTTTCAGGGATAAGTATTATGGTGAGAATTTTGCAATGGTTTCAAGAACAATCTCTTAAGAATTCTGAACCCTATAAAGAAGGTAGGTATCCTATTAAATTCTCACCATATTATTTATCAAAATGATAATGCTACTAATTCAGAAAAATCAAGTCCTTGTTGCATATGGTTTTTACTACCAGCTATCATGATGCAAAGGGATTTTAATGGGTGGTCAGGGTTATAAATTTAACAAAAGACACGAACAGAGCATCAACGAGAGAGCAAGGTATCAGATTTGACTCTTTGATCAATTGCCCAAGTTGTAGGGCACCAACGAGAGGGCAAGGTACTAGATTTGCCGAGAGAATTGAGTGGGTAGAGAAGTGTGTTAGAAAGGAGAAAGGGGGAGATGAGAGGAGTAAGGTGTGGATACGATTGTTGGAGGTCGGGGTAGGGAGAAGATCCGACTGGCGAAGTGACGATTGAGGTAGGTTTGGAGATCGGGGTAGTGGTTGTCGGAGGCGGAAGGTTGGGGTAGCGGCTGCCAGAGGCCGGATTAGAGGTTGGGATTGGCGGAGGGCGGAGTCCAGAGGTAGAGGTTGGGATTGGCAGAGGGCGGAGTCTGGAGGTAGAGGTTGGGGTTGGCGGAGGGCGGAGGGCGGAGGTAGAGGTTAGGGTTGGCAGAGGGCGGAGCAAGTAGTGAAGGCCAGAGATAGCGGTGACTACTTGTATTTCAAGGAGGAGAGATGGAGGGGAAGAGAAAAGAGGGGTGGGACCAGCGGAGAGGGGCAGGGAGGGGCGGGGAGGCCGGCAGCACGACCTCCCCGCCTAGGGTTTAGTTTTTTGTCGCTTCGTGTTTCCTCGCTCTTCGCTTTTTTCCCTTGTCGCTCTTCATGTATCTCCCTCACATAGTAAAGTTATATCAAATGTTATGAAGATCGACAAATTAGTACCTGAGACAGAAGATCAGCAGCTACATGGATAGGATTGGAATACCTATCAGTGATTACCAGAACCTCTGAGGGACCTGCTGGCATATCTATTGACACCATAGCTTCACTGTTCTGAATAAAACAAGAAGCTCATTGTTCACAAAAATTATGAATAATTAACTCAAAGAGGCAAATTATTGACATAATCAGGCATACAGTCAAAAAGCTTGTGTAGTTCTTATGAGAATTAACATATTGGAATTGTTGGGATACACATTGTTATACAATGGATTTCAGAATTCATGAGTCAGGTTAGTACTTATTCCATCTGTAAGCCTGTTGGTTTCAATAGAATTTTGAAAATTATTATGGTAATGATACTATTTTTTTGGTTACTAGCAATTCAAATGGTACATAAGACATACCTGAAGTATCATTTTTGCTGCTGTGACATATTGATTTCCTGGTCCAAAAATTTTCTCAACCTGTACACAAACAAATATCATCTATATGTTCAGAGATCATTGTTCTTTCTCTGTCTGATAATCATTTACCAGAATTATGATATTTTTTTTCCTGGAATAAGTAGACTCTACTGTTAGATTGAGAAAATTCACTGCAGTGATACCTGGCAAGACAACTCCAAAGAATTAAGTATAAGAAGATTCTAATTACCTTGGGACAAGATAATGTACCCCATGCCATTGCTGCAATCGCCTGCAAGAAAGAGATGTGATTGCTCATATAAGTATATAACTAAAGATCAGTTCAAATCTAAAGAAATCAAACTAAAAGAAAAGGGAACTTGAATAATTTCTCTACCTGAGCTCCACCAGCTTTAAGTATATGAGTGACACCAGCTTTCTTTGCACAGTAAAGAACTTCCTACAAAAGAAATGCCTTATAAGCCATCTGTCACTGTGACGGCAACAATTGGATGCACTAACAATATTTATATTGTAGATGTTGCAGCCGCCATATTTCTGTACCATTTTTTTTGTTTAATGGCTTGATTTGGTGCTTAATTGCAGAACTGGCACTTGTATGACTGTGAATTTAACGAGACAACTTGGAGCATGAAGTAACATTGCACATTTGAAGTTCTTGGATTGTACCTTACAAATAGTACCATCACGACTCGGGGGTGTGGCAAGAACAATAGTTTTGCAACCAGCAATCTGTGCAGGCTATAAAAAGCAAACAGAGTATGAAACTAAAATAGTAAAGTGAAAAGAAAGAAATATTGAAACAGCAAGTCATGAAAAGAGCAACTAATCATGCTTATTCTTAAAAGATAATTCCATGTACCACTGCAAGCATTAGAGCAGTAGAAGGTAGGACTGCAGTACCACCAGGTACGTAAAGCCCAACAGAACCAATAGGCCTTGCTATTCTTTTGCATTTTACACCCTAAAAGTAGACAGTTGCAACAAAAAAATGAAGTGAGAAAAGAATCCTCTTTTCAAATAGAATATACTAAAAAAAATATATAGAACACCTTCATGTTTTCAATAATTTTCTCAGGAAGCTTTTGTGCTACATGAAACGCATATATGTTATCATAGGCTACATCAAATGATTCCTTTACTTCTGGATCAAGCTGCACAAAATCAAAATACTTTAAAAAAACAACAAGAACAATCCCATTTATAAAACATGGTATTTGCATCAAAATAACCCCATAATATACCAGATATAGCAAAATTACAAATATCATACATACCACTGTAAATGAGAAAATTTATTCATACCCCTTACCATACTGCAACAAACCCAAACTTGCCTGTTTTCCCATCATTTCGAAAAACAAAGATAAAGTTAACCATCAATACCCTCATAGGCGTATATTTATGGTATGTTCTATTGCAATGGGTTGATCATATTAGACCAAATTTCTAGTGTTAGAAAACTTCTCATGAAAAAGGGAAAGCAGTATAGAGGTTATTTCTGATATTTTATCTGGGTATACCCAATAGATAATATCTACTCTCTGTAACTGTAAGAAATCAGATATGCTTGATACTATAGCACTGCTAGTTTACAGAGATATCAAATGCTATTCAAAGCCTTGAAACTGTCACAGTAAAGAAACAAAATGTGCAGTATTGGAAGGAAAAAAAAAATATACCTCTACATCTGGCAAGCCACTGACAAGCTCCACTATACTGTCTAATGCAACTTTATCAAATTTAGCTGTATAACTGAACAAAAGTGATTGTAAACTCAGATGAAGCACAAAACAGCACTTTGATGATGATAAAATATTGTGTACTATAAGATAGAGAGGAAAAGAAGTTACTCTTTAACTGCTGCATCACCTCTAGTTCTAACATCATCCACAATAGGAGTTACCTGATATGAAGTGCTTGTTTAAAATAAAATAAAAACTACCATTCTTACAACAGCCAAGGCAACTGCTATCAGTATCTACCAAGAAAAGAATAAGCAGCTAATTATGTCCACATGAAAGTGTTATCATCCAAAGTTCTGGAACCCTCATTGCATATAAACATACAGCATTTAACAGAAATAATATAGGTACTGGTATGGTAGCAATACCAGTTGGTTTTCATTATACTAATTTAACAAAATATTTACATTTTAAATATTAAATCAGCATTAGAACAGACTCAAACCAATGAAATAGAGAAAATCAAATATTGAAAGGGAGCATCCAGAACCAACCAATGGCCAGTGCATTCCAGTACCAAATCAGGTACCATCATCCTTCATAGTTGGATGATTCAGGTAAGCTTGAATAAGCCATAATCAAAACATGATCATGTCCTAGAACAATTATGGCATTCAAACAAAATCTATATTCAAATTTTCAGCTCTTTTTTTAAGAAGCAACTAACCGTATTAAAAATGGATGAAAAATTAATCCTGGGGCGAGACTTGAGTCCATTGATCTCAGTATCATTTAAATCACATAACTTATATGATTTCATTGTGCAACTAATTTGGAAATTTCTCCAACCTGAAGTTGATCATCAATATAATTTATATTGTCAATTAGTGAGAAAAATGCATTTAGCCTAAATTAAACATAGCTCCTGCAACTTATCCAAAAATTAACCCTCAAAATGCGCAATATAAGATTCCAATCACCCAAATTAGCCTCAAATTTATATTCAACCGCTACACAAAAAAAGCCATGAAAAAATGGTTATAATGTGTGCTACCACACCAGCCACCCAAATGCAGGTCACAACTCCTGTGTTTCAATTATTTGGGTCATGCAGTCCTCGAAACTTGCTAATTGGCTTTATTGGCCATATTTATTAGAGTATAGCTAAGAAAGTGATCTAAATGTTTAACTGCTTGCAACTGATATCAAACTTTGCAGACAATTTAAACCTAGTGTCAAGGAAACTTGCAGTAATATATCATTTCAAAAATATTGATAAGAAAAGCATGTAAGGCATAATGCATTCACCCTTTGAAAAAGACGGAGTGGCAGTTCTATATCTAGGAGCTACAACGTGTTCAAAAGCTAAAGTTTTATGCTTGATTAAAACATGGCTACTCCCTGCAAGACAAAAAAGCTTGGCATCCATTAAGAGCCTTCTCTCCTACATTAATATTTTTTGAAGCAAAATCTATCATCAAACAGAAAATTTTTATATAAATGTGATCATTAAGCTAACTGCTCGCTTAATAAAATAAATAAAAATGCCAGTTTGCTATTGCTGACAACTTGAATTACGGAGGAACAAAAAACCTAAACAAGTGTGCTATTGCTTAAGCAGATGCTTAGCGTTCTAGTTATGTGGGTGTGGCCCGCGCACATGGAGGTGTCCGATGCAGAGATTGTTGATAGAGGTTTTACCGTACGGAGAGAGAATCCTTTGATGAAACGTGAACCCCTACTAGCGAGTAGGGAATTGGGATAATAGGTCGCTGTGTTACGATTTACGAATGGAGGCGGAGTACTGATTCCGATCAAGTGAAGAAAATTATTGGGCTTCATGGTTTTGGAAATTTGGGCTTTTGTTTGGTTGGCGGAGTACTGTTCGTATCTGTAATCTGCTAAAATTCATCAATCTAGGACAATGCATCTGATAGTCCGAGGCCATTCCTGAGGTGAATTAATATCGATTTCTCTCCTCTTTTAATTCTCATTTAATTCTTTACTCTCTCTCTCTCTTTCTCTCCTGCTACCTATCTATTCTCACCGCTCCTCCTTTTCCTTTTCCTTTTCCTTTTCCTTCTCCTTCTCCTTTTTATCTATTCTCTTTCTTTTTGTATTGGCTCTGGATTGGACTGAATTTTTTAGGGAAATTAGTCCCATGCTATTCTAAAACATTAAAATTAATAAAATGCCACTTTAAACTTTTAACTCTTTCTAATGCCACTTCAAAATTAATTTATTTAGGTTTTTATCATAAATATATAATTATTATAGTATTTTAATTAAAATGAAACTGTATTTGTACATAATTTTTAATATTTCCATTTTTGCCCCTCTCATACCCCTTTCAACCCAAATCCATTTTGTTCTCCTCTGATATTTCTTTTGTTCTCCTTCGAGTAGCTAGCGATAGAAATCTCCTGTGCGGTGCCTCCTCTCTCCAAACGCCTCCGTGAGATTCTTCTCCAAACAAAAGCACCTATATGGATGACATGAAATGACAAATAAACCCGAAATGAAAAATTTGTGGAAATACTAATATAATATATAATAAATATATATAAGGTACGAGAATTAAAACACCGTATAGATATAACCCAATTGCGGATCATTAGTCCATCCACAAGCGGGCACGTGATCGGGCCTGGACTTGTGACTTACCTAAGCGGGCACGTATTCGGGCCCAACTTATAAACTTAGGATTTTCGAGTAAGCGGACGCGCCAATGCCACGAATACCCAGGAAAATTCGGCCTCCGGAGCGATAACGCCCTAGGAGAGTGATGGCTAAAAGCACGTACTCGGTATTCGAATCGATGATCACCTCACATAATAATAATAATAATAATAATATCAAAAGGAGATTTACAAATTATGCTTTCAGCTGCCATATCGCCAAAGGATATAACTACCCGTGAATTGACAAAACGGAAATAAATGGGAGCCTACACTGTACCAACTAAGGGTCGGAGGACCGCATCCCGTAAAGTAACAAAACGAGTATATACAAATGGGAGCCTACACTTTGTACCCACTAGGGCCAGAGGACCGCATCCCGACTTTCTCTGTACCAACTACGGGCCAAAGGAGAAAGCCCTTCAGACAATACCAGGATCCTAAATAATCCGGATAAATAAAATAATATAATATCTCGGAGTAGATTCCAATCTTGGATATGGCCGTCCACACTAAATACTAAAAGACATGGTATCCTGATCGCTCAAATTTGGATTAACATTCTTAATTATATTAAGAATAATAATATGATATTGATCAAAAATTAAACACTTTGACACAGCCGAACCCGCCAACTGACGGGGTCGGTGGATAACCCGACAGGCAAAGATGCGCAGTGCATATACAGAACGGTGGGTCCCACGGGCCTATGGGTCACCGTACGTAACCACAACGGTCTGGTTATGCAAGGCAACCTCGGACCGAGAATTACCTAGTCCGCCTCTCAGCACTCCCATGCATTTAATGCATGATTAACTACCTGACTTAATTAATAATTAGTGATAATAATAATATTTTCCTAATAATTATAATCTACGACTTGAATTATTTAATTATATCTAATCCTATCTGGGGACTATTTCCCGAATCCTACTCCTACCCTATCTACATGAAATATGATATGATATGACATGCGAATGCGAGTATGTCTCGAATATGTTGGTCAATTCTGGGATGCGATGATGTGGTCGATTTTGATCTCTAATCAAAGTTTGGTCAAAAATATCGCAATCAGATTTATTTTAAAAATATTTTATTTTTGGTTTGGGTTCTAATTCGAAGAAAGAAGATTAAATCCCAGGAAACCGTACACGAGAGTATTCGTTAGGTCGGTAGCGTCAAATTACTTAGTCTCCGGTGGACGCTCACGATCTCGTCAACCGTCTCATCCCGAGTGTACTTGATTGTCGGGTCGTCAAGATAAATTTCAAGAACCTATGAAGTCAAAATAGATTAAATTGGCGAGTATCCTATTCACGTTTGGTCTGGTTAGGTCATGGTTCACCGGACGCGGAGACGAGAGTGTTATTATTTAAAGTTTATAATTAACTTATATCTATTTTGATAAATATAATTAACTAAATTTTATTTAGTTTTATTAAGTTATCTTAACATTATCACTTAATTATTTTAATTAAAATTAGAAAATTCAATTATCTAGAAATAGGGAAATTAATTAATATATGTTTATAGTATTTATTATTATCATTATTGTTTCTTTTTGTATTATTAATGATAGAGAAATTGATTAATATATATATTTTTTATAATATAAATTTTTATCATATTCTAATTATTATTTTGTAAATCTTAATTATTTAAATTATATTCTTCAATTATATTTTATTTTACATACTAATATTATTTTTATAATTTATAGGTTTGTTATATGAAAATAATGTAGATGTGACAGAAATTAACGAAACTCGATTAACTTAATTTAATCAAATTAAATATTATTATTTTATTAAGTGTGTTAGTGTTTTGAGATTATATTTATTTCGATTAATGTAACTAATTTAATTCATTTAAATTAATTAAGTTAGCTTAATGTTATCTATTAATTAATTTAATTATAATTAGGATAATTAATTATTTAGAAATAGAGAAATTGATTAATATATAATATTATATAATTAATATTATTCTTATTAAAAATAGAGAAATTGATTAATATATATATATATATTATATATTTATGTGTATTATTCCATTATTAAATAGAGAAATTGATTAATAGATATTTATATATATTAATTAATGTTATTTAATTATTAAAATAGAGAAATTAATTAATATATATTTTATATTATAAATTATTATTATCCTTTAGTTATTATTTTATAACCCCTAATTATTTATATCATATTCTTTAATTATATCTCATTTTATATTTTAATATTATTTTCATTAATTAAAAAATATATTATATAAAACTAGAATTAAAAATAAAAATCAAATTAAAAGAAAAAAATTCAATTAAACTTAAATTTAATTAATGTTTTTATTTAATTAAATGTGTTGGTGTTTTTATTAAACTGTGTTGGTGTTTTTATTAAACTGTGTTGGTGTTTTAATCCTTACTAATATTATCATCTGAACCAAGGTCATATTTTCATTATGAATTCCAACTTATGTTCAATTAGCTCTCCTCTTCTATTTGTAGTTAACTACAACTCAAATATTCGATTTAGTTTCATGAATTACAAAATTTCTAATTTCATCTCATTGTCAAGTCTAAGTTATCCTTCAAATTCGATTCATTAAATTCATGTCCAACAATTATTATAATAATGATAAGACTTAAACTTGATACATGAGCTAAATCTCCCGTGAATTGGTTCAAGAAATACAACTCGGTGGGAGTTCCTACACAATCCCAATTCTTGCACCGGTATAAGAGATAGATGAATAAAGTTTAGAAGTAACTACTGTTTCCTATAAGCAATTACGTTAGTTACCATTTTGATATGCTAAGAAACTAAATTAATACGGACATGATGAAATTTAATAAAATTCTTAAGGAGTTTGGCCAATTTATCACAAAGACTGATGAAAGCAAGAGAATGGAGTATCTTTAGCAGAGAACATGTCTGTTTTGGAATAAGCTTCAATTGCATCAACAACCACGATTTGCAAAGACCCAGGGGCCAACCCCGACACAAGGGAGGGTCCACACGGCCAAAGAAAGAACAAGGAGTTTACCGAGGGGATTGCAAGATAGCAAGAGAAGATAGGCGGTAGTGCTCGGTTTGGTAGTCGGAAGGGAGGCAGCAAGAGGAGCGACCAAGGTTGTTGTGTTGTCGGATCGGGTGAGCCAGTGTCAACGAAAGCTCCAACACCAATTGAGGCGCTGCTCGTGTGAGGGTCGAGATGCATGGCGACGGTGTGGCCTCGATTGTGCTCTTGTCGGACCTAGCTTGGTAGAGCCAGAAGATCAAGAGATGGAGATCGAGAGAGAGTTCGAGATGGAGAAGGCGGAGAGGACCCACAGGGGAGACGAAAATGGAAGATGAGATGAGACGAAAGAGAAAATAAAAATGGAAAGGGAGGGTCTCGGTTTAGAGTAGAAGAGGGGATTAGTGAGAGGGAGCATTGAAATAGGTAGTCAGAGGGGAAGAAGTGATTTGGGGATGAAGGTTTTGATTTATCAAAGGGAGAGGACAAAGGGGAGGTGGTTCTGTAACGCAAAAGAGAGAGAGAAAGAGTGGGTAGAGAAATTAGTGGGAGAGAGAGAGGGTGGGAAAGATGAGATTTTCTGTGGCTGAGGTTTTGTGGTTTTTGGTGTGACAAATCGAATTTTTATTCATTTCTGATTATTAAATTTAGGCAAATATGAATATTTTATTATTGTAAACCATTTATTTCTTTGTTAAATCAAACTAGGTTAAATCCATAACTCGTTATTAATATTTCGATTATATTTATTTAATAAATTAAATTCTTTGATTTAATTTATTTTAAGTGTTTATTCATTTGTTCTTTAGATAAAGTCATAAATACACTTTAATAATTAAAATAATTAAATTAGATCATCATCATTGTTAATTACTGCGTTGTGTTATTTCTTAATTGTAATTAAGATTTATGAGTACTACTTTAATTATTATTATTATTTAATAAAATTTTCATGGTTTAACAATAGATGTCTCATGAACATTTTTAGTGCGAAAGTGACAAATCGGAACTGATGCAGAGAGATGTCAGAAGAGAGAAATCACATTCACCTCAATTTATTATATTATTAGAATCGAGAAGGAATAACTAGGAAGATAGTGTGATCCCATCAAGAGAAAAGGAACAACTAAGAAGACAGTCAAAATACAAAATATACCAAAAAGCAATTGTGCCAAGAACTTACCAAGAGCAATTGTGCTAAGAACTTACCCAAAACAATTGAGATTCTTTTAATTTTGATTTGAATTCTTTTAATTTGAATTAAAATTATTTTAATAGTAAAATCAGTACCAACTGGAACCAATACCAATACCAAACAGGAGCTAAAATCAGTATCGGTACTAGTACCAACACCTGTACTGGAAATAGCGACATTATTTCAAGTACTAGCTTATTGATCCTTACATCGGTTTCATGTTGGATACTTTTGCATAAACCTTATTATCTGCAGCCAAGCTTTGCTTTGGAAGACCCTAGTTGAGCCCACGATTGATACTTATGCGCTTAGTTGTTGACTCCATGGATTCACATAAGCCTTGCTCTCTAGCGGCCTAGTTTTGTTTGTTCACTCCATGAATTTACTTTCTATTTCTATTGCAGTCTACGCCTTTTATTCAACCAAGCAGTTAGATATATTGAATATTGTGGTTTGCTTTCTCGGTACCAATAATAACAGTCTCCGGGTTGAGATAATTGAGGGTATTTTCATCTCATCCTAAAATTATTATATTTTACGGTATGAATTGAAGATTTATACAATATAAGGGGCAAAAAACTAATTTAATTTATTTTGAAGTGGTATTAGAGGAAATTGAAAGTTTGGAGTGACATTTTGTTAATTTTAAAATTTTAAATGGCATGAGACTAATTTTCCCAATTTCTTATGGATCCACAACGCCATTATACAGCAGCCCCGACTCCTCACATGGATCCACAATACTCACATGTAGGCTTAATTAAAACTTCAGCCCACACTGGAACCTCCGATATATCTAGCCAGTTGACTGCCAATAAGGAAGCCCAAAACCTCAGGATTTAAATTGCAGACTTACTCACCTGTATCGTCAAATATTCCTCCTCACAACCTCTACCCTCCTCAGTCTCTCCCTCGAAAATCTCCGCTCATGACTTATATACTCAGCTCTGCCCATTGGGTCTCTCTTCCAATTTCCAATCTGACAAGTCTCTGGTCGGCCAATTTACCCGACCTCAAACAAGTTCGTCGGAGATGGTGTTCTCTAGGAAATGGTCCTTATGCTTTCTTACGGTGGTTATGTCAAACAGACCGGTGATGGATGACCCATTTGCTTCAGCTATGATGAGAGCCTGGAGTTGTGATTTGTTGACAACTTTTACCATAATAGACAAAAATAATTTTCTAATGAAGTTTAAGGATGAAGTGAATTACTTTATGCCTTATACTCATTGTCATGGAGTTACCGAATGGATATGGTGGTTCCAAAGCCGGTACAGGACCCTACAGACTTGGGAGGCCAGAGCATCTCTCATATGGATTACTAGCTACAAATTCATATTATCCCACCGAAAGTGATTTTATTGCAAGGTGTTCATCTCATAGCTTTCTAGGTGGCAAACCCAGTATCTGATGTTAGGCACAGTTTTGTTACGGGGAGAGTTTTTCAGGTTGAAGGCATCAGTCCCACTTAATCAACATCTCAAGGATCAACTGCAAATGTCTCACTCCTCAGTTGGATCCTTCAATGTCTTTTTTGTCTATGAGAAGGTAAACTGTTTTTGCTCCTTTTGTGGTTTTCTTGGGCATGATGTATCATCTTGCCGAATGCAAAGTCGATTGATGAGATTAGCTGGTCCTCATCTAGTTCTAGTACCAGCTATCAGTCTTCAATGCTAGCAAAGAGGGCTAGGGGTGAGGATAGTATCTTCTCAAGAGTCCAGACAACGAGCTCATAATCGTCATCAGGGTCCAAATGAGTATTTTCTCATGACAATGTTGCAGGAGTGGAGGCCGAGCAACGGTTCTTACAATGACTAGATACCTCCACAGCATCAAGATAATAATGGTTTTTATATTTGAAACCTGGTGTAATGAAGTGCAGGCTGCTAGGAGAATTAGGAAATTATCTTTGAAGAATTTGATTGTTGCGCCAGCTCAAGGTACAACGAGTGGGTTATGGTACTTATGGGATAATATGGTGTGTGTACAGGAGTTGAAAAGATATTTTTATTATCTTTTGGTGCAAGTAAGGGATCAAACAGTAGATTAGGGTTGGATTCTAGGAGCAATATACAATTATGCACATAAAGCAGTTATCCTGTACATTTGAGAGAGAATAGAACATTATATAGTCAACTTAGGTAAGCCGATTTGCATTATTAAGGACTTTAATGTTATTTTCAAGCCTGAAGACAAATAGGGAGGTAGTAAAGTATAGTTAATATGTATATGAGTGACTTCAATTTCATGCCTACTAAGAGAGTTTTCATTAATCTTGGCTATAATGAACCTTTGTATACTTAGACCAATGGGAGCAGAACCCCTCAAAGACTCATAATGGATAGGTTTGACAGAGTATATGCTACAGTCACTTGAATAGTGAAATTCTCAAACGCTAAAGTATTTTATATGTTGAGATTTAATAGTGATCATACACCACTCTTATTATGTCTGAACTCCAAGAGAACTAAGTGTTGGAAGTAGTTTGGGGTTGAAAAGTGGTGATTGCCATAACTAGATTTTAAGGACATGGTAAATCAGGCTTTGATGCAGGGGTCAAGGGACTGGCAGTGCACAACCACATCAATAAAAAAAACTTATCTAGTTGGGCTTTGAACAAATCAAGCCCGGATGTGAAACTTAAAAATCTTGAATTGGAGATGCTACAATTACAAGTACAACTAGTACCAAATGAGGCTCAATGGGAAGAACTTATGCAAAGGTACAATCAAGTAATATTAGCACATGAGGCATATTGGTGTCAATGGTCAAGACTGAAATGGGTATTCTTGAGAGACAGAAAATATTGAGTTTTTTCATGCTACAACTGCGGCTAGAAGAATAATAAATGTCATTAAAGTTATATAAGTAAAAGATAGGAACTGGGTCATAGATGATGTACAAATATGAAGACTGTTTGTGTAGCATTTTAAAGCAGTTTATAACGAGGAGCAAGAACCATTAAACCCCTATCAGGTTTTCCCTGCTCAATTTCTGCATAATTTGTGTATAATATCTGATGAAGAGAGGGCTTCCCCTCAGAGTTTCCTGAATATTAATGATATCTCTCAGGCGATTTTTACTCTGAAACCTAACAAAGTATGTGGGTCTGACGGTTTAAATGCAAGAGTTATACAGACTTTTCTGGGACTTATGGCAGGATGCAGTGCCAAATGAAATGCAAAAGTTCTTTCACTTTGCTGTCATGTCCACTTGCATTGCTAAGTCAAATATGATATTAATCCCTAATATATTTGAACCAAAAAATAAGTAATTACATACCTATCTCTGTTTGCAATGTGATTTACAAAATTATCTCCCTTAGAATAAAGCCTCTGATTTCAAAACTCATCAGCAACACAAAAAATATTTTTACATCTGGGCGGGATATTGCAGAAAGTATAATTCTGATAAGGGAGATCTTGCACACATTTATGGAGTGTTTGGCACTCAATGGAATAGCAAAAAGTTGGAATAGAATAGCTATTCCGACGAATTAATTTGCCAAACGAATTTTAGACTAAGTAGAAGAGTGCGGAATAGTGCTAATCCGGTATACCAACTTATAGGTGGAATATCGGATTATCTCTCGTCGGAATAGCGATTATTGTTTGATTATATTATATTATATTATTATATTATGATTATGATTATGATTTAGTATTATTATATTATTATATTATATTTATGATTATAATTTATTATTATATTAATATTATGATTATTATTTATTATTATTATTATCATTATATTATTATTATTAAATTATTATTATCATTATTGTTATTATATTATTATATTATGAATATAAATATAATTATTTTATTATTATATTATTATGATCAAGATTATTTATTATTATATTATTATATTATGATGATTATGATTTTGATTATTATTACTTATTATTATTTTATTATGTTATATTATATTATTATATGTTGATTATAGTGATGATTAATTTATTATTATTATTATATTATTATTATAATTATTTATAATTATTTTTAAGATTATGATTATATTTTTTTATTATATTATTATGATTATGATTATGACTATAATTATTATTATTATTATCATGATTATGATTATGATTATGATTATGATTATATTATTAAAATTATGATTACTTATTATTATTATATTATTATAATTATGATTTTAATTATATTTTTTTATTATTATATTACTATATTATGATTATGTTTATATTTTTATTATATTACTATTATAATATTATTATTTATTATGATTATTTTTATTACTTTATTATTATTATATTATGTTGTATTATATTATTATATGTTGATTATATTTATGATTAATTTATTATTATATTATTAGAATTATAATTATTTATAATTATTTTTATGATTATGATTATATTTTTATTATTATATTATTATGATTATGATTATGGTTATATTATTATGATTATGACTATAATTATTATTATCATGATTATGATTATGATTATGATTATTATATTATAATTTTATTATTAAAATTATGATTACTTATTATTATTATATTATTATAATTATGATTGTAATTATAATTTTTTATTATTATATTACTATATTATGATTATATTTATATTTTTATTATATTACTATTATATTGTTATTATTTATTATGATTATTTTTTATTACTTTATTATTATTATTATCTTACTATTATGATTATTATTTTACTATTATTATTATTATCATCATCATTATTAGTATCATAATTATTCATATTTTAACTATTCAGAGTACAACTGCCAAACGATATTTTCGCTCTTCCGAATAGTCAAGAATATCACTCTTCTATTACTCTTTCAAAAAAATATTATTCTATCACTATTCTAAAATTACCACTCTTCCAAAGCTATTCCTTGATTTGCCAAACAGACCCTTAGGGTTTTATTTGGCAATATATGGAATAGTAAAAAGTAAGAATAGAATTGCTATTCCGACGAATTAATTTGCCAAATGAATTTTTGACGAAGTAGAAGAGTGTGGAAGAGTGCTAATCCGGTATAATAAGTTATAGGTGGTTTATCGGATTAGCTCTCGTCGGAATAGCGATTATGTTTGATTATGTTGTATTATATTATTATTATATTATATTTGATTATGATTTATTATTATTATATTATTATATTATATTATATTTTTTGATTATGATATTATTATTATTATTATTATATTATTATAATAATTATTGATATTATTATATTAACATCACTATTATTATTAGTATTATTTATTATTATATTATAATAATTATGATTTTAGTATTATATATATATTATAAATATAATTATATTATTATTATATTATTATGATTTTGATTATAATTTTATTTTTATTATTATTATTATATTATATTATTATGATTATATTATTATATTATTATGATTATGATTATTATGATTATTATTATTATTATTATTATTATTATTATATTATTATTATGATTATGGTATGATTATATTATAATTATATTTATATTATATTATTATTATTATTATTATTATTTTATGATTATGATTATTATTATATTATTATTTATTACGACTATGATTATTATTATCATGATTATGATTATTTTTTGATTATATTATTTATTATTTATATTATTATTGATTATTTATTATTATATTATTATTATTATTATATTATTAATTATTATGATTATTTATTATTATATTATTATGATTATGATTATAATTATATTTTTTATTATTATATTATGATTATATTTTTATTTTTATTATATTATTATTATTATAATTATGAATATTATTATTTTTATGATTATGATTATAGATTATGATAATTATTTTATTATTATTATTATATTATCATTATTATTATTTATTATTATTATTATTATTATTATTATTATTATCATCATCATCATTGTTAGTATCATAATTATTCATATTTTAATTATACTAATTAACAACTGTCAAACGATATTTTCGCTCTTCTGAATAATAAAAAATATCACTCTTTCAAAAATACACTATTCTATTACTCTTCTAAAATTATCACTATTTCAAAGCTATTCTTTGAATCTGCAATGTAATTTCTCATGCAGTGGTTATTGGTATGTGCTTCATCTTTTTTTTTTATTGGCAATTGTAGTTGAGCAGCATTTAAGGTTATATTTTCTTTATTTACTTTCTTTATTGGATACGTACAATCAGCGTTTCTTACCATTGAATAAAAGCAGTAAAATAATTCCAAATATGTTTCAAATTGCGTAATAAATCATTCCATAACTAGCAGTGTATTCGCTCTTGCGCTAAAATTGGGCGTAACCGGGGCGGACATAAAATTTTTTCAGAGTGTGACTTAGTGGATCTATTACTCTTTATTCTATTGGTTTTTAATTTTACAAAGATAACACTTGTACCCTGGGTTTATATGTTTATATGGCTCGCCCCTGCGTAGCACCAAGCCACCAACTGCTGCTGCTCGTTATACGCAGTGCTGTGCAAAAATGAACTCGGCGGAATGAAAATATCGAGAAGGATCCTAATTTCGCTCCTCCCATTCCGTGAAGCCGGGTCATTTAGCAAGTCCCTGAAAGCAGACCTATTACCTATATCTTAGATTTTCTGTGGGACCCATGAGCCAGAACATCTCTACAGTTCATGCTATAAATAAGGTCCATAATAAGGAAACATAGAAATCGGATCCGGGTCCAAAATTGATTTTTCCATCTCGATCGTACTCTCGCTCTCTGATCGGTGCTCTCGTCTGGCCTCTCCAAGCTTCAATTCGCGTGCACGCCGTCGCTGAATCGAAACCTCCCACCATATTAATTTAGCTTGTTAAGGTGAATCTAGAATCTCTCCACGGAGGCTAATTTCGTTTTTTTTATTTGTCACAATTGTTCATATTAGGGTTTGATCTTCTCTTACATTATTTTTTCAAGGACACGATTCTTTTTATCTCTGTTATGTTCTGTTCTAGATGCCTTCAACTTGTAACTTACTACAATTTCTTGGTCAATCTGAGAAAACGAAAGGAAATTCTAGATAATTAAGGGGTTGTTTGCTGCTTCGTTCATCTATAGTCTATAGTTTAATATAATGTAATTAGAATTTTTATTTGCAGCTATAAAGAAAAAAGGCCAGAGTAATGAGGAGATTCCAGGCTTTGAAAAATTTCAATGCATTTCCACATGCTGAAGATCACTTGCTTCAGAAGACCTTCTCTGGAGCTATTGGTGTGTTACTTAATTTTGTTATTGTTTATTTTGGCCCCTAATCAGGGGCAAGTCTGTTTTCTCAAATACCATCTGTCTTCCTATGCTCCCGTTGTCACTACATCATACCTAGCTCATAGAAGTTAGTATCTTACGGTTCACGATACGAATCTTACGATTTGATACGATACAAATGGATAAGGATACAAATCTATATTTTGTATCTTTAAAGAGAAGAATCTTAAGAATCGTGTTTGTATCTTTTTGTATCTCGATACGATAAGTATCCCAACAATACAATAATTTTAAGATACGTATATTTTTTTCGACTTTATCTCTTTTGCTCGACTTCACGCATCCTATTCGGCAATCAGAAAATCCTCGTGTGAGAGAAAAAAAGGCAAAAAGAGATAAAAGAGATAAAAAACGACAAAGAAAAGGAAAAATATTCTAGTAATTGAGAGAGAAGAGTAAAAAATTCCATGCATGAGACAGTGCAAGTGGATAACTCTTATTTATTTCATTTATTTTATCCTCCCATACATGGACAAATATAGTAAGGCCCAAAGGGGGTCAGTTGACCCTCTGAATTTTAAAAAATAATGCTTTCGATAACTTATTGCCAAATTAGTTAATGAGTTTGGATCCGATAAGTTATTGCAATCCAATTACTGACTCCCTTTAACTAAAATCTTACATTCGTTGATACTCCTGTGTCTCTCTCACAAGCACGTGTAGTGTTTCTGTGAAGCTTCCAAAGCTGTAGGCAATTATATTAATTTTTGAAGACTCAAATAATGTAGTAAGGGCACTAGATTATATTAATTGATTTTATTTATTTTATTCTCCTTAGATACTTCTTCCACATATGCTTATTGCAATTTATTTTGTAGTGATTTTATTAGTTGAATTTAGGGATGTCAATTGGTCGGGCCGGGTTGAGTTCGGGTCGGATCATATTATTTTATTAATTTTCTTGACCCGACCCGAACTCGACCCAATTAAATTCAGGTCAAAAAATCTTGACCCATACCTGACCCGACCGGGTCACGGGTCGACTCGACCGAGGACCAATGTAAAATAAATAAATATTTATTAATTATTTTTATATAATTTTAAGTAAAGAAATATTAATTAATTTATAATTAATCTTAATAAGTGTATAATTAGTGTATATTTAAGCTTTAATTAGTACTAAATCATAAATTACTTCAAAAAACATAATTAATCGGGTCGGGTCGAGTTGACCTGAACCCAACCCAACCCGATTCGGGTTAAAAAATCAAACCCATACCCAACCCATTTATCTTCGGGTCATATCGAGTCAGGTCGTGTCTGGTTCGGGTCGGGTCGGATTAACTCGTCGAGTCGGATCAATAATTGACACCCCTAGCTGAAATAGACTTATTTTGTTTTATTCACCTTAGATATTAATTAATATTATAATTGGATTACCATATGAGCTATAATAAAACTCATAGCTCACATAATATAAATTATGCTAGTATACTACATAAATGCGATAAAACGCTAAATAATAATGTTTTAAGTGAAAAAATTCACTACGTATTAAATTTAGTTAATATTGATTCATTTTAAGACAAGTTTAGTGTATCTTAACGATACGATACACGATACACTGATACGATACAAAATACTACGATTCACGATACAAAATGCGATTCAACTTCTATGTAACTAGGTGAATAGTAGAGGTGGCAGAATTCGACCCGACCCGACAAACCCGTCCGACCCGCTCGGACCCGAACCCGACCCGACCCGATTTTTTAGGAATTTTTAAGAAAGTCAAACTGACCCGATCCGACCCAAACCCGACCTGACCCGACCCGACTCGAGATCAAATGACCTTCAATCCAATCGAAATCTATCAACGATCTGAAAAAACACAACATGTAAATTGACCCGACCCGACCCGACCCGACCCGACCCGACCCGGCCCGACCCGATTTCTTCCAGAAAGTCAAACTGACCTGACCCGCCCGACCCGAACCCGAACCCGAACCCGACCCGCCCGATCGCCACCTCTAGTGAATAGTACTGTTGTACTATTGTCCTGTACTTTTCTGTATCGGCCACAAAACAATTATTAGGGCCCATCCAATTTGGGTAGTTATTCGCTACTAACAGCTTTAGTATGCCTGAGGAAGTGGAGATCTTTTCACAAAACCAATACCAAATTCCAAACTTGAAGTATCTGTTTCTCCTGGAAGTATCAAGGAGATCTCTGGCATGAAATAAATAGTTTGGCAATAACAAAATCTATCCAAATCAATTAATTTTTTTTTCAAGGAAAGTTCTTTTTGTTTTTCTTCAAAGTCCCAAAAATAGTTTTGTGAATCTGAACTACCCAATGTTGCATAACCAACTTAGCCTGTGTTTCTAATGCTCTATCTCTGAATGAGTGAGACTCGATGGTGGATCCTATATAGGGTATGGGAAACATAAAGGAGAGGTACAACATTGATGCCGACTTCATTACAGGTTAATGAATTTATTATTCAACCTATTTTGTACAGTACTTTGTTATTCAGCTTTAATATCAATGTCTGAATAATAACTTGTTTAAGTTGAATGATAGAGGACTGTACAAATGTTGAATGATATAATTCACTAATCTGAATAATAACTCATTTAACCTCAATAATAAAGTCGGTATAAGGAATGTATCCACACACTCTTCAGGGGTTTAACTGTTGCTTTTGAGAACTTAGTTTGATAGTAGTGTAAATGTGATCTTGAAAAGGATTGGTCAGAATAACTTGGATGTAGAAATTTACTTAGTGAACTTACTGTAAGTAGCAAGATAAATAACATAGTTTCTTTTCTTTGTTCTCTTTTTGCTTGTCTCAAGTATCTATTGTTGGCTTTGTTATAATGGCGACTCTGTTTGTGCATGAGCTAAAATATTATCTCACCACTTATACTGTTCACCAGGTAACACAATCTCCATACTTATTTTCTTGTCCTGTTATTATTAATCTTGTTACTGTTGTTGGGCATTACTTGTTTGTTTGTTTGTTTCTGTGGAGGTTTGTCTTGGTTTATAAGGTGCTTAATTGTATAGTGATGCTTTAGAGACTTTAAGTCCCAGCTGAAAAAGGTCCCATGATATATGGGTACTGTTGGTAGCATTGTGGTTTTCTGCTCATTACAGTACCATGCTGTTCTGGGGTTTGTATTTTCTGACTCTTTTTTTTTGTAATTTTGTGTTTTACAGATGTCAGTGGATTTGAAAAGAGGGGAAACTCTTCCAATTCATATTAACATGACTTTCCCTGCTTTACCTTGTGATAGTGAGTTCACTTTATTCATTAAATATTATTTGCATTTTTTATATATTGGTCTATTCTTTTGCAATTTATATTATGTTTATTTTAGGCTAATTGAGGGGTGATTGTGTTTTCTTTGTTTTCAGTTGTTAGTGTAGATGCCATTGACATGTCAGGGAAGCATGAGGTAGATCTGGATACAAACATTTGGAAGGTAAAATAACAATAATTACAATATTGAAACATTTAAATTGATTTTATTCTTTTGATGGATCAAACAGTACAATTTCTGAGTTGTTATTACCAACCAGAACATGCTCCTTAATTTAAAATTTATTAGCCATTCACCTAAATTGTTGTTGTGCTTTATATTCAAATTTGACAGTTAAAATTTAGTTGTAGACATATAAGGAAACCTGGGTATCTGTGTCAGTTTCTATGAGAAACATTTCAGTCTCATCTACAAGCCAGAACACTACACAATGTTAGATGTAAATTTGCAAAATACAAGGAAAAAAGGTTATTGCAATCCATTTTTCTCATTGTTCCAATGTAGCTTCGCTTGAATAATGAGGGCCTTGTAATTGGCACTGAATATTTGTCAGATCTAGTGGAAAAGGAGCATACTCACAAGCATGGTATGTTAGGCATTAATTCCAGCTTCTGTACTTTTTGGCTGAGATCTCTTTGTATTTGTTTCCTTTGTGCAATGGTCAAATAAAACTTGATTTGAATGGTTGGTATATATAATTTTGCATCCGCGCTAAGTGGAGTTTAGTAACTTCACAAAGTTCATACTATATGCTAGACTTGGTTATTCGGCCATTTGCAAGGTGAAGTTTTAACTGGAACTCAAATCACCATTTAGGAATGATAGCCTAAATATTGAGGTAATTACTTAACCAGTTTGAATTTGGTTATTTTTTTTTAACTTCAATGAGAAAACTAAACAGATCAGCATGATGAACATCATGACGATCATGCTGAAAAAAAGCACGAGCATATATTTAATGAGGATGCTGAGAAAATGATAAAGAAAGTAAAGCAGGCTATGGAAGACGGTGAAGGCTGTCAGGTATTTATTTTGCTCTTTCCTGTTTTAGTTCTCACTTGTAACTATCTGATTCTTTTATCTACCAGCATAGTAGGGATTTCTGCGACTCTTGCATTGAATCCTTAATCTGGCCACCCGGAGTCCTCAGTTATTCAATTAACATGATATATCATTGAAAAAGCCTCAAAAAAAAACCATGTCCTACTGGTATTGTTTACTCAATAGCTTCACACAAAGATTATCCCTAATCTGCCACCCAGAGTCCTCAGTTATTCAATTAACATGATATACCATTGAAAAATCCTCAAAAAAAGAAAAATCATGCCCAACTGGTATTGTTTACTCAACAGCTTCCACACAAAGATTATGTGAACTTGGATGAAGATTGTACTAAATCTGATGATTGTAAAGCTTGCCAAATCACATAATACTTTTTCCCCAATATTTTCTATGGTTAATACTTTATTCTCTTATTCTTGCGAATTTTGAATGCTTAGCTGCAATTACCCTACGCATTGAAAAATATCTCTAAATAGGTGTATGGAGTTCTAGATGTACAAAGAGTTGCTGGCAACTTCCATATCTCAGTGCATGGATTAAACATCTTTGTTGCTCAACAGGTTACTTAAATATTGATTTTTTTTTTTGACTTAGGTCAATTTTACATCAATAACCTGATTTGGTTTCATTTAATGTAAACCACACAGAACATTGAATGTTGCAATATGTCCCATAAAAATGGCCTTTCAGGTGAAGAAAAGAAAGAATAATTACGTATCAGCTAGTATGGCTAAGGAACCTTTATTCTAGTTCTGGATCATAAAGCTAAACAGTTCCTAAGTCTTTGAACCAACATGCCCCTTACTTTTTTTAAACCTTCTTTTATGAAGTCCCCCCCCCCCCTTCTCCCCTTTTAAAATTGCATTTTTTGAAAACATAATCCATCTTATGGGGTGCTGAGCTTTTAGTTGATCAATATGAAACAATTTGTGTCCTTACAATGTAAATAATTTTGTAGGATGGGTTCGTCATTTAAGATGTAGCTTGTCTCCATCCTTCCCCTCTCTTTAGCCTAATCAAAACTTGCTTAATTGCTATGCATGTAGATTTTTGAAGGATCAAATCATGTCAACGTAAGCCACATGATTCATGATTTGTCATTTGGACCAAAGTACCCTGGAATTCATAATCCTCTTGATGGTACTTCTAGAATTTTGCGTGATGCAAGTGGCACCTTCAAGTACTATATCAAGGTACTCATTTGCATCATCATGCTTTTCCTATAGCTTGATTGATTTCTCTTATGATACAAGGTTCAAAGTAGCTATTGGACTAGTACAAAACTTTTAGTGTCAAAGATGAGGATGGAATTCTTCCTGCTAACCCCAACATCTCTTCTGTCACATCCACTCATGCACTCTCATACAGAGGCACTTGCTATGAATTTGTTTCCATTGTTTGGATCATTTTCACTCAAATTAGCAACCAAATGGCAGGGAAATTCCATTATCACCATGTCATCTGTACAAATTTTGAGATATGACAATAAAAAAATGAGAAAATCATGCATGGGACTCAGAAGCATGGAAAAATGTTGATTTTATATAAACAAGCGCATAAATTGTCTTAACGGTTTACACTTCCCCTCTACCTTAAAAGATGGATATCACCCTTACCCTGTACATATTTCTACATAGCTAGTATGAATATTTAAGGAAATACAAGAGGACAAATATGTGATCTTGGGTGTGCTTTGAAAGGTGTGGATCTGATGCTTCTCATTTTTCTGGGGATATGTAATATTTTGAGTGTTTTGCTAGGGAATATTTGAAATTGTAACTTCTATTACTTCAGAACTTGAGGTCTCTCTTCATCCTTCATTCTCATTCTTCTGCTTCTTTCTCAAAGTGATGGCCATGTGCAGGTTGTTCCAACAGAATACAGATCTCTCTCTAAAGAAGTTTTGCCAACAAATCAGTTCTCTGTAAATGAGTATTTTGTGCCAATGAAACAGAATGATAAATCTTGGCCAGGTACAATTCCATCTAGAGTAAAAAGTGTGACTTTGTGCTCTATGCTTTATACTGACAAGGTTTCTTTCTCCCTTTGATTGTACAGCTGTATATTTCTTGTATGATCTCTCACCTATCACTGTTACAATCAAAGAAGAAAGACGCAGTTTTCTTCATTTTCTGACCCGGCTCTGTGCTGTTCTAGGTGGCACCTTCGCAATGACTGGTATGAATCATTTTGTTTTTAGTTATCTTCCCTTTTGTTCATTCTACTACACATGATCATTACAGTACAATTGATCTCATTATATGATTTGACGCTTTTCTTTGTTTTTGATTGAGGCTTACTTAGGGTTATAGGGCTTAGTGTCTGTATTTAGCCAAAAGGAAGATTAACTGCCTGCCAGTCGTAAGTATGGTTTAGTTACAATACCATGGCTGTGGATCTAAGATGACGTGTATATGAATCCATTTATGACGAATTCTTTTGTGGTACAGGAATGCTTGACAGGTGGATGTACCTAATTATTGAGTCCATTACAAAATCAAAGCCAACCAGCATGATTCGGTGAATGTGATGAGATTAATTTAAGACTGATGAGGTCCATTGATGGTACTTTTAGTATTTTCTTTCGCTCCCAGCTTAAGAAGGAAAATGTGAAAAGACTAATTATTTCTTCTATTGATGAATGCGTGCTTCCAGTTTATATATTTAACTTTATATGCACTATTTTCTTTTATTTTTATAATGAAATGGCAATTTTGTAGTCTACAACACTATTTTGTGTATAGAGACTAGAGGATATTACCTTGAACTTGCTCTGTGCTTGTGCATTTGTATACAGTATACTAATATCTTTGTCTAGTAATATGTAGCTCAACTTGATGAAAATTTGGAAACATTTTTGTAGCTACTAAATGAAAGAAATACAACTAAACAAAAAAAAAAAAATCTTTTGCATAATTTTGTTTTTCATTTTAGCTGACTTTTGGGTTGAGGGGCAGACATTTGTACAAGGAGCATAATTAGCTAGTCTGTTTGTAGGACGAGGACTTCATTTGTTACAAAATTAATTGGTCCGTTAAATTATTATATAATTTTGATGTTCTTTCATAGAGTATTAAATGACTCTCAAATTGCATTAAAATTGAAAGGTTGTATAGTTCAAATTTTTAAGTTTAAAAATAATATTTTTTTTCATTTTTAAATTTATTATAAATTTATCTAAGATTATGTTAAGATTGTCAAAATAAATAATTATGGAGGAATCCCAACCTAAAAGAAACGTCCTCCCATTCCCAGTGTCCATTTTAATAATGAGCACACGAGTCTATATATTATATGATGAAGAGTATTTGTTAAGCTGAAAATCTTATACATTAATTTTGAATATTCGTATAAATGTATTTTATTTTTGGGTTTACCTAGCAATAGTTATCTTTGACTGACAGCTAACAATATTCGTATACAAGTACGTTAGAATCTAGTAGGCAGAAATGAACAACATTTGGAGTATTTATATAACTAGATTTGATTTGATGCTCGCGCTTCGCTGCGGGACCAAACTCACTAATTTGAAATTTCTAAAAAAATATTGAAGTAATAAAGAATATATACATATGGGATTAGTTAGATGCACGCACGGGCAGACCTGTGCACAGTCAATTTGTGATCGGTGTCTGGTCTTGATTTTTTAAAATATAAGTAAAATAGTAAAAAAAAATTATTTTGAATTAGAAAAATATAGTTTAAAATTATATGAGTGTCTAGATTTAATTAAAAAATATATATTTTATATCTAATTTTTAAGAATTTAATATCAATTCATATTCATATTATGTGCTCAAACTTGTTAAGAAAGCCGGATCCATCACTGGATCATGCATGCATGCCAAATGATCTTATTTTATTATTCTTGTCGTCTTAGTTGCCAAAGCTACATGACCACATTCATTATTTCCCTGTGTAAATGTACATTCTCATGTTTGTACTGTGTTCTCCATACTTGTAAGTTTGTTGGTTGCGGTAGAAAAAGGATTTTTACTATGCCATAAAAAGTACGTATTCACAGTGAGCTTATGGTGTTTCGCGAAGTACAAAATCTCTTGTACCTCGCGTATATATATCAAATTTAAAAGTCTAAATGGTCGATTCAAACAATTGAACATGATTTTCTTATTAAAATATCTTTCAAGATTAAATTTTTATATAGTTATAAAATCACTAGTTTTAGATGGTGCAGAAATCATTAAAACAAAAAACTTTGTACTCATCTAAAAAATAGCAAAATATTTCAAAAAAAATATATATATATAACTTGATCTCGAAAGTTATTTCAATATGAAGATCATATTCAATGATTTGAATCGGTCATTTAAACTTTTAAATTCGAGATACGGACACGAAACACGAGATATTTTATACTTTGCGAAACACCATAGCCTCAATATATATATATAGAGAGAGAGTAAAGTTAGTGTGCTCCTAAGAGCACAGAGCCCCTCCGTTATTCTAACTCAAAAAATATATCAAATGATCTCTAAATTTTGATTTATTACTCTCATTAAATTTTTCATATTGAAATCTTATAAGGTACAAAAATTTAGAGTGGTTCAAGTTTTCTAAGTCATTCTTTTTAATTTTTGAAAATCAACTCTAAAAATAATAATAAAATATTTAATATTTGTACATTATTTTCAAAAGTTAAAAAGAACGACTTAGAAAACTCGAAACACCCCAAATTTTTGTACCCCGTAAGATTTCAATATGAAGAATTTAATAAGAGTGATAAATCAAAATTTGAAGATCATTTAATACTTTTTTTTAGTAAGGATTACGGATGGGCCCCGTGCTTCTAGGAGCATGCTAGTTTTACTATATATATATATATATATATAGTGAGGCTATGGTACTTCGTGAAGTACAAAATATCTCGTATTTTGTGTTCGTATCTCAAATTTGAAAATTTAAATAGCTGATCCAAATCATTGAACATGATTTTTTTAAATGGTCCCCCTGTCACCCCCCGTATACTCCTAGGATCAGGCCCACATATATAATAAGTTAATAAATTTGAATCCGATAAGTCATTACAATCTGATAATTGTCCTCCTGATTAAAATTATGTATCCGTCCCCAAGACGTTAAAAAAATGACAATGCAAAATATTGCAATTTTATTTGAATTTAGCAAAGGCTGGTTCGCTACCACCGTAACAAGTGCTATTTTTTTCAAGTGTGGATTGTCTCAGATTGAAAATAATAAAAAAAAAAAGGATCGACGAGAAGAATCTCTATTAATGAGGGCATCATGTACGGAAAATACTCTACTAGAAAAGCAATATACAAAAAAAAAAAGAGAATTAGAAATTTAGAATGGATCGACTGACCTGAGATGACAGAGCTTGCGCCATGGCCGATCGAGTTGGTCTTCTCTGTGATCTTTCGAGAGACGAATGGGGTTTTGGTTTTAATAACACTAAGAAAGAGCCCTTGCGGTTGGCGGAGAGACGAGTAGCCTTTGGTATGTACTAATTGTAATTGAACTAGCAACATACCCCTCCATTGCGGCGGCTTATTTAAATTAGATATTATCTTATAATAAAATTATAATATCTACATTATGGAAATTAATAGACATATAAATTCACAAACATATTGAAAAAATATTATAAAAAGATAAGAAACAATATTGAATTTCCAAAAATTTGATAGAATATGTAAGAGACAAATAACATTAATAACTTACCATAGATTTTAGTAATCATCAAATACTTTTTTAAGTAATTACAGACAGGGAACACCTATGAAAGGAAAAAAAATCCATATAAATGAGTCAAACTAAAAGTTTAAACACCTATTAAAGAAACAAAATTCTTGATATAAAAAAAATATGTATCAAAGATTAATTTTGTTCAATCATGAACAAGTATTATTGTTAGCAGCTAAAAAATAGTATAATAGCAAGAACTCAACTAAAAATATTCAATTCACTCTATATTAGAGAATACTATACTATAATTAAAGGGTGGGGGATCGGTTGACAATATGTTATTTTGACAACCTTAACAATGAGCTTCTTAATAAATATGAAAAAAATCTTAAAAATAAAAAAAATTATAGATGTGTTATTCTACTTATAAATTGATGGTCATTCAAAATGATTTTAATTTAATGGTTTTTGATGGACTATCAAACAATAATAAAATTATATGAAATTTAAATGACCATCAATCTATTGGTAGAAAAACACATCTATAAACTTTTTCCTACTTTTAAGATTTGTTTTCGTATTTATTTGAATATCCATTGTCAAGATAACACATTGTCAACCGATCCCCACCCTTTAATCACAGTATAGTATTCTCTAATATATAGTGAATTGAATGATTTTAGTTGCGTTCTTGCTATTATACTCTTTGTTTATCTGCTAACAATAATATTTGTTCATGATTGAACAAATTTAATCTTTGATACACATTTTTTTATATCAAGAATTTTGTTTCTTTAATAGGTCTTTAAACTTTTCCTTTGCTCATTTATATGGAATCATTTTTCATTTCATAGGTGTTCACTGTCTGTAATTACTTAAAGAAATATTTGATGATTACCAGATACTAATGTTATTTGGCTCTTGCATATTCTATCAAACTTTGGAAATTCAATATTATTTCTTATCGTTTTATAATATTTTTTTAATATGTTTGTGAATTCATGTCTAATATTTTTTACAATGTACGTATTATAATTTCATTATAAGACCATATCTAACTTAAATAAGCCGTAGCAATGAGCGAGTATGTTGCTAGTCTTAGGAAAGTAATAACAATAATATTGTCAAAATGAGCTCACAAGCAAAGGAATTTTTTTTATCGATGCTGTAGTTTTCAAATTAAAATGAAAACATTTAATTCGGCTGCAAAATGTTAGGAAAAAAATTAAACATACCTTCCAAACTATATTTTTTTATATTTTAAATTTAAATTGACAAATTTTAGAAAAATAATAACAATAGCATTGTCAAAATGAGCTCACAAGCAAAAAGGAAAGAAATAATTTTTATCGATGCTCTAACAATAGCATTGCCAAAATGAACCCTTTCATTTTTTTTGAACTTATTTAATTTTATCTCTTTCCAAATCTAAAACTCAAAATCAAAGATATTAATGTTAAATAAAATGAAGTTGTTTCATTTAATTCAACTGCAAAATGTTTCATAAATGATACTAAAATTAAAAAAGAAATTATAAGGAAATCAAACAATGATTATTCGAATAAAGATACATCTAACGAGATGCAAAATGAATTTAGCAAGATTAATAACATTAATGTGCCACAAAAAATGTATACCTTTAAATAGCACATCTTCTATATCAGCCCGATTCATAGATAACAATGTCAATCTGGATATTTTAGGAAGGTGAGTAGGTGACTGCCTTATTGAACTTTGAAATGAACCAATATGGCTATCACAAGTTCATAACTAAAATGAATTCAAATTACATAATCTCAAAGTTACCATAATCACCGATTTGCTTGATTTTCTTGGTTAAATTCGGCTGACCTTCCTCATCTCCTACAGTAAATGAAAAAAAGAATCATTGAGAGAGGCAGAGGAAAAATAAGGAAACCATGAATAAATGATAATTTGATTGTTTCATATCCCTAAAATTTTGGAAGAAAAAATATCAATATCGGTGTAGATTTTGGCAAATTTTTCTAATGGGCAAACTAAAGTTAGAAAATCTTTAACAAAATTAAAGAAATTGATATCTTATCTTTGCACTAAACACATAAACTAACTCAATTTACAGTTCAAAATTTCCATTACACTACATACGTTAATAGTCATGAAATATTAATTTGTAGAAACAAATCATATCCATAACAAACGATATGAATATATAGAAGAAAATCTTCTATACAATTGTTTGAAAGCCAAGGCAGAGTTAATAACCCAAAATTAAAAGAATATCTAAATTTTAAATTCTGACTTTCAAACGTATGTCAAAGATTTCATACTGAACCAAAAGAACTAATTTTAAATATTTTACATTTCATGATAATTAAGCATCTAACAAACCTCATCGTTGGACCTTCAACAATTCCATGTTGAAGCTCAGACCCCGAAAATTATAAAATAAAAAAATCAAGAGCTAACAATATATTATAATCTATTTGATGGTAATATTTAACAAAAACAAGAAATAATTAAGAAAAGATAATTTAAAATATAAAGTACATTAACCCATGTTTTTTGGAATACAAACATATACTTCATTGTTTGAACTAATCATCTAAAGAGAAAAACTTCACAGAAAATACCCAAGTCTCCTTGAAATTCAAATCAATAACGAGAACATCACTGGCATGGTCAGCTCACTAAACTATGCACAAGAATTGGACCCTTGTCATCCATCATGAATATTAACATGAACAAACAAAAGTCGAAAAATAAGAAAATATTGGTGAACATATCTAAAGATTGACCTGTTCATTTCATATGAAGAAAATAATAAACAGGCAAGTAAGAAAAATAAATTGACAATTAATTTTAGAAAAAATTAAAAGGAGCATCGAAGGTGAAGTAAGAAAAATTATCATCCTGGTACTTTTGAAACTGCCCCTCCTAAATCATTTGCCTAAAATGAAGGAAAATGAAGAAAAAACAAATATATTTGAATTAAAAATATGAACTAACCAACCCTGATAAGACCCAATCAGACTCCGTTCATAAATCACACCGAAGGTATCATCTCGTTATTGTGTGCATTCAAGTTGGAAGTCCGAACGGGGGATTACACCTGCTGCTGCGGGCTAGAAAAAGAAAAGGAGATACATGATACTTTGGTATTTTTTTTTCTCATCGAGGGAGAGAGAGTCGAGAGATTTCGGTATTATGAAAATTGACATGACATACTTGATAAGGGGGTAATTTCAGTATTATTAAAGTTTTGATAAAAAATGGATAACTCCATTCCTTAACTGCTTTATATAATAATATAGAATAAATACGTGATTCAATTAATCAAGCTATCCAGGTCTTGTCTGGACCGATCACGGTTTTAATTATTATTTTAGCTTCGAACTTGTAATTGGTAGTTTGGTCTTCGTTTAAACTGCTAACTACTCTCGAAATATCAAATTAAGATTCTTTTGCAAAATACTCCCGTTGTTTAGCTTGCAATCTGGACCAAACTTGTTGTAAAAAATTTATGTTTGAGGGAGTTGATTGCAATTTGATAAGATCCACAGTTTTAGTATATATTCATCATAAAAAATAATAAGATCCACAATTTTAAATTTAAAACTCAAGTATTAAATTATAAAATATAAAGTAAAAAAGTAAATTTGTAACATCTATGACCTACAAAATTAATATATATTACAGTGCTTTGTAAAGTAAATAATCAGTTTTGTTTTGACATAAAATTTCATATTCCGACGGCTTAAATGGTCTATCTAAGTTGCTCAATAATTTTTTTATGTTAAAATATTATGGGATATTAAATTTCATGATTTTTGTGCTTTCTAGCTATTATTTAAATTATTTTTAAAAACAGCCCTGAAATAGATCATTTTTTACATTAAACAAAATTATTTTTAAAAATAATTAGGAAGCTCAAAAAATATGAAATTTAATATCCCACAAGATTTTAACATAAAGAAATTATTGAGCAACTTATATAGACCATTTAAGTCGTCGGGATATGATATCTCATGTCAAAACAAAATCGATTCTTTACTTTGCAAAGCACCGTAACCTCACCATATATATATCATTTTTTTTTGCTACGAATAAAATTCTAAATAATCTAATTGGTTTGGCTTCTTTGGAAAACTCGAGGAAGCTATGCTCAAGTTTTTCTAGCAGCCCCAATAATAACTTTGACTGGGACTACGGTATTTCAAACCAACATGTTGTAAGAAGAAATGTGTTTGAGCAGCGGTGGTGCAAAGCAGTGAGAGAAGACATCCACCGATTCTGTTCACAACATATTGCACAAAACATGTAACGACACTGCTTCAACAAAAAAGTAAATTACTTTTTGAACAAATTTGTTAGACATGAGAAACTCTAGAGATATGAGACTCATGCATACATAATAAAAGCTGAGGTGATCCAAATAGTACCTAGGAGTATGAATGAGATTAATAGGAGTAAGGAACAAAATAACATATATCAAAACTAGAGTATTGAATATGGGACAAGGCGGGATGGTCCGGATGAAACTTCTCCGGACCACGGGTGAGCACGTGTCATGGGTGATGGGTGAGGACGGATGGGGCGGGATGGGTTTGAGTTGTTCAAAATTAAAAAAATCTGATCCGATCCGTGTTGGACCCCCACTGATACAACCCTCACGGGTCGAGACGGATGTACCAAGAGCCAATCCGGGTGAGTCATGGCGAGTGGGGCGGGTCGTTTTTTTTCCAATTTCACAAAAAAATAAATAAATAAACCGCCAAAAACTCAAAAAAATCCCAAACATTTCAGAAATTTCCAAAAAAAATAGAAGTTAAAAAAATTTAATCATTAAGTTTTATATAAAATTTTTAACTAAATCTGTTTCATTAATTCTAATTGTTTAAAAATAGAATAAAATTTAAAAAGTTTTAAATAATTCTAAAAAGTTCATAAAAATATAAAAAATAATAATCAAAGCCGAAAAAAATATATCATAATTTGTGAAATAATTTATTTAAACTAATTCGATTTTACATATTTAATTGTTCAAAAATTGAACAATATTAAAAAAATCGAGAGCGGGGCGAGTGAGAGCGGGCCGGGTGAGCGCGGGTCACAGGTGAGAGTGGGATGGGTGAGAGCGAATAACGGATGAGAACGAGACGGATATGATGGTTCCGTTTTCAAAAATTTGAGACCTAGATCTTACTAGGATCAGACTTTTAACGGGTCCGAATCTACCCGGGACAGATGACGAGTATGAATTTACACGGGAGGAGCCTATCCATTTTAGTTTTTTCAATTCTCTAATCAAAACCCCATAGCGGTACCATAATCACAGAAGGAACAAGAATACTTAAAAAAGTGTTGCACAATAACTGGTAGACACTGTCTTGATGGTGTCCTCAACCAATGGGATATAACAACACATAATGGTTTAAAATTATTGAATAATGTCTTCAAAATTACTCGGTAACTCTCAATCTATATCATGATAGAGAAAATATTCAATAAATGTGTTGAATGATTCGTGGAGATTAGAGAAGTTGCAAAATAATGAGAAATCTAAGGTCTACAATAACACAATTGATAATATCAATGGGAAAAAAAAACATATGATGTCATACGGCTGATATGGGATGTCAAAAATTATGTCTACAATAAAAATGATTCTTGAAAATAGAATTTATTCATAATTTAGTACCGAACTTTCTAGTAAGAAATTATTTTTCATGTGGTATGAAATTTTTTTTGTAGTAGGCAAAGCGCCTTCTAGAATTTTATTAAACAATGGAAAAAGGTTTTACACGTCGGCGGGGGTATGGATTTATTTTTCATGTTTAAATATCTTCACATAGTTTCCATTTGATATAATCAAATATTATTATAATTAAATTTTGATAAAATGGTATAATAAAAATCATTAGTTGTGTTGGATATGTAACCATACAAGAAAGATCAAATCAGAAATGATGATATTAAGGATAAATTTGGGATAGCACCAATTCAAGAAAAGCTAGTCTAACATTGTTTGTGATGATTTGATCATATCAACGAAAACCTCCTGAAACATTAGTACGCAGCGGTATTCTAAGTCGTCTTGAAAATACAAAAAGAAGAAGAAGAGATCGTCCGAGGCTGACATGGGAGAAGTAATAAAAAGAGGTTTGAAGGAATTAAATATATTCTAAGAACTTGTTTTGAATGAGAATGCTTGGAAGATAACGATTTACATACCTAAACCATGATTTAGAAGCTAGAATCTAATAATAAAGTTATAGACTTTATATTCTTAAGATTTAAAATTTAGAAATATGATTTTAAGATTCAAAATTTAGAATTAGATTTTAAAATAAAATTTTAAGATTTAAAAATAAATTTTATAATATAAATTTATTATATTATTATTATTACTATTACTATCTTTATTTATTTATTAATTATCATCATCATTATCATCTTATTTATTTATTTTTCTTTTTTTTTATCATACTTATTATTATCACTGATATTTGAGATATTTAATTTTGTACTTTTCGATTGGGTTTCATTTTTAATATATTCCAATTTATTTGAGATTAAAGGCTTTGTTGTTATTGTTGTTGGTATAATAAAAATTATTGAAAAAAAATCAGATGTTAGGGCAAAATTTCGGACCACGTGGAAGGGGGGGGGAGGCTGGTCCGATTTTTTTCTGAACCACATACCTGCGCCAAAAAAAAATTCAGCTATTCCATCAAAAAAAAGTGTGATCATGCTACAACATGCGAAAAAAAAATAATCTTTCTAATATTAAAAAAACAGCCATCAATAAGAAAGTTTCCTTATTTGGTGTACATTGACTAATAGATACAATATATCAAGAGCAGCAGCATACAGGAGAAGCAATAGCTATGTACAGCATATGTACACAAATATACACGACTGATCTGAATGTTCACCAAAATGGGCACCACCTTCAAAATAAATATATGAACTACATCAGATTTTTGGAAACAATGTACTATTTAGCTCTCAAAGATAGCACACTGTCTGCAGAAATTAGCAGTAACTAATTTGTCATGGTAACATTTGACCAAGGTCAAACAATCATGGCTGGTTTCTCTTGATACACACAAATTTGAGATTTGCCAGCCAGTTCCCAAATTCAACTGACAGGCTCAAAAAACATGGTTGAGATTTCTTTGTTGTGTACAGTTCCCTAAACAAGAATGAAATTAAAAGGGCAACACAGATACAATTTGAGGTAGTAACCACACCAGGTAAAAATGCAATTAGCACAAGCCCAAACAAATTCTAGTATGCTCAGGGCACTTGCAAAAAAAATATCATGTTCTACATGATTTTATTATATTCATTAGTTTGACAGTTCTAGCTGGGATTTTCTAGTGGGAAAGTGGGGAACAACATTTTTAATTGAATTGAAATTAACAAAAAAAAAATCCCAGGTGTACTCACCCAACATAACTCTGGCATAGGTTCTCAGAGGATCTGGCTTGTAAGATGAGCTTCTGAACCTGATCTTTCACTGACAAACCATGCTCCACATCACGACCTGTATCTCCAGTTACAGTATTGCCACCAGCAAGATCAGACCCTGACAATGCAGGTCCTGGGCCAGCAGAAGCTGAGGACAGCAAGGATCCCGATGAGAAGTCGCGCCCTGTGAGCTTGTTGCTCATCCTTTCCATGACTGCTACCGCCCGCACATTTAGTACTTCATTGGCATCCCCTAGTTGATTCACAGCCTGAATAAAATAAATAAAAAGGACCCATAATAAATAATTAGTCCTTTTATGTTTTTAAGAAACTGAATTACAAGCTAGAGAGAAGAATTCCATTAGTATATTCACCAATAACAGTTGATGCCAATTAAACAGAAATCTTATTGGGGGGGGACCAAGCTTAGAAGCTCTTGAAGTTTATTGATACTGTATTGAGTCAACTAAAAGTACGGTTGAGTACATGCATTTATTCCTAACTGATGAAGTTCAGCAACCTCATTTACCAGACGAAAAGTTGATACTTCAACCAAGCAAATTTCATATTAGTTCAATTATAGGCTGTGGGAAAGAAAAAAGAACCTGAAGTAATTCTCTCTCACGAGCTCCGCGGGGAGGATGGCCAAGGTCTTTGCTTTGCGAATTAGGTTCTTCACTATTCACAATAGGATGAACATATGCATTTCCAACATTAGGAACCTCATTAAAATTAAACAGACGCCAATTGATGAGAGGATCATGCACAAAGGCCTGAAAATCAAAACAATGGAAAATTCAATCAATGCTTCAAAAGTAGTCCCTCTGGATTCTTATGGTTCTAAATTTTATGATTCAGTTAAATTTGAACATTGAAGATTACCTGTATTGCAGAAAAAATTCTAGTGAAAGATCATCGTAGTTCAAAAAACAAACACAGTTACAAAAAAATATTGCCTGAGAAAAAAAAGAATGCAAAGTAATAGTTTGTACCTCCATCATTGCCATGACACTGTCTTTATTCGTACGAAGTACTTGCATGACATTCTCACAAGTCGATCTGAAGTTGCCTTCTATACCACTTACCTCCATTGCATTAACTAGCATGCGTGTCAATCTGAATGGGACCTGATAACATACTTACTTTAGTCCATGGTGTCTCATTACCTCTCTAAGTTTCTTTATGAAGATAATTCAATGCTTCTTAAACTCAGTATTTTACAAAAAGGAGGATTCATGAATGAAATAAAAAACTTCAATTCAAAATTAAGGCCTGAATTTGATAGTTGTAACAAAGACGGTAGTTGAGATGATGATAAACAACACCTAAGTTACGGATATGGAGCTGCAAAAGGAAATATAAATACATATTTCAATATTGTCAAAATTTGCACCAACTTAAATGAGATTTTTCCCTTCTTAAACTGTTAACAAACCAAGTCAGCATGCTTTGGCATTGAGCTATATAGGGAAATCAAGATGGAAACTTTAAGCAGAATTTTCTTGCTTTGACTAGGACCAGCTTTTCAATGGTTGGATTATTTTGGCAAGTAGCAGAATAATAGTTAAAGCTTTTTCTAGGAGAGTGACACTCACCTATTTATGTTGCAGTAAGGAAAAAAATAGAGCTACAAGCCTTTGAGTCTTAATAGAAACACCCAGTTCCCTTTACAACCAAGCCTACTGCTGTACTGCCATTCATTAATAATCTATTCTAATTTATTTGTATACACTTACTAACCCAGCACCAAATATAAGTCAATTTGTAAGTCAAATATGGAATATCAGCAACAAGGAAGAAAGCATTAAAATACAAGCTCAAAAATGGTAAAAGTTAGTAAATTTTTAAGTTCACAACATTCAAAAACTGTTACCTTTTCAGGAAATTTCTCCCGATTCATTGAAGCCTCGAAGCAATCTCCGAAATCAATATGCAAAATTTTTCCACTGCGAAGTAGGTCAAATTTTAACAAGGTGACACCCATCACTTATATAGTATAGATTTTATTGATCTATAATATAGATTCTATTGAGACATCAGAAAAATTTTCAATTGTTGGTTCTAATTACCTGGATCGGTGCAGCATAAGATTGCTCGGATGTCGGTCTCCCAGACCTAGAAGATAGCCAACCTAAAAAGATAGAGGGATATTGTTTCTAACAAGTGTCTATCAGATCACATTTAATTCTTTTGTTGCTGAATAGACAGAAGTATAATGTACGTACCATACTCATAACAGCTAGACTCCTGGTGTAATTTGTGCGCCTCTCAAGCCAGACTTCAGAGGTCCGGCTCTTGAGCCACAGCACCTGCCAAATAAATATACTTCATTAAAGCTTCCTTTACAAAAATAGTCCAAGGGACTGTATACAATTTAAGTAAATATTTTACATAACTTTTTTATACTTCTAAGAAACAGGTTAGCTTGATAATGTGCAAGGGATTCAACTGTTTACCTTATTAAGGTCATTTCCCTCAGTATTTTGTAAAGCATGCTCAAAGACTTCAACTTTTGCAATCAGGGGTAAGTGGTCGTAATCGGGTGCAAATGCCAACATAAGTCTGTGTTCTTGGTTTAGAAAAATCTGAAATGAAACATGCAAATGAAAAATTTTGTAACTAAAGAAGAATATTATAGCAGAATTTTTATAGAGAATAAAAGAAGGAACCTTTCTAGCATCTCTGTATTCCCTGATGAGCTGATGCAGAGTATCACAGTTTGGGACCCATCCGATCAAGCCGCTATTGGGAGATAAAGGAATAACTGCATATCTTTGGATTGAAAGATCTTTCTCTGCAGTGTTTCTAGAATTCTCCAGAAGGGTGTTCACCAATCCAAATAACTATGCAGAAGTAGTGATCGTAATTCAGTTATTTGTCTCAAAACAAACAGTGCATATGATGAAATCATGATCTATCAAATTGTACCTAACCATGATTGGAAGTAGAGACTTTTGTATAGATACTGGTTCAGTTACTGATGGTAAAACTACCCTTACAGTGCCTCTCAGAACTGATGAGAGTACACACCATTATAATACTTTCTATTTGATATCACTGAGTGATCAGTATAACGTCCCAGAAAACATCAATCTTCTCAACTTAGAACCAATTTATCTGCCCTATACTTTCTTAGCCATATTGTCCACAAAGTATTTTCAATTTAAAATTCTGATACAAAATATGTTATGTCCTAACTCGCCAGTGTGACATGCATTTTCCAGCACACAGGATTAAGCAGCCCTTTGCAGTAATTATTATCTGACTTTTCAACAGTGAACAATGCAAAAAGTGTGTGTGTGTGTGTTGTTGTGTGAATAAGAAGGGGGAGAGAGAGAGAGACCTGCATGACACGTTCATCCTGGCGGAGATCCTCATGTCCTTTGAGCAAGAAGGCATAGTCTTTGCCATCACTGCCATGAATAGTCAGCTTTCTTGGTCTCTGCTTCGATGTTATCACTACCAGCTGCGGTGCAAAGCTGGCAATTGTTACTACTGGTGCATCTGATGCAGAAAATATAATTCTGAGATTAGAATTACAAGCCCTCAAATCGAGAATATTCACTTCCAATAAAATATTTTGATAAAGATTGTGAGGTTCACAGTTTGTGCTTGTTAGGGGTTAGGATCACCCATGCGCCAGCAATTTTCTGTCCAAAGGCCTGAATTAAAACTATTTCAAATTGTTTAGGAACTTAGTAGTAGTTGATAGAAATTAACATAATCCACTCAGCACATCATAGCAGGCCATGGTCGATTGACCAAGTGCAAACGGATCAGATACAGTCGTATAGTGGTCAAATCCTTATCTGTATCCATTTTAATTTTTCGAATACATACGAATATGGATAGTTCCGATTACGAATACGGATTGGATATTAAATGGATGCAAATACGGCTTGGATATTAAAGGGATGTATTAATGCGAATAAAGATCGGATATTAAACAGATGCGAATAAGGATCTGATAATACATGAATACATGAATACAGATACGGAATATTTAGGATATTAAATTAAAAAAATAATTGTATGATAGATCACTAATTGACCTTTTATCCGGATATTTCCAAAAAAGATATATTTCAAAATAGATCCAGATAGAATTTAAAAATTAGATCCGCAATTGTATCCGTATCAGGCCCAAATATATATATATATATATATATATATATATATATATATATATATATATAACTGTATTCATATCTGAAAATATTCATATCCACTATTATCCGGATTTGAATCCAGATATGGTCGGATAATGTCCAATCCATTTGCACCCCTTGGTCCAGAACCCACCCAGATCATTTAGTTAGCAGGTCAAAAGACCTGCATCAGAACCTAATTTTGCTAAAAGATGAGCTAATCCAAACAGGGCCTGGTTCATGCCATCACAGTAATGATGGCATGATGAGTTCATTGGGGAAAAAACAAATATAATAATTATATACTAACCAGCACAATAAGTTCCTGGGACAGCGAGTTCAAGATCACGGCATTTCAGTAACTCTGGCGAAACAAACTGTGAGGGAAGAAAGAAACAAAAGCCAAATATAAAGTCAACTCTTCATTTTCACAGGAAAAAAGTTCTTCACCTTTACTCAGAAACAAAAGAAAAGGAGAAAACAAGTTAAATTTCTTACAAAAAGAAAGAATTTTATACAACCTGCAAGTCTAGTGTAGTCAGGCTCGGAAGCTGCTTGTCAATCCTTCTAAACACATGATAATACAAATCCCATGCCTGACAAGTGTAGGAAAGGACAAACAAAAGATCAATTAATGCATGGAAGATCAATGAAGTTATCTATTCATCATGCACAAGCTTTTTATCAGATGAATAGCGAGCAGAACCTGAGTTAGCTCAGCATCCTTTCCAGTAATTCTATATTTTTGGCAGCATTCTCGAGCTTCAGCCAATTCACGGCCATAAGCCTGCATAGAATTTTCATAGGAGAGAACTGAGGTAAGAACTAGCAAACTTTAAGATGTCTAAGAAACATAACAGATTACAATTAACAATAAAAGCTATCTTTTTTTTCTACTGGTGCAAAAGAACAAAACCCAATTATTAGCTAACTTAGTAAGGAGTTCGATCAGTAAAATTATTAGCACTATTATATGATGCATCAAGGGTCAAATAAACATTGAATATCTCAAATTTCATAAGTTAGTCCTTTTGCAGGGTGTTTGGACAAGTAGTCTCGTGAAAATACCTGAATGAAAGCCTCCTCTTTGATAGTCTCAGGTCCTCTCTCCAACATGGCATGAAGGGGTTCAAGCACAGCAAGCATGCCTTCTATGTTTTGCTCCCCAAAATAAAGTCGGCTTGCCTCCTCAAACGCCTCATACCACATCTCATGCCAGAGTATCGCCACTCTAATCAACTCCTTCGAGACGAGCTGAGCCTGTAGTCATTTAAGGATTTAGAATCCCAGAAGAAGTGTATCAAACTGAACCATGTAACATGACAAGCTTGCTTATTTATATCTTAGGCTGGCAGAAGATGGAGAAACGGAAAATAAAATAAAATTGACAAATGTTGAGATCTATTAGATAGTGGATATCTTTATTTATGGTTAATATCATGTATTATTTAGAGATTTGATATTAGATTTGGTATTAGTTACTTATTATCAGTTGTATGTCTATATAAAGGCTTCTTTGTGATTGAATAAAGTTAAGAATTCTCAAAAACTATTTTCACTTTACTACTTGATATAAAAGCTAAACCCTAACCTAGACGGTCTGCTACAGTAGCCCGTGATTGTAACAGTGTCACCGCTACGGTACCTTCTTCTTGACGTGAGCCCGTGTGGTGGGGCAATACCCCACCGATTCCGAGGAAGGGGTTGAGATGAGTTTGATGATCTCCATGTTAATGTATTGAGAGATCGAGTGAAAAGAAGGAATAAAGTGTATTCCTTGAGATTGAGGAAGTAAAAAAAAAGTGTATGATATTGACTGAGGAACTCATGCTTTTGGAGTTGTTAGAGAAGAAGCAGAGAATAACAAGTTACCGGAACAAGAAGAGTGTGACTGCGGAGGTGAAAGTGTGTGAGGTTGACTAAGGAGGAGCTCATGCTTTTGGAGTTGCTGGAGAAAAAGCAAAAAATAACAAATTATCGAGGCAAGAAGAGTGTGACTGGGTATGCATCCACTTTATCTCCTAAGTGTAACATTGCTACTTATGCCGACTCAATCAAAGGTACTCATGATATATTTGCTCTTGTTTCCATACTTATCATTAGATTGAGAACATGGATAGTAGACTATGGAGCATCCCAACATGTGACAGATGCTGTTGGGAAGTTTTTGTCTTATACTTGTCTAATAGTTCTAAGAAATATTCAGACAGCCGATGGTACAGCCCGACCAATTGTTGGTAAGAGTACTGTGAAGTAAACTGATTCAGTGACTCTGACCAAAGTGTTGCATGCTTCTTCATTTTCCATAAACCTATTATCCATTAGTGTCATTATTCATGAACAAAAATGCAATGTGACTTTTGATATCCCAAAGATGGTCTCTCAGGAGAAGAGAACATCGAATACTTGGGATTGGAACATAGAATGATGGGTTGTGGTACATAGACAGAGAGGAGATGGTCCACAGCGTTGAAAACTGTGGTAAAGTAGAGTAGAGCGGGCGGATCTAAGGTGAGTTTGCAAGATTCTAATTCATCAACGGATGGGACACTCTTCCTTTAGTCTACTGGAACATTTGTATCCTTTAAAATATGATAAAGCTGACAAAGAGGAACTTGTGTGTGACGGATATGAGTTTAGAAAACATAAGGAGTTTGTATATAAGCTCAGGAAGTAGGAGTTCTCACGCCTTTGATCTGGTACATTCGGATGTATAAGGACCTTGCTCAACAACGGAGGTTGATGGGCATAGATTTTTTGTGACTTTCATCAATTGTTACACTTGTATCACATGGTTGTACTTGATGAAGAACAAACCGATGTACTTATCTATTTTAAACATTTTCATACGACAACTCAGATTCAATATGGTGCAGTGATTACACTGAGAACCGATAATGGGACTGAATATACAAACAAGGCATTCAAGGAGTATTTGTAAGCTCATGGAATAGATCATCATATCATGTTGGAGGTAGCTCGATGCATGATGATCTCCATGAATGTTCCGAAACATTTATGAGGACGAGCGGTTATGACAACTACACAATTGATCAACTGAATGTCATCTAGAGTGTTGAAGTGGCAGACTGATAGAGATGTTATATCGAAAGAATTAGAGCATTCTCCTCCAAAGGTGTTTGGTTTTATATGTTTTGTGAAAGACAATAAACCAACAGTGGGAAAGTTAAATCCTAGAGCGATGAAATGCATCTTTGTAGGTTACTTTGGTACCCAAAAGGGTTATATTTGTTGGAGCTCAATGTGAGAGGTGATTGTTTATCAGTATGGATGTGATATTTCGAGATGAGCCATACTATCCCTTCGAAGTGACCTTGCCCTTTGGTGACTCGCCTGATACTAACAGCATGAGACAAGAGGGGGAGAGTAATGCTGGTGAGAGATTAGTACATGTGAGGATAATGTTTTGCCCTGTTTTTATATATCAGATGATGTCAGGACTAGAGATGACAATGGGTCGAGTAGGCGAGTAAAACATCAATTTTGTGACTCGGTCCGTCCATCAAAATCGCATATCCGTCCTGCCAGGCTCATACCTCCGGGCCTGAAAATCTCTACCGTCCCGCTCGCAAATTAAGTTTTTCTAGTCCAGCCCGATCCGTCCAGACCCGTTCTGTAGTGCAGTTTTTTAAAATCGGCTGAGAAATGTATTTTTTTTTAGCATTTTAGATTATGAATTTGAGAAAATTTAAAATATGAAAGTTATAGATTTTAGAATAATTTTATTTCATCTTCATATGATTTTTCAGTACAAAGTTATGATTAAAAAAGTATCCAGAGGTCTAAAATTTTTCAGCAGCTAACCTTCATAATATGAATTTTTTAGATCTATATGTTTTGTTTTGAAAGAGATCAAAATATAAAAATGATAGATATAGTTGTCATGATTTTAAAGAAATTAATTTTGTATTGATTGGATTTTCGAGTTAAAAGATGACTAAAAAGGTACCAATGTGTGTATTGAATTATATTATTCACATTTATAAATTATAAAAATATTAGTGCTTCTATCATATAATAATATCATAAGTAAAAGTTTAATAATAATTTAAATGATATTAGTGTTATATTAAAATTCTACATAATTTTTAGAATATATTGATATATAATATATATACTTATATATATTATAAGTATAAATATAAATAAATTATATATATACACAATTACTCCGGCCGAGGAGCGGGCCTAACTCCAAACCCATACCCGGCCCGGCCCGTAGGATGACCCGACCCGTTCATTGACCAGGTAGACAGTTGACATCGGTCGGGACGGATCCGAGCAGTCCACGGCCGCGGCTAAATTGTCATCCCTAGTCAGCACGATCAGTTGAAGAGACGAAACGATCAACTGAGGTGCTAGAACGATCGGCTGAGGAGCCAGAACAGTTGGCTAAGGTGACAGAAAATGAGACAGTTACGGTTGAGGAAGGTAGCGCTCCGACTCTGGGGGAGCTGAGAGTATGCGAGAAGAAGCATAATGAGGAAACAAGGTCGGTAGTGACACTTGTGCCAGCGAGTTCCTTGTCCCGACCTACACCGACTCGTGAGACATCTAGCTCAAATTCAAAGTACCCAAGTGATATTATTCCTCTTGATTCACCCCCCCCCACACACACTTCTATGCAATTGAGACGACCTCTCAAATCAATGCAGGATGTCCACCTGATCGTTATAATTTTCCACATGATATTGCCCAGTTTGTTTCATACTCCAGCATATCACCAGCTCATACATCATTCAATGCATCATTAGATAGTGTTTCTATACTCGAGTGTTGGCAAACAACAAAAGAGGACCCGAAGTGGAAGGCAACCATGCATGAGGAACGAAGGACTCGAGAGAAAAAGCGCACATGAGAGCTTGTGTCATTATCATCTAGCAAGAAGGTCGTTGGATGCAAATGGGTCTTCACAATGAAGCAGACCCCAAATGGCAAGGTCGAGCGGTACAAGGCATGATTGGTGGTCAAAGAGTACAGCTAGACGTAGAGTATCGATTATGATGAGATCTTTTCACCGATGGCGAAGATGAGCACGGTAAGGACATTGGTTTCTTTAACGGTGAATGATTGGTGGAAGCTACACTAACTCAATGTAAATAATGTGTTTCTTCAAAGAGATTTGTTAGAAGAAGTGCACATGGAGATACCACCAAGCTTCGGCACAAACAAAATCATAGACAAGGTTTGCAGGTTCAAAAAGTCACTCTATGAGTTGAAGCAAGAAAGTCACTTTATGAGTTGAAGTAGTCACTTTGAGCCTGGTTTGACAAGTTTAGAAAAGCAATAGGCATGAGATATCAATAGATCAATATCGACCACACACTGTTTTACCGACAACACGAGGATCATATTACGATGCTCGCACTATACATTGATTATATAATTGTCACAGACAATGATGAGAAGGAGATTGCTCAGTTAAGGGTAAGATTGGGGGGAAGAAATTGAGGTGAAAGACCTCGGACAACATAGATTTTTTTGGGATTGAGGTTACTCATGGAGCAGAGGGGATTGTCCTATCTCAGAAGCTACTAGACTTGTTGAAAGAGACAGACATGCTGGGGCACAAGCCTACAATTACTCATATTGATCAAAAGACCAGATTAAATGCAAAGGCAAGAGAACCCGATAGATTGAAAAAGGTACCAAAGGTTGATAGGCCATCTGATCTATCTAAGTCACACTCGTCTAACATCTCATTTGAGGATAGCGTGGTGAGCAGCTATATACATGACCCAAGGGAGGGTCACATGGATGCAACATATCAAATTCTGAGGTATTTGAAAAGTACGTCAGGGAAGGGATTGATCTTCCTAAAGAATGATCATTCGAGTATTGATGGCTATTGTAACTCTGACTGGGCTATCTATGTTGATGATAGGAGATTTACATCACGATACCGCATGTTCATAGGGGTAACATGGTCTCTTAGAAGAGCAAGCAACAGTTAGTAGTAGAGGTCGATAACGGAGGCAGAGTACAGAACCATGGCATTAGGAGTTGTCAAAATGTTGTGGTTGAAAAATCTATTGACAGACCAAAAATTGGATCAAGAGGCTCAGACAAAGTTATGATGTGATAACAAGTCAACAATTAACATTGTTAATGATCCAATACAGTACAATAGAACCAAGCACGTGAAGATTGATCGATTCTTCATCAAAAATATGCTGAACAATAGATTACTGTGAGCAAGTCATGTTGCTACTAGAGAGCAAGTGGTAGATTGTCTCACCAAGGGACTTACCTCATCAGACCTAACTAGACTTTGTGACGAAATAGGTTTAGTAGATATCTTTTGTCTATCTTGAGGGGGAATGTTGAGATCTATTAGATACTAGATATCTTTATTTATGGTTAATATCCTAGACAATATCCTGTATTAAGATTTAATATTAAATTTGGTATTAATTACTTATTATTTTATTTGTATATTGTATACCTATATAAAGACTTCTTTGTGATTGAATAAAGTTAAGAATTCTCATAAATTATTTTCACTTTTCTACTACAAATAACGAACCTGATCAACAAGACGACCACTGTGCTGGCGGATTTTGTCAACCACCTCTTGTGCAGCGCGTTGCCTCAATACACTTATTGATTTGCATGCAACCAAAAGGGGGTACATCAGTGCCTGCCAAGCATACAAGACTCTTAAAATTAGAATGGATCTGACACCTGGCTAGTTCAACTGAACCAGTGAAGTTAATTTTATTCTGCAATCAACAATTTCGTGCAACTGGTAGCTAACTCTTTAGTTTCAGAAATCCTAGATTTACCACACATTTACACATATTAGTGCTTCCCTGAACCAAGCGGTCACACATTCAATGCCAGTTCCAGATCTATCCCCGTAGGCACCAATAAGTGAAAGTTCATGAATTACCAGTTATTACTATTTCAACTTCTCAATGAAAAAAAAAAAAACATCTGTTTAATTTGACACTGAGACCGGTGATTGGAGCCCTAAGTGTGTTGAATCCTTAATTTAAATAAGTATAAATCAAACAAAACTGGGACTTGCATGAACCAGACCTGAGGATGGCCTTTTCCAATGCGTACTAATAAAGACTGTATCAGTTCTCTCACTGCCTTATTATTTGAGTGGATTCTTGCAATTATCTGAGGCAACACCACTAACCACATCTCAATTCTGACAAGTGAAAATCCCTTTTGTAATGCAATCTGGACCTCCATAGTGGCACCATGGTTAAACCATAGAGTAAGAAGCCTTAGAATATCCTAAAAGAAAATAACAAGGTAGGTAACATGATTAATAACAATCACATATAGCAAATATATCCTAAGAGAACATTGGTTTAACCAAATGAGTCTCCAATTGTTCAATCACAAAAGTTGCAGATGGATTGAGCTAAAGCATTAAACAGTGTAGTTGACACATAATTGCATGGTGAAAGATAACATAGAGGTATTTACAATGAAACTTATTTGCAAAAGTGACTCTATTAAAGAGTCAAATTGTGCGGTTCTGATTTGAATATTGTTGGGTTAGTTGCTTTTTTTTTCAGGTAAGTTTGCCTGTTAGCCGGCTTAGCACCAGGCGGTGTAGCAAACAAGTGATCAGCTAAATGCAACTGATATTGGAATGCACTCGCAGAAGATGTAGTACTGAGAAACTCAAAATGGGTATTAATCAAAATCTAACATCAAATTGGATTATATTAAAAACTACATCTCTATACACATCTTTTAAACACAACCAGTTATCCACCCACATATGTCTACAGTTTTCAGTGTTAACTTGAGAGAATGACACTTCATGCTTGACTTTTTTTCTCAAAACCTAAAAGTAGGTGAGCTGGTGGATGAGCCAAAAGGCATACCACATATTAAATATATCTACTGATTTGGAAATTTCAGCACCTGTAAGCTGTCATCTACTCCCTTAGAAGTGGATGCACAAGCAATGGAGTAGAAGTAGCCAGTGACAGCAGCTACAACATACTTTCCCACTATCTCGCTGCGTCCCTTGTTAGTGTAGTGAGACATCACAGCTGTGTTGAACAATGCCCATGTGTGCCATGCCTTCCCCCAGTCATTAGCACAAATTGTGGCATTCTTGAACGACTGTAGGATATCTGCATAATGATAGGCACATATCAGATTTTTAAAGAAAGGCAAACATAAAAACCATTTAAAGCTTACTTTAGATGGTATTAATTATTAGCTCAAATAGTGGCCAGGACTCATGGACATGAATCAGGAAGCAACAGAACAGATAAAACTGGAACCAGCCTGCACCTGCTTATATCATATAGTAGGTATTGGTAATTGGTACCTGCTTCACAAGCTCCCTCCGAACAAAAAGCAAGCAAAACTAAGTAATGGACACATCATTCATAGGTTTGCAAAAGATGATACAGGACACTTCAGGTACTGTATAATTCATTTCATTACCTCGAATGGATTCGTCATCTAGTCCAGGAGAAAGCGCTCTTTTCCATGTACCAAGTCTCAAATAAACTTTTGCCAGGAGTGGGACGGGTTCACGTGGAGGTGATGTGTTCTTAAGCTGCATTGCTAGCTCCTAATATGAAACACAGAACAACACAAATCATTTATCTGATTAAGTTTTTGTCAAAATGTGAATTTTCCATCTGAAACTTCAATAATCATGTCTGCTACCAGGATGTATGCTCCCTAATACTGGTACAAACCATGCCATTGTATAGTTTTTCCCAGATTGAGAATTGCTTTTTCAATTCTATTTAGATAAACTTTATGCTATCATGTTCACTTTTTCACTAGATAAAATTCAGGATTATGTCATGACAAATTATTCTAGATACCCAGATAACAAGATACAAAATACAACCAGACTGCCAATAAAACATATGGGTTTAAATCAGCAATTTGAACATATCAATTCTTCTGTGTTTGGATCAGTATCTCTTTACACGCTGGACTCTATATTTCAGTCAGATACCTGTAAACTAGAAAATGCCTCCCGCCGTGCGATGTCATCACCCAGAGACCACTGGTATTTCAGGTATGCAGCCCTGACTTGAAAATGCCCATGCTTTGGTGAGATTTCAGAAACTGATTCAGTCTCGCTCTGCGCAAAAACAAGAGATATGTCATTTACCACAACAGATTTCATGATATTGTAATTGCAACAAACCGTACCAATAGGCTGGCAATACGGACATCATGTGCTGGAAAAACACATGTAAAAGAAGTTTCATAAACAAAACCCAACCAAATCACAGAATAAAAAACTCAGCAGTCGATACTCAATGACAGTAGCAGAGGATGTGATAAAAGTATAATAAACATCGCCAAAATTAATGATCTGCAATAGCACTTATTAAATTATAGAGGAATATGGATAGAAACCCTAGACGTCGGGTCACACCGCCGGCCTTCCCCACCCCTCTCCACCTGTCCCGCACCTCCCTCCCGCTCCTCTCTTTCTTGAAATACAAGCAGTCACGGATTCTTGCTCTCACCCTCGGTCTCGTGGGAAACCCTAACCGAAAACCGCCGTCCAATGTCGGATTGCAGCCGTTGGCCTCCTCCATCGTCAGATCACAGCATGAGATCACAGCCCCCGGTGCACACAGTGACCGACCTTTGGACCAATCCTTAACCGAGCCTCTTTGAGCTCTTGCATCTCCTTCCCCACAGGCTAGTCCTCTGGCCTGATCCGAAGCCATCACCACCCTCCTACATCGCTGACATCGATCGCCGCTGCCATCCTCTTTCCACGGTGTGTATTTCTTTTCTTTGAGTTTGGGTTTAACTGGTGAATGGGTAAATGGGTTTTTTGTGCTGCCAGGTTTAATAATGCAATCGCAATGGCGGTGATGATCTCTCTCTCTCCCTCCGTTACCCTCCTTCCCTCTACACCCCCTCTCTCTTCCGTGTTTACAGATACAGATCTAGGGTTTAGGGTCTATGTTAACAAATCCACCAAGATCCGGATCAAACCCCCTCTCCTCCCTCTCACCCTGTGGATTTGGTGGTTATGGTCAGCCTCTACTAGGTGAAGGGTCACTGGTATGATGGGTCATGTGAGATCTTCTGCATGGTGTGATGCATTATAATGAGTTACTCTTAACTGATGTTGTAGGTCAAGATCAAGCAAGCAAGTGTGCACTTCTTCGGATTGGTGACTGATGAAACTAGCCAAATTACTATATTTCGTTTTTTCCTTATTTCCTTTGTATGACATGCTTGTATTTCAATTTCTCTTCTTGTTATTGTCTCTCTTCTCAATCTGGATCAACTTTTTTTAATTTGATTTAATGGAAATTATAGTAGGCAATTTGCCTGCTACCTCAAAAAAAACAGACACAAATTGTTCGATGTGATCCACATGTCATAGCAACACTCAAGGCTTTAACTGTTAAAAAAAATTCAGATAATAGCCTGTCTACGGGACAAGCACAAAAACAATGAATATTAATGGTTAAAATAAAAGAAAACATCTCAAATGTGCTATTTGAGAGGAATATGGATTTAAAATTCTCCTAAAAACAATTGTTAAATGACTACTTAGAAACGATATGGTGCATTTATCGGACAGATATATTCAAGTTAAACCAAGTAGAAAAAAGGAGTTCACATCCTCTATAGTACTGTAAATTTTACATTTGCCCGGATTTGAACAGTAAATAGTCCCCTTGAATCTAAACACTGTCCGTAGTACTGTTTATGTGAGAGGAGCCGACCACTGTAAAATTTACAGTACCACGGAGAATACTCACCTAGAAAAAAGAGCCAACTACCTAAAAGCACAGAATTGTGATAGCAAAGAACCCGAAAGCAAGTAGACTAATGCAGAACCACATGCTCACTTATAATTTTTCTATTATATATTATTTCTCTTTTTCGTTTTCTTTTTTTTTTGGGGGGTGGGCTGTGGGGGGTGCTGGGCAGCAACTGCCAAGCTTTCAAGAGGAAGAGCAAGAGAGGGAGGGAATCAAAATAACCTGTAAGAGCTTGGTAAGAGTAGATCTGGCCTGGCTGATGCGACCACTTTTACGGCAAAGAGAAGCAAACTTAAGCCAAGTTTCTATATCTTCAGCAGGAGGAAGCACGAGCTCTCTTACTGCAAGAAGGACTTGCCACACCTGATATTATAGCCTTCTTTTTAGTACAACAGAACATTTTTTTATAATCAAGTGTTGCTAGACCCCAGAGATATTGTAAGACATCAAAAAGAGTGCAGCGATGTGAATATAAATGTAATAAAAGCCAGTTATCACTCAAACTCAGGATCTCAATTTAAGCCAAGTATATATATCTACAAATGAATGTCCTTTTAAGTTCCATCCTAAATTATGTAGCATTTACAAATTCACAAAAGGGATTTACAAATATGCAAGTGCAACAACCTCAACATTTTGTTTTGCACCTTTGATGCGCTCCTTCCACATATTCCGAATAAGCTCCCTTCGTCCTTCGGCAATCGAATTACCCAATGGCAGAGTGCAGTAATCAATTACCTGAAAGAACAAGCACCAAGCATCACAACATCTATAGGAGGAAAATAATTCTTTAACAACTAAATTGGCAAATGAAAATTATTTCCAACTGGATGACAAAATATGCCTAACAAAACAGAACAGAAAGCTCATGCAGGATACCTCTTCTAGCTCTGACAATTGCTGAACCCGGACCATGTTGCTGTATGCACGCTCATAGCTCTCGAGAACCTAAACTCACACATCAATACACTGAGGTAAGTGATCCTTCATTGTCCTTTATTTTTTTACATCATGTCAGTCACTGTATCAAGGTGTTGGTTATACTTTATATTAACAACAGATGATACTAGAAAAAAGGGACAAAAAGTACCAATGCTGCAAGTTCAGTTGCCAAGCACTTCCTTGCTCTTTCTACATATACGCGAGCTTCATCATACTGCAAAGAACAAACAGCTTAGTTAAAAGAGCAAGGTTTACAAAAAAGAATCTAACTTCATCATCCTTGAAAATTCATTGGGTTCGAAAATTCAGAAAAGTACAGGATTCCATTTGGATGGTAAAATCAATATTATGAGTTTGCTTAACATTCACAATTTAACAGTTTGTAACTTTCTCATGCTCCCACGCGAGTAGGTGATTTCTTGCAATGTAGAAAGTAGGATTAAGTTAATATGCCCAAGATAGCTTGAGTGCTTGATACAGACAAATCGAAGTTTATATGTTTTATCCACGAACAAGCCAAACAAAAAGAAAAAAAAAAAAGAAGAAGAATTAAGCTTCAGACCTTCTCACGACGCACCAAGAGAACAGCTCTAAAGAAGGCACCATTGCTACTACCATCACCACTAGCAGCTGTGTTACCCAGTACACGAAATCGGCTTTCATCTCCCCCATCATCTAGCCGGGACACATACTCAGACATCTGGTCCCACTCTCCCATGTTCCATGCCGCGTTTGCTGCCTAATACAACCAAAAATGGAGAGCACTGAAATACCATGGAATAGACCGAGAGAACTGGAACTGTTTAACATTACAGTCATATTGCCATTAAAATTACAAATGATGAAAAAAATAATATTCCGGGATTTTTGCCTTTACAATCTTGCATCCGGCCAGGAGATCAAGTTAAGAAATCTGCAGATCATATACGTATATATAAACATAAAGCAAGCAACATTATCCATGATGGATGCCCAAACAAACACAACAACAAACCATGGGGGCCATTTCAAGGCGAGCGGCAGGCTCGGCAGCTGTCCATTGTTCTCTACAGAGTGCATTCAATTCTTCCCACCGGGCTAAGGCTGCCAGACATCTCATCCTCCCTATCAAAGATAAGAAAAGAGAAATAAGTGCTTATACTGGTGCTCAAAAACTTCTATATGTATACAACAACAACAACAACAACAACAAAGCCTTTAATCTCAAATAAATTGAGGTAGGCTAGAAATAAAACTCAATCCGAAAATATAGAGATCATAGATCTCAAATAAAAAAGAAAAAGAAAAAGATAAATGATGATGATGATGATGAAAATGAAAATGAAAATAATGATGATAGTAATAATAATAATACAAATATCTATAATAATACTAATAGTACTAGTAATACAAATATCTATAATAATACTAATAGTACTAATAATAATACTATAAATATTCATAATAATGGTAATGCTAATAAAAATAATAATAGTCCTAATAACTATGAAATATACTTTTAAATTCTAACCCTAGACTCTAGAATCCTAAATTATACTCTAAATCTATAGTATGAAATATACTTCTAAATCTTAAAAATCCTAAATTCTAACCTAAGACCCTAGAATCTAAAAATTATAAAAAAATATCTAAGAACCTAAAGTACTGCTAGACTCTAACTCCTAGATCATGGTTCTGATACGTGGATCATCGTTTTTCAGGTACTCTCATCCAACACAAACTCTTTAGCTATATTATATTCCTTCAAATCTCTTTTTATTACTTTCTCCTTGTTAGTCTCGGTCGACCTCCGTCTCTTCTTGTGGTTTCGGGATGATTTAGAACACTACTGCATATCGGTGCCTCAAAAGGTCTTCGTTGGATATGACCAAACCATAACAAATTATACCTCTAACAGGTCTTCGTTGGATATGACCAAACCATCACAAACGGTATTGGACCAACTTCTCTTGAATTGGTGCTATGTCAAGTTTGTCCCGTATGTCATCATTTACGATTCAGTCTCTCCTTGTACGACCACATATCCAACGCAATATCCGCATTTCAATTACACTCATCTTCTGGATGTGTTGTACTTTTATAGCCCAACATTCTGCACCATACATCATTGCATGTCTAATCGTCATCCAGTAGAATTTACCTTTTAGTTTATTTGGAGCTTTTGTCACAAAGAAAGTTAGATATTTGTCGCCATTTCACTCATCTCACTCTTATTAAATGGCTTACATCTTCATTGATCCCTCCAAATATCAAAATATGTCCTTCATGGTGCTGTTTATCCGTCCAAACTAAACATCTCTAGCATCTAAACTGTCATCACTAAACTGGCACATCATATATTCAATTTTAGCCCCATTAAGTCTAAAATTTTTCGATTCTAAAGTGTCTCCACAATTCTAATTTATGATCGACTTTGATCATGTTGTCATCAATCAGCATCATATCATCAACAAAGAACATGCACCAAGGGATGTCTCCTTATATGTCCTTCATGACATCATCCATCACTAAGATGAAAATATATGGAATCGATGTTGACCATTGATGTAATCTTATCTTAATAGGAAATGCATTGAACTCATCTCAAATGCTCTGACGCTAGTCACAACATTTATGTACATATCTTTAATAAAGATAACGTACTTTGTTGAAACATTTTTTTTTCAAGCGCCCACCACATTACATTTCTTAGTATTTTGTCATACGTTTTTTTCAAATCAATAAATACCATATGTAGGTCTTTTTACTCCTTATATCTCTATAAGTTGTCGTATCAAGAAAATCACCTCCATAGTGGATCTCCCAGGCATAAAACCAAACCGTTTTTTAGAGACGATTGTCAATTTTCTTAAACGATGCACGATCACTCTCTCACAAACCTTCATGGTATGATTCAGGAGCTTAATTCATCTGTAATTACTACAGTTTTGATATCTCCTTTATTCTTGAAGATTAGTACTAATATACTTCTTCATCACTCATCAAACATCTTGTTTGAACGAAAAACATTATTAAATAGCTTAGTGAGACACACTACTGCTACGTTTTTAAGACATCTTCATACCTCAATTAGGATGTCATCGGGTCCCAACGTCTTACCCGTTTTCATCCGTTTTTAAAGCTTTTTTCATCTCAGACTTTTGAATTCTTCGAACAAATTGCTTGTTGATGTCATCAAATGAGTCGTCCAACTCGATCACGATTTGTTCACTCTTCATTGAACAGCTTGTCGAAGTATTCTCTCCATTTGTTTTAATCTTCTCGTCCTTCACCAAAAACCTATTAGACTCATCCTTGATACATTTAACTTGATTGAAGTCTCTTGTTTTCCTTTCTCGAACTTTAATCATTCTGTAGACATCATTTTTGCCCTCATTCGTATCTATTTTTCGATACACCTCTACATATGCTTGACCTCCTGCTTCACTCACGGCTTCTTTGCATTTCTTCTGGCTTCTTTGTACTTCTGCATATTTTCATCACTCACGTGGTGATGAAACATTTGTAGCATTTTTTCTTCTCATTGATCGCCTTTTGTATATCCTAATTTCACCACCAAGTGCTCTTCGATTCACGCTTGTTTCCTCTGATTACTTTAAATACCTCTACTACCTTCTGAATGCGAGTCATCATCTCCTTCAAAATACTATTCGCATCTTCACTTACATTCCACGCATCTTCTGCAATAAATCTATCCTTAAACACCTGAAAAGTATCGCCTTTAAGCTTCCACCACTTCATTCTCGTGATTTTTATGGCTCTATCTCGCCGACGCGTATCTAAAAACAAAAATCAGCCACCACAAACTTGTGTTGTGAGACGACACACTCGCCAGATATAACCTCAACTTAGGTATAGAATATATTATAACAAGATAATCAAAGAACAATTAGTCATAACAAATTTCAGTTAGAGGTGTAACAATCTTATAACAGGTCACTATATAAACATATTTCTCTAATTCACGAATGAGTGATACAAGATCATTTTTAGCTCTTCTTCTCTATCCTCTCTTTATCTCTCTCTCATAATCTGATACCTTACAATCTACGCAGTTTGAGCTCTCCTCTTCTAGTAAGGACAAAATCGATCTCGCCCGACTGTTGACCATTGTTGAAAGTAAGTACACGGGATTTATTTCTTCTAAAGAAGGTGTTCGCTACCATGAGATCGTAAGCTATAGCGAAGTTCAAGATTTCTTCTCCTTCTTGGTTCTAGTCGTCATATCCAAAACCTCCATATACCCTCTCAAACTCCTTTCTAGTTGTACTAACATAACCGATAAGATCTCCTCCTATGAAGACTTTTTCACTGCTAGACATGCTTCTAACCATACACAAGTCTTCCCAAAATTGTCTCTTAATGTCGTCGCTCAAACCTATTTGTGGAGCATACACACAAATGATATTCAAGATCAAATCTTCAATAACCAATTTAATCATAATGATCATGTCCCCTTGTCTCTTAACCGCGACAACTCCATTTTTAAGACTCTTATCGATTAAGATGCCTACATCATTTATGCTTTGTTCTTTTTCCGTGTACCACAGTTTGAAGAAAAACTTTTATATGTATAATGGAAGAAAAAGAAAAATATCAAGTAGATGACTATTCTTCATTTTCTCAAAGACAAAAGAAAGAGGAAAATATAGTACTCTATTGGTTGCCCACATACATTCATCATCTTGCAGAACATCTACACTTGTTATAAATAAATACTAAAACCATTTTGAAATCCCATCCCTTCTGCAACTAATTCGGAATCCATCAATAGTAGCACAAAATCTCGGTAAGATAAATAGGTAAGACTGTGGATCTGATTGATGGCAAGAAAGTAACTCGGGGTTACAAGTTTATTAAGATGGTCTGACTAGAATTAGGACTCAGCAGATTAGAAATTGAACAAAAAAACACAGCTTACAAATATCAGAACAAATAAAATAATATTCCAAAAAGAAAACTAAAAAACAAAATAGGATAGCACCAAGAGGTAGAAATAACAAAAATATTGTGGCAACTGGCAAGTAATACACACCTAATGTGGCATCTAAAGTTTGGTTTGGACTAGAGGCTTGAGATGACTTTGAAATATATGCATTGAGTGCCTCATTCCACCTCTGCAACTTCTCATACCTTGTCCAAAATAAGTTGAATAAGGAAAACATTTGACATTTCATGAGGTATGAACTAAAAGAAGATGGCAAAGTTGAACAACAAGGATATAATGCAGCATCATAGAAGTAATTGCATGTGGGCTGATATCAGGGTAAAATGGTGCAAAAATCACTCCAATCAGGGTAAAATTAGTACACGCTGATACATACATTACAGAAGCGGTGAGCTGATTTTTTTCATATTTTTCAGTCTTCAATTTCCTTGCGTCAATCTTCAATAGAGCATAATGGTAAACCATTTTACAGAATCATTTATATGGAACCAGTGCATACTGAGTACTGTGGTTGTAATTGCAATAGAATAAGACAAGTGAGTACAGATACACATACCAAGATTCCTTCAGCTGGACATCCATATTTTCTTGAGAGTAGGTCAATATTCCTATTGCTGCCTGCAACGAACAAACATTAGTTGGAATTTTGCCGGCATAATGAAGCATTGTAAGTTACTTTAATTTTACCAGTATCAATCTCCAACAAATTTGTTACACGAAGCAGCACAGCACAGCTAAGGATGATACTGATAACAAGAAATCACTGATCCAAAGCAGATCAACAGTCCACCAACTGGCCTAAATCTAGTACTGACAACCTTAGCACTATGATTTTGACAACTTAAAAGTCAAATAAAAGGAATGACCTCATGCTGATGTAACTGGTTATTTATGTGGATAAGTGACTCAACAACTGTAACCGGGTTTGCTCCCATCTTCTTTGAACAAGCAACCTGGAATTCCATTTCCTTGTAGTGTAGCGCTTTTGCATAGGCACGACACTGCAAAATAGAATCACTTATTTCAACATAAACCAGCAATAATCCCACCAGCATAATCTTCAAATTTCTGTTTCTTTGCAGTTAGGACCTTTTGAAAATCAACTAAATGATCATATTCACAAGTACTTTGGTAAATGATATCATAATGATCACAAATTGACAATACACAAAAGCAGGAAGCCCTCCAGGTAAATAATTGGAGCCTATAACTCAATCTGTTCAGAAGTAACAGTCTACCTTCTCAGCAAGAGCACCTAACAATCTGGTGTCAATTGGAAGTGGCTTGTCATCATGTTCCATAAACTCCGCCTGATGAAAAACAGAGTTAAATTTGCACAATAAACATCTTAGAAAAAAGTACATATTGCAGTACCAGAAAAAAGTGTCAAGTCGATAAATTCCAATCCATGCATATCTTTTTGCTCATGTACGACCATACTCTGTCATCTGATATGTTTCACTTAGCCTGGATATGATGCGCCACCCAAATGAACAAAATGTTTTTCCAGCAGAACCCCACCACTCAACGAAACGAAAAAAATACCTAACCAGCCCTGCCCCACAACAAGTAACCAAACCAGGCTCCACTCACTAATGCAAAAAGAAAAGGCATCTCAACCTTAGGATGGACAATGAAGAAAGTCAATTATAGAAGAATGATTTACCAGGTTAAGTAAAGTGGCAAGAATCTCGGGGGGGATATTTTGAGAGGAAAATGCAGTCTTGAGATTCCTGACGAGAAGCTCTTGTGAGGCCTCATTCATCTGTGCCCAGCAGCTCGCAAAGCCTGCTGCAAACAATTCACGCCCCACCGATGGCTACATAATAATTGTTTCATTGTTAGATACATTTTCATAAATTATGTTTTTTTTTCCCACAGAACAGATCATGAAACATAACATAGAAAATGAAACATGAATGCTTCTATTGGGCACAAGCTATAGTACATTAGTTAATTGAATTGAATAATCATGTTGATTTTCAAACCGTGAAGGCTCAATATCTATACCTGACCAGAATGTGTGAGACCTGTGTGGTACCAAAAACTTTACCCTGTGATATAATCTTCTTAGTTTCAAGGCTAAAACATGATGCATGGAACAACAGTTAAACCACAGTGCATACATCAACAAATAAAATACAAAGGCAAATAAGTAATAGCAACAATGTTAGATTCAACATAGATCTGGCGCCATCAACAACAAACAATCAAAAGAATAGTAATGAACTAAAAGACTGCAGTGCTTAATATTGATGTATTACAATCATAGATTTCATGACTGTAGGCATGCCAGACCAAACAGTACCTGAAGTTGGGCGAGCCTGGCACAGGTACGGAGAGCAGGTGAAGGGGACTCCTTGAGTAGCTCTATACTAAAATGACGCATCCACTCTGCCCAATCTTCTTTAGTACTCCTCTGTGATGCTTCCCCAGCTATCCTTAACCTCAAATCATTCACCTTTAAAATACAAAAAGTTTGCCAGGTTTAATGGCATGCATTACATCTATCTGTATTCAACCTTTATCTTTGTCAGCCATATCAATGAGGCAACTTCTACTGCTCTTTATTACCAGTTTCCTGTTATGTATTATCAATGTATGTGTTTGATAATGCACATGCACATGAGATCTCATTTTAATATGTTCCTACTCAATAAAAAAAAAATAATAATTGGATAAGGAAAAATATACAGTGCCCCATATCCCCCCCCCCAACCACCTATGACAGTGGGCCTTTTTGTGTGTCCTACTGTCATAGGTGGAGGGACACTCCAGGAGGCAATGGTGTGGCACTGTATAAAATCCCATTGGATAATCCGGCTAAACAAGGGTTATCCTATTTATCTTGCTTAAATATTGAGCAGATTGTCTTTGAGAAATATTTTCTACAACCATCAGGAAAGATAGCATGTATAAAGAAGATTACATGTAAAAGCAACCACATAAATAATGTGAACATAAATGTACATATACCTGATGGCTCCTGACCTGCCTTTGCATCTCATCACCTTCTTCATATGAGTCATTATCAAAATCATTCAGTGGGTCACTGATAACCTCAGGCAGAATATTCTGTGTGTATTTTTGGATGCAGGAGTCATCTAAAAGGAGAAGTGGTTCACGACTTTTCAATCTAGCTTCTATCTTTTCCCATTCTCTATGCTACAACAGGAGATTGTAGAAAGAAAACTAAAACTTAAGAGAAGAAATGCAATTTATAACTTATTGGTGTATTACACTTATCCATTTACCCAAAAAAATTAATTACAGACAAACACTCTGGCAAGGTTGACCCAATTTATCGAACTAACTGATTCAGTTATAATCACTAAACCAGGATATATCAAAAAAATTGTGTGCACTTGAAATGCTATGCTGCATGGATATGGATATCGTGAAACAGTGTTTTCACAGTTGCTAAGAGCTTCTGCATCACTCCTCTCAAGTGATTGCTAATTCTGATGTGGCTATTGCAACTCTAATTTCAGTGCTGCACAAGAATTGGCTAATTTAGCATACTTGCTAAATTAGCAATCCTTTCTGACATGCCACATCAATCTGAGCATGCTTTAATTTTGCATCACGCGAAATAATTTTTTTATTTAGATTATTTACGCAATTGCCATTTTGAAAGTTGGAGTAATTTGAGGGATGTGGCACTCTTGATATTCTTTGGAGTGAATCGCCTAATATATGACATGGCAGGATAATTGCAATTGAGTGGTTATCAACAATGCAGATGCTCTAATGGACAAAAGATAACTAGTGAAGGAAAATGCCTGCAGGTAGTTAAGTGGGAAATGCATGGGAATAATTTTGAATTTTATTTGAGAGTGATTGAGCTTCAGCGAATTGTTCCTAGCTCAACTCAATCGAGATGAGCTCACGTGCTAAAAATTTAACAAAAACTATCAACCTCAATTATTAATAACTTTTCTTTTTACTTTCATATTATCATCATCACCATTATCATCATTATTGTCATTGTTATCATCATTATTATTATTTTCATCATCATTCTCATTGTTCTCATCAACATTATTATAGTATCATTGTCACTATTACTATCATTGATTTTTTATATCTGAGATCTCTGATCTCAATGCTTTCGGATTGGGTTTCATTTCGGGATTAAAGGCTTTGTTGTTGTTGTTTCATATTATCTTAAATAATTGAATTTCGAATAAGTATATTTCCTTTTTTTTGCATATTATTTATTTATTTATCTACATTGCAGTGATTTTATAATAAAATTTGAAAAAAGAATACATTTACATTTCTACAAAATTAAGCATATCATTATAAATTAAAAGCTTAATACTCCAAATCAAATAATATAATAACATATTGTGCTATCTCAACTTGAGCACGAGCAAGCAAACAAAAATGACTTTGAGCTCGAGGAGGCAGAAAATATAACTGAAAGGTCTGAGCTCGAGCTATATGTGAATCGATCTAGAGCAAGCCAAGAGCTATGAGCTTTCTTGTGACCCTAACATTGTGCTCCAGAAGGAGGTAGCGGAGGGGAGGGAAAGGGACGAAGGAGATGACGGGCCTGCCAGCGATAATTTACTCGCTCCAGAATCTCTACTGTAGCAGGGGAGACGGTGGAAGGGGACGGGAGACGAGGTGAACGAAGCACAAAAATTCAGTATGTTTCCCCTCCGATCGTTACACCCCGATTTGGAAGGTTACCTCCCCTCGTCGCCCCTTCCCTCCCCTTCTGTCCTCTACTTCCCCCCTTCGTCGTGGAGCACAGCCTAAGGTGGAAGAAACGGAGAGGATGTTTTGAGCATGAGAAAAGGATGACTTATAAGAATAGACAAGCAAAATGCGAGGATGGGTAAAAGAAGGAGAGCAAAATAGACACAAGAAAAGCACAAAAAAGTGAATTTAGGCCAATAGATGATGTGACAGTTCATCAAATTTTGTTAAACAAACTTGATGATCTATTGAAATTGGATTACTTAGTCTATGACATATTAATTTGTGGGTCACTAGATATCATGGTCACTATATAATTGAGTAGTTAAGGAATTAAAGCGAATTATTTTCCGAATTTAAGTTCCAGAAGGACCATTACCTCAATTTGATCACAAGATTGGTACTGGCTGATGTCTTGTGTGTTATGTGAATGTCTAACCTGGTGATATCCAGATAAATGGCATGACTATATGCATTAATGCGCTATGCATGACCTTCCGCGGCTCATTGTGCTGGATGTGAGGCATGTGTTGTTGGCATAACCAAATGTGTTAAGTGCAACCTCCTCTAGCCCATGATGTTAGTTGTAGGCTTGTGGTAAGTTACATAACTTGTTGTTTATCATATCGAAGAATTGTGATAAAGAGATAAATGATTTGTTTTGCATGGTGGTAGAACTTGAAATATTAGAAAATCAACACTTGAAAATTTTCAACATAAATTATGAAATTGATTAGAATTTTTTGTAGTTTTTACATTGTTAATGAATTACAATCCATATTATATTTTGTAAGTTGTTATTACTTATATTGGCAAACTGAAAGCATCATATAAATTATTTTGATTTAGTCTGTGAACAATTTGTTGATTTGAAACCATGCCTTTTGCATTTTATAATTACACATTTAGGCTTTATAAAACTTGGTTGCATGAAATAGATAATTTCAGAGGGTTTAATTAGTTTAAAACTAGAGTTTTTGTGATTTCAAATGGTTAATAAAATAATCAATTGCTGAACTGACACAATTTTGTTATTTTCTTTTGTTTTCCATTTGTTGTCAACTTAGATTGATAGGCCAAGTATTGATGCAGAAGATATTGTTGCAGCCACACTCCAGTCCTCCAGAGGGGGAGATTCAGAGTGAGACCATGTGTCACTCTTGTGAGGTCATTCATGTGTCAATACACATATCAGCATGTCAGAGACCAAATTGTACGGTCAAATTTATTTAAATTATTAGATACACCACATGACATATCTGATACATAGAGGATAGTCATATCAAAAAATGTATCAAATACGCTTACGGTTCGGTTTCAGGCACTTCCTGATAGCAGTTATAACGTAATGAAATGAAGAATGCAAGTACCCGAATATGATGCTTCAAAATAAGCTTGTTGATTGAAGACAAAAAGATAGAGAAGTCTTCTCCAAGTGCATAGGCAAGGCAACATAGGGCATCTAGTGCATCTTTCCGTAGCTCATCATTGTTCCTAAATGAAGAAATGAAAATAATGCAGTTACTATCAGCATTTCGTCCATATGCTTTCGGGTCAACAATTCTCATGTAGACATGTACATCAAATAGCTCAAAAGGATCTTCATATTAAAAACATATAGAATATCAAATTTTACCATTTTTAAAATTTTGTTGCTATTTTCAAGGATTTTAAAAGATGACCCAAAAAATCATCTTTAATGATATCTGAATTATGTTATGTTACATATAAATATTAAGGATTTTCTATTAATTATTAAGGTCATCTTTCAACAATCATTAAAAAAGGTAATAAACTCTAGTAATGGTAAATTTTAGCTCTACAAGTTTTTATATGAAGATTTTCTTGAGCTATTTGGATAGACATTTCAGATACGACAACTACAACAAAAGCCTTTAGTCCCAAACAAGATGGGGTAAGCTAAAAATGAAACCTGACAACAAAAGCTAAGGTAGATAGTAATGATAATGATAATACTAATAGTATTGATGGTACTAATTGCCTGCATGTGTGTGCATGCAGAGATCAAGTACTTAACCATACTAACCAGTTCACCAAAAAAAAACTAACATCTTGGGCACTATTATTTTTTTAATTCGACGGTGATGACTTTCATTCTTTATGACTAGAAAGCGCATTAAGAAAAAAGGCAAAAATCTGAATAAAGAACTTATGAAAAGGAATTTACAAGTACTTTGATGAGAATCCTTACCCATCCAAGACTAGATTCAGATGATGCACTAAAGATGAAACATGACCACTGACCTGAACATATGAAAAAGCAAGCATCAGCTATAGCTTGCACTTCAAACTATGTCAGCAACATATTTTTTTTGGGCATCTGAAATGAGGATTATGAAACAATTGTACAATTTCATTCATTGTCAGAACACAACTAGTGATGAAAAAGAGTTGGTAGAAGAAGAAAAAATCGATACAAGCTCAATAGTACATTTGTATCAACCTTATAACCAGTACAGAAAACTATAGAATTTGACTGACTGGATGCCGAGAATAGGATTGTGGTAATTGGCATGGGCTCAAAGAATTTTCCATGCTTGTCATCAGCTGAGCAGTACAATGACATGAAATAAGAATAATTGAGGAGACGCGGACAGACCTGAACCCTAGGAATGAGCTTCGTTAAGGTGCGAATAGCATGCCTTCTGATATCAACAGAAGCTTCCACTCTGAATAAGCGGATAAGTGCAGGAAATACCAAATGCATGTGTACATCCAACGTCCCTACAGAGATTATCACGATATAATCTTTCTTGGTTATATATAAGCTCTCAAAACCAACCAAATCAAGAATAACAAACTAAAATCTTGAGAACAAAACAGTGAGAAAATCAGCTCACTGGCTGCCAACTCTAGTCTCAAGTAAACCAGCAAGGCTAAACCCATTTATTTCCTATATTTCAGTTGGTCTTTCTACCTCACAGTTGCAGCAAAAATATCTTGCCTGCTCGAAAACACGAGCCAGATTTTTTTTCGAAAGCAAACCATGTAACTGAGTGGAACAGCACCTAACCCATTGCTAGTTATATCAGTTACAATGCCACCATGAGCAGGACAGTCCATTGCCAATAACCATGGTCATGTTTTTGCTACTACATTTCTAATATACAGGTTATGTTCTTAGGCCTTGTTTGGGAGGCGGATAAAATGGTGATAGCTAGGAGATAAAGTTATCACTTGTGAGAGGTGGTGATAACTTTATCTCTTGGTTATCCACTTCCCAAATGGAGCATAAAGGTAAAATGTCCAGGCCAAATGATCCAATGGCAATTAATTTAATGGCTCAACATAACACACCACCAAAGACTTCTAGGGTGTGGAGGATATCAGGGACATGGGAGTAGTCATTGCAGCGCTCTGCATCATTCAAGACTTGAATGCAGCAGGGCAGTATCTCCAGCATATACGTTCTGAAATCATCATTCAATGCCAAGCAAAGTTGTTCCACCAGGTGCAGTACCTATAGAGAGAGGAAACAAGAGAGAGAGATGGAGAGATGACTACATATTTGGGCTTGATAGCTGGGATCAAGGAACTAAGTATATTAGTTCAACGTAGCCAGAAAAGTTCTCTCTTGTAAGCTAGAATTGGTCAGTTCATTAAGTCAAGTAGGCACCAATATATTCCCATGTGATTTTCCAATATTTTTATACTGTTTTCTTCGAATTGAAAAAAGACAGTTTGAATCAGATTTAAGTAGGGAACATTTTTCAATGTTCAGATGTATATTTTCTATTTGGATGATTTGTGAGGGAAAAAGTCAGAAGAAATGCTCATACTGGAGAGCCTTGGAAGGGGCGGATGACAGCTGGCAAGCTAAAAGAAGCTGTCCATAGATCCGAGATAAGTTGAAGCAGCTCGGGCAAGTACTTTCTTATATGCTGCATACATAATAATGTCATAATCATAAAAAGAATGATATTTTAAGGAAGTATAAAGATGTGATTGCCCAAGAATTCACCTATAACTGTAATTCAACAACTTATATAGGATTAGATGAGAATTAAGAAAAATTCTATTTAACAACTGACATTATTCATCGACCAAGGTATACCTTAAAACAGAGGTTGAAAAAGCACAGAAAACATTCAGGCCTACAGCTGCTAGCCACTACGGAAAGAATGATGCGTGTTTGAATATCCACTATGGAAACATTGGCAACAGAAACTGTGGCTGGCTCACTGTTGAACGAGCACAGTTCCTGTATTGTAGAGGACTAAGCATAGGCTAAGCATTTCTTTTTTTTTTGGCTTTACTATTTCTTTGTTTTGTCTGGAATAAATCCTTAATTAACATAAACTGCTAGATGGCACTTTTCCGACTAACCTTCAAAAAAGAAAAAAGCACAGAAAAATTTTGCAGTTGGACAAGACTAAACCATCCTAGCAGGCAGATACAATAGAAAAAGTAACATGCTGATAAAATAGGAACAATAAGAGAAACTCCTACCTGACGCACGATGGAAACCAAGGTACCGAGCTTCCAAGTTATGAACTCTTTCAAGGCCCCATCTTCACAGAATCTTACAGCCCTAAAAAGCTCTGGAAGAACCTTAATAAATTAAATAGTAAATGTCAAATTCATGGCATCATTTCAAGCAATAAGAACACAGAAAGGGAGGGAGAGACAGAGAAATCTACATTAGGCAAGTAGGGAACGCAGCCAAGGCCCATTGACTTTCAAGACAGAAACAATGAACCAAAAAAAAAGTATCAGAAACTAAAACACATATGAAGAAATCTAAAATGAAATGCAAATAAATAAACAGATATACCTTGAAAATGAATATAAGAGAGCCAACCACCATCTGATGGTAGCTTGAGAGAGAAGGGTCTCGAAGTATTCTCATCAAAGAGGATATCGCAACCTAAGTTTGTTTGTAAATCAACAATTAACACCAGGAATATAGTTGCTGTCCTACCTAAGATTAAATGTTATAGGACCAACAGGAACCTCAATGTGCCAGAGAAACCCCAAAGATATCTCATATAAACAAACAAATCTAAAATTGATATTACCAGTTTTTCTCTCTATAAACAAACAAACCTAAAATTGATATTAGCCTCTCTCTCTCTCTCTCTTCTTATCCTTTATCTTTGTTCCTTTTTCTTCCTCTATTTTTTTTTTTAATAAGGACCCCTATCAACCCCGGCATCTATTTCTTTTTCGATGCCGATGCATCTTGTAGGAAGTAAACCCACATCTTTCTGTAGAAAGGTGAGGCTCATCGCCATCTGTGCTAGGCCTATGGTGTTGTGCATGGGAGGAGTGTTCCACAAGCACACGCAGATAACCAATGATCTCTTTCTCTCCTGATATCTCAGAAAGCAATAAGATCCAAAGAAATATTTGGCATCCAAATGCCAATGATAATGAGGACAAAAAAGTACTCAGAGAGAATTCAAGAACAAAAATATTTGCAGAGATTTTTGAACTAATGTCTTTAATAGATTTCCTCAAGATCTCAAAAAGTGACAACGGGTACACTCCCCACAACTCAACAGCAGTCTACAGAATTCTTTTTGAGGTAAACAGTAGTCTGCTGAATCACATAGATGACATATCAAACTATGGTAGTCAATTGCATTTATGACTAATGCTGCCTTATTGAACAAGCTCAAATTAGCACTGAATGCATTTGCTAGTTTGAGATTTTTTTTTTTTTTGAAGGGGAGAGTGAACTGAGACCAGTCTACAAAAAAGCACATCAACAACTTCAAAAGAAAATTCATGAGAATAACCCAAAATGAAGGCAAAATTTACTGTGGAATAGTAGTCTTCCGATGCAGCTGCAAAAGAAGGCCAGATTTCTGTTGGCATTTCTTCCATTGAAACAATATGCTGCCCGCCTGCCTCGGTTGATGGGCGATTCCCTGCCTCATGCGGCCCAGGCAATAAGCTTTGGTTCCTTTTGTTTGTGTGCGGATCCAAAGCACCCATTATCCCTAAAACCTAGAACAATAGAAAAATAATGTGCATTGTTGGAAAACTTAACAGAGATCCCCAAGAATAGAAAATAAACACAGAAATTATAGAATTAGCAACATGGTTTTTGCTATTTAACAAGAAATGATGGTAGCAACTTGATACTTAGCTAAGCAGACATCAAGTGGGAAATGTTTGTGTATTTTATCACCAATTTACCTTAAGCACTTCTCGCCTAGTTGTCCATTCCAATTCACCATTCAATAGCTTTAGCAATAAGCCAAGAAGCATAGGGTACTCATTGTATGGAGTTATAACATAACTGCATGTATTTGATCAATTGATCAATCTCAAAATTATAACAGCTGATAGAATGATAGTAAATATCAATAGCTTATCATGAAAAACAGGCATACCCGGTGCTTTGTACTACTTGACCTAGGGTAGAAACAGCAACTTCACGTTTAAGGACGGCGGCACCATCTAAAAGAGCTTCAACAATCAATGGCATCAGCTCAGGTAGATATTTCCCCATTACAAATCCACCCTATTTTAAGTTGAATTGGGGAAAAAGAAATGCAACAAAACAAATGTTATAACTTAGAACCATTAAAAGTACTGCCAACATTGTAGACAAGACAAAAGATGGCATAAAAATGAGCATTTCATTGTCACACTCCATTCCAAAAGGTCCAGAGTTTACAACGGCGAGCACATTGTTTTCAGTGCCAAGAGTGCAAGAGGTTTGCACAGGTACCTAAACAGCTGTTCTCTAAGGTACAGAAATGGACTGTGCTTAAAATCAATTGAACCCTTTTTAAACGCGTCCAACCCACAAAAAGAAATAAGAGGGATGAAAGAAATATAATTTCCCATGAAAGTATACTAGTTAACTTTAAGGAAAACATACCACTTTTGCAAGCTCCCCTACAGTGGCAAGTGCACCAGTAACAACAGCATTATTATCACGCAATCTAGCAACAAGTGCCTGCATATGGAACAATTTGGTCAAGAAACCTGCATAATTATTAAAAACAAACAGTGATGAATAACTAATTAATATAACATCTGTAAAATTACTTTGTGAACAGGAGCTATGTAAGGGAGTATCAATCGGCCACAATTTCGTATCAAACAACCCAGCAACTTCGCACTCTCCTCTCTGCACTTGCCATCCATGCTGCAGTTCAGACAAGATGAGAAATAAAATAAATATTACAAGAAGAAAAAGGAAAAGATACACATATCTGTCGAAGATTAGAACACTCTCTAAGTATGCAAACTAATAGTTGACTGAATCAAGTAATCGAAAAGGGATGACACTGTTATAAGCTTGATCATGTCAGGCCAGCTATTACAAAAGTCCAATAGAAAATGGCACTGAGGTCACAGCCGATAAGAGTAGCTAGCTACTGGAACGACAGCATGTACAGATATAAACATGCTCAAAACAATGGATCCCTATGAGGCAGTGATATTCACTGCCAAATTAAATTTCAGGGCCCTCTCATAAATACTATGAAAGAAGTTTACAACAAGAACAAAATGGAGAACCTTTGGTCAAGATATGTCAACAACTGAATGAGGTGACGGCGGAGTGCAGGAAGGACATATGCGGGATTCTTTTCTGACAATCTTCCGGCAACTGATATAGCTAAAACACGCACATCATATTCCTAAATGAGCAAAGCACAGAAAATTTAGCTTACTATGATAGCCTTACTGAGCAGTTTGTATTGGACATTGAATTATCCAGAGATAAGCTTGAAGTAGTCTGTCAACTAGTAGAAATCATTTTTTACCTTTGATATATAAAATTAAGCAGTTAAAATAAAATAAAACAAGATGCATGAGGAAAAGGCTAACTTGCAAATTAAAATTTACCTCATCGTTCAAGGCAACAAAAATTGAAGTCAATATATCAGCCTGGGCCAGGAAGTCATCGAATGTGGGATTGTCATCAAGCGAGTCAAATACCGACTTTCTAACTCCTACATCTGAATCCCCCACTGCCGCTATTAGCAGTTTCTGTACTATCTGAATGGAGATCCAACAAAAAAAAATGCATTAAAAAGGACTAGTATTAGAATTGGCTCTGGCACTGTACTAGCTTATTTAAGTTCTACAGAGCTCAAGCTAGCTATCAATTACCACAAACCCTATCAGTATAGGATTTTTAGAAAACAACAGCAATGTCTTCTTTTCCAGAATAAGCTCATTCTTTTCACTCTACAAAGCAATGACATCCAATGTTTTTTATGCTTGCAATTACCAAAGAGTATTTTTGGCCAATCCACTTATAAAACAAACAACTAATAAAGGGCATTCAAATTGAAATGATGATCACAGTACCCAGGAAATTTTTATTACTAAATCAATTTGATCCCTTCTTAACTGGTTTGTATGAAGTAAGAACAGACAACATTTAAACAGAACTCAAGAATGATTTTAATTAAACTGCACTAGACAAAGGGAAGGTTTTTTAAGTACCAGGGCAGGAAATTGAATGTCAACATTGACCAGCATATACTTCCATGGCAAGAGTCTAAGGACTAAGTATTTTCAAGAAGCGCTGAAAATTTTGGGTGGTAATTGCAAAAAGAAGAGAAGAAAATACTAAATTGTCTCAAGAAACAAGGAAACCTTGTTTGCATGCAGAATAATTTTACAAATGATTATATGCAACAAAATGCATTGACCTGGAAATAGAAACTAACCTCTTCAACAAGGCGACGCTTCTTCCTACTGCCAATCCGACCAGATCTGCCAGTGTATTGTGAAGACAGAGAGTTCGCAACCAGCCGGCAACAGCAGATTGCTGCATCCTTCCTTGTGGTACTATCTTCATCCTCCAAATATACAACCACACACTCTCTACAGAATTCTAGAAGTTCATGACCCTAAAAACATAACAAGCATCATCAACTAGTTCAACAATGTGCAGTGAAACCTATAATTCTTTCATATTATTGGGTTTTAGCTTAGTGACCAATTCATTGCACAAAGTATTTAACCCTCAAGTAAAGAGTAATCAACCATACTACTTTTAAGCAAGCACCTAGGAAATAAAAGGTTTGACAAGCCAAACTCATCCACATAAGATCTAATTTAGATAATCCTTGAACTTAACTGCAAGAAATATATAAGAAAACCAACTAACAAAAATCATAGCTGTAGTTTAGTTAAGAGTATATGCTATATGTAAAAATGTTGGGAATTTGGATATGCCGGAACCATAGCCACTGTAGCTCTGTATAGTAAAGTAATCAAAAAATTCTGTAAGATGTATATTGTAGTACAGCTGCAAACAAGAGTACCAAGCCATGCACAGTTAACTTGGGAAAAGAAATAACCTTAAAGCTGAAATGTGCTAAAGTGTGCAAGGCAAGTTGCACAACCACCGGACTATTTACATCTGATGAAGACTGAGGTGCATTGACCACAACACCAGCTCTGATACTACCAGTTGAACTGAGTCTTGAAGGTGGATAAGGGGACTTCGAGAGTACAAAGGAGAGAGAATCCAGTAGCTGCTCTTGTATGGTCGGTAGTAAAGAAGGGATGCTGCAGCACATGAATAAAACAGCATCAGGACCCTACGGAATGATCAACCTGAAAGATAAAGTATTGTCCCGAAGGGTTAATGGGTTGGTTCAGGCTCCCAACTTGTCCTGCTGTAGGTCAGGTTCGACCATTCAATCAACTGGTCATAAACCTATGCACGTGCCGAAGGATTAATGGGTTCAGGCACCTGACTTATTATTTTGTTAGAATTAAAAAAAAAAATAGTCCATGGGAATCCCAAGCACTCCTAAACCAACCAACCAACCAACAACCAAGCCTTTAATCCCAAATAAATTGAGGAATCCCAAGCACTCCTGCTATAAACTAAACATTTTAACCATCTAGATTAGTTCACTATCATTATTATAAGTAAAAAGTAAATGACTCTAAAAACTGAAGTTTAAGCTAAAACAGGTTGGGCCAAATTGACCCACGACCTGGCATGATGTGTGCAGATAAGAAAATCATGGTGCACTGTCAACCTATTCTTTCTTTTTTTTACTACATAAGGTATAAATCAGCATTTGTGTGTAGAGATCATTTTCTTCCATTTTATTTGACAGCTTGCAGATCTGCCCATACTTAGTTGGATATAAGACATCAAATTTGGTTATATCATACAGCAAGTATTAAGCTGCAGAGGACCAACACAATACAAAACTTGCACCAGTGCAGATACTAGAGTACCCCAGTAGGGGCTTAATGACATATATAGGGTCAAATATGGAGGTTTTCACTATAAATGAAATAAACTTCAGTACCTGAGTGAAATCTGCTCAAGAGCTACAACAAGAACTTTGGAGAGGCCGGCAGCAAACATGCAATCTAGTAAGCCACGGACATGGGCCTCCATTGCAGGGCCCATGGCTTTTGCGAAGTTCCCAACACAAGTGATAGCTTCGAGGGACGGCCTCCCTCTTCGAGGCGCGATCTACAAATTTGGATAACTAAATTATAGCTATGAAAATGGTTTATTTCACCTAGTCTCCCATCAAAATCGAAATAATAGTTACCAGATTGTCAAAAAAATGTCAATGTTGAACATACTAAATGTTATACACGCCACAAGAATACATTCCTTGGCAAAAACTACACTTGTAATAGGCAAAACATACAAAAAGAGAGAGTGTGAAATACAGCTTCACGGAGATAATTGGTGATTGTGGGCAGATAAGGTACGAGCTCGCCACCTAGAGCACCAGCCATCTCCCCAAGAGCATTGAAGCCACTTCCTCGCTCATCTCGTGTTCGCAGAACCACAAGTATATGATCCATGCATCTCTGTTATTTTACAATTAGGTCAGTCATTTAGCCCAGGCAATATCACAAAATCTAATCTAAATTATGTCACAAGGAATCGAGATTAATGAGGTGAGACATTATAAATGTACCAGGAGTCAACAAACAGTGAACTAGTTTACTTAAGTTATCTGCAGTAATTGTGGCAACATCAGAAAGTTAAGAAGTAGATTACGAAGAAGAACCATAGGCCTAGCACGGATGGTGATGTGGCTCTATGGAGAGGCACATGTCCAAATCCCGAGAACGGCATTTGAAAAGGAATAAATGCCAGGGTTAATGGGAGCCCTACCCTTTTTGGATCAGAGAGTGAAATTAAACTTTGAGCAGGAGATGCTTAGACTGGTACACACAAAGATAACCGAACACAAAAAGAAAAGACACAATAATACCCAATACAGTCTTAAAATCATACACTAATTACAGGGAATATAAGAACAGAACATAAGACAACGATCAGGGGCGGAGCCAGAAATGAGAGATGGAGGGTGCCAGAGGTAAAAGCGTGGGAGAGGGTGGAAGAAAGAATCAAAACAGCAAATCAATCTCAATTCGCGATTAATGAATGAAACTGAAAATGGGTTGCTTTTAATGGGATTCATAAGCATTAGACAAAATATAAAACCTGTCTTTAAAAAAAATAACCTTTTGGCTCAAGCTACTATCTGCACCTACAAGGATCTGAATACTCTTTTGGCGGCTAATTAAAAAAAATACCTTCAGATAGTTCGTTACGAAGCGGTCTCGCAAGAAATGCGCAATCCGAGGAAGCAAAGCAGTAATGCTGAGTCGAACAAGGCGGTCTTTGTGATCCAGATACTTCAGCACAATGTCGGCCACTTCCCTGTATCTTGACATCATAAACTCTCCAGTATTCCTATACAAAAGTTATATTATTTACAAAAGAGTTTTACACAGCAAACAAAGACGCAAATTGAGAAGAAAGAATTTTTCTGTCTGACACATATCCAATGCAACCTTAAATAGGTGGAATATTTTTTATGGGGTATGCAGTGAAAATTATTTGTTTTCTCTTAATGCTGCTAAGACAAAAAAAAACAAATCAAATTATGTTCTATATTACACTGGTGGTTTCTATTTTCTATACAGTACTCAAGCAGCTTTGCTGTGTCATTTCTTCTTTATGCTATAAAGTCAATAAATTAGTCCAAAATCTTGCTTTGCAAAATGATCACCTCAACAGCTCTCCCACGGCAAGTAGCGAACCATGAATGCTAGGAACTGAAGCATTCTTACCCAGACCTAGTTGTGCTGCTTCACACATGCGATAATACCTAAAGATAGTTATGTGCATAAATTTCTGCATATTTATGTTTTAGCCACAAAGAAAATTAAATAATTAACAATATAAATCCGACCTATCCTCCCTTGTAACATTTCTGAGACAAAGGAGGGATGGAACTGTATTCTCTACATTGTTTGTAATTTTGCATTTTTTCAATGCAAGACCATATGGTTGTGATAGCAAGATATTTCAGTGTCCATACATTAGGGGTGGGCAGTATTCTGGAGTTGTTGATGGCTGTATCAGGGCCTAGGTTAAAAAGAGATAACACAAAGCTATATAGCAAAAGGATCAACATATATATATATATATATATATAGAGAGAGAGAGAGAGAGTGAGGCTATGGTGCTTCGCGAAGCACAAAACCTCTTGTGTTTTGCGTCCGTATCTCGAATTTGAAAGTTCAAACGACCGATCCAAACCGTTGAACATGATCTTTATATTGAACTATCTTTGGAGATCAAAATTTATATTTTTTTGAAAATATTTGCTATTTTTTAGATGGGTACAAAATCGCTAGTTTTGGATGGTGCAGAAATCGTTAGATCAGCGAACTTTGTGCCCATTTAAAAAATAGCAAAAATTTCAAAAAAATATAAAGTTTGATCTCCAAGGATATTTCAATATGAAGATCATGTTCAACGGTTCTTTCAAATTCGAGATACGGACGTGAAGCACGGGAGGTTTTGTGCTTCGAGAAGCACCATAGCCTCACTCTATATATATATATATATAAGAGAGATTTTTCTTACTTTAGCAGCAGTTCTTTCATGAAAAAATTCAAACCATCATAGTATGGTAAATCCCAGAAGAACATACCACTGAACTCGCCAACGAGTCTCACGCTTCTCAATAACACGCAGGCAGGCACGGAGAGCCTCCACTGCACGCTCACGAACATTGAGTTCAGGGTCTCGCAATGCCACCCATATAGCATCCACAAATTCAGGAACATGCACATTGAATACTGTAGATGCATTCTCGGCCATTTCCTTTGTTTCATCAACCACAATAACAAACATTGAGGAGAAAATAAGTATCTCTGTCTAAAAGTTGTTCCAAGTGAATGGCTCCTCGAGTCCATTGCATACACCAAAAAAAAAAGATACAGTTGCTTAAAATTGCTTACTTTTAATATGAGAACAGCAGCAAACCGGCGGTATTCAACTCTTTCACCAGCTTTTAGCCACTCCAAAGCATTCTTAATCTACAAAATTTTAATTAAAAAGGAAGAAAATGATACCTTATAATTTGTACAACAAGAAGAATATTTCTAGTCTAAACAACATCCTTAAGTAACAAACAAACACTGTCATAATGTGGTAGAAAAAAAGAAGTTATCAATAAATTTTACAAACTTCTGGCAATCACCCAAAGGAATAACGACAGAGCTTAAGGACTCATGACATGATATTGTGATGATGGGTGTACATCTCAAATCATAAAAAATCACACAAAAAACAGCTCCAATTTTAAAACCCAAACAAGATTAGAGAAAAATCAGAAGAATAAAACCTGGCGCTCAACTTCATCAGCGGTCATAGCCCCGCCAGCTCTGGCCAGATGACCAAGCACTGAGCTTGCAAGAACCAACATCTTAGGCTCCCGCTTCGCCTCAAAAACCATACGGAGGTAGGTTGAAAATTTCGACACTTTAGAGGCATTCTCACCATATGGAACATCTATCAATGCATCAATCGCTCGAAGAGCCAGCAAATTCTCCGCGGTGTCAGAGCTTTCAAGAAGGTTATAAATCTGCTCATAGAGCTGATCCATAAACCGGGAGAAGGCCTCCCCACCGAGCTCTCGTGCCTCTTCCTCGACATGCTTTCCCAGAGCAGATGTTATGGTATCCTATCAATACAGAAACTATTATTTAGCAAAAGCTCTGAAGTATACTCACGCTTCTCAATTATTTGTTGAATGAGATGCAGGTGTATGTGAAAATCAATTTGTGTCATGTGGTGCATTAAAATTATCAAAATAAAAAAGGGCTTTGATGTGCGATTCTTGATCAATACTTGTACAACATATGTCCTCCTGATTTTATCATCAAGAAGTCGAGGTTGAATAAGCCTCAAATAAACCTCTTGTGGAACTCTGTTATAGCTAGACTAGGTTTTTTTCTTTATTATTGGAATTAGAACATAACGAAGAAGAAAGTTGCAAAGGAAAGAAAGGATTAAAGTGGATAAAAGTCAAATGGTAGTGAAAATGTAAAAGGCATCTAATGTTCAAACTAATTCTTGGAGTTAAGCATACAGAGTGAATACCGAAGCTGAGAGGATCAATTTTTAAAGACGCCAACTCCATTCAAAGATAATCAAGAAAAATATATGCAGATTGCAAAAACCAGAGATTCCATCAATTTAAACCGAAATAAAGAAATGCATGGACACTCATATGTTTTCCGATTGGGTTTCATTTCTAGTCTACCCCAATTTATTTGGGATTAAAGGCTTTGTTGTTGTTGTTGTTGTTGTAAAGAAATGCATGGACACTCATACATGAGCAATAACGGAAAAGATGCATGAATTTTAAAAATTAGGACTCAATAATTTAAATTAAGTAAAGAGATCAAGACAGATACTTTTACCTGACCAGAGGATATATAAGCTGAGATGTTAAATTTCTGATCAAAGTTGTAGTCCTTCGATAAAAGGTCTAAATTGAAGCAAAAAAAATTTAATCAGACTGCAGATTACAACTATATAAGCTGGAATAAATACTAGACAATCAATCTGATTGAACCCCACCATGAAATTAAGAGATAGTGATGTTGAGGTGTCCATACCTTTATGTTTTTTCCCTACATCTGGATAGTGGCCTGAAGCCTTCATTACTAGCTGCCTCTAACTGGATAGATAGAGAAGGGAAGGGGAGAGGAGATAGCAAGTGAAAGAGAGATTTGGGTAGGCCTGCTGTGAGATGTACTTTAGCTCAAACCCTGTGCAGATCTGATTTAGTCCCACCTTGAGAAGAAAAGTCCAAGCTCTGCTGAAGTTTTTTAAAGCCCTTGCCCAGCCTATCCAAATGATAGGCAATATTAAGTCATTTACAATTGGTTGCTCCTGCCTTCTGTAGACAACAAAATAACAAAAGAAGATACACCAAATCAAGTTGAGCCCACATCACCTTCATAAATAAAAATCAAGCTAGTAAAGAAGCAAAACATACTGTTATGAATTGGTAGAGCTCTAGCCTAAGTTTCAGGAGTTGGTACATCTTTAGGCCAGGCTGCTCACAGGTGTGTGTCTTCAGTGTCAGTTCTTCTAGGATCCCTCAATCTGAATTTGTATTACATATATTAGTGAAAATCAACATTTTTGTCCTACCAAAGGCCAAATTTCTAGCAAGGAGATTAAAATACAGTTCAGGTATCAAATTTCAACGTTTAAAGAATGCCTTGGAATTATTATTGAAACAAGTTGTCAGTTCTTCTAGGAGCCCTCATTCTGAATTTGTATTACATATATTAGTGAAAATCAACATTTTTGTCCTACCAAAGGAATCAAATACAGAACCAAATTTCTAGCAAGGAGATTAAAATGCAGGTCAGGTATCAAATTTCAAAGTTTAAAGGATGCCTTGGAATTATTATTGAAACAAGTTTCATTTCAGATCATCTAGCCATTATTAGATATTTAGGCCTCAAGTAATTATTGCATGAAAAACAACTAAATAATAACCGCAAAGGGAAAGAAATAAATTAACCACTAATTAAAATATGAATACTTCGAGCCAAAAATAAATATAAAAATCAGTATAACAATGTTATTCATGTATTAATGTAACAGACCATTGGCCACGACTCCGGCATTAACAGTGGATGTATTGGATTTTAGTGTAACAATCAGTTTTCTTAACAAAATTAATCCAAAAACGACTTGCAACACCTGCAGTAGCTCGTGCAAATTTATATATAAACGAAATGCACTGTATCTAAATGGAACCAACCAAATAGTTAAAACTGGTCCCTATTGGCACCAACCCCAAGTTTGGATTTGAGATGACAGTAAACCTCGGCACTAAATTTAACCTAATTAAACAATATTTCACTTCAAATTACTATAATTCAGTGAGAAAAAGACAATGATTTCTCCAAAGACGAAAAATAAACATTCCCTATTCGGAGCGAAGAGACAGATAAACGAAAACAATAGTAGAAACGAGGAGAAAGGTAAGAACTGGATAGAGGAAAAAAAAGGAGTGAGATCAAACCTAGGCTAAGTAAAAGATCTGCTGTGTGTGTCGCTTGAACTTGAATGCGTCGCGAGTGTCGCACCTCCCAAGCCAGAAGCCGAAGCGAGGAGAGAAGGTAGGGTTGGATCGGCGGAAAGAAATGAAGACAGAAGGAAAGAGAGAGTTACGGCCGGGGATACAGAGACCAGGGGACGAGCGACGCGGAGGGGTGCGGAGGGGTGCGGAGGCGACTAGTGCGGCTAGGTTTCAGAGGGGTTTTGAGAAGTCGAGAGGGGTGGGGGTATGACCGTATGAGAGAGCGATCAAACGCATTTCACCCAGGAATCTATTTCAACTGGAGATGAGGAGACCGACGGCCTTAAACTTCATCCGTTTAATCTCAATCGTTGGCTAGAAGAGATATTTTCAATGTAGTATACATATACATAAATAACATAATACCTGGAAAATAAGTAACGTAAATAACATAAAAATATCAAGTTCCTCTATAAATATATTTTAAAAAATAAATAAAATAATAAATTTATAATAAGACTTTCTTCTTTAAAAATAATTATTTTAAATTAAATATATAATAAAAGAAATAAAAATCATGCAGTGTGAACTATTTGAAAATAAATAAAATAATACTAAGTAAAATAAAATGCAAGTACTTTTTAAAAGCTTGATGATTTTTCTGAACTAAATTGAATAATAAAATGTCTAAATTATGAACTGGCATAACACTTCATGTTTATGATCTAAAAAATAAGTTAAGATGTCAGAATAATATTCGATCTTTTAATAAGAATCTAGTAGGTGTCACACATTGATACTGAGCGATCAGAACGCTTGTGTTCACATTCTATGTATGAATTCTTAAGTATCTAAGTTGGCAGAGCACTTCGGACTCTTGACTTAGAAAATTAGTTAAGACATCATAATGGCATTTGATCTACTGATAAAAACCTATTAGGTTCAATAGGCCTTGATATTGAGCGAGCAGAACATTTGCATTCATATTTTATGCTTGGATTCTAAGTTACTGAGTTAGCGGAACGCTTTAGACTCATAACCTAGAAGATCGGTTAAAACGTTATAATAGTATTCGATATTTTGATAAGAATATAGTAGATTCGACCAGACCTTGATGCTGAACAAGTAGCTCTACATTCTATGTTTGGATTTCTAAGTTCTTAAGACAACGAAGCGCTTCAAATTCTTGACTTAGAAGAGCAGTTAAGAAAAAATAATATTTGATTTTCTGATAAGAACCTAATAAGTTCGACCAAACCCTTGATGATAAGCGGGCACAACACTTACGTTCACATCCTGTGTTTGAATTTCTAAGTTACCGACACAACAAAACACTTCAGACTCATGACTTAAAAGATCATTTAAGACATCATAATAGTATTCACTCTTCTGATAATAACTTAGTAGATTCGACCAACTCTTGATGTTGAGCGGACAGATCGCTTCTACTCACATCATGAGTTTGGATGAGTTCATGTTACTCTCAAACAAATTGACACTCAGTTACCTTTAAAAGTTCTCTTTCCTTATCCTTATTTTCTTGCTATCACTTAATATTGTTTAATTATTATGTTTACTTTCCTCTTTTAAGATTTAAAAGTGCCTCGATGCTCATAATTCAAAATAATTAATAATAAAGTTTGCACCCATTGGAATCTAAAAGTTCTCATAATCATTGAAAAAATTTAAATGTACATTTTAAATTCATACAAATATCTCAAATGCATAGAAGATTTTTCGTATTCTTCTTCTATAATTCTCACTTAAATTATTTCCTAAATGAGAAAGGCGTGAAAGAGTATCGAACATTAACTAACTGTCACATGTCATATGCTAGAGCTTTATAGGTGATAACATCAAGCTCCTTTCCTTTAGAAATGGTATCAACTAGAAAAAATTTAGCATCAAATATGTACAGTGCAGGCTCTTATAAACGCTAAGAATCATATAAATTATTACACTAAACACTTTTTTGATTTGTCGATTTGTAAAATAATCTTGAATTTTATAATTTGTCTTGTTTGAGTTTTGTGCAGGGATCAACATGTAAATGGATTATTACACAGGCTTAGGTTTAACCAAGACTAATGATGTTAAGGATACAAACAACGGTTCATCTCAATACTCAAAAATATTCTAAGGCAGAAAAATTCTCATAGAAACCAGAGCATATCGTTATGTAATGATTCAGTAATCGTTGCAACGGTTTATGAAACGTATAACGATTCAGCTCGATAGATCCAACGGCTATTCTTTCTAAGCCGTTATAACGATTTCCCAAACCGTTATAACAATTCTGACCGAAAATAGTTTCTTCAGTTATTTCTGAAGATTTATTTTAAAAAGGATCACATATCTCACTAATTAAACTATAAGATATGTCTAGCTAAATCATTACTCTAGAGAGCTTACTAGCCATATACATAGTGAGAGAGGTAATCCAAGAGATTGACACACTCAATTAGCCAAATTCTTATTTAAACTCAATCTAGCTTCTCTCCATTCTCCCAACTTGATCCTTCGTGATCTTCTTGTAATCCGTTTCTTAAGTTGTAGTGCTCACCTTTCTTGAGCCGTAGTGCTCACATTTCTTGAGTGTGTTGTCATTCACTTCTTATTTTTGAGTGTGTTGTCACTCTTGTTACCGATAGGCTTGGCAGTCCATTTTTGTGTAAGGGACCAATTTTATAAGTGTAAAACTATTTTTTAGTGTTTCGGCTCAACCTCAATTGTTGAAGGTTGAGAGTCCCGGAGACGAAGGCATTTTTAAGCCGAACTCTGTTACATCTTGTGTTCTTATTTGATCTTTTCTTTTATTTTCTCACATTTCTTTGATTGCTATATTCTTATGAGAATTGAATCGTATTGAATTGTATTCCGCTGCCATTACACTTGAACACTAAGCCCCAAAATGGTTTATACATTTCTACCTTAGGTTCTTAACATTCTTGCACTATTTTTTACTTTTAATACCACCATCCTAGTACTATCATAAACAAATATGCCTCAAAGTATTAGACTTTAGACAAATTTAAGCATCGTGTAAATTAGTTAACGCAGATAATAATCATTGGTAAAACGAATAGACAATAGATAATTATTTTTATAACCAAAAGGTTTTCCATTTTTAAAGGGGCTATTGTGCAAAAATAGAAAGCTGATGTTGTCAAGAGACAAATCAAAGAACGTGCTATTTTAAATGACATAAACAATACTTTTTCTGACAACATAAACAACACTTTTCTGACAACATAACTAGTTTCAAGGAGCTCGAACCTCTTTAATATAAAAGAGAAATTATGAGATGTGACATTGAAATTGTTTATCCCGTGTAGTTTTACTACTGACCATTTATTATAAAATTATGGAAGCTTCAATACAGGGGCGAATCCATATGGGTTCAGGGAGGGCAGCTGCCCCCTTGAATTTTAAAAAATAATATTTTTTGGTGATGCTTTCAGTAATTTTCCCCCCTGAATTTTTTTTTGCCCCCCCCCCCCCTGAATTGTCTGATTCTTTTTATTGAGAAAAAATATTTAATATCGTGCATAATGAAATAATTATGTAAAGATATCAAAATATAAAGTTCCGTAGATGAAAACTATCCATTAGCAATAGTTCATTAGATGTTACTAGTATCTTTTAAAATTTAAGAAAAGTTAAAATTCATAATTGATGGCAATCTAAAAAAATAAAGTAGAGCAATTATATTCCTAAATTATGCATTATTTCGTATAACAATCAAATTGAAAGAAAATTATAACTTCAATACACATGGTCATAGAGATAGTAACATTATTTGATGAATAACTCAATCCGATGACTGATATTAACTCTAAAAATTCAATAAAAAATCTAGACCATCGTAGGATCAGAACACTTACATGCTTAATAAGAAGTAAAGATATATCTTACCAAATTCATGTTTTGTTGGTTGAAGAAATTTAGTTTTTTGATATATATTGGGTTGTAGGTAAAGATACATTTTGGTATAGTTCAATATAATTAGGCCATTATGCTTATTTTTCTGCAATATTGATAGTTTTTTATTCATTTACAATGATAGCTGAAAATAATATCCTTGAAGATGTTCTATCTAAGCTTTAAAATAATATCCTTTTTTAGTAAGGTGTTGTAATTTTTTTATCAATTATTGAGATTATTTATGTACATTGTCACGATTATTGTTGGATCATGAATAAGGACATATCTTGCTCTCTTGGCAGATTCACAATACTGACAAATAGTTAGAATTTAATGTTTAAATGTATTTAAAACAATTTGTGAATGAAGTTCAATCATAAAAAAATGAAAAAAATTAAACAGTCAATTAATTAATTTGAGTTTGTGCGTACGAGTGAGTACATACATGATACAACTTGGATTGTCAATTTTAAATGTCGATGAGGACTATCACAACAATCTAATTTAGATTCACAAGACATTTGTTTAATTGAAATTTGAGGAGCTAACTCAATTTTTAAGTCACTAGTTATATACTCGCGCGTTGCAGCAGACTCTTTTATTTAAACAATAAAACATCATAAGACAAAAAAATCACATTGATGAGATTTTCTACACAGTATGAGTTTAAGATTCATGGATTTATGGTAACAAAAGTGAATTATTCCAATATATATTATCACCATTAATTTCTTACCAAACATGCACAAGGTTGCTAAATAAAAAAAATTATATTATGAAAATAACAATATAGATGAGAAAGAAATTGAGAGAAAAAAAGGGATCAATGGATGCGATTACATACGTTCAATCAATCAAAAATAAATATTATCCGTCTAATTGAGAGATAAAATTGGTATAACAAAAAATTACTATGACAAAAAATGGATCCTCCATTTCTTAGATGCTTTATATAATAGTATAGATTACAAAGGATGTTAATTCTCACACACAACAGAGGGGAATACTATGTGGTTATACCAATGGAGAACATTATATCTACTATTGATGAAGCAAAATATATACAAGATATCATTGATTTGGGTTCGGTATCACTTTGTGTGATCCTTGTTTTAAGCAAGACTCTAACTTGTCATTTTACTATGCAGATGAAGCAAAATATTCAATGGTCGGACCCCAGCTGCCCTTGGAAAAATCTAGTTTTCTCTGAGTTCGACGAAGTGTGCATATGACATGTACCGCTTAAATGACCTCATTATAGGCTTTCTTGCATGTGACACGTTCAGTGTCCTTGCCATTGCATCGTTGATATTGATAAGCATGATTTATATCTATCGTTTGCTAGGGTTTACTGCACTAATTCAATCAAATATCATGTTGTTTCAAGGTAGTTTAGTTTAGTTTTAAGCTAAAATACATGCAAGTTCGTGATACTGCCTTATTTTATATTCCCATGCAGGTATAAGATGATTCTGGGTGAAAAGGACTTCAAAGATGAATCTTGGACATCGAACAGAGCAAAACAATGTAATGTTGTTCATACTTGCGGGCCGTAAGAATTCCTTACGGGCTGCAAGCTTGAGATGGAAGATCTGAAGAATGACCAAGTTAAGCAGGCGGTTTTCAAGCCACTTGCGGGCCGCAAGAATTAGTTCTGAAAGGCCATTTTCAGACTATTTAATTAGAAAAAGGGCGGTTATATAAAACTATCTCGGGGATCAGTTCAAAAAAGGAGAATCTTTTAGAGAATAGAAGAGGAAAGAGAGGGAAGGACAAGAAAAATAGAAGAGAAGAAGAGGAGATCTTATTCGGTGGTTCTTTCCAACGAGTTTTATCTTTTTCCTTTTCTTCTTCATTATTTTGATTTGAGTATGTACTTGTTGTTGCTTGATCTTATCATGGGAGGCTGATTTTCTCTCTAGGGCTAGGAGTTTAAACATGAAACTTGCTTTTTAATTTAAGAATTTTTTTGGATCAATTGCTTGTTATTGTTTCTTTGTGTGAATGGCTATTTTGTCGATTTAAGTTGAGATTGAGAAATCAATACCTAAATCTAGACAAAAAAGAAACGCTAGGATCTAATCAAGCCCGAAGGGGAAGGTTAGCATTTTAGAGGATCGTTAGGATTGCTTGAACTTTGTTAAATGCATAACTGCGAAGCAAATCGACTTGTAGACCTAACTTGACTTGTGCCTTAGAGCTTAGATTAAATTGGTGGAATGCTAGGGTGTTTCTTTAATTTGATTTAGGAATTATATTAAGAGGAGAGATCCTTACTTAATATTATAAATTGATGTCAATATCCATAACTTAGTCAATTGAACCAATTGAAACACTATCATCTCAGCAAGCGGATTGCGAAACTTCGAACCCCTAGAACTTTATCCACTTATTTAGTTTTAATTCACTTCTTTTGTTAATACCGTTAATTTTTATAGAACAAATTCTGAAATCATCAAATTACCTTAGACAACTTAGGTTCAAATACTTAAATTTTGATTTAGAGGATTGACCTGTCCCTGTGGATTCGACACCTTAAGTACTACAATTGACGGTTGTATACTTGCAACTTAGGTTTAGAAAAAGGGTTTATTATAAAACTTCACACCAGATATTTAGTTGCTCCGACTATAATACACCAAAATTCATAATTTTTCAAGTGTAATAAGATTGCGAGGATATTTCAAATGGGCGAATGTTCATGTTCCTTTGTTGGACAAACAAGTACAAATTCTCCTTTTATCTCGTGATAGATGAACACGAGCTTTCTAAAATTTGAAGCTAAAAGCATTGTCCCTCTAAGTGCAAATGAGTTGCTACTAATGGACAGATGGGTTAAGTCTCTATTCTACGATGTTCGGCTTGAGGTTATTTTTGTTGGCTTGGATGAAATTGACGTTGAATAGCAACAAACGATAGTGGTTGTATAATTGACATTGATATTTTTAAATGCAGATTTTTTTTATACATGTGAATAAGTATTGCATACCGCATATGCAGTCAGTAATGCATAGCACATATACAGTCAACGCTGCACACTACATATGCAGCGTGTACTACATATGCACTTGGACATACATTGGGAAGGGTGTCGGATGGTGTGGTCGACTTATTATCATTTGATCTTAGTTACTAAGAGTTATTCATGATTCAAGCAATCAAATATGATTACACACATAATGGTTAAGCTTTCTAGATCTTTCATCTTTGGTGTAAGCTTGCTTTTCACCATTTCACTGTGCTCCATGTTGTGAGTCACCATCTCACGACCCTATAAAATTATTTTGCTAAAAATTTCTTTCAAAAACTTAGCGTATGAATACATTTTGTGAAATTACATCGGTGAATAGAATTGTGATGTGCAGTTTCTTGGTGACTTTGAAATTATTGAATTTCTTTCTCCAATTTAGCTTTTACTTTTTTGAGGAAATAAGGGGTTCATACCTTGACTCGTATCCTATTTTGATTGAATTATTGTTCGGACGAGCCATTTTGGTTGTTCTTATAGGAGAAATTAGGAGTGATTCATCCAATTTGAGGAATAAGTGTTGTTTTGGGGTTGAAGGAATTATTTCTATGTTGACTTGCTCTTTCTTGTTTAAATTCTTTGACAAAGTGACATCACTTGTGATGTGATTATTAATACTGCACACCTCACTTGGACAACATTTTTGAATGACAGAGATGTTTGCTTACTCCAATTGTCTTGTAAGTGTATCTATCTTTTCATTAAGCATGACATTAGCTCACTTTGCGATTGTCGAATATTGAATTGGTTGATTGGCACTAGAAGTACCAATGGTTTCGATTAAGCACCATATTCTTAATCGAGTTATAAGCTTCATCTACCCCCTTGTTCACAAATGCGCCTCATGTTGATACATCAATTGTTATTCGAGTTATTGGTTATACCATAAAAAAGTTTGAATAATAATTCACATTTTTAATCCATGATGAGAGCATATCCTTAATAATTTTTATTGGTGTTGGGTCGTTGGGTCCAACCAAACTCAATCGGTAAAGTAAAAAAAGTGAGTCTCTCTGTAAGAGACAAAGGGTGATTAGTCCAACCCAACTCAATAACAAATAAGAAAAAAGAGGTGAGTCTCTTATTGGAGGCAAAAAGAGACAAAAAGAGACAGAGAGTGTAAGATGCGAAAAAAAGTGTATTGCTTCGTGCTCGACGAAGAAGAAGATGAAGAGATAAAGAGAGAGAAGTAGAAGGAGAGAGGGATAAAAGGTGGTGAAGAAGAAGAAAACGAAGAGCAAGTCAGACTCTTCGATTTTATTGTTTCTGATTGTGTTATGCTTGTTCGTAAGAAGAATTTTTCTTACTTTATTAAATCTAGGGTTTTCTTAGGTTTGAATGAAATTAGGGTTTTAAAGCGGGTATTGGCTCGCAGTGCGTACCTCTTGTATTTTCTCTCTATTTGCATGTGTATACCTCAAATTTAGGGTTTAAATTTGAGAAGAACAATTGTACCCGTTTGTTGGTATAGTGAAAATTTACCGGTGCGCCCCGTGGTTTTCTACCCTTCAAGTTGAGAGAGTTTTCCACGTAAAATCTTATGTGTCTTCTAGTTGTGCTTGATATATCTTATTTATCTTTGTTTGGCCTGCACTTGAACTATTTGATACCGACCGATACGTTGCTCAATTTACCCATCTATCTTTCTAATTGGATTTAACAAAAATACTTTTCATTTGATGATACTTATTTTAAGAAGAACCCCAACAAGTGGTATCAGAGACTCGTGTTTCTTTTGAGTGTGCTTTTATAAGTTAAGATGGAAGGTAGTAGCACCATGATCAAATTGACAAACAACAACTAACATATATGAAAATTTAAAATGGAGGATATCCTTTACTGTAAGGACTTATATGAGCCAATTGAAGGAGAAAGTGTGAAGTCAGAAGAGATGGTTGTCGCTAATTGGAATAAATGGAATCGAAAAGCGGTTGACACAATCAGACAGTGGCTTGATGACAATGTATACAACCATGTAGCGAGTGAAATAAATGAATATGAGTTATGAAAGAAACTAGAGTCACTATATGAATAGAAAACGATAGCTAACAAGGTGTTTTTATCCGAAAACTGATAAATCTTAAATTCAGAGAAGATACTAGTGTTGCTGAGCATTTAAATGAGTTCCAGAGCTTCATTAATCAATCGTCGACAATGAAGATGACCTTAGAAGATGAGTTACTGTTTACCCCTAAATAATTTAAAAATAATGTAAAAAGAAATTTAAGAACTTGGATCAGCCCCGAGGGCTTAGTATTCCTAAGAAGAGCCTGATATATCAAATAAAATTTTATTCAAGTTTAGGAACTCAAGAATTGAGAAATAAAAATTATCATAAATCTTGACATAATATATTAGATTTTTGGGCTAATTTTCATGAATTTTGAGAAAAGAAAGAGCTGAAAAAAAAACAATTCTGAAACCAAATATATGGTAAAAAAATACTTAAAAGGGTTAAATGGACATTTCCATTTGAAACAACTGGAGAACAACAAAGACAGCAAGCTAATCCCTCCATCCTGCGTTGGAGTTTTAAAGATAAGAAATGGACATGGTCCACGTAAGCCTTACTGCCAACGACTTCTATGGTGCATGAGGAACGGGTTCATCCAGTCGAAGAGACCAACCCCAAACCTCCCTCTCCGTACTATTCCGTCTCCTTCCTCCCTCCTCGCAACAGAAACACCAAAGAAGGAATCGAAAAATGGGTAGAGCTTCACGACTCGTATCGGCCCAACCATCCCGAGGCCAAGGAGAACACACATACATCAGTGCTGTCGTCGGATGAAATCAAGCGCCCTAATCTCGCCATTTTGGCAATCCGAGTGATAGTTGGAGCACCAATCACAATGGAGAAGGTGCTGGCGCTGCTTACTTGCCTCATGCACATTCGGTAGCCAAGAGAGAAATGCCAAACGGTAAGCTTCAATTGGTCAGAATTATCAATGCCAGCAAATCGAAGATTACCAAATTACCCCTTGGTCGCCCTAATTGCATCCTATATAAACCCCTCATCTAGCCAGAGAGAAGGGATCGAAAAAAAACCCAGATAGATAAAAAAGCAAAGAGAAAATACACAACCCCGAGAGAAATAAAGAAGCTAAATTAATTGGTTGTAGAATTGGTTTTGCTCTAATTCAATATTCAATCTCCTAATTAAAACATAAATTGCTCCTCTCTCAATTAACTCTACTCAAGCTCCAAAGATTAGCATAGGTAGTTCTTTAGCATACAAGATGTAATTGGTATCTGTTATTGAGTTGATTTTTGATATGAATAAAATGAATCTTGTTGCAATACTCATTTACTGTTTTTGATATGAATAAAATGAATCTTGTTTTATTTTTGATATGAATAAAGTTTCTTTTATTCAATTCACTACTCTTGAATCTTCTTTTAGTTACTAGACATTACTTGTAAGTTTTTTTTTTGTATGAAAATCACATATAGCTTGTGAATCTCCATATTTGATCAAAACTGATCTAACTCAGAGAAGGAGATGAAGCTCGAGTTAAAAGTTATAATTCCTTTCTTTTGCATATCCTTCACTGTTTGTCCTTTACGTACAACTAGATTTGCTTGTAACATTGTTTACTTGGAAATCTAGGAGATGCTACATGATTCAACAGGGTTTGTCAATCCATAATAATCAGAACTACTATTATATTGTTCTCCTTCCCTATTCGCTCTTTTCTGCATCTCCATATTTGCTATAAGCAAACAAGGATTATAATCATAAAAAAGCAATGAAACGAGCTAATGAGCTTAATGCTGATCAAGATCAGTAAACTGATAAAGGCTCAATCAATTTTCTTGTTAATCTGGTGCATTTTGTTCATTAGGCATCTTAAAAGTTTTTATTACAGAAAATAGAAAATCATAGTGATAGGGAGGCAGTGAAAAGGCTAATGAGCTCGGATACTGATTTTGAACAGTAAATGAATCTTGGATCCGATAAGTTTCAAAGAGCAAAGCCCTTGAGCCTGTAGATAATCTATGCATAAAACTACATTTATAATACCTTTCTGTTTTAAAAATACTAATGCTGCTCTGTTACTACTTTGATTAGAACTGAAGGAAATGCATATAAATTTAATAGTAATATTTGCCTTTTGAATTGTTTTTGGGAACTTTGTTTGCATCTCACTTCTTTCTTTGGTTCTCTCTTTTACTGTTAAGCAGTACTTATTTAAATAAACAAATAAAACTGGACTAATAAAAAGGGTTAGTTGAAGAACATGCTCTTGTTCTCCTAGCTTTAACTTAAACAAAATACATAATAAAAATTATAGCTAATTGAAGATCATGCTCTTGCTCTCTTAGCTCCACTTTACAAGTGACTTGTTCATGGCTTAGGCTCTACCCTTCTCTCATAAAGGCAGGGTTATATATTAGTAAGGTCAAGCAGAATATAAATACTGGCACTGGAGATTGTATCCAATGATAGTCAAAACTGAACCAGAAAGATACTATGCTTGACTAAGCTAATTACCCAAAATCACCTCCAGATTATAGAGCAAAAAAAACCCCTTGAACAAATGAATTGTAAAGGAAATGGGGCAGGCACTAAAGGTATCCTCACTAGCAACAGACAATCACACAAAAAACAGTTTTTAATAATATTAATTATTATTAAATTGTTATTATTAAAAATAAGAGTGAGAAACGAGAAATTTCAAATATACGAATGACAGCGCGCCATTGGCAGTGGCGTGTTTGTTTGCTATAAATATCACACCCCGTTCGCTCAATTCTCACAAACACAAATATAACAAACATCCAACTTCTTTAAAATGCTATCAGATTTAAATTATTATCCCGATGAAGAAAAAATTATACTGTAGAACAACCGAGCGACAGTAATTTTTTGACGGAAATATTTCCATACCACAATCAAACCAATTCCTATCAAACCTACGATCAAACTAATTCCTATCAAACTTATGATCAAACCAATTCCTATCAAACCTACGATCAAACCAATTCATATCCAACCTACGATCGAAGCAATTCCTATCAAATATACGATCAAACTAATTCCTATCAAACCTACGATCAAACCAATTTATATCCGTATCCAGCTATTTACAGTAACAATATAATTTACCAACAATCGAACCCAGCGGTGCCACTATATAATTTTTTTAGCGGTAGTAGTAGTAGTACGTCCGACTGTAATTTAGCTGATAATATTGGTAGGACCGAAGAGCAAAATAATATTGATGGCAGAAGTAGTGTTGATCCAACGATAATGGAATTAAGTGATGATCACGATGATCAGGATGAGCAAGATGATGATGGTCTGTATTATTCAAATGAAGAAGAAACATGAGAGGATTACACTGAGCAGTCAGATTTTTCGATCGATGAATCTGAAGATGAGGAAATTCAGAGATGCGATACCACATTGTTAGTTACCGGACGAACTGAGAGACACCATCCCATAGAAGCGTTAAATATTTTTGAGATGTTTGACCGTTTAGGCGCGAATGAATCTCTCTTAGGACTCGATGACTGTGCGACCCTTTTTCGCGCCTCTCACCGTCCTGAAAAAGGAACTAGACGATGAATTGCGGAAGAAGGACACGGAGATCCCTCTAAGTGTGCATTGGGGTATATTTATATGAATTTGGAATGCACATTTAAAGGTTTTTTTAGTGATTGTGGGGTCTTTAAGATTCCAATGGGCACAAGCCCCCATTGTTAATTACCCTGGGCTTTGAACCCGAGGAACCTCTGATTAAGAAAGGAAAAATAAACAGAATAGTTAAGCAATTTTATGTGGTCGCCGTGAGTAAGGGCAGTGAAGATATGGACTTTTCAAGGTACTTTACACCTTGTGAATTGACTTTTTATTTTTTATTGACAAAATGATTTAGTTTTTATTTATTTATTTATTTGTTATTTGAACCTATCTTATTTAAATTTATTTAGTCTTGAATGTTGAGATTTATTTTTATTTTAGATTAAGATTGGTTTAATTCTAAAATTGATTTTTTTTATTTAATAAGAAAAAAAAGTCTTTTATTTATTATTATTATTATTTTTAGTTATATTTTTATTTATTTATTGATATCTAAATTTATTTAATTTTGAAGATTGAGAGTTACTTTTTATTTACTTTTTTTATTATTATATTTATTTTAGGTGAATGTTAATTTAGTTTTGAATAATAATTCACATTTTTCTACCGAATTATAAATCTTCCTGTAAATTAAATGTTAGTACTAAAATTATTTAATTATGAAAGATAAATTATTTTAAAATCCTTACCGTCAAAATCGACAAAAGAAACGCCGGTATAGATTCTCCACTGTTGTCGGGGAACATGATTACCCCGCCAACTCCAAAGCAAAATCGATCGCATATCGATCAAGACCCTAATGATCGTCTGCCTCTAGAGCGTGATCAAAGTGAGACCGTAACTCTCGAAGGGAAATAGAACGTCTGCCAAATTTTATATTTAGCTTAATCACAATTTGTGAACAAAAAAAACTGAAGTTCATGTATAGTCTAATCAATTATCTCCCATCCTTACAGAATGCTGATATATCATCCTGCCCAAATAATTGACGGATGTATGCCGAAAAATCTCCGTCAGTATATCCAGTCACCGGCTCACCAACGGTGGATAAACCCCAAAGACATGCGACGTCCTAAAAAAATTATATTACTATACCATCTTTTTAATATTATAATTAAATTAATAATATTTTAGTATTTACCTCTAGAGTCACGGTCATCTCGCCAAAATTTAAGTGAAACATGTGAGTTTCTGGTCTCCAAAACTCTATTAACGCGCTCAATAAACCCGTATCAATCTTCAATTTACAGGCCTACGCTTCTTGCACATAAATCTCACGCAGTCTGGCGAGATGAAGAAATCTCATAACTAGCAACCTACTCTGAATGTGCGAGATGTATGGTATCGTCGGATGGTGAGTGCGGAAACGAATGACATTGTTATCTCTTTGTAATTTTTATTTCATAATTAGCTTCTCATATATATATATTTTATTATTATTTTTTTAAATATAATGTATCTCTGTCTGACTATAATGTGTCCGATGTTTGTCTTCGGGAGATAAATTATGACATTTTCATTTCGTTGCTCACCTACCATTATCTAGTACAAAAATTATTTCATAATTAATTTATAATTAATTTATAATTAATTTATAATTAATTTCTAAATATTTTATAATTATTTCATATTTAATTTAAAATTAATTTATAGTTAATTTATACTTCATTTTTAATCTATCTATTCTATAATTAAATAATAAATAAATTCTACAATTAAAAACTAATCTACAATTAAAAGCCTAATTAAATATATATTATTCTATAATTATTCTATAATTAAAAACTAATTAAAAACTTTTATTCTACAATTAAAGCCTAATTAAATATATATTATTCTACAATTAAATTAATAATTAATCTACAATTAAATAATAAATTAAATCTATATTATTCTACTCAAATAATTAATAAATAATCTAAAATTATAATTACACAATTCTACAATTCTACAATTAAATAATTTTATAATTAAATAGACAATTAAATCTACAATTAAATAATTTCAAATTTAAACCTACAAATAATCTACAATTAAATTATAATTAATAAATTTTTTAATTAAATCTATAATTAAATTACAACTAAATTATATTTAAATAATTATACTTTAATCTACACAATTATTTTTTCTATAATTAATATATAATTTATATTTCAATGCTAATTATTTAGATGAATAAAATTTACCTTTAATTGCAATATCCAATAATATACCGCACTCGTACGTTTCTTTTTTCTCCTCTTCTCTTCCTCTCTCTTCTCTTTCTCTCTCTTCCTCTGTCTTTCAATCTCTCTCTTCCTCTTTCTTCCAATCTCTCTCTTCCTCTTTTTTTTCTCTCTTTTTTCTCTCTCTTCTCTTTCTTTCTTTTTCTTTTTCTTTTTCCCTCTCTTCCACAATGCGCATATGCATATGCGCGTTTTGTATATATAAGAGGCAAACGCGCGCATCGAAACGCCAATGGCGTGTTTGAAACGCGCTATTGGCAGTGACGCTTTTCGATTCGTATATTTAAAAATTTACCGTTATCACTCTTATTTTTAATTATATTAATTTAATAATAATTATTATTATTAAAAACTGCACAAAAAAAGGAAATGAATGCTTATAAATACTTAAAATTCATTCACCCAGGTTATGCTTTAAACTAAACCAGGCTGGTAAAAGTTAGCAAAATAATTGAACTCAATTGGCTAAATCTCAAGTAATGTATGGATGAATATGTGAAGAAATAACCAAAGAAATTAACGAAGTATACACTGAACATCATGTGGCAAGCTCGGTGCCAGAGGAAAAAAAATGTATGGATGAATCAAGTCCAAAATTGAACATAATTCAATGAATGTATTGAGCTGTCGTAAACAATGAAGATTTGGCTTCTCGAACCAAGTCAGTAACGAGCATCAAACAAATGCTGGTGACACCAACACTTTACTGAGGTGCAAGTAACAGTAAGGCCATCAAAAAGATTCTCCTACTCCGGCAATGCTCATTGACCTGTAGGACCAGTTCTCCGATGAAAGGAGGAAATGAACTCTTTAAACCGTCCCTCTGGACAAAGCGGAACTCATTTAAATCCATCGCCAAGACTGAGTGCCCCCTGATCAATTAAAAGATGAAGAAGCACAAATCTTGAAACAATCTAACGGGATTCACAAGTCAAGGATTGAACACTCAAGCAGAATAGTAAATCTAAGTCATTCACTTATCAATGTGAATCTTAAAGTGCTCCAGCGGCTTGGAGCAGAACCAATGAAATCTAAATGGCCCAAGGAATGAAATAAGACAGAGAAAGTTCAAGTTCTTGAATAAGTGGGGTCAGTCCAGTCCCAGATCAAGAAAGTTAAAGGGTTTTGCAATTGGCTTCAAAGTGTTTAGAAATAGAATTGGCACAAAAAAATAAAAATAAAATATCATAGTAGCTATAGTCAGCCCAGATTCAAAGAAATTAACAAAAGTTAAAACCTGCCCAATAGATAAAGGGATTAATCTTCGGCCTAGGAGGCAAAGCAAGTAATGCGCTGGACTAAGATATCTGCCAGCCCAAATTGAGGAAATTAAAGAGAAGCCCAATCATATAAATCCAAAGGAAAAAACGTAAATGAATAAAATAGTGAAAATAAATTATTTGGAGACCCTTTTTGAGATTTAAATTGGCTCAAACTTATTTCCAAAATTTTTATATTTTTAATAGTATCTTATAATCTAGAAATATCTTAATTTTAAAATTAAAATTATTAAGAATAATTAAAAAATAAAAGAACATCTATTCTTTTGCAGATTCAACTTTGTTTTGACTATAAGATTCATTTTCGAATATATATATATATATATATATAAAGATTATAAATAATTGTAAATATTTTTTAAGAATGTTTTAGCAAAAAAATAAATGAGCGATAATAAGTAATTTTCACCTTCTTAATAATAAAAAAATCTCCTTCATAAAAAGTCAAAATTAAAACTTGAAGTTTAACATTTTCATCTCCTTACCAAAAATAAATAAATAAATAGATATTTATTTTTATAAGTAAATATTTTGACAAAGATCACAAAAGCCTTTCTTTGACAATAAACATAAAAATTATCAATCTCCTCTATAAATAAATCCTAAAAAAATAAAATATTAAATTCATAATAAAATTTTCTTCTCTTGAAAATAAACATTTCAAAATAAAATAAAAATAAAATATATAAGAATTAAATCTTAAAAAATAAAATAAGATTCAAATTAAACTCAAATCAGATTCAAAGTCACACTCAATTCAAATTCAAAATCGATACAAATTTCGTTCTCAATCTTGATAGTTGAGTTGGTAAGGAGTCTTAACTCAACATCTCGTATCATTGAAATCCCTTCAGGGTCTCTACACGGATCATCGAGATATCTAAATGTCTAGCTTCATTAGCTGACATAGTGCTTTATGTTCATGATCTAGAAGATCAATTAAGACATAGGAATATTATTCGGTCTTCTGATGTACCAACATCAATGTTAAACTAGCACAACGCTTCATGTTTAACTTTGTGTGATTGGATAGGTTGTGTCACATTTAAAATAGAAGATACACTTAGGTTAATGAATTGGCTCGGTGCTTTAGATTCATAATCTAGAAGATTAGTTAAGACGTCAGAATAGTATTCGATCTTCTGATGTACCAACCTCAATGTTAAACTGACACAACACTTCAGGTTTAAGTTTGTGTGATTGGATATGGGGTGTCGCCTTTGAAATAGAAGACACGCCTAGGTTAATGAATTAGCTCAGTGTTTCAAATTCATAATCTAGAAGATCAGTTAAGACGTCAGAATAATATTCGGTCTTCTGATGTACCAACCTCAATGTTAAACTAGTACAACGCTTAGGTTTAACTTTGTGTGATTGGATAGGTTGTGTTACCTTTGAAATAGAAGACACGCCTAGGTTAATGAATTGGGTCAGTGCTTTAGATTCATAATCTATAACCCACACGAAAGTGCTTAAGAATGACTTGAATGTAGTACAAGCTGGAACTTGTAAATTTGTTGCATCGACGCTTGGCCACATGAGTGAGAAATGACTATAAATTCTAGCGAGTAAGTCTCATATCCCCTCGATCAAAGATGAGGTTCTAGATCCCTGCAATTATTGCATATTTGGTAAGTAATATCGAGTCTCTTTTAGTCAAACACCGAAAGGAAATATAATATGATGGACTTAGTTTACTCTAATGTGTGTGGTCCCTTTGAGGTGGAGTCATTGGGTGACAATCGATATATTCTGACCTTTATTGATGATGCATCTAGGAAGATGTGGGTTTATTTCTTGAGAACAAAGGACCAAGTATTCAATTACATTCAAGAGTTTCATGTCATGGTGGGGAGCGAGACAAGACAAGAAGTTGAAATGTCTCCGTTCTGACAATGGTGGAGAGTATACCTCCAAAGAGTTTAAGTATATTGTGTAAAATATGGAATCTGACATGAGAAGACAGTGCTTGGTACCCCACAACATAATGGTATAGATGAGAGAATGAATCGCACCATTGTAGAGAAAGTCAGATGCATGCCGAAAATGGCAAAATTGCCAAAATAGTTTTGGGGAGAAGCAATTTGCACAATCTGCTATCTCATAAACAGGTCACCATCCGTTTCTTTGAATTTGAGATACCAGATAGAGTATGGTCCAAGAAGAATGTGTCATACTCTCATCTAAGAGTGTTTGGATGCAAACCATATGTGCATATCCCAAAGGAGCATAGATCCAAATTGGATGACAAAGCAACTCCTTGTATTTTTCTAAGTTATGAAAATGAGGAGTTTTGGATACAGACTATGGGACCCACACAAGAGGAGAATTGTCAGATGCAAAGATGTTGTGTTTTATGAAGACCAAATAGGGGTAGATCTAAATAACGATAAAAAGTCAAAGAGAGTGGTGAGTCCATAGAACTCACATTAGTTCCTTCACTTGTGCAGTCAACAGCAACAGATGAAGACAAATCTAATGAAGAATCCATCGAGAAAACCTCTGACATGATTGACAGTGATGATGATAAGGTCGTTTATGATGCTCCTGAGCAGGGGGAACAACATCATCAAGAGGATCTAGGAGAGCTCCAGGTTAGAAGATCTGAAAGAGAGTGTCAATCTTCTAAAAGATACCCTTCTTCAGAGTATATCTTATTGACAGAAGAAGAAGAACTAGAAAGTTTTCAGGAGGCACAAGTTCATAAAGACACATATGAGCTTGTGCAACTTTCTAAGGCCCGAAAGACATTGAGGAACAAATGAGTGTTTAAGATAAATAGAGATGAAAATGAAGAACTTGTGAAATATAAATCATGATTGGTAGTGAAGAGTTTTGGGCATAAATAAGGCATTGACTTTGAGGAGATTTTCTTACTAGTGGTGAAGATGATTTTCATCCGTGTAGTGTTAGGTCTGGTAGTTGGCTTAGACCTTGAGCTTGAACAACTTGATGTAAAAATTACGTTCCTTCATGGTGATTTAGAGAAAGATATCTATATGGTGCAACAAAAGATTTGAAGTAAAAGAAAAAAAGAACATGATTTGCAAGTTGAAGAAGAGTCTGTACAGATTGAAACAGCTCCAAGATAGTGGTACAAGAAATTCAACTCTTTTATGATGAGTCATGAATACCAGAGAACCAAGGCAGATCCATGTGTTAAATTTAAAAGATTTTCTAATTCTTTTGCTTTATGTTGATGATATGTTAATTACGGAACATAATGCTCAGATGATAGACACGTTGAAGAAGAAGATATCCAAGTCATTTGACATGAAGGACATGAGCCAAACACGTCAGATATTGGGCATAAAGATCATTCATGATAGAAAGACTAAGAAATTTTGGCTGTCACAGGAGAAGTACATTGAAAGGGTGCTTGAGAGATTCAACATGCAAGGAGCAAAACAAGTAAGTTGTTCGCTTTTTAGCCATCTGAAACTGAGCAAGAAGTTGTGTCCATCAACGAAGAAAGAAAATAATGAAATGTCAAAAGTGATATACTCCTCAGCTGCAGGGAGTTTGATGTATGCAATGGTTTACACCAGGCTAGATATAGCTCATGCAGTTGGTGTGGTAAGTAGATTTCTCTCTAATCCTGAGAAATAACATTGAGAAGCAGTGAAGTAAATCCTTAGATGTCTAAGAGACACTTCCAAGTTGTGTTTGAGTATTAGAAATGGTGAACCTGTGTTAGAAGGCTACACAAATGCTGATATGGCTGGAGATCTGGATCATAGAAAGTCTATTTCGAGTTATGTGTTTACTTTTGCAGGGGAAGCTATATTATGGCAGCCCAAACTATAAAAATATGTGGTTTTGTCAACTACAAAAGTAGAATACATTACAGCAACTGAGACTGGTAAGGAACTATTGTGGTTAACTAGATTTCTCCTAGAGCTTGGTATGCAACAGGAAGGGGAAGTTATTTTCTGTGATAGTAAGAGTGTCATAGATTTGACCAAGAATGCTACATATCATTTCAGAACTAAGCACATCGATGTGAGATTTCACTGGTTGAGAGATGCAATAGAGAATCAACAGATGAAACTGAAAAAATCACACATATAAGAACCCATCAGACATGTTGACGAAGATAGTTTCGAAGGACAAGCTTGAGCTTTATCGCCGACTTGTCGGCATAGATACCAAGTAATGACTTGAAGATTGGCGTGCCTCTCTCCATGGGCTGGAGGGGGAGATTGTTGGTGTTGGGCCTATGATTGGTCCAACCAAACTTAATTGACAAATAAGAAAAAAAGAAAGAAATGTGAGTCTCTCGCTGGAGGTAAAAAGAGACAGACAGATGTAAGACGTGAAAAAAAGGTGATGTTTCGTGCTCGACGAAGAACAAGGTAAAGAGAGAGAAAGAGAGAGAGAAGTAGAAGGAGAGAGGATAGAAGGTTGTGAAGATGAAGAAGAAAATGAAGAACAAGTTAGACTCTTCAATTTTATTGCTTCTGATCGTGTTCTCCTTATTCATAAGAAGAAATTTTCTTACTTTCTCAAATCTAGGGTTTGAATGAAATTGAGATTTTAAAGTGGGTATTGGCTCACAGTGTGTACCTCTTGTATTTTCTCTATATTTGCATGTGTATACATCAAGTTTAGGGTTTAAACTTGAGAAGAATAATTGTACTCATTTGTTGGTATAGTGAAAATTTGCCGATGTGCTTCGTGATTTTTTTACCCTCCAGGTTGAGAGAGTTTTTCATATAAAATTTTGTGTCTCTTGTGATTGTGCTTGATATCTTTTATTTACCTCTGTTTGATTTGCACTTGAACTATTTGGTACTGACCGATACGGTGTACTCAATTTATCCATCTCTCTTTCTAATTGAATTTCACAAAAACACTTCTCATTTGATGATATTTATTTTAAGAAGAACCCCAACAATTTTTTGTATCTATTTCCAAGTTTCACACAAAGAATCTACTTTCCATTACCTAAACTTTATGATTTGATTTCTATTTTTGTGGTTTTTCTAAGAGGGAAATACTTTGTTAGAAAAACTTAGTACAATCCGAATCAATTAGTTATTGAGTTTGATGACAATGAGTATAATCAAGGTCGGGCTCTACCTCAAGAGAGAATGAAAAGAGTCTGAGCCTAATTACATCATTAGAGGTTTCATTAATCTTTATGGTATCACGTATCTTATAAACAATACATGCATGTGTGGGTGCTTATTTGGTATATCGACAAATTAGTTTCGTCGGAGACATTACAGGTTTCATATGTTTGTATGTTTCTTTCGATTACAATTTCTTAGTCTTTTGATTATCTTTCTGATTCACTTTTAAATACTCTCTGCCACTCTGCTACAGACCGCTAGTGATGCACACTATGCATACTAGTTGTTTTGTTGAAATGCCTAACTGTTAACAAATATGAAATTTGTCTTTGTGTAATGTCCAATAACCAACTAACTAATTTGCTTTCATTTTTTTTTCCAAAAAAGAAAAAAAAACATGGTTAAAAACATTGAAGAACCAAATACAACATTAAGTTCGAAAATTTACCTTTTTTTTGTAAAATCCGAGTTCAAAGGAAAAATGCTGAATTTTTGTTTCGCCTTCTGAAATATACTATGTATGAATCATGAATGCCAATGGGATGTAAGTAAATGAAACAAACTAAAAGAATCAATTTTGTTAAGTAGAAATAAGACAATATATGTGTAAGAGTGAGGTTATGGTGCATTGTAATGTACATTTACATCCATATATATTTTTAAATCTCAAACATCAAGTAAAAAATAATTGATCCGAACAATTCATTATTATTTATATATAAAATTTTCTAGCTATTTTTTATTTATTTTTTTTATATTTTTGGGATGGGGGAAACCATTATTATTGGGTGATCCATAATCATTAAATCAAATAATTTTCTCCTCAGTTGAAAATAGCAACATTTTTATATATATATATATATATATAGTCCGACTACGGTGCTTTGCAAAGCACAAGAGTATTGTGTGCTTTGCACTCTATTATTAATTTTAAGTCAGAAATGATCGATCCGAACCATTCAATTTAATCTTCATATCAAAAAATCTATTAGGAAACTAAATTTTATATTTTTAGAATTTTTTTGCTATTTTTTCTGGTGAGGAGAAATTGGCTTGATCTGAGAATTCCGTGGTTCATCCAAAAATGACAGTTTCCCCCCTATCCAAAAAAATAGCAAATGAATTCCAAAAATATAAAATTTGGTTTACTAGTAGATTTTGATATGGAGATTAGATTGAGCTGCTTGACTATCTAGTAGAGTTTGATATGAAAATAATATTGAGCTATTCAGATAAGTAATTGTTTACTTAAAATTTTAGATTTTTGAGGAAATGCACAGCTGCATTCATACATTGTAATGTACCATAATCTCAGTTTTAGAAAATCTTAACTTTATCTTTTTATAACTAAAAGTGATTAGTAGATGAGTAAAAAAATATATTTATATTCACGTTTTAAAACAAATAAAAGATTGAAAGGCAAATTTTCTTCATTAGTTCCACGCTTCACAGTTCACAGTGGGCGCTTTTTAGTTTATATTTAATGAGAAGGATCGGTTGATAATGGTTTATTTTGACAATTTTGACAATGAACCTCTAAATAAATACAAAAAAAATCTTAAAAATGATTTTTTTATAGATGTGTTCTTATATCTTTAGATTGATGGTCATTTAAATTTTATGTAATTTAATTATCATTTGTAGTCCATTAAAGACCGTTAAGTTGGAACCGTTTGCAAATTGTATAAAAATTTATTGGTCTTTGATGGATTATCAAATGATAATGAAATTGCATGAAATTTGAATGACTATCAATCTAAACGTAGAATAACACATCTATAAAAAAAAAATTTATTTTTAAGATTTTTTTGTATTTATTTAGAGATCCATTGTCAAGGTTGTCAAAATAACTCATTGTCAATGGATCCCCACTCATATTTAATTTGATTTGTAAAGTAATAGCAAATACGAAATATAAGAGCTATATTAAATGCTCTTTCGATCCGATCAATATACTTTATTATTATAGCCAGTTTAATATAAAAAAATCTCGTGGATAAAAAACAAAACACCATAATTGCAAATTTCAAAAGCAATTCAGTGACGTAGAAGATTAATCAGATCAGATGAGAAGTATAGTTCCTACCTTCGTATATTCATCTATTAAAATACAGACTACCAAAATAGAATTAAAAACTTGAATGTTAAGGATGGCAATAGCATCTTCAGCTTCAGTTGCCTGACGACAATCTATTTTTTTTTCTCAATTTCTAAATCAAATCAGGGCTTGTTGCCAATGCTGAAAAAAATAGAGCATATTTAAATAAATAAATCTACTAGGGATTTGACCAAAGCCAAGTCTATGCTAAGATTTATACCCAAAATCAATCATCCAGAATGCATAACGTACCTATAAGTTTGCCGAAAATAAATGGCCCAAAACATTATTAAACAAACAGATTTAATAAAAAAAAATCCTTGGGGAGAACCGTAATTTCAGAAAAATTGAACGAAGTACCAAATATGACCAATTGTTGACTATTTGATGACCAAAATACCCTAAAATTCATACAAGATATTCACAATTTTTTACTCTTTAATAATTTTTGAATACTTGATTAAATGCTCGTAGCACATGAGCTTTTTTTTAGTAAAGAGTTCATGATTTGTTACTATTTTATTGTCTATTTCAAATTATCTCCGCAGAAGTATTGCAATTAAAAAAATGAAAAAAGAAAGGGTCGTCATAAATCTCCTAAACTCTTTATAGTGTTATAAAAACATATTGCGTGTATTGTTTTCTTTATTTCTCTGCTCCTCGCTGAAACAAATGCCATGTGTATCTGTCACACCCCAGAATAATTAAATCGGATTAGGGGTGATTAATCTCGCCACGTACGCACGACGAGACGTGCGTACGAAAAGCTTAATGAATAAAATAAGATAAATCTCAGAATAAACAAAACAATAATAATATAAATATACATGACCATACAGTCAAGAATAAAATAAAGAGAATACAACGTCTACATCGGCGGGGCTAGCTCTATCGGAATGGGCAACAATCTATCAAATAAAAACCCAAAAGAAAGAAATAAGACTCAAAAACCCGATGGATCCTATCCAACTACCCGACTCACTTGCAAATGCGGCGAAACATCCTCATCATCGCAGCAGACCGCACCTAGCACTCTCATCCACACTCAATCCCGCACTTTGTAATATCGGATCCCACAACCACCGTGGAAACGTGAGTAATTTAAAAATTACTCAAGTACGGATTTAGATCCGACCTTAAGATTTGATCTTCTTTCCGAGACCTGGACCCAAATACCGATATCTTTGTACTTTAAATACACTATATTAAATATGTATAAATAATAATAATGTTTTATGCACGTTTGAACGAAACACCTATATGGATGACATGAAATGATAAATAACCCGAAATGAAACATTTGTGGAAATATTGATATAATATATAATAAATATATATAAGGTACGAGAATTAAAACACCCGTATAAATATAATCCCAATTGCAGATCATCAGTCCATCCACAAGCGGGCACGTGATCGGGCCCTGGACTTGTGACTTACCTAAGCGGGCACGTATTCGGGCCCAACTTACAAACTTAGGATTTTCGAGTAAGCGGGCGCCAATGCCCTGAATACCCTGGGAAAATTCGGCCTCCCGGAGCGATAACACCCTAGGAGAGTGACGGCTAAAAGCACGTACTCGGTATTCTGAAACTGATGATCCACCTCACATAATAATAATAATAATAATATGAGCAAAGAGGGTTTAATATTTATGTTTTCAGTTGTCATATCGCCAAAGGATATAACTACCCGTGAATTGACAAATCGGAAACAAATGGGAGCCTACACTGTACCAACCAAGGGTCAGAGGACCGCATCCCGACTTTCTCTGTACCAACTAAGGGCCAAAGGAGAAAGCCCTTCGGACAATACCAGGATCCTAAATAAGCCGGATAAATAAAATAATATAATATCTCGGAGTAGATTCCAATCTTGAATATGGCCGCCCACACTAATTACCGAAAGACTTGGTATCCTGGTCGCTCAAATTTGGATTAACAATCTTAATTATATTAAGAATAATAATAATATAATATTGATAAAAAATTAAACACTCTGACACAGTCGAACCCGCCAACTGACGGGGTCGGTGGATAACCCGACAGGCAAAGATGCGCAGTGCATATACAGACCGGTGGGTCCCACGGCTACTATGGGCCACCGTACGTAACCACAACGGTCTGGTTATGCAAGGCAACCTCAGACTGAGAATTACCCGGTCCGCCTCTCAGCACTCCCATGCATTTAAATGCATGATTAACTACCTGACTTAATTTATAATTAGTGATAGTAATAATATTTTTCTAATATTTATAATCTACAACTTGAATTATTTAATTCTATCTAATCCTATCTCGGGACTATTTCCCGAATCTTACTCCTACCCTATCTACATGAAATATGATATGATATGACATGCGAATGCGGGTATGTCTCGAATATGCTGGTCAATTTACCGGATGCAGATGACAAGTCAAATGTTGGTCTCTAATCAAAGTTTGGTCAAAAGTACCGCATATCAGATTTATTTTAAAAATATTTTATTTTCAGTTTAGGTTCCTAATTCTGAAGAAAGAAGATTAAATCCCAGGAAACCGTACTTGAGAGTGCTGGCGAGGATCGCGAAGTCGCTCTACTCGGAGGTAGAACACGGCCTCGGGGTCGGTGTCCGCGTACGTCGGTCGGGAGTGACCTCGTACTCCGCGAGTGGATCCGAGTCGACTATATCACCTATTTTAATTTAAATTAGATGTTTATTAGTTTTTAACTTGATTTACTTCACAATTAATAATTAAATTAGATCGATAATTTAATTTCACGTTTGTTCGGGTTTTATCGTCTTTTCTTGAAAAATTCGGCAGCATTTCTGCTGCATATATGCTTGATCTTAGGAAACTTTAGTTTCTCGCATATCGATCCGTTAAGTTGTGTTTATCGTTCTTGATCGCTTTTATACGTTCATCCTTTATTTTAAATTTCGAGTTTATGGATTTAATTATTAAATCAATCAATTTAAAATAGAGAAATTGATTAATATAGATATATATAATATTTTATTTTATTATTCTTTTATTTATTTTAAAAATAAAGAAATTATTCTAATATATATTAATTACATTTTAATTATTATTTTTGTTATGTTTTTAAATTATGTAGTTTACTTCATTATATATAAGTGTTATCATTAGGTTTTATAAGTTAGAGAAAATAGTTTTTTTTAAATAAAAGTAAAACAAAAAGAAATAAAAGAAAAGAAAATAAATAAATAAAATAAAATAAACGAAAAGTAATTAAAACAAAAACAAAAGTAAAGAAAAAAATTATTATATTATTAATGTGTTGGTGTTTTAATGTTCGGGATCATACGCTGACTACCAAATCGTTGGTGCCAATGCACCGATATCCCGAATCGGGGGCAGTCAGGGAATATAATCATTTCCCGAATATTCAAGTTTACGTTTTAGTCCATGGATACCGCCAAACCTTTCGGGGCGGCCTCCAATTAATTACTCAAATTTTAATTATTCACTTTTATAATCTTGAAGATTTTAGTTATGGGCCTTAATTTGCTAACCCGAAGTATGTTTAGTTTGATTTAGTTGATTTATTGGCCCAATAAAATTAATCTTTTCTTGAATCCATATTATTAAGTTTTGGGTCTATTCTAATCTCCTCAATATTTACTTCAGGCCCAACAATTCCCTATTTCCAATTTGGCCACATCACCAATCCCACTTACATATCAGAATCGCTAGGCAACAACTCAAGTCAGCATACAACCACAAATCGAGCAAGTGAGACACAGAAAACAGACAAGCATTAACCAAACCAGACTACAAGCAACAGAGGTAATACAACCAATTCAGAGATGCAATTCAGTCAACAAGGCAGACATAGAAGGAGAGGGCAGGAAAAATAAGGGCAACCAGCAAATCAAACAGATCATTAGTGTACCGGACGGACGGACAACCGAAAAACAAAGAACCGACGACCGGTACCGGTCTTTGGTACCCAAAGTTTCAACAGCCAATCTCAACAGAAACAGGTGAGGGGCAACCTCACCTCACTGGTACCAACTGGTACCAGTGTACCAAGGTGCTCCCTTATCAACAAAACACCCGACATAACACAACAGCCATACCAGGCACAGGACAACCACATGCTCATTGGCCTTTATGCAAACAAACAACCATTTCTTCAACAAAACCATTTCAAAAGTCAGCACAGATGGAACACAACAGTTCATAAGAGGTTCAACAGGATCCCGAATCAGGCAACCAGCAGCCATTCACAGGGTCTTAAAAGGGGCTACCAGTAAAAATCCATACCCGCAAGCAAAACAGTACAAATCTCATCCCGAGACCACACCGTATACTCGGTGGATCTCAAGGGTAGAGGGTACCTCATAGAGAGACCAAAAATTGAAATCCCAGCTTAAATCAGAAGAGAAAACCAAGCACAAGGGGATCAAACTTACCAGTAGCACTAGAGGTACAAGTCAGGGCACTGAGAGGGGGTTTAGGTTGGGCTCCACCTCTAGGACCAACTCCGGCCACCTTCCTCTCTCCTCAACTCAGATCTAGGGTTCACTGTTCTTATCAGTTTTCTTTCCCTTTTTGTTTCAAAAATAAAATTCCTCAACGCATGAGAGCACAACAGTGAGGAGAGAGGGGCGGCTTGGAGCAGCCCTTTATAGAGGGAAGTCAGCATGCCTTAGGTTGGTGGGTGGTGGGCCATAGTATAATGGCAACGGTAGCAGTGAGGTGATAGGAGGGTACGGAGGGAGAGTGGCGAGTTCTCTCGTCAGAGAGCAAAGGGAGAAACAAAGGGCGGAAGACAGGAAGAAAGAGGGGAGAGATCGAGAGGTGAGAGAATAGCGCTATTAAATGCGCCTCAGAGGGACAGAGAGAGCGAAAACCTCGCAGCGGAGTGACCGAGAGAGAAGAGTGACGGAATAGAGAGAGACAGAGAGGGTTTTCAGAGAACGGGCGGAAAAGAAAAGAAAGAGGAGAGCGGCGCCATCGAGTGGAAGAGACAGAGCGAAATGGGGAAAAGAGCCATAATAAATTCGGGTGAGAGAGAGGGAGAGAAGAAGTGAAATGATGTGTTCAGCTCTGATTTTCTGTGGCAAGACTATGCGAACAATCATACAACAACTAATTACACATAATTCGAATTGATTGATTTAGTTATTTTTTTTATTAATTTGATTATTAAGTCCTGTTATGTTTAATAAATTTCGTTCCTAGTTAGGCCCTCAAATTGGTGCTTCAGTAGTCTGACGTTCATTTAAATAATCAACTATTATGATATAAAATAAATATTATATTACTACTGGATTCATACCAATTAAATTCGTTTAATATCATAGAATTTGGATATTTGGTTACAGATTGGAATTGTTCGATTTTTAATTTGTATAAATCTAAATTTCATTTTTATTCTATTTTGTTTCACTTTATTTGATTATGAATTTAATCCCTTTTAGTTTTTATCTGGTTTTGGATTTGCATCTTCTTATTTACGTAAATCATCGGAAAATGTAAGATTATTATTATTTGTTATAAGCTTTATTTATCTATTTGTCTAGTCATATATATATATTCTCTTAATTATCGGTTTAAGTTATTTATTAATTTACGTTAATTATTGTAGTTATTATCTTAATTATCATTATTACTTAATTAAATTTCATGGTTCAACAGTATCAGTTCCCTATCGTTCAGAGAACAGCATTCTTAGACTTGCCGTACCTTATGTGTGTACTTTATGTATGTTTTACAAGTAGAAGTAATTTCACACATCTTACTATTTATGATGCATTTTATGTGTGTCGCTTTTTCACTGAGTTTCATTTTTACCATGAACCGAAAATTTTAATTGCAAACGATTCTCACATTTTTCACGTTTTCTTCGTAGTTCATGGACATGAAAAATGAAAAAACGCCAATTCTGAAGGACTGATAGTCTGATACTGCACTACAGCTAACACAAAGCTTTGGGGCTTGATCCCCATCTTCTAAAAAAAAAATTCAAAATCTCAAAAACTTGTATATTAGCAACTCCATTCCAACAATCAAGAGTTGATGACAAAGAATTTTGATCTCATGTTTAATAATACTCAATGCGGAACTACTGCTAACACAACACTTTCAAGTGTACAAACTGCAACTATCGCTATTGACCTAAATATTATAAGAGATACTACGAGGAAAGTTTTCACATGCAACCTTTCAAAATCTTGAAATATCTCTATAAAATACTTGAAAGATAAAATACAACCAAAATGCTCCTCTTCATTGCATCCAGAAAGAGATCAACGAGAGCAACCTCAATTATATATACTAATAACGAATGGAAAAATATAGTCCCCAACCCAATGCCTTCCACATGCCCCAACTACCATTGACAAATAAACCCCCTAAAAAGCATCATCCGTGGGGCCCGCACGCCAGTGAAAGCGGATGAAGTGAGGGGCAAAGGGCACTGTATCAACGTCCATAATGAATATTTCTGATATTTCTAGGCCACATGAGATATTTCAACATTTTGCAGGGGTATGCATGACGTTATCACATGAGAAAAGAAGGATACTTTCAAGCCTCATCCTACACTGTCAACTCAGAAAGCTATGAAATAAATTCAGCTACATTTACATGTTCATCAAGTGATCCATTCCAGCCTGAGCTGCAGAAAGAGTACTGGTTGTTACATTGGTCAAGAGCTGCTGAAGCCATCTGCGTGTTGCCAGATCATCCTAATTTCCAAAAAAAAATATATATATATATATATATAGAGAGAGAGAGAAAGTGTGTGAGGCTATGATGCTTCGCGAAATACAAAACCTTCCGTGTTTCGCGTCCGTATCTTAAATTTAAAAGTTCAAACGGCTGATCCAAACCGTTAAACATGATCTTCATATTGAACTATCTTTGAAGATCAAAATTTATTTTTTTTGAAATTTTTTGCTATTTTTTAGACGGGTACAAAATCCCTAGTTTTGGATGGTGCAGAAATCGTTAGATCAACAAACTTTGTACCAATTTAAAAAATAGTAAAACATTTCAAAAAAATATAAAATTTGATCTCCAAGGATATTTCAATATGACAATGATGTTCAACGGTTTGGATCAGCCATTTGAACTTTTAAATTCGAGATACGGATATGAAGCATCGGAGGTTTTGTGCTTCGTGAAGCACCATAGCCTCACTATATATATATATATATAGAGAGAGAGAGAGAGAGGCTATGGTGTTTCGTGTCCGTATCTTGAATTTGAAAGTTCAAACGGCCGATCCAAACCGTTGAACATGATATTCGTAATGAAATATCTTTGAAGATCAAATTTTATATTTTTTTGAAAGTTTTTACTATTTTTTAGATGGGTACAAAGTTTGTTGATCTAACGATTTCTGCACCAATCAAAACTAGTGATTTTGGATCCATCTAAAAAATAACAAAAAATTAAAAAAAAAATATATAAATTTGATTTCCAAAGATATTTCAATAAGAAGATCATGTTCAACGGTTTGGATCGGCCGTTTGAACTTTCAAATTTGAGATACGGACGCGAAGCACGGAGGTTCTATGCTTCGCGAAGCACCATAACCTTTCTCTCTCTCTCTCTCTCTATATATATATATATATATCAAATTTTATCATCAACGACAACTTATGCAGGAATAGAGTTGGCAAAAGGGGATCCGAATCTGCTGCCATAACTGTGATGGCAGGATCCTGCCATATGATAAAGAAAACGGCTCGATTTAATTTCAACATCTCAGATTTAGATGATAGGGGGTGGGGTTTTGTTTTTTATTTTGTGAGCCCCAACTCAATGGCAGGACCCTACCCTGCCATCACCATTATGGTAGCGGATGTGAATCCGGCAAAAGGTATGTCAAACATCTCACCCGAAGACAGCTATTGAATGTGCTGTCTTTCAACATCTCTGGCAGGCAACTTTGCAAGGCAGCGCATGCTCTAAAAGTCAAGAAAAAATTGCAAGAAGACAAAACTTAAATAAAAGATGCTCGGTTTGTAAGATTGCTCAACTGAAATGGACCTTAATTGAATTGAAGATCTGCAAAAGAAGACCCAAGTATATGACAAAATTTGAACTAGTTAAATCATAAATCATCGAAAGGGCAGTAGAGGAATGTTTCTAAAATGTTATACTTAAATAAAGAAGTCAGAAAACAATGGTATAGTCAAACCGCAATGCTATGTAAACTAAGCTCATCATAGGGTAACAGTAAGTGAGATGGCATAAGTCAAAATTTTGGCAAAAAGATAAATCAAGACCCTCCCGAGAAAAATAATCCCTCAACTCTGATTCCTTGTAAATACAAACAGCATACAACAGGCATGCCATGCACAGACATGCAAATTGTTGATTATTTTGGACAAACCTGGGATTGTCAGATAGGCGGAGATAGCAACGGATGATATGCTTCAACAACCGATTGGACGGTTGCTCAGCAAGTGAAACAACCATGTTTGCTAGGACAGATCCTACAGCAAAGAATCGCTCAGCAGTGGTGCAAATGTACCTCAGCCCCACATCATCCAGCAGTATCTTTTGTACTATAAATGTTGCCACCTATCATTCAAACCAAAATTACATTATCATATTGTGAGCAAAAAATTTGACACACAGAAACATAACAAACACACACATTATTTTCATACTGGTGAGGTCCTGTATGGCGTACAAATTGTGTTCAAAAGATACCCCCCAAAAAGAAAAAAAGTTGAGAAACCAAACAATGGAAGTGGAACAGTCTGGAAGATGTACAGAAAGTAGTATAAGATAGCATCTTATAACTCTTCTGGTGGAAGATCATTTCTTTGCTATCTTATAACTCTTCTGGTGGATTTCTTCAAAAATAAGATCAAAGGTTCTTCCTCCTATTACCATAAAAAAATCTGGCTTTTCTATTAGGTTTTTAATATTTTTCTCCTTCCTCCATAATCTTACAACGTCCACCAGCACAAATTTTGAAGAAAGTGGAAGAAGACTTCTTCTAGAATATTTATCTACAATTCTACTCCATTGAATTAATTATGTACGAAAGCAGCCCTATTTTGATTGCTTTCTTTCCCCAAAATAATATAAATTTAAGATTTGAGTTAAGTTGATTGATAAAATTGGAAAAACATATTCTGAACAGGGAAAGAATAAGAGAAAAAAGGACAAAAGAATAAATAGAAAACTTACAGTTTTCGAAAGCTCACTGCCCATTTCCATGGTGCGCAGACACAAAGGGATTATTTCTGTCTGAAGAAGAAAGCTGATGACATCTGTATCATCAACCTAAACAAAGAAACATGGGCATAACTAACAAAGGTATTTCTGTCTGAAGAAGAAAACTGATGACATCTGTATCATCAACCTAAACAAAGAAACATGGGCATAACTATTCAATCTCATTCCGAAGAGTTGCAGCTTTGATCCAGTTACAAAAAAATATATCGACTTTTTAGGCTTCCTTCTTAATACCATCAATTCCCAACTTACCAGAATAAGAATACACCTGATTTTGCTAATGCATGATGTATGGAATTAGATAAAATAAAATTAGCAAGTGTACCTTAACAAGAGCACCGATGACACCTAAGCTTGTCAGCCTAAGATACTCGAAAGGCCTTGATTTACTGGTTGTGTTTAAGAAAGGGTATAGATACAGTGGTATATGAGCTGAAATGCACACAAAATACACATAATATATATTATAACATGGGAGAATAAGTTCATCAATAATTGAAAAAAAGGATTTAGAATAATGAATTGCGCTATAAGCTATAACTGAGGGTTTCAAAAAGCCCTTACTCTATATCAAGGTTTCAATTTTCTTAGCTTTTTACTGGTACCAGAACTACTGGTATGGAGTGAAGTCTTTCTCCTCTCCATAAATCACAAAAAAGAACATAGAAGATATAACCGTGGCACAAGGACAAATATTGAAATATACCACTCAATATCCATAATTTTTATTTTTGTATTTAGAAACCTTGTGCATATTTGGTAAGAAATTAATGGTGATAATATATGTTAGAATAATTTACTTTTCTTGCCATAAAAATCATGAATCAAGATTAAATATAGTCTTTATTATATGTTTTCTCTATAATTTGGTGAATTTATAATTTAATGTTTGATAAATGTGAATTTTTTTATTTTATAATATTTTAATGTTTAAATAAAAAATTCTGCTGCAACGCGTGGGTATATAGCTAGTGTGTGATAAACCAGCTTTCATCCACCAGAAACTGGTAAAGATTATATTAAATTTGAGATGAGACATCAGATTTGACATTTTTGAATCAAACTGAACAAAAAAGTAAATGTGGAAAAGATACCATTTAAGAAAAGGATCCTTGTATCTGGGTGCGAAGCCACACACTACAAGGATAAAATAAAAAGAAAAAAAGTAAAGTAGAAAACTGATTTCACAGCAAAAGGGAATGAATGAAGCAGAAGCATTATTCTAATTTAGCAGACATGGGATTGAAAATCAAACCTGGAGAAGAGCAAGAGCATTGCAGACATGATTTGATGCTGACGGCGTCAGCGTCGGAGGTGAAAGTGCTGGGTATATTGATACTATCTCCTGCAAATAGCAAATCAATACAAATTCCAGCACAATAAAATTAATCAGTTTCATCTTAGTAGCACAAATGATAACAGAAATCTAAGAGAATATCCCTGACTATGTAGCAGGACACATAAACTGATACAAGATGACAGAAACTGCACAACATGACATTTCAAAAAAATCATGGACAGGACTAGACATTACAATTACTGATTTGAATTTTGATAATTACATATATATCTTTATTTATTGTGTTCTGCAATACTTATACAAATAACCATCTGACCGGTGGTGGTCTCACAAGTCATAAACCATGTTTTTGTTGGTGGAGATTCAAGTCACGCCCCATAATTTTTTTTGTTTCCTTCCAAGTCATGCTACGCAGCTCCTTGTTCTCAGGCCCAGTCCATCAACTGAATTTATGCAGCATAATTACAATGAAATTCAGAATCTGGCTGTCAAAGACTGTGTCCCCAGATATTCTAATGTGTTTCGTGCACATATCTGCGTCAGAAATGGGTGTGCATGCAACTGATACATGTTCGTGCTTCCTAGGTTCCAGGTCATCAATTAAGTCAATTCTGTCTCACTTCTTTTTAATAACACTTAGGAATGCATCGCAAGCCAATTGAGTTCAATTATCCAGTTGCCTTCAATTTAACTCTTTTGCACAAACAGGAAAAACTGAACTAAAATTTGCATAACATTTCAATCTGAATCCACAGCACACCAAGTGGTCAAACAGGAAGGAAAAAAGAGTGTTCACCTGTAGAAGAGAAGCTATAGTGCCAAAAGAGTTCCACAAAAGTGGTGCAAGGTCTTGAAAAATTTCCCTTTTCTGTGGAAAAAGAAGACAAAACTATAACTACCAAATAAAAGTATGGTTTTTTTTTTCCGAGCTGGATGACTCCGAAACAAGAATTATGACAATGCTACTCTCGGTTACAAACCTCTACAGAATTCTTCAGGTCAACCAAACCCCCTCGATAACAACACAGGGTCTGTACTCCAAACAATAACCAAATACTCGTAGCACGTGGATCGACATACAGGCTAGAATTATGAGATCACCGTACCAAAACAAGGAATTTCGATAATTGCAACCGTTAAATTAAATTTCAAATCTTGTTCTTTCGACCGAACAGCAAGATGTTGTATCGGGAGGGGCGGGGAGATATAGAAAGACCTTGGATAGATCGAGTAGGGCGTTTTCTCTGAGATTGGGGTCGCAAAGGTCAAGCACGAGCAGCTCGGCGCCAGCCATCTTCTTCTCCTTCGTTGCCTGGCCGCCGACGCTACCTCCAGTCGTGACGCCCGCCGGTGAAGGCGACTGAGGGGCCAACATGGCCGGAATATTGCCGAAGGAAGAAGCAGTGAGAGAGAGAGAGGAAGGTAAGTTTGCCATCGATTGCGACTCGAGTCGGTGAAAGAGGGGAAGAGCGAGATCCCAGTCTGATGCCATACCAGCAATGCCATCGAATCTAAACGGCAAGATTCATTTTAAACACGGTGTGTTTGGATGGTAGGATCAGTAAAAAGAATAGCAAAGAGAATAACCTGAAATTAGTGTTGTACCATGAAATATAAGAAGAGTGTTAATTTTTATTATTTTGAGTTAGTAAAATATTATTTGAACAGAAATTTGAAAACAGTGGAGAAAATAGTTAAGATAATTAATTACTTTTTAGTATTTTATTTAATAATAATATTTATTTAATACTATTCCATATTAATATATAAGAAAAAAATATTTTTTATTATTTTCACTATTTTCATAGATGATAATTCACTAATTTAACGTTTTTTATGAGTTAGCTGATTAGTACTGTTCCGTTGTTATTTTCGATTTCAATTTTATGTTGAAATTGATTGCTAATCCGAAAACAACATTATTATTCCAAAATAATGTTATTCTATACCATCCAAACACTCATATTTGGACAATAGGGGACGTTTTTTTATTTATATTTTGTTGGATTTCACTTTCATACAAAAAATGATATAATTCTACCATAAAAAAAACTATGGCAGCGGATCCAACAAATTCAAAAAGTATTCAATTTCCAATTGAACATTAAAATTGTCTATTTTCTCATTTAAACAAAATTATGTTTATTTTATCCCTTTTTTTCATTTATATATTTTTTTCTTATAAATAACAAAGCTAACCAATTTATCCTTATTCTATTTATAGGAAACAAGGTTTGATTCTCTAAGCTTTTTCTAAATGCGACCTATCTTTCTCAAATTTAAGAAATTCACGAAAATATAATATTCACTTCTCAAATAACATTTGATAAGCTTGCATGACCTCCTTTCACTCAAAGAACTCACAATTCGTTCTCTCCGTTTAGCGCCACCTGCAAAGCATCAATACAGATTAAAAAATAGCGCTTTTCATTTGCAATGTATTTCATGCTGGTTTCGAACCTGGCCCACCGCACACAGCCATAAATTCCAGATTCAAGCTGCTAACTTGTCGTCAGCCATGAATCCATGATTTGTCTAACTTGCATTACTACTTGATGGGCTTCAGATGACAGTACCATCGATACCAAGGATTGAGGCAAACCATCCCACAACTAGATAATACATGACAGGAATTTTCCAATATACAATCTGCAATGTGTCCCACCAGAGTTGCTCCCAATTGGATGTTGGTTAAGTATTTTGTAGGGATTTATTAAAAATTTGGCCGAAATATTTATTTATCTTAATTAATGTTTAAGATCATATTACTGCCAAGAATTTCATTATTTAAAATGTCGAATGAAGAAACAAAACGAACAATAAGACGAACATTATAACAAGTTCAGACATGAAGTTCGGGGCCTCAGCGGGCCGAACCCGCATACGGCCCAAAATCAAGATGCCACATCGACCCAAAACTTGTGCGATCTTAAATTCGGCCCGAATGAAAATTTTGGTCCACGATCGGCTTGAAACCGAAGCATCGTATCGAGCCATAACAACTTCTTGGTTTGAACTTGAACTAAATGGTGATTTGATTTCAGCCTCCATGCGACTTGACTTGTGCGCTACCCAATTTCGACCTTTCCCTTTGTTATGAGTTATGACAGTTTTCTTTGGTTTTATTTTGGATTTCTTATGACAGTTTTCTTTGGTTTTATCTTCTAAAAACATTCGAAGATATATAAAAGAATAGAAAAAGAAAGGAAATATGAAGGTAGTTCAAATTGAGAGACGAGAGACTAAGCTAATCCTTTCTAGAGTTTGTACGATATTTAACTGATACTTCAATTATTATTATTATTATTTCAATCTCTATTGTTTTTCAGCGATGTCCTCTTTGATTTAAGTTTGTAATGTTCTATTATGCGTAATTTCTGAATTGGCGAATGAAATATCAAATATCTGTTCAATATTATCCAATGTCTGAATTGCGTAGAAATTGACCAAATTAGAGATTTGTATGTAAAATCTTAAGTTTGAGATCAAGGGTTAAAAAGAGAGATGTCCATAACCGGACCCAAACCTGTCTAAGAGAACTAAATACATCTAGGGATCCCAGATTTGAATCTCGGCCATTAGAGAAAGTTAATGTATCAAGTATATTGTCTGGCTAATCACAATTTATAATACATTAACGATAGCAAGCCGCAATAAGGATATCACCCTAAATATAGGATTGCTGCACGAAAATGAGCAGGTACGTAATTGGATCAGAAACCCTCGGTTGTACTAACCTGAGAATGAAATCAACGAGATCATATTAAATAAAATCTTATGTGTCATGTTATAGCTTGAACCTCCTGAAAATTTTCTATAATAAGTACATATCATTGACCTAAAATATACTAACATAAAATTGTAATGTGATAACAATTATGCATATATATCGATAGCGTGATCTCGTAATTTTTTTTTAAGATTTTTATTATTATGATCAACTTAATATATATTAATATGAATTTATTATATAATAACATTTTTTTCATATTTGTTAATAACGTAAATTAAGAGGTGAACTCACCTCATGACTATTTGAAATATATTCCGGACACTGGTTCAGCTAGGCGGCTGCTAGTTGGCATCGATGGTTCTAAGTTTAATGCCCTTAATTGAAAATTGGGTACATGTTCTATTACTTTCTTTCTTTGGAAAATAAATGGGATAATAATATCTACGCATGTAGAACTATTTATAGTCTAGTTTCAGCTTTCTGCAGCACTTAAAAAATAATTTTGGGAGAACTAATTATGAATATTAGGTTTATTAAGATGGAAGATATGTAATAGATGAAGTTAGTATCATACGATACGGTACGAGTCATAAGAAAAGCGGTACAGATCATATCTCTGAATCGCAAGTCTATTGAATCACGAAAATCGTTACGTGACGAAAGAGCGATACCTGTATCTTATCGTATCGTTTCGTATCGTCATTATTTGTGATTCTGAAATCGAGCGTTGGGATCCCAAATTCGCCTTTTTCCTCCTTCCGATCGCCTTTTCCTTATACTCCGATCCCAATTTGGCCTTTTCCTTCCTTCACCTTTTCGCGCGTGCAGAGAAGACCTAATCGCCAGAGCCCTGTTGCCATCATCGCGCTGAGAGGAAGCCTTGTTGTTGTCGCGCGCTGAGAGGAGCTCGTCGCCATCGCGCGCAGAGAAACAACAACACAGCGACGATCGTCTTGCGCTGAGAGAAGGGAACATCGCCGAACAGGTCTGTTCTTTTTTTGTTGTTGGAATTTTAGTTAAGACTCGGTGAGACCGTGAGAGATCGTGAGAGAGAATGTTGACTGGTGAGTGAATTAAATGGGAAAAATAACAAATCAGGCGATAGTATGTGAGAGAAGGTCAATCATTCTAGTCATCATGTTTAACTGTTTTCTTTGCTTTTCACCTAAAATTTTATAGTAAATTTTAGGAGAAATAATACATAGGTTCACAAAAAAAGACAGTACCAACTATGAACTAGTATGGTGTACATATTTATTCTTTTATTTCACCATCTTACATAGTTTATTTTTAAACTTATTAATTACATTTTTATTTTTTTATTTTTAATTTAATTGCAATTAAATGGGAAGAAAAAAAAAGGAAACACAATAAAAAATGTTTGTTGGTCTTATTGCATAAAAGTATATGATAATAGATTGCATGTAAAATGCAATTTTTGTGAAATATATTTTTCTTGTTAGTTACTAATTCACTATAACTTCTTTTGTTATTTTAAAAATAACTTAGCGTATCTTAATGATACGATACGGTATACAATACACGATACATTTTACGATTCAACTTCTATGAATATTATTAGTATAACAGCATTTTTATTTTGATTTTCAATACTTCTGAGTATTTATTTGTGTATGATTTCATCTGATTTGGTTAATGAAAATCAAATTTAGTCTCTGATGAAGTTTAAATTTGTGTGAAAACAAACCAGTACTGGGATTTTGCATAAACCAAACAGAGAAACTCAGGAACTTTTGGGACCCCAAGATACTATTTGTTTGTACGACGAACCTAATGGAAAAATATGAATACCAAAAACTTGATGAGGGCTGACTCAGGGACTTATTTTCATGAATAAATTGAAAAACCCTCGAAAATAATAAACTTGAGAATCCACTGATACTATTGCTATCAAATACGATTTAAATAAAAAGCAAAAGAACATCATTTTAAGATACTTTCTCTATTTTCAGTTTATTTAGTTTTTCTCATTATTTAGGAACTTATTATTTATGTATATCCCCTTTTAATTTGTTTGCTTAGAATTGTATACTGAAAAAAATAGTGTTAAAATTGTCCTCGTGTATGGATCCATGATATTACTCCAGCGGTACGTTTGTATGGTTATAAGGATTTATATTTATAAGTAATATAGACATGTATCAGATAGATTAATAAAAATATACGGGACTTAATGTGAATCATATATGTGAAATTTATAAAATTTTATGATTAAAAATGAGATAAAAAACATTAAAAATACGAACTGTGTCTAAATATGTTCTAAATAGGTCATAGGAGATTTTGTGTGAGACATAAATCATATTATTATCTATAATATAGATTTTATTGATTTTTATATCAATAGTTTTTATTATAAATTCTCAAATTTATCATACATACATAATTTTTTTTATCTAAATAATTTAGAAAAATAATTAAGAGTTCGAATAATCCTCTTTAATGACACATATCACTTATATAATATAAATTTTATTGATCTATAATATAAATTTTATTAATTCTTATGTTAATAATTTCCATCAAAAATTCTCAAATTCATCATGCATATATGAAAAAAAATTCATCTAAACTATATAGTTAAGGGTTTGAATGATACATCCATCACTTATATAATATGATTCTAATATTTTTTATCCAAAATTCTCAAATTCACTGTTGCTTCTAAGACGAGATGTGGAACCCTCCAATTATAATAAGAATTGATCAAAGATGACGCAAAAAGTTGTGAAGTAAATGGTCTGTCAATGTCCGAAAGTTTTAACCTTATGCTTCATTTACAGCAGCAAACTCTGTTTTTTAATTCTCTGACATTGTTAATTAACAGATGAATCACCCCCTCGCACAAGCATAACCTTTACCAGTAAGCATTCTACCATTATTATTTAGCTCTCGAAACAGATGGCAGAATAAGTATACCACGTTCAACTAATTAAATAACACAAGTATACCACGTTCAACTAATTAAATAGCATTCCATGATAGCAGAGTCACAGCTACAAAAGTAGGGTCACAACATTGCAATAACACGCTATTAGAATACACTCCATTTTCCACATTAAAGAACTGCTAGTTTGACATCACAACTACAACAAAAGGGTTCATATAAACAACGCTTCAAACAAAAGACCAGTTGACAAACATAAAGGCAAAACAGTGGGGTGAATCATCTTCGTCTACAACCTTCCAAACCACTGCTTCTTCATATGACACTGGCCTCCCCATGCTCGACATGCATATGCCTCCTGGGAGCCGTGCAAAACCCTACAACCAAAGTTTTTAAGGAAAAAGACATAAGCCAGTGTACGAATGAATGAATTTATGAGGGCCCAAAAAGAACAATATCACTGTAGTTGAACCCGAAGGTTCAACAGCAAGTCCAAATTGAAGGGTCCAATTAGAGTCTATAATGCATCAGTTTCACATATAAATATAAAGGTAAACAAAAAACAATTTAGACCTAAAATAAAACGCTCAACTCATTCAGTTTGCCTGCCCCTTGTCCAAATAAAAATTAAAATGAGACAAACAATAAAAACAAGGCTGTGTGATACCTGTTGCATGATTTTGTTGAATTCAGAGCAAAGTGCCTTGCGTCCAGTTTCATCAAGAATAGATTCAATACGTATCTCTTGGAGAGCTATGAGTGTTGTTTCCAGCATATCCAAACCAGCCTGGTTTGCAAAGCTAAACACTGGTGAAGCCTGCAACATATCAGGAATGTTATTAGTTTGGAATCACCTCTACAGGATTTGTTAGTTATGAGACAGTTGAACTGTACAACTGCTTATTCACAGAAACATACACTACCTTCAACGAACAGCACAATATGGCATCAGAATGCTGCCAGAGAAGCTTCAGCAAGGCATCGCCACCACCTTGACAATCCCCTCGAACAAGCTCATTTCCGGTATGAGCGCTGAAATTTTCACACAGCCTTAACATTAGTACTTATTGGAACCCAGCAGAAATACAACTAAAACCTTTAAAAAACACGATTAACAATTACCTGTAACTTTTTGAAACCCATTCAGCAAGGGTCTGCGCTGCAGGGGATGCATTTGCTTGCTTCATGCCAATCTGGGTGCAACCTAGCCGGGAGGGGGCTATGGCCATGGCGACTCTTTGCACAGAAGCAACAACGCTCCTCACATACTGCCTGGCCATCACAGCCACACTGTCACGGAGGTGATTCTCGAATGCAAATTGGAATGCAAGTGTCAGGACCGATCTTGTTCCTGTACAGTTTATGTTGTCATTTGCATTGCGGGTTGACCCATTCGAACCAATCTCAAGGGTCGATGCCAGATCTAGGGTTCGATTAGTTGCTGGAGCATTCTGCTTAGTTTAAGAACAAGATCAACAAATGAAAATTAAATAGTGTGAGCAAGTTAATAGATGGTTGACAGCAAAAAAAACATTGAACAGTGTGATACAATATGCAGAAATCAAGTCACAAAATCTCTTTGTTTGGAAGAAAAGATGAGTCAATGTACCATTTTGGGTTCAAGTGGAGTAACACGAAATCCAGAAGCGAGCAAGGGGGCATCATCAGCAAAAGATTCATCAATAGGTGCAAAAACAAGCTGTGAACAGGCACCAGGGGCATTTTCATCAACTCCAGTGCATAGCTGCAGTTTTTCAAAGTCAGTTCTACTACTACCCAATATACATTTCAGATTTCAGCTGCTGAGCAAAATTTCAACATAATATGAATTCTGCTGAGCAAAGTTTCCACATAATATTTAATTCTGCAAAGCAGGGATGTGGGTTCATTTTGAAGAAGTGTAAAAGGCAGATGAAAAATAGAATAATTTCAACATTGGCAGAGATCAGAATGTATACTTGGAGAAAATACATGTCCCTTGACAAAAGAAGCTCATCTTGATTATATCCATGATGCCCTTCAAGCCTAACAACCTCCAGCAGCTGATAGTTTTCAAGTGTAAACATCAGATGCCAAGATATTTTAAAAGCAAGCAGTTACTTGTTAGAATAGATCACAATGTTATTACCATAAAATAAAGAAGTAACACTACAAAGTTGAACACTTGAAAACACATAAGAAAGCAACAATTTGAATTAGATGACTTAATCCTAACAATTTGCAGTATTAGCTAGCCACCTAGTTGCAAAGTTCAATATATCCTAACTATTTCAACTAGACTTGTAAAAAGGTCATAAAAGACCCTAGGTTAATTATCGACTTCAAAAAGGACATTCCATTAAAAACTGATAACAGGAGGGTTTATTTGTATATTCAATGGAAGAAATAAAGAAATATAATATTTAACATTAGAAGGTTACCTCCTCATTTTCAACAGTATGAGCCAGAGGCAAAATGACCTGACTTCCCCAGAAACCTGTGTTTGATCTCAGTCCAGGTGGGAATGGACTATGAGCCCTAAATGAAGAGGCTGAATAGGCATCAATACCACAGTCGGCCCACTCTGAACGGTGTTCTCTCAGGAACTGGACAAGTAGAGCTGGTGGCACATTCTATTAACAGAAGAGAGTTTTGTCAAAAGAATACATGAAAAGGTGGTCAGACTAATGTAAAGGCATTAGCGCAATACCCACAGACCAAGGCTTGTTCATTTTCAGAAAAAAAACAGGTATACTCCATAAAACCTAGATAATATAACGAGCTTGAAATGTTTTATGGAGACTGGTCCATTCTTTTAATTCTCTTTTTGAAATAATGCTCAAACCTTAATTCCTCACAGCATTCAAAACAAAACATATAGTTACAGTTACCATTTTCTTCAAATACCTTAAAAATTTACAAAACATGACATATATAAGCCAGAAAGGTAATACTAGTTTCTCATATGTGAATATAAGATATCACCCATTTAGTCATTAAGCAGTCTAAAACAAGGTTGCATTGTCCATAGGTAAATATACCAAGTGATTTTTTTCTTAAAAACTTTAAATAATACAACCAGTACCTGGAGCAGCATGGATGCTTTAGCACACAGGATACCACCGCCAAGGGCTGAGAAGAGAGCCAGATTAGCATGGGTACCGAGAAGCTTATCAGGAGATGAATTTACTGCAACAGTGACATCATCTGAACCATCATTGCCCAATAATGTCCAGCCATCATCCACAAATCCATTTACTGCATCATTGAATCCCCTGTGCAAAATGTCAATTCCTTGGTAAGTACGACGAGTAATTGATGTCAAGAATACCATTTTTTTCTAAAGGAACAACAGAAGCAAATTCAAAATAACACATTATAACAGTAAAAAAACATTACCGGCTAAGCCTCTGGCTGAAAGTTCTCAGAACAGCAGGCTGACGAGTGCCTGAGAAAGAAACCTCACCACTCAATTCAAGAGCAATTTGTCTTATATGACGAAAAGCCTGTTAAGGTAAGAAACCGACAACATAAGGTATGAGAAGGGAAAATTAATTTGTAAGTATGACTGAGTGAGTGAGAGAGAAAGAGAGACTAACTGCAATTGTTGCTCTCTGTGCAAGAACTTTTGGCGACTCGTATAAGGGTCGGATAACCTCTGGTACATTCCAAGCCTGAAGAAGAAATCATATACATCAAAATCTGAACTAGCAAAGGTTATCCAAATTCACAGGAACACAGCCCTTAATTGGGTGCAATTGCTGTTACGCCTTGACTATTAATTGCCTGGACATATAATGGTTAGTCAAAGTTCAGGTTCATTCCCGCACAACAACGCTCGCGAGACAAAGTTGATTCATCACAATTTTACATTAATCAACCGATAATTGAATGCACAAGCCAAAAATTATACTCCCTGTTAGGCCTACAGAGGGACAGCTGTGTAAACCTACCTAGCAAATATATGGACAAAACACGTGAAGTAGAAGTACTACTTACATCCCAGTCAACATGGTCAACAATATGAATCATGGACCCACCACCTTCACATGGCCTAATAAGGTACCCACTTGGAAGCATCTCAGCTCTGACAAATCCTGGTGTGGTGGGACCAGCTGGACCCCCAGTCGACGGTGTCAAGGATCTTTCACATATCTGTTAACAGAGGCATTAAAAAGAAAATCGGTCATTCAAAACCCTGATTAAAAGATTCAACATTCTTTCTTCTTTTTTGCTTTGTAATGCAAGCTCCAGATTGATCTAATTTCCATGGTGAAAACAATAATTAACTCTCTGAATATAAAAAAAAAAGACATATAAATGAGACACATATACAGTTTACTAACCACAAGACTACCGTCATCTAAGGCAGTGGTGTAACGCAGTGTCCAAAAGTCACGAGCAGCTGCTATTGTTGTAGGCGCATAAGTCTACAAAAAAGGAAACAGTAAATAGATGAAACTAAACCACAGTAATACACAGTTAAAGACATTTTAATCACTCGCATATCACTAAGAGTTTCACATTTACAAAAAATATATAAATTATGAACCAGAAACCTCTCATATAACAATGCAATGCAAAAAGAAAAAAAAATCAATGAATACTCCACATTAAAAAGGACCTGCATGTAGATAAGCTCAATATTTCCACCATTGCCAGTGGGAATGATCGTTAGAACATCAAGGCGGCGACAATCGCGAAACCAAGATGGTCGATCTTTCAGTATCTCTGCGACCTATAGAAACAAAAAGAATTAAATTGGCCAAACAAATTTAAGCTTGAACTTATCTCAAAAAATTAACATATCCACTCCTAAACCAATTCTTTAAGAATTGTCTGAACTGTCCTCCAAGCTCTAACATTTTATATTTAGACAAATCAGGAAAATAAGAGTTTCAGATTACATTCTGAAAATAGATTTAATTAGCCATGGATCTTCAGGGAAAATATATTACTGACATACCTTGGTAGGCTCTAGGCTCACAAGGCCACAGGCTCGAGCCGCAACACCACTACAATTGTGTGAAACGGCGATGATTCCAATGGAATCCGGACCAGGCTACAAAATTTAAAAAGAAAAGAGCTAGTCAAATAACTAAATATTAAATCCATTAAACATATATGGAAAAGATTATGTTGTATTGAACTAAATAAACAAAAATTTCAGCAACTAGTAATATTTCAGATCAATGTACAGCTTACATTTATCATATTTTCTAAAGTTAATTAATTATAATATAGAAGCAATACTGCAAATTCTATTAAGGCCAAAGTCTACTGAAGAAACTCCAGCATTTAAATATAATTGCAACAGAGCTTATTTCCATTTGTGAATAGCCAAGGACATGGAGACATTTCAAAGGTAATTTATGGAACTTAGCAATTCTTATACAAGAAAGGTATAGTCAGTTACCTTCATCCCCATCAATGGGACCCACTCAACAGAAGTTCCGGTCGCTTTGGACAGGAACTCGGCCAATGTCTCCTCAGCTATTGCTAGTAGACTGTCAAGCAGCGTTCATGAGAAATCCATTAGATACAGCACGTGTAAGAGAGTTAAAACAAACTATACTAAATGCAAGACACATTATTTATTCAGGAAATTAAAATTAAAACTCAAAAATCATGCAGTGTTTTTTTTCCACAATATGAGAACCATATGAGTAAAGTCACTCAAGAACTTCTCTATAAAAATCTCCACATCAAATTATTTCAATATTTATACAGAAATATGTTCACCCCTTGATATGAAATATAAGTTGCATTTTGCAACCAAATATGTCCTTATTGCAATGTACTAGATAGCAATAACAGAAGTATTTATATGAAAAGGCAGGGACAAAAACACAGTTCACCTGGCAGGGTTGTTGGCATCCCTAGGAGGGTTCTGAGACGGAGGATTTTGCTGACTGCGTTGTCCACTTGTCACCACTGACTCACAACTTGTGTCAGTTGTAGCAGCCGAAGTGTGCTAGAATACAAATTGGAAGAAAGTCAGCTATATTAACAATAGGATCATGTATGAGGACTCCAGATGCAGTTTACAATTAAGACAAAGTTAAAATCTGTCTACCAGAAAACAATGAAGTTGTACAAGCACCCAGAAACAAGCTTTATAACAATTGCATATCCTGGCAGGAGTAATGATGACACGGGAACTTCAATTTACATTTATCTCTTAGAAATTAACTTCAACTTACAAAGAAATCAACAAAAACTACTCCCTTACAGAATATGTCCCAACCTCCCATTAAAAACTAATTTTGCACTGAACAGATGACATGAAATCCCATGAGAGTATATATCAGCAAAGAAAATCAAAACATATACATGATGAATCTGTTGACGCATGTAGCCATTCTCATACACAAGTTGAGAAACCTGCTTCTGGAGGCGATCATTCTCCTCCATTAACAGCTTGTTCATTGCGGACAGCTTGCGGTTCACTGTCTGGAGACGTGATGCCTCCTTCCTCTGCTTCTCTCGACATCTACAAAGGGAGGTTTCAGTAGTGAGGACACAGAGTTAACATATAAGGCATCAGGGATGTAACAAGTTTCGGAAAATGCATACATGCCCTTCAAGTCATGACAAGTATCAATGATATCCCATACAGTTTCCTAATAAGGATTTCTACGGAATTGTCTTGGAATCGTGGAGAGGAACAAACAAGTGGAATGAGTATCCTAGATTTGAATTGGAGGGAAACAGGTAACTTTTTCCATGTTCATCGAACAGGAAAATTATCAAAAACTTCTACATTTGCAGAGGTTAATTTTATAGTTATTTTATTAAATCGTGATTGCTATGTCATTGTGCATGTTTGTTCAGACAACATATGTAATTATAATGTTGAAAGAAAAGAACTAGGAGGGCCTGGTCATTAGCTAATAACACAAAACCCAAAAACAGAAAAGAATTTGTTATAACTTCGAAAAAAACTTTAAAATTAAGGCACCACTCTTCAAATTCCAAGAGAGCACAAAAAGAACTAAAATTTCCGATAACTCAGAAAGCTCACAAATTTTGTTTTATAGTTTTATGCAAATCAAACAATGATGCGAATTGAATCGGATTATAGGCCCATAATTCTTCTCAGAAGCCCAACCCTCATGAAACTATATCCTTCATATATCTTATTAAAAAGCAAAACTCTTTTTTCTTCAATGCAAGGAGATAGACGCTGCATTGCATATTATGGAAACAATAAAACAAGGTATGAAGAATCAGTGAGCAGAAATAATGAAACTCTATTCTCCTCCGATGGATTAAATAACAGAAAAGAAACAATTTTGGGGACTCCATCACTAAAAGAACGTCATGATGAACTAAAGTTTTAAACAAGAATGCGAACCTTCGATTTTGAAACCAGACTTTAATCTGCTTAGGCTCAATGTTAGACAGAATGGGGCACTCTCTAATCAGTTGTTGCCTCCTCAACGAGCTTGGCTTGGGGCACTCGTTGTACACTCTCTCAAGCGCCTCCACTTGCTCAGGCGTATACCTCACGTACTTCCCTGCCGCATCCAGCCCCCCCATCAGGGAGGAGGAGCTCAATTTCTCCTTCCCAACCGAGGTCGCCGCCATCATCGCCATATCTGAAAGCAAGAGATCGCTCGAGACTTACTCTCCTACGCATCCGCGGGACTGAAGGCGCAGAAAAAAATAACCCTAACCCTAGATTTGTGAGGCTTCTCTCTGCGTGCCCATGGAATTTCTCTCTTTTTATCACTGTTTGGTGCTTGGTGTGAGCTCCTAGGTGTGATGGAGAGATATAAAAGAGAGGAAAGGCAACAGAGAGAGCGAGAAAAGAGATTATAACTGATGCTTCTAATATTTTGTTTAAACTCGGTCCATGCTGCTTTGAAATAATGAACAACTAATGATCGGGCCCCGCTAGAATATTTGAGATACTTGATTTGTAATTTTATAGTAGACAAATTATAGTAACACCAAAGAGGCTTCCCAGTCTATACCGTAGAGTGGAAAGTTACAATCCGCCCCCTTATTTAGTCTAAATTATGATATTTTTTTTCGTAAAATAAGCTCCATGACCGCAAGCTGGTAGAAAAGTTCCGTAACGGAAACCGCGGTAAGTTGGTAGATCTTATCAACAAAATTTTGTTTCTGGTTATTTTCCTTATAAAAATATACGATCTGATACGAATAGTTATACGTGGAGGGTATTTTTCGAAAGAATCCAATTATAATAGGAGCTCTGTAGTGAGGCGCAGTGCCTCCGAAGTTGTGCCAGTCTACAGACCACTTTCTATAAAGTAGAGAGAGAAAGAGAGCACGAGTAGAGTAGTATAACGAGGAAGGATAAATTGTTACGTGCACCCGGTGTACGAGATGGGCGAATAGTTTATTCGCTTATATCCGGGACCCACGCATATTTTAAATGTGGAAGTTGTGGAGAATATTAGAATTATTCACAGGAATAACTTTTGTATTCTTTTAATACGGGGTCTATTCTTTCGAAGGAAATGTAGGAGGGTAAATCAACACTTTACCAAAATTTAATTGTAACTTGTGGCCGTAGCCGCTGCACAAGTGTTGGTTGCTTTTGTGTCCTCTCTGGAGCCCACAGGATGCGTTGGGGCTTATAAAAGATTATCCCTAAAATTCTTACACTTCAACTAAACATAACATATATTAGTAAGATTATTATTTTTTTTAAATTGAGCCTTCATAAATTTTAACATATTATTTATTATATATTTCTTAATATTTAAACTTGCGTCACTCGTAGAGAAACGAGATTAGTTGTCATCTATATTAGACTTGTGGTTCTAATAAAATTATTATTAGATGTGGCAATCAGATGGATCGGATCAGGTCAATTTGACTTTCCTGAAGAAAATGAGGTAGGGTTGGTCGGGTCAGGCCAAGTCGGATCAATTCATATATTATTATTTTTTAGATTTTTGATTGATTTTTCTGAAGAAATGAGGTAGGGTTCAGATCAATTTATTTTTTTTAAATATCGGGGGATCGAATGGATGACATGATTTTTCAATTGGTCGGATCAATTTATTATATTATCTAGTTAATTTTTAAAGATTTTTGATTGATTTTCGTTAGACGCAGGATTGTCCCCAACAATTGGTGCCCTGATTAACTTGTTTAATTTGATCCTTTATTTTTGTACTGGATTAAGGCTCCACGTCGATTCGGTCCCCTGCTTGAGCCATTTCATGATTTTTTTTTTTGCATGATCAGAATAAATTTTACAGTGGGTGTTATGTATGATTAAACAATTATGCTCGAGATCAAAACCGATTTTGGGAAATTTTACTTAAATAAATAGATGGGAGAAGAAAGATTTCTAGAACAAGCCGCAAAAACTATTTTTAAAAATCTGCAGAGTAAAAGATGAAGCATTTAAAAAAGGAATGTTATCTCCGTTTAAACTGTATAACGCTGTGTAATTCACAAAAAAAAACAGCTCTTTAAAAAGTAAATGATATTAACCACAATAAAATCTCATAATAATTGAAAAATCAAACAAAATATAAAACAAGAGAATACGTGATTTTTTTTTTAATTAGTTTTTTTTAACTTTTTATTATTACCCATCCCATTCGAGGGAAGCCTCCTACACTGGTTGGGTTAGTAGTTGAGAATAGTGTGAGATTAGTGATATCTCGGAAAATATGAGAAGAGTGCTATTTTTTACTAATCTGGGTTAGTAAAATGTTATTTGGATAGTAACTTGAGAACAATGGAGAAAATAGTTAAAATAATTAATTATTTTTTAGTATTTTATTTAATAATAATATTTATTTAATACCACTCCATATATATTTTATTATTTTCACTACCCTCATGGACACTAATCTACTAACCCAACGTTTTTTATGAGTTAACGGATTAGCACTGTTCTGCTGCTATTCTCGATTTTATTTTTATGTTTGAATGATTGCTAACTCAAAAACAATACTATTATTCAAAAAATAATGTTATTCTACACCATAAATCACTAGAAGAGAGAGAAAAACTATAGTGGACTCTTTCCATGAAACTGAACCAACTCTTTTGAGCAATTTTAAGGTGTTGTAAAAATTCAGGAACGACAATCCTTAGATTATAGGATTTTGAGATTGAGTTGACACAAATCTAAAAAAAATCAGATGACCCTCACGCTATGCTGTAAGTTGCAGCGCAACAGAGGATAACAATTCACATTAAAGGGGTAATCGACACCTCAAAAAAAATTCAAAAATCAACTACAAGTTCAAAAGAAGCTTCAAAAATATATCTGAGTTAAAAAAAATATAGTAGTATGCCATACTCTAAAAAATATTTTCAAAGACATATCTCTAAAACTATACTTCTAATACAAAAAAAATATATACTTAGTTTTTAAAATAAACATAATAATATGCCTAACCTAAATTTTTTTTGTCGCCCCCAATTTGAGAATTTGGCTCCGCTCCTACCCTTCAACAGTACATTTCATGGCTGTTATGTTTTGTCGTGTCAAAGGATGCGTCTTTGGGGTCATGAGAGCGTTATGAAATTTTTGATGCAATTTGGAGCCAAAAACCACCAAAAACACACCCGATCGTGAGTTGCAAGGAGTCTTTGGCTTGATTTTAAAACATTCTGTCAATCGAGTATGAGCCACAACGATTTATATTTGAGTTATTTTCATATATAAAAAATAAAAAAATAAAATTATAATAACAAATTATTTTAAAAAATTACAAAAAGGGCGCAGATTAGAAATTAAAATAAAAACAGGAAGGGTCACAGATCCAGTCTGTGGCCTAATTCTCAGCGTCAATTTTCTCTTAGTTTGACGGAATTTAACATTCTTATACTTTTTAAAAAATTAACAAAGGTCTATATAACGTATTAAAATTTCATAAAATTTAGAACAACCAATTGAGAGAAAAACACCCCAAAATACAGAAAAGTTCTAAAATAACACATTAATTTTTTAGTGATCTTTCTATATTTTGGGGCGTTTTTCTCTTAAATGGTCACTCCAATATTCATGAAAATTTTGTATGTTATAGAAAACTTTGTTATCTTTTCAAAAGTATGAGAAAATTAAATTCTGAAGTAATAAGCATCGGAAATTGACATTGAGACTTAGGCTGAGAATTGAGTCTGCGATCCTTCTTTTCTTGCATTTTTTTCTTATATATATAAGAAGAGAAGGATCGGTTGACAATGAGTTATTTTGACAATCTTGATAACGGATCTCTAAATAAATACAAAATAAATCTTAAAAATGAAAAAAAGTTTATAGATGTATTATTCTACCTTTACATTGATGGTCATTCAAATTTCATGTAATTTCATTATCGTTTGATGGTTCAACAAAACCATCAAATTTTCATGCAATTTGCAACGGTTCCAATTTACACTGACAGTGGCGCGTTTACTCCACACCACTACCAGTGGCGCGCTGTTATTCGTAGATTTTAAAATTTATTTTTATCACTTTTATTATTAATAATATAATTATTATATTTATTATATAAAAAAACTGTCATTAAAACTTTTTTTTTGTCTTCTCCATTCGGCATCCAGCTCTTCTGCTGAGTGAACTGTCATCCTCCGCTCCTTGTTTCCAGTCCTCTCTGGAATGTAATTATTTCTGCTTCATGATTTGTTAGTTGAACCATATATAGAGTGATCCTATTGAAATTTATCTTTTTACGTGAGAATACCTGGTATTATCTGATTTTCTATGGATGGCAGCAAATTTTTTCTCTGGTCTTTTTGTACGCGGTTCGGTAGCTGTGCTGTTCGTTTTTTGAAACATCACATCGCAACCTTTTGCCATCTCGTTATTCCTCTTTCTCTGCAATCACAAGGCAGAGAATATAAATTATGAAAAATAATCTAGTTTGCTGGCTAGTCTGCAGTCCGACGTGATACACGAATAATTTTATTCTGAAATGTGAAGATTACCTCACTGAAGTTGCGACTGATTAGAGTTAGCGTCACACTGAAAGAATATATCAAATCAAAACATTATTGATTTATCCCCTTCTATTTAATTGTCTAAACTCACAAGGGAAGAACTTGACATCCTCTTGGTGAAACAGTTAAATATATTTGTATTTTAAGCCAAGCTAAGCGTGAGCTAGCTCAGTGACCTCTTATTTATATCAAAGTAGGATATTAAAAATATTTTATTTTTAGAATTTTTAAATATTTATTTCGAAAATTTTAAATGACTCTAAAATAATATTTTTAATAAAAATATATTATTTAAAAAGCAAAATAGATACTTAAAAATTCTTTTATCCCAAATGATTTTGATATAAAATTTTTATTGAGTAATATTAATTGAAATACGGAAATATTAAAATATATTTTTAAATTAAACTTAAAAACTAAGTTTGATGAGCTTGAGTCCACATTAACTTTGTTCTTATATTTTTGAGCTTATATTAACTTAGTTCTTATATATATTTTTTTTCTTTACAAGAGAGACCATCATACATTTTTTTTTATTTTAGGTTCTTTATATATTAGAGATCGGATCTGACACTTAATTCTTTTAAAATATTAATATCAATTCTCTCCTAACTTTAGCCGGGTTTGAGACCATCTTACATTCCTATGGAAAATATTCTTACTTGCGGTGCGTTGGTGTTGAGAGGCGAAGTATCACACAACAATCACATAATACGAAAGAAAAAATTAAGAAAAAAATAATAATGCTAGAACACACAAATTTACGTGGGAAACCCTCAAAGGAAAAAAATTCACGGTCGCTGCTAAAACAGTTTTACCATCTACTCAAAATTCAGTTACACACAATTACATTGGAGAGTTATATATTTATATATAAACAAACCCACAAATAAAATCCTAAACTGAGACATAAACTGAGCCATACATATCTCTGAGTAATTTGGATAATCTGAACCCACATACATAACAGTTGGTACATATATTATTTAGTTCAAATACACATCGCTAATATTATGTGAAATACTTTCTAATGTATGATACAAATTGGTTTAAGATCTCCATAAAAAAGTTGATTATATTACTTTAAATTTCGAAGTTTAAATGTAATAAAATAAGGTACAAAAGTTCCAGGGACTATATCGATATTACAATCATTAATCATGCTTTATGTTGACAATCGAAACAGCTCTGATAAATTATCCCAAAATATTAAAATTCCATCATTCCAATTGAAAGCACGCATGAAGTACACCGATTTTCTTCGTTTTAAAGTTCTTTCCGTTGACATCTAAAACATCTTAAATTCTTGAATCAGCCTTAAACCTCACAAAGGCAATGCATGTCGACAAAATGATTGTTGGGTTTTAGGTTCGATTCATTTTGGTTCATATACTCATTTCTTGATTCTTATTTATTCTTTTAATTTTTTTATTCTCTTGTGAGATGTTGAAAAGTTAAGATTACTAGAGTAAAATCATGATTGCTCCTTCTTGTGCAAGATTTGAACAAAAGAGAGATGAGAGAATAAAAAAAAGAGTGAGAAAGTAGAGATAGAATAATTGTTTGTTCTAACAATTGAAATATTTTTGTAATCTATTTGATTAATAGTAAGTTTGTCGATTATTTGTCTTTCAATGGAGTAAACTTGATCGAATAATTTTAAATTCTCATGTCTTTTATGTACTTATTAGACTTAATCTAACACGTGATAATATTTTTTACTTAATTGTGCTTGATTGGTTGTATGCACTGTCGTTTTTTTTTGTTTTCAAATTCTTGAGTTTCCCTTATGTGAGGGTTCTTGATTGTTTGTGGCTGTTTGAAGCTGTTCTTGTAGTTGTAGAGCTGTACCAATAATTAACTCCTGTTATATCAGCAGTATACAACAAAAACGGTAGAATGTATCAGTATCAAAGATTGTACCAGTCCCAATTTGCCCTAAAAGTGCTGCCCAAAACAATGAGACGCACACGCTGACATGCTCGGCTCACTTCATTGGACTCTACTGTCTCGTCAAAGATTCGAATTTCGGAACCCTTAAATTTAATTCGACATTCACTGTCATGCTAAAAATTAATATGCTTGATTACAGGTTTTCAACCAAATAGAATCCGTTTGGCTGTTCCGGATGGAAGCAACGGATCGGATGTGATGGGATTCGAACAAAATAATTGAATTTGGAGCTAGCTCGGAATTTGACATGTAATTTTAGAATGCGATAGTCCTTGGGATGTTATATTTATAGATATTGTTCGCAGCTTTTGAAATGATCTCCAAGTCTCCGATTATCTATCAATGTAAAAAATCGAATAAGTATCGTCAAGTGTATTAGAAAATATATAAATATGTATTTTGAAGAGTACAAAAACAAATTCAAAAAATTTAAATATTTGGTAAATTTTTTTATTTGATCAAAATTATAAGATAATTGTGAACAATTATATCTCGATTTAAGAATAAGAACGTGCATTCTTATAAATAAAAAAAAAAAAGAACGTGCATTGGTATAATGGATATACGTACATTGATACATTGAACGAATATATATTTCAAGAGGGTGAGATCCACTGAAAAAGGTTAAATTGACAATTTTATCAATAAGTTTCAAGTAAATTGGAAAAATATTCTTAATAATTCTTCATGGAAATATCTAAATATATATATATAGAGAGAGAGAGATTGACTAAAATACAACGCGTTAAAATTTCAAAATTTAAGTTAAAAATGACCGATCCAAACTGTTCAATTTATTCTTCATATCAAATTCTTGTAGAAAATCAAATTTTATATTTTTTAAAATTTTCTTGCTATTTTTTTGAGTAAGAATAAAATCATCACTATTAGACGATCCAAATTCCTTAAATCAAACAACTTTCTTCCTACCAAAAAAATAGCAAAAAATTTCAAAAAATATAAAATTTGATTTTCTATAAGAATTTAATATGAAAAATAAATTGAACGGTTTGGATCGGTCATTTTTAACTTAAATTTTGAGATTTTAACGCATTGCACGGATGCATCCGTGCAACGCGTTGTATTTTAGTCAACTCTCTCTCTCTCTATATATATATATATATAGTCCGACTATGGTGTTTTGCAAAGCACAGAGGTGTTGTGTGCTTTGCGCTCTATTTTTAATTTCAAGTCAGAAATAATCGATCCAAACCATTCAATCTAATTTTCATATAAAAATCTATTAGTAAACAAAAATTTATATTTTTTAGAATTTTTTTGCTATTTTTTCTGATGAGGAGAAAATGACTTGATCTGAGAATTCTGGTTCATCCAAAAATGACGGTTTTCTCCCTATCCAAAAAAATAGCAAAAAATATAAAATTTGGTTTACAAATAGATTTTGATATGGAGATTAGATTGAGCGGTTTGAATCGATCATTTCTAACTTAAAATTAAAAATAAAGCGCAAAACACACTACGCTTTTGTGCTTTGCAAAGCACCTAATTATATATATATATATTTAACGTTGTAATTTGATTCTATTCCATTTTTTGTGCAATTTAAGTGTGATAAAGTTTTCGATCAAAGTCTGTTAAATTTTGAGCTGTTATAATTTTTTAAAATTTGAATATATTAGATGGAATACTAAATCGCACGTCTGTTAAATTTTACTTTAATTATTAGATGGAATACTAAGTCGTACTTCAATGACATGAATAATCTATAAATTTAAAAATATACCTCAATTTTTTTTGGGTTTATTTTTTTAATCTATTTTTTTAAGAAAGCGGCTATATACCGCCGGTTTTATTGAAACCATATCAAAACATAACATTATCTGGAGAACATCAGATACCAAACATCTAGAACCAAATCTCTCATTAAAACCTACATCTAAGTAAAAAAAAACTACTGCAACCGAAATTGTCTAAGCACCTAGCACTAATAAGCAAATCACCAACAGACATATTACAGACCAAAAAGTATGCTCACAAAAGAAAAAACACCACAAACTTAATGCTTTAGAACCAAAGTAAGAAATCCATAATCTCAGAAAAACCAAAAATTAAGATATATCAACCAGTCGATCTTTTCGAGGTGTTGGAGAGAGGTCCTCTTTCTTGCGATTTACACCCTCTATCATCAACTCTCCTGCCCTAACCTGCAAAGGTAGACCTTCTACTTTCTGAGACAACATTAGTGTTAGATTAAGCAATTTAGACGCATTCCTAGCAGTACACCAAAATCTTGCTAAATGGAGAATTTGTAACCCTAGAGTTCTAATAGAGGGGATTGTTTTTTTTTTATCAAAAATGCATTTATTACGCGTTAATCATAAAATCCAACAAACTGCACTTCTAATAAGTTCTACCATTAGCTTGTATCTTTAAAAGAAATGCACCAATCCATTATCCAAAGATCTTCTATATATTGCCTCTGAAAGGTAAAATTATTAAAAGTTACAATCCATTCCCAAATAACTCTAGCAATTGAATAATTTACTAAAAGGTGATCTATAGTCTCATAAAGCCCACAAAAGATACAAGAATTATCACCCTGCCAACCTCTTTTAAGAAGCTAATGTTTGGTTAAAATCCTTCTTTTACGTACCAGCCACATAAAAAATTTTATTTTAAAAGGAATTTTAGATTTTCATACTATATCATATTCATGACTTACAACACCACCAAAATCTAACCATTCATAGAAAGAATACATAGAGAATAAACCTGAAGAATGTCATCTCCACACACAAATATCATTTTTCATAGGATTTAAAACAATGGTACCAACTAAACTATGTAAATGAATCCATTCCTGAAGATAATTATCAACAAGTTGTCTTATAAATTCTAGGGTTAAAATACCAGTTTTATATGCATTTGCCACAAAAATGACTGGGTGAACTGCAATAGAATATAGTAAAGGATGTGAACAGTAGAGAGCACACTCATTAAACCATCTATCATTCCAAAAAGAAACAGTTATACCTGAGCCCACAATTTTATTAAAACCTAAATCCACCATATCTTTGTTTTTCAATACTATCTTCCAAAAAGGAGATAATCTAGAAATAATTATATAATTTTTATATTTAGCTTGAATAATTATTTTCCATTGACCCCCTACTGAAGCATCATTAAATCTCACTAACCATTTAGCTAAGAGTGAAGTATTCATTAAGTCAATATCAATCAAACCTAAACCACCATATTTTTTACTTCTACATACTACTTTCCAAGAAATTAAATAATATTTTTTCTTAACTTGTATGGCCACCATACCATAGAAAGCGTTTCTCAATTTATTAATAACATTTCTTACATTTTTAAGAAATCTATATATTGACATCCAGTAAATTAGAATAACAGATATCACAGAGTTTAACAAGGTAACTCTTCCTCCAATGAAAAGAAATTTACCTTGCCAGCCCTTTATTTTTTTCTCTATTTTCTCTAAAAGAAAATTTCAATGATCTTTAGTTAGGGTTTTATTGTGTAAAGAACCCTTAGATATGTAATTGACAGATGAAAAATCTTACAACCTAAAATTCATGCCAAATTATACCCCTCATCATCTGAAATATTTAAAGGAACTATCTCACATTTATCAAAATTAATTTTAAGACCAGATAAATCTTCAAAAATAACTAAATTCATTTTAAAACCTTTATATACTCAGCCTTAGCTTCTACAAATAATAATGTATCATCTGCAAAGTGAAGATTAAGTATACCTTCAAAGGATCCTATTGAGCCTAAACCTTTTAAGTAATCTAAGTGTTTAGCGTTTTTTAAGAGAATATTAAGTACATCAACCACTATATCAAAGAGAAAAGGTGATAGTAGATCCCTTGACGTACATCTCTTTTACAATGAAAATAAGGACCTAAATTACCATTAAAATTAATACATATTTTATTTCTCTTAAGTATAGACTGTATCCAACAAATCCATTTAAGGCCAAAACCCCTATAGCTAATGTTTCTATAAGAAAATCTCAATTAACACGATCAAAAGCTTTTTTTAAATCTATTTTAAAAAAAACTTTAGTTTTAGAAAGCCTAACTTGATGTGTGCACACCACATTGTCCATAATTAAACGACCTTTTATATAGGAAGCTTGTGTTGAATCTATTAAAGAATCCATTATAGTAGCCAATCTAGCAGCTAAAAGTTTGTTGATTATTTTAAAGCTACAATTTATTAGACTAATAGGTCTATAATTTTTAATATTAGAAGCATCTACTTTTTTTAGGCAGCAAACATATTGTAGCTAGATTAATTTTTGAGACACCTAATTTATTTGTGTAAAAAATATTAACTAATGCAATTATATCCGAAGAGACTAAATCCCAAAAATATTGATAAAATTGAAATAAAAATCCATCTGGACCTCGTACTTTATTAGGATCACATGAAAAAACAAAATTTCTAATTTTTAAGGCAATAAAAGAAGCTTCAAGAAACTGAACTTGTGCCAAAGATAAAGTAGAACATCCATTCTAAAAAGAAAATTATAATTAAATTGATCTAGAAATTGTAGTTCCTAAGAGATCTCTATAGAAGTCGGTAATATATTTTTGCAATATATGTTGATCATAGACTACAATATCATTAATCTCTAAAGAAAAAAATATATTTTTTCTTCTTATCATGAGAAGCTATCGTATGAAAGAATTTAGTATTCATGTCACATTCTAAAAACCATTTTAGACGGGAACGTTGTTGTCAATATTGTTCTTCTTCTAAATAGATTTTACCAAGTCCTAATTGATAAGATTGAAAGGATTTTAATTCATTAACATCTAAGGGTCTCTTCATGTAAAAGCTGTAATTTATTAATTTCCTCCTGAAATATTATTTTACTTTTTTTCTTCTCAGCTTTAAGACCAACCCTTTAATTTTTTTTCTAATAAAATGTAATTTCATTCTCTAAAATTCACCAATATCTAAAGAAGAAAGAATAAAATAATTTCACCATATCCTAAATAAGTCTATAAAATCAGGTTGTTGTAACTAGTATTTCTCAAAACGAATAGGAAAAGTTGATTAAAAAATATCTTTATTAGAGTATGATCAGATTAGCCTACCCCATTTTATTTGGGATTAAAGACTTTGTTGTTGTTGTAGAGTATGATCAGATTGGACTAAGGGTAGAGACTTAATCACACAAGCATTAAAATGAGAGGACCAAGATAAAGTATAAAAAAATCTATCTAATAATGCAAAAGAGTCTGAATGAATAGATTTTGATCAAGTAAATTTCCTATCACTTAAAGGAAATTCATATAGTTCTAAAGTAGATATTAATAGATTAAATCTAAAACTAAGTTTAAATTCAAAATATTTACCAAAATTTTCAAACCTTTTCTAATAAGATTAAAATCACCACAGATTAACCAAGATGACATTTATACATTTGAAAGGTAAGTAAGTTCATTAAAGAACAACTATTTTTTAGAGATAATTCTGGGACCATATACCACAGTAAAATACCAATCAAAATAATCTTTTTTTTATTTTTGAGATGAATAGTAATTGAAAAGTCTAGAGTGATAGTATTTTGTATAGTAAATTAGTTATCACTATCATAATACCACTAGAATTGTTTATTGAAGGTTTAAAAAACCATGAATTAATAGATGAGCTTAAGAAATGAAGAGTTCTATCCGATAAAGAATCGACCTTAGTTTCCTATATTCCTAAAATATCAACTTTATTATCAGCAATATACTCCTTTAAAAGTATTCCTAAAATATCAACTTTATTATCAGCAATATACTCCTTTAAAAGGCGTCTACGTTTAACTTGACCTAATCCCCTACAATTTGTAGCATAAAATATTTATCATATATAGTACAAAAATTAATCCTTAAGTGAGATACTAAGTATATCATCACTAATATCAATGAGAGCAACATCCTTAGGATGATCACAAGTCTTATGCTTAACTTGAATATCCGTAACTATTTTCTTGAATCGAGACTTAAGTAGAGATCTGAACCTATTAACAACATTAATTTTAACATCTTCTTTTTGTCCCAAAGAAAAACCATTGTTCTCAAATAAAGAAATGACCTCAGAATCAGTAAAATTCACAAAAGAAAAATGATCAAGAATAGAATCTGATAGCCCTTGAAAGCCTAGGATGGTGGTATTTAAAGGTCAAAATAGTGCAAGAATGTAAATAACCTAAGGTAACAATGTATAAACCAATTTGGGGCTTAATGTTCAAGTGTAATGGTAGCGGAATACAATTTAAATCAATTCAATTCTCACAAGAATATAGCAATCAAAGAAATGTGAGAAAAAAAGTAAAGATAAAACAAGAACACAAGATGTAACGAAGTTCGGCTTTAACAATTCTACGTCTTGGGGACTCTCAACCTCCAACAATTGAAGTTGAGCCGATATATTAAAAAAAGTTTTTACACTTGTAGAACTTGGTCCCTTACACAAAAATGAGCTGCCAAACCTATCGGTAACACGAGTGACAACACACTCAACACAATAAATGATCACTACAACTCAAAAAAGAGTTGAGCACAACAATTCAAGAAAATATTTTCAAGAAGATCACGAAGGATCAAGTTGGGAGAATAGAGAGAAGCTAGATTGAGCTTGAACAAAGATTTGGCTAATTGAGTGTATCAATATCTTGAGTTATCTCTTTTTTTTTGTATATGGCTAGTAAGTTTTCTGGAGTAGTGATTTTGCTAGATGGATCTTGTACATTCATTGAGAGAGATGATTATTTTAAAATAAATCTTATGAAATAGTTGAAGAAACTATTTTTCGGCCTGAACCGTTATAACAATTCAAGAATAGTTATAACGGTTTAGAAAGAATAGCAGTTGGATCAACTAAGCTGAAACGTTATGACGATTCATCAAATCGTTATACGTTTCATGAATCGTTGTAACGATTACAGAATCGTTACATAATGATACACTCTGATTTCTATGCATACTTTTATGTCTTAGAATATTTTTGAGTATCGAGATGAACCGTTATAATAATTTTTGAATCGTTATAACGATTCACTGGGCAGAAGTAGTTTTCTCTGTTGTTTAAGCTCAATTTATCTTGACAAATTCAACCCAGTTTAAGTCTAACTAAAACTAAACCTAATGCGGTCTTGATTTAGCTCTTATGTCCCATCATTAGTCTTGATTCTTGTGACTAATCCATTTACAATTAATTCCTGCACAAAACTTAAACAAGGTAAATTGTAAAATTTAATATTGTTTTATAAATTGACAAACCAAAGAACATGTTAAGTGTAACAGAATCAGTACCTATACAGAGGGACCCGCACTTTTAGCATGTTTCTGTTGCAACCTAGTGCTATGCCTTAGTTCAGGAGGTGTGTTTCTCTTCCCTTTCTCAGAGCTACCAGTAGAAAGAACTATTTGCTTAGAGGTGCTTGATCTTCTCAAGGGTCCCAGTTATCAGTAGGTAACTCAGAATAAGAGGGATGAGGTATATAGCCTGAGAGGAAGGGTGAATAGACCGAGCAGCTATGAGCTCACCATGAACATTATCTTCCTCACTAATAAGTATAGGAGCTTGAGTAGTGTTTTGTTTAGGTATATCTTGTAAGGAAGAGAAAGAAGGTTGTGGAGAGGATTCCTTATTTATTATTGTTGACTAAGGAGGTAGTTCGTTCTGTACAGGGTTAGTGTTGGATTGAACAAGTTTATGTTGCCAGTATTTTCTAGTATGGTTAAAAGCCTGATCATCCTCAACTTGAAATTGTAAATCAAAATATCTATGGTGACCAGTATCATATACTAAAAGCATATTACGACATGGTAATACCACTTTCTTAGATTTAACCCTAACTATAAGTCTTAAAATTGTAAGGTTTATATGCTCTCAAGACTTAGGATTAACATCAACAAAGAAACCACCTAACTCCATAGATATACAATAGAATTCTTTCTCTTTCCATAGATCTGGCGGAAGAGTAGTTATGTTGATCCAGAGAATAACCAGATCAGAACCACCATCGAACTTCTTAAAATCATACGATTCTGCAATAAACCTAACATCTCCTAAAACTAATTCACCCTTTGAGAGAATCATTTGTTTCCACTTTGCATTTGGTGGCTTAACTAAATATTTATTTCTAGGCAGAGCACAAGCCACCCAAGACCAACTAAGGATAGGAAAAAGTTTTTGTAGATAGATTTGGATATATATGGGTCCTAACTCCAATTCATCGTGAAGAACCAAACTATTCTAGATTGTGGCCTTAAATTTTTTGTTTACTGAGTTAGGGTAGAATTTAAGTATAAGGAGAGAGTTCGCCCGAGCGACAGCTTTGGGTGAGGGTTTAGGTGGCGGATGTTGAAACATCGTAGTAGATCAACAGAACGGTGACTCAAACGACCACACGAGAAACAAACCACTCAGTTGCGACACCCTGATGCAAGATGTTCGTGGTCACCACAACGAAAGCACACTGTTTGACCTTTAGAACTACGATCTTGAAGAGATTGGATCTTAACCCTAGCCGTCTGAGAAGAAAACGGAAGAGGTGGAATTTTATGAGGAAACGACGGATCTAAAGGGTCTTGACGGTGCACAACAATTTTTAGTAATAATAAGTTTTATTAAATTAATATTATTAAAAATAAGAGTGAGAAACGTAAAATTTTAAATATACGAATGACAGTGGCGACGAAACACGCCATTGCCGGTGGCGCGTTTCGTCCAAACCTCGCGCAAGTGAGATGGAGAGGTGCTGCGCGTTTTGTATATATAAGAAGCAAACACGCTTAATGAAACGCGTCACTGGCAGTGGTTCGTTTGCACTGCCAATGGCGCTATATTTGAAATTTTACTTTTCTCAATTTTATTTTTAATAATATTAATTTAATAAAACTTATTATTACTGAAACTGGGTTCACAGCTTGCGCTATTTGAGAAAATGTTGGCGTCCGCGCTTGACCTCCAGTTGAAACCGGGGCAAAAGGGTTTGGTGCATGGTGGAACGGACGAAGCAGATGATATAGCTAATGGAGATGGTAGAACGGTATTGGGAAAAGCAACCGGTGTTGGAGGGATAGGATTTAACTATGGCAACTGATGGTGTGGAGAAGATAGTGGCAATTGAGAGAGAACGTGAGATGCTGTGGAGATGAACTGCTGCATAGATGTTTGTAAAGATGTTAACGCAGAAGATAACACCGCTGGAGAAAGAGATGCCATCTGGAGAAATCAATGGAAGAGATACAATCGGAGGAAAAAGGAAGAAGATGAGCGTTCTTGATTTTCTTGAAGCGCTTTGTTATTATGGACCGATCAAAATTAATTTTTTTTTTCAATCTATAAACTAAAAAAATATCAAGTTTATAAAATGATGAATTTTCACGCATTTCAAAACGTGAATGGGATGCTTCGAGGATCAAGGATGAGTTGATAGAGGACCGCAACGACTCGTGAGTCGTGACTCATGACTCATGATGAGTCATGAGCCATGTTATTCTCGGTTTCTCAATTTATGCAAATTTTGGCGTCTTGATTTTCTGCGGGCTAAGGAAATACCCCAGATAATATAATATCTCAAAATGGAAATTTTGTATACGAATACGAACGACAATCAATTTAAACTTTTTAAGATATCTAGAAAAACATAGAACCAAGTCCCTCCGTGTCAAATTCAAGCAATCAAAACATATATCAACCACAACCAATGAGCATCCAGTTGACATGAGAACTTAAATCAAGCTTGAAGCTCCAAATCCATACCCGTTTAAAGAATTTAGTTTTTGGACACACCCAATTAAGTTGGGTTCCTCACCTGCTCACCATATCTCTGCTCTTGTACACTTACTACTCTAACGTACCGCACTGTCTGGTACAAAGCTGGTAAAGAGGACTGATCCTTGCAAAAGTTTGATCCGTACCGGGCCCCGAATCCATAACCATATTTGCGCATGACATAGCCATATAGGCATAGACTCGCATATCCGATATTCAATTAATGTGCTCCAGGAATCAGCACAGCAGGATCTCATCCGTCAAATCCATGACAGCTCCCAATCCAACAGCCTCTGCCAAATTGGGCCACTATGTACAGTACTGTGCCACGGTCACCTTACCAGTAACAAGTTCCTCCCGTTGCCGCGTGCCACATGGCTAGCAGTAGCTGCTGCGAGCACAGTCGCTACTGGTACCGGTACAATACCCCTGTGTGTAAGTGTGCCGTGTATACTGAAACAGTACGCATTAATCTGTCATTTAATTACCCCATCTTTTGTATTTCGCTTTTGCCTTTACGACCTTTGTCTGGTACTGTGTGGAATTTATAGCTTAACACGGTAAAAGAGAAAAAAGGATATCAGAAAAAGTTTCAGAATTGAATGCGCAATCGACTGTAAGTGTGAGACCGCAAGTCCGTAACTGGTTTTGGCTTGGTTTTTACACCGTTGGGTGAAAGCGCGGTGCAGTGTGAGTTACAGTTACAGGTAGGTGCTTTTACTGCGCTTTTAAATTTGTTTTTACTCTCTTGCTTTGCACCTTTATACCTTTATATTTAGGTTTGTTTTTTGTTTTCTGGGACTGGGTTGCTTGCCATTTTCTACGCTGGTTGGAGGAGACAAGGCAAATGAATAAATGCATCAAAAGGAGAGGTGGGGAGCAGGATCATATATATTTTATTATATTTTTTAAAATTTTGCCCGGCTGCAGATCCGCTGATAAATCAAAACTTACAAAATCTGAACCCAGATATCGTGTTGTTACTTTTTCTCGTGTATATATGTCGCACTAACAAGGTTATTATCATGATAAAAGATTAGAGAACCGAGGTTATTATTGGCTTGCTATTACCTTCTTGGGAAATATTCCAACTGTACAGCACAGCAACAAAAGGCCATTCTGTCCCCCTATATCATCCCTTTTTTCTTTGACATGATAGTGCTCTCCTTTTGACAGAATAGTACTCTCCTTGTCAACAACATAACAATAAAATAATACAGCTTCCAAATTTGTTTTTTTGTGGTTTTGCACAGAGCATCTTGCTAGTTTTTACGTAATCTCATGGATGCATGCCCATGTTTTTGTATTGAACCGAGCATCCAGTCCACTATATATATCCCCATGCTTTGCATTTGTCACTTGTGTGGGACTAAAACGGTACAACTGCAAGTAAAGGATGTAAATAAACATAAAAGAAAATTGTGATCAAAACTGGCAAACTGGTGCAGTTCAAAGAGGTAAAAGGGGAGCGAAACATGCTCTGTTTGAAGTACTAGAGTGGGACCGAAGCACAATGGCAAAAATTCTTGGTTCAGTCTGAAATGCTCATTGTTGAGTGTTGAACTACCCCACAGTGGCCCATTAAGATGAAACACTGAGATTTGGAATTGGAGGAGATCATGTACCAGTCGCCTGAGCAAAAAATAGTGGTGACCTACATGAAAAGAAAAGGGCAAAAATGAAAGAGAAAGAAAGAAAAGAGGATAGCCTTTTAACAGTCCCTAAAGCCCCTTTTTCGGCCTGGGCAAACACCTACACCAACCATCTTCCAATTAGTCCCTTTCATCCTTAGTCTTAGTACACACCGTTTCTAATCCTCTCCATTATTTTTTTTTAATATTCGGCTCATTAATTCCAGGGACCAATTTTAACATCCAAATGAACTCGGCTTTTATTATCACTGGTATTATTTTGTAGTCGAAGAGAAAGAAGCATAATTTTTTTACCTCATTTTCTAGACAAATGAAGGCAGGGCGGAATCAGAAACGATCGATAGGGGTGTCCGGTTGAAATAAATAAAATGTTTTACGTCAATTTTTTTTTTATTTTTTACCGTATAATTTTTATTTTTCAGTGAACCAAAACAGTGTTCAGTGACGTCTACTTTGATTCGATTCTGATTCTGTACCTGAATAAAGGTCATCATTAGAACGTTTTTCATTCTATGAAAATTGAGAAATGAAAAACGAGACATCCTAAACTTTCTACGACAAAATGTTGTAATAAAATTGGATACAAATTAAATTGGCCAAGCTGGCCTTTCTGGGAGTTTTTACTTAAAGAGCCTAATAATCAATGTTATCTACAGAACCGGACTTAGAGGAAAGTTATTTTCACAAACAGCCTAACTAAGGGCGTGAGTTCAACTCACGCCCTTAAATCTCCATTTTACCTGCCCGAACACTGCCCAAAGACACAAAGGCGTGAATTGAACTCACGCCTTTTAGATGTTGATGTGCTCTGGTTGTTATCTTTCAAAACCACGGAAAGTGAAAAAAAAATGATATAAATGCGATATGTGGACTTAAAGGGCGTGAGTTCAACTCACGTCCTTTGGATCATTTTGCTCCCTTTTGTTTGGGCAGCGGACGGGCAGAAAAAATAGCGTTTTAAGGGCGTGAGTTGAACTCACGCCCTTTGTTAGCCGTTTGTGAAAATAAATTTGCTCTTAGGCCGTTTCTGTAGTTAAGATTTGTTTTTGGACTGTTTAAATAAAAAATCCCCTTTCTGATGTAACATAATTAGCTCACCTTTATCTTTGCGCTGCATTGTAACAAGTTATACAACAACGCGCAAAAATATTCAAAAGGACACTTCCAGTGACTTTCAAACGGAGAGGTGGGGAGGTACTCTTCTAGTACGTTGGATTGTTCATTTGTTCGGCCCCAAATGCTCCCTTCATTCCCAAGCGTGTCACAAAAGCTGGTTAAGGAGAAAGAAGAGAGAGAAGCAATGGACCTTTTTAATTTCTTGACTTGATTTTTTTTTTTAAAAAATATCCTTGGCTAAGGTTGACATGCGCATAGCATAGCTTGGTTGCTTTTTGTTCTTCGTGGGTAAAGGATCCCAAGCTCAAAAAGTGATCAAACAAGCATGACCTTGCACAGTTGCTCTATTGCTGCTGCCATGGGACCCCCTTTTCACAAGCGTCATTTATTCCATCTATTTAAATTACTCTCAGTCATCATGTTTCCTGTAATATAGTTAGTAGATTATGGAAGCCATATTATAAAGTGGTAAAAAGAATAAAAATTAAAAGAAGACACAAAATATGCATATCAGAAGTTCATAAAAAAGTTACTGTTACATGCAATGATAACAAGAAGAGCAGTCAAAATGGAAGTACTGAAAAAAATGCTTTGAAGCTTAATATTCTGAAAGGCTAAAATAAAATACCGTGTTTAATAGAAATAATGGAAAACAAAACGACAATTTATTGGAGAAGACAGAGGTACAATGCACAGAGGAATTAAAGCACTTCAGACTGACATATCGGTGCAAATGTGGTTCTGACTAGAACAAAAGATTCAAACATAAATCCCCTCAATTCGTATCCTAAAACCTAAATACTTTCATGCTAAAGCACAGCTAATAATTCCACTAGAATATAAAAATTGCTTGACTCGATACTCAGTACAGTTGTCGAACGGACCTGATTAATTATCAATTACAACAGAAAGTAACGACAATGAAGATCGATTAATTGAATAAATTTGTATCTTTCATAGATGTCTTGTCACATTGTAAACAGTCTAACGGAGAGATAAAAATCTTCCAGAAATTCTTAGAAAGCGAGTTATATATGATATATCCATGGTTGAAGTCGTATAATAGGATTTGTTTTCCTCGAGGGATGGAATTGTTTTATCTAACTACAATACCTGATGATTGGGAATATATGTGGTTCTTATATCCTCCATTTATGATGATTATTTCAAATTATGGTTCGATTGCAACGAATAAAATTTTCATTGGTTTGACGATTGCATCATTAATCTGCATGAAAGGTGTACGCAGATCATGCGATAACCAGGAGTTCAACTGATGTATGTATAATTAAAGCACATACTTAATCATCGTATACAGAGCCAAAACACACGCAATCACTCAATTATATAATTCTTTGAGACATAAAAGTGATTTCTGCTCATCATGCCCCCCTTCATTGGTTCAACACACATCATAAATCAATTCATTATCGCCAAAATCATTCATCGATCAGTAGTAAAAATTCTCGGGGCAAGATTTGGTTTTCTTTTGTTATTTCCCTTTTCTTTTTCATGGTGCTTGTTTTTAGCATTGCAAATGAGCCGAGTCAAATTGTTTCTATCCAAACTCAGCTTGAGCTGAAAATATCCAAGCTAGCGAGTTCAAGCTATACTCAATTTGAACTCGTACTTCAGATGAGTTCAATAATTATTATTTTTTTTATATTTATTTTTATATTTTCATAATAACTACAATCTAAAATATAATTTTGTTTTGTATCACATCGATTTACTTACCTATACTTTATTGATTTTATAATAAAAGTTCACATATATATTCATAGAAATAACTATATCATTATTGTTTTACTTAACAATTTATTTGATTTTATTATTTTGCAAAATAAAATTGAATTTAACAAGTTTCTTTAAGATAAATGTGTATGACCCTATGAATGCTTCAAGGAATTCAAGTGCAGACGATCAAAACTGTTGAAAAAGATTCAATAAAGATATATGATCATATTCATTTAAGTTATAACGTAGTAAACCGTTATAATGGTTACCTAATCGTTATAATGTTTCATAATACAACACTCAAAATTTTCTAAGTTTTATGAAGGCGGAGAGATCACAAATTTAACGGAACGTATCGTTATGTAACTCTGCATGTGAAGTGTTAACACTTCAAAATGTTCAACGATTTACTGAATCGTTATAATATTTTTGAAGTAGTAGACCTTATCAGAATCTGATCAAACTAGTCAAACCGTTATTAATGTTTTGTAAAACGTTCAACAATTCATGTTATCATTATAACAGTTAATCCTATACATTTCCGAGTCATTATAATGTTACATGAAGTTTTGATAAGAGGCATTCTTGAGAACTAAAGATTCAACATCAAGAAGAATTATTATAATGATTTCCTACGCAAAAATACTAACGGCTCTCTGTTAAGAATTTTATTTAAGGTGCTACTTCAGTATTGCCCAAACTGATAAATTTTTTATAATTCTAAGCAATCTGAGCACTCACTCTATAATTCTCAAAGAGCCTTACATTCTTTACTTACAAACACAAAAAGCTAAAATCTTCAATTAGTCAAATTTATTAGATTTCTTATAGTTTTCTAAGCATTGTTTAACTCTTATCTTTAAGCTTTGGCTCAATTTTTCTGTAGCTTCTAGCTGATTTTTTCTGAGTCTTGAATGCTCATTGTTGTAGTTATTTTGTTAGATTATTTTTAGTCTTATTGAACTTATTTTTGTGAAGATATTAAAATTTCTAATTATAAAATATTTTTGAGTAATAAAATAGCGTCCCGTTAGTGGGACGAGATCCGAAGACGTAGATTTCTATAACCGAACTCTGTTAACATGTCTTATATTCTCTAAATTTTTATACTTGCATCTTTTGTATTTCACATTCTATATTTTCTACAAAGTTATTGATAGAAAAGTGTAAGCCCTAGGATGATGGTATTGAAAGGTCAAGAAGGTGCAAGAATGTAAAGAACCTAAGGTAGAAATGTATAAACCGGTTTGAGGCTTAATGTTCAAGTGTAATGGCAACGAAATACGATTTAAACCAATTCAATTCTCACAAGAATATAGCAATCAAAGAAATGTGAGAAAAGAAAGTAAAGATAAAGCAAGAACACAAGATTTAACGGAGTTCGGCTTTAACAATGCCTACGTCTTCAGGACCCTCAACCTCTAACAATTGAGATTGAGCCGATATATTTAAAAAAAGGGTTTTACACTTGTAGAACTTGGTCCCTTATAAAAATGGACTGCCAAACCTATCGGTAACAAGAGTGACAACACACTCAAAAAGGTGAGTGACAACACACTCAAAATGTGAGTGACAACACACTCAAGAAAAGGTGAGTACTACAGCTCAAAAGAATGTTTTCAAGAAGATCACGAAGGATCAAATTGGGAGAATAGAGAGAAGTAAGATTGAGCTTTAACAAAGATTTTGCTAATTGAGTGTATCAATCTCTTGAATTATCTCTCTCACTTTTTATATGGCTAGTAAGCTATCTAGAGTAATAATTTTGTTAGATAGATCAAATTCCAACTCAGTCAATCAATGTTCAGTGAGAGAGGTGATCCTTTTAAAATAGATTTTCTGAAGAAACTCTTTTTCGACCTGAACCGTTATAACGGTTTACGAATCGTTATAACGATTTAGAAAGAATAGCCGTTGGATCAACTGAGCTGAAAAGGTTATAACGATTTATCAAATCGTTATACGTTTCCCAAATCGTTGTAACAATTACTGAATCGTTACATAACGATATACTCTGGTTTCTTTTAGAATATTTCTACATTAGAATATTTTTGAGTATTGAGATGAACTGTTATAACGTTCTTGAATCGTTATAACGATTCCCAATGAGATGCAATTTTCTTGTTGTTTAAGCTCAATTTATCTTGACCAATTCAATCCAGGTTTGAATCTAACTAAACCTAAGCCTAATGCAGTCTTGATTAAGCTCTTATATCCCAAACACTAGTCTTGGTTTTTGTGCACCAGTTCATTTGCATGTTAATCCCTGCACAAAACTCAAACAAGGCAAATTATAAAATTCAAGATTGTTTTGCAAATCGACAAATCAAAGAAGATGTTAAGTGTAACAGATATATTTCTTGTTGAAATTTATGATAAATTATTTTACATCAATTGTTCTTTTTGACAATTAATATTTAGTTAAATTCTCATAACATATTTTTGTTACATTTTCTTTAGCATTCGACTTATTTATTGCATTCTTTCGCTACTCATTTTAAGTTGATTCTTGTGTGAATTTATAGGAATTTTTCTATCTACCAAATCGATATTTTTCTTAAGTTGTCAAAACTTGTGTTTTGGTATATCTCATCAGCAATTAACTTAAAATATCAATTATATATATAAATGTGTTATGGTGCTTTATAAAGTAAAAAACTCATATTGCTTTAGGGTAAGATTTTATATCCCAAGATCCCAAATGATTAATCTAAGTTGCTCAATAATTTTTCATGTCAAAATCTTATGGGATATTAAATTTCATATTTTTTGAGTTTTTAGCTATTCTTTAAATTATTTTAAAATCAACTCTGAAATAGACTATTTTCTTATGTTAAACAAGGCTGATTTTAAAAATAATTTAAAAAATAGCTAGAAAGGTTAAAAAATCATGAAATTTAATATCCCATAAGATTTTAATATGAAGAAATTATTGAGAAACTTAGATTGACCATTTGAGATATCGGAATATAAAATCTCACCCCAAACCAATATAAATTTTTTTTTTACTTTCTCATTATATATATATATATATATATCTATATATATAAATATATATCAAAGACAAGTTAGTACAAATTATATTAAAAAATAACTATATATTGAGCCTATTATTTGCCGAACCAATCCGAGTCGATCAAAGTAACACTGAGCTCGAGCTCATATTGAACCAAAAAAAAAATCTAATGAACAAACCAAGGTCAAGCTAGATCCAATATAAGCCCGAGCTAATTAACTAGCTACGAGCCATGATTTTTTCTCCCAGTCCTTGTATTGTTTCATTGCTATTAGTTATCTTCTGTGTTCTCTTTCTTTGTTTATTTTCTATCAAGGGATAATGTATTCACACCTCTTGGACTCTTCACTCGTGATAAGTTGCCTCTAACTTTTAATTTTGACAAATATCCTTTTTGAACCGTACTATTTGTGACAAACACATCCCAACAGAAATTTATACTTTAATACTATACTTTAAAATGTGAAGATACCAAAATACCCTTATTTAAAGTATTCATATTTTATTAATTTTTAAATTATAAAATATCAGTAACTATACATAGACATTTTATATGTTTCGTTATTATTATTATTATGTGAAAAATAATTACATAAATAATTGAAATTGATAAAATAATATTTCTTTAAATATAAAAATATTTAACATTATGAAACGAAAAGATAACTTATTAATCTAAAAACAAAATCGAATTTTTTGTTAATTAATTTTAAGTACTCTCAAAGTATTAATAAGACAAAATAGTGTATATAAATTCTAATTGAAAAAACTAAATGCAACCATAATGTATATAAAATATTTATTTTAAGAATCTATAGTTTTTAGATAGTCATCATTTTTATAAATTAAAAATTAATTAAACATAAGTACTTTAAATATCATGTCATATTCAAAGAAGGGTATTTTGGTATTTTCACACTTAAAAATGTAGAATTAGAGTATAAATTTTCGTTTGTTTGTACGAATTAAAATGGTATAGTTTGGGATATTTCATTATATTCTATCTAAACTGCTCTATTTTTTCCTTGGTTCATTTTCTATTAGTTATTTATCTTCTATCTAAACCTCTGTATTATTTTCCGTCGTTTTTTGTTTTAATGAAATTTAGCATGCATTATAGCAGGAATAGGAACACCATGTAAAGCTTGGCGAGACCAAGAATATTTTCATTTTAATTAAATTAATCTGGCGAGCTAGGAGCACCACGTATAGCTTGTCGGGACCAAAAATATTTTTATTTTAATTAAATTAATCTAGCTTTGAAGAGAACCATTCGAATGTATTAGAATTATTTGGATAAAAAAAATCTATGGAGTGTGGACTAACCAGGCCAACATCCATTCAATTTTCTACACTGAAAGAAAAATGAGCTAATTGGTTAACTCTTTATGTAGCACAATGACTCCCATGTACACTTCAAACTAGCAGCTGCTGTCAGTTCTTCGAAAAAAAAGACTCCCATGTACACTTTGTTGATTGCAGAATTGGCATCTGTCCCCATCACTCCAAGTTCATTTGTTTATTCTTTTTAATTTTCTGATTCCGGATTTTTTTAAAGAAAAAAGATACATTTTTATTATATTAGATTCATAAAATTTTATCTTCTGTTATTTTCAGATTTTGTAATGGTATTTTTGTTAAAAATCGTTTTCGTATTTAATTTGGAGCAAAATAAAACAGAGCTCGAATTTGGGATAACAATTAAAAGGTTTTTGAATTAAATATAATTATACTGTCTGTTCCTATTGGATTTAATAAATAATACATCTGTTATTTAAACCCTACCCATTATAAAGAAAGTGAAGAGATGCACTAAAAATATGCATTGAGCATGTGCATTAGTTTATGAAAATATACTATCCTATTTTTTCTCTAACTAATTAGAAAGAAAGTGAGAAACTGTCATTTTTACGAAAGAGAAACAGAGAAAAGCCACTCTGTTGGGTTTGAAGGATTTAGATCGTGAAAAACGTCGTAAAAAATGCAAGGCTTATGGTTTTAACTTGTGATTTTTTATAGAATCAGCTGCACTCATCAGATTCACTTTCTCACGAAGGTTAACAGAGTAATTTGTAAGTCATATTCAAGTCATATCCGTTAATTTATAGTTTCGTTTAAGAGAATCTTGAGGTATATCATTTAGTAGTATCTTGATATAATACAGAAATCATGGTAGAAATTTTTTTTATCCGAGCAAACATGGTAGGAAAAAATATTCGTAAAATATTTTTTCTGGAAATAAAGGAAGGAAATAAAAGTTTGGCTTATAGACAGAGGCAGGTTTACTCATTGACTATGGGGTCAATTGGTCCCGGTCCATTGTTTTCCTAAAATTTTATTTAATTTTGTAGTGTTTTCTTTTTTCAATTTTTATGCAAAATACGAAAAAATTTGTATTAATTCTAAGAATAAAGAAGCTCAAGTTAGAATTACGGTATATATTTACAGTCGCCTTCATTAAATTATCTTTTGATTTTTTCCCCTTAGCCACTTGATTTTAAAAGATGATAAATCTGATGCGTGGTTATTTTTTTAATTGCTTCGAGACAAATAGATTTTTTTTTTATCCCCGTCAAAGAACTTTGCGAATGTCTGATCAAATTTGTGACCGTGATTAATTGAGATGGCGCATTTACATTCCGTTCAAATAAAAAAGGAATCAACTTATAATTTACTTAATATGAGGAAGAAAATAACTTATGATCCCTACAACATCTCTTTTCCATTTAATTTATCAAAAGAAAAAAAAATGTGTATAAAGTTTTGATTTCAAAATTGTTAATCCTTGATTTGAAATAATTCATCGACTGCTTGATAGAAAACCCTTGCGACATTAGAACCCTTATCATTATTAAATTATACTAATATATTGATATTTTATTTCTTTTTTTCCTCCAAATATATTACTTTTTTGTCTTGCCTGTGAGACGGAGTATTCAACAAAGATAATGTGGAGGCTTCCATTAATTAGAACAATGAAGATTAACAGATGTTGTAGGCTGGTTTCTCTGCGCTGCACAATTGGGAATATTCTATTATCCTATTAAAGAGCAATTAACATAAAATCAAATCAATTAGCGGTTACACATGCCTTTGGATGGAATATCTTTCAAATCTTTTTTTTTTTGAGAAGGTCTCACCAATGCAGCCTCTCCTCGCCACTTCCATCATTCCCTGTCCTCCTCACAGTCTCACTATTTTTTTGTTCACTTTTCATCCTCCATCAATTTTGTTCAAAAAGAAAAATAAGTTCAGACATGCTCAGCTCCATGCCAAAATTTCTCCAAGCCTCCTACTCAATCTATAGAGCAGATTCGTGTGTATAGAACTATGGACGTAAAAGATCCCCAGTGTTGAAGGCGGACCCGTTGCACAAGCAATCATAGTCTGTGGCTGGGCCCAGCATAGAGAGGTGGATGGTGGCGCATGTTCCTCGGGGTTCGCTCTTCCTTTGCTTGCTTCGCACACCTCGCTGCTGCGGTGCACCACAAATGTCTCCCAATCAAGCTGTCTTTTTTTTTTTAAATATTTCTATTTATATATTACGGGAAGGTACGAGTGGTCATTTAGTGCCGGCAGCCAAGTAATTAGATCCTCAAAAATCATGAAATTTAATATTTCACATTAACATAAATAAATTATTGAACAATTTAGATTGATAGGGCTGTTTTTAAAAATAATTTAAAAAATAGTTAGAAAGCTCAAAAAATCATGAAATTTAATATCCTACAAGATTTTGACATGAAAAAATTATTGAGCAACTTAGATTGACCAAAATTATAATAATATAATAATAATAATAATAAATAATCATAATCATAATAATATAATAATAATATAATAATATTTATAATAAAAATATAATAATACAATACTAAAATCATAATTATTATAAATTATAATCATAATCATAATATAATAATAATAATAATAAATAAATATAATCATAATAATATAATTAAAATATAATCATAGCTATAATCATAATAATATAATATAATATAATATAATAATAATAATCATAGTCATAATCATAATCGTGGCGGAGCCAAGATTTTAAATTGAGGGGGCCGGATCGAAGGGCCAGGACATTTACTACGAGAAAAAATATTAGAGTGGGCGGATATACAAATTTTTAATTTTTTTACGAAATTATACATATTTTTTGAATATTTTTGAAAAATTAGGGGGGGGGGGGGAAATTGGGCCCACCCCCCTCCCTTGATCCGTCCCCGATCATAATAATATATTAATAATAACCATAACCATAATATAATAATAATGTAATAATAAAATTATAATTATAATCATAATAATATAATATAATAATAATAAATAATCATAATTATAATAATAAATAATCATAATTATAATAATATAATAATAATGTAATCATATTTATAATCATACTATAATAATATAATACTAAAATCATAATTATTATAATATAATAATAAATAATAATAATAAAATTTATCATATAATAATAATACTAACAAGTGATGTTAATATAATAATAACTAGTATACCGGATTATCACTCTTTCGCACTCTTCTACTTAATCTAAAATTCGTTTGACAAATTAATTCGTCGAAATAGCTATTCTATTCTAATTTTTTGCTATTCCATCAAGTGCCAAACGTACCCTTATATATTACTTGCAATCGTCAAGATTTTCAAGAATAACGTGTAATTATTAACATAATTTGTTGATATTAATATTGTTTTTCAGGCTCGGCTCAGAGAAAAAATAATATCACTTTCATAGTAAATATATTTTTTACAATGATTATAACAAAAAAATTAAAAGATAACACAGTTATTGCATGATTTTTTTACAAAGAAACGAATATTTGTTCTTGTTCACTCTCTTGAGTTAGGAGATAGAGAATGAAAAAAAACTCCTCCAATTATATTACATAAGGTCATAAAATATAATCCAGTGATGTAACATATTGACAGTGAGTAATCTAGAAAATTTGAACCGTATAACTTCGTTTATGAAGTATGGATTTTGTAACTTGTTTAATGTCACAATTACAACTTTTACTTCTCTCTCCTCATTTAGTCTTACTATAATACTTAATTCTTAATATGATTCAACTTTTTATTTTATAATATTTATAATAATTATTGATACTTATTAATTTATTATTATTACTATATACATTTTCAACATTTAAAAATGTGTTTAAATCCTATTTAATGTGAAATTTCATTAAATATAGTTAAAATTTATATTTTTAGTTATTTATTTGAGGATTTATTATTGGACGAAATTTAAATTACAACCCTAATGGATTTAGTATATATGTAAAGTTGTAAACAGAACATTTTAGGAATAATAATACTATACTTATATCTCTATCCACTTTTTCATTGAATGTATAAAAATATACATGTGGCTAGGATATGAAATAAATATAAAAAATTAAAATACACACATCTGATACTAAAGAAATAATTGACAAATATTTTGAATTGCGCAATTGATAAAAGTTACTGATAGGTATGCACATATAATGAGAAGGACAGGGTTTGGCTAGATTGGCTTGATAACCCGAACAAGTGATTACTCAAAACAATAATCATTAATTTTGAAATTCGACAAATAAAATATTAATGTTACGTCACACACATTGCATGCCTAAACATTAAAGAAACTCGAATGAAATCCGATCTGAAAAAGAAAATAAACTCCAAAACGACAAAGAATATATATTTTTTATTATTCGATGGACGGGGACATACAAATTCTAATCCATTACTTAAAATACTAATTTAATTTCTTTTTGGTTGGGGGAGGTCACCGGATTTTTCAATAAAGTTTCCGATGATTTAAATATAATGGTATGTATGATGCATATAGGTGGTCCATACAAATGCAGAGGGAGCAAGTTTCAAACTTGCAGTGCCTCCGCATGCCTCCCACATGGTATTATAATTAAATTGACATAATGGACAAAATACATGAAAATTTTATCATTTTGCGTTGAAGTAAACGTGAGAAGGAAACAAAAAATGCATTAAAGGTCAAAACCATGCTATGCCAAATTGCCAATGCCAATGAACTTTATTAAATACAGGACCACGAAGTTGTAATGTTTGAGGGAGCAAATTTTTTCTATTTTTATTTTTAAAAAGTCTATGATAGCCAGTTTCATCGACTGAAACAAAAGTAAAACCTTAAAAAACGAATCCGGTGACCTCCACTCATTTGTTTCAGGAAAAGTTAGTTTATTGTCACATAAATTTATGAAATTAAAAAAAATTACACTTCAAAATACACTTTGAAATAATGCTAGTTTCAACTAGAGATGATAATGGACCTGATATGATAGAGTTTATATTAAATTCAGAGTCCGATATGTCTTTCAAAATTCTTGGTCTGGCCTATCCGGCTCTTATCTACAGCTCCAAAATTGATAATCCGGTCTATTCGTAATTCGGTATGAGTTGTTGCATAATTAATTAAATTTTTTATTAAATATTTCTCTCTTCTTAATTATATTATACCTTTTAAAAGATTATTATTGTATTTACTTAAGTTTGTAGTTTGTATATCTTTAATGAAAATATAGAATATTAATACAGTAATTAAATATCTCATATATGATATATCGATATTTTTACAGCACAAATGTATATATAAATGTTAATAACTAGTGTTATTATAAGATTTAAGGGATAATATTATGTTAAGATTTATGAATAAACAAAATAAGTTATTGATTCAATATGTAATAATATTACACATAACACATAATTGCATATTGAATTTTATTGATACTACGAGTCAAGCTGGCGAGTCTAATTTTAAACTCGTACCCACCCGACCCGACCCTACCCGTTTGACCTCTAAACCGGACGAGTCAACTGTTAGGTCGGGCGAATCCGAACATACCTGATGGATCTTAGACTTTATTGCCATCCCTACTTTTAATAAAAATATAGTATTTTATTGTTATACTGAAAATACCTTCAATTCATGCGGTGACAAGGGCAACGGCGGCGAGAAGTGATATTATAGCAGCAGCAGAGGCATGCGGCAGGGGGCAAGGGCAGCAGTGGCAGCACACGAGGACGACGACAATAATAGCGACAACGGTTGAGGATATTTCAAATACAACAATGAAATATTATATTTTTAAATTAAAATTTTAATTTAATAAAATAAAATTGATTTTTTTAATAAAGTTGAGTTTATAGTGATATTTGTTAATTTCAATTTTTTATAGTGACAATTAATTAATATTTCCTTTGTTCTATACACGCGCTCAAGTTTGTGAACGCATGCATCTCAATCCGTATACCAACCAATATGGTCCCAATGTTGATCTATATAGTAACAAAGTTTCAGCCAATCGTTTTGCAACCTAGATCTCGCATCAAACACAGAAGTTCTTATATAGATAAAAAAAAGATTATCTCATAAACAGATAAATACATATTTGAACCACAATCCTTTGTTAAGCAATCAGGGGCGAAGGGAAGAGTGCTAGAGAGCTTGACACCTTCATAATTTATGCAAATTAGTAAAATTATTATTTTTTATTTATATTTATAAAATATTTAGTTACTAAACACTCTCATAATTCTATTTTAAATATATGAATCATTAAAAATCTAAATTATAGATATATTTTAGCTCAACTACAGGCCCATTCACTTCATTTGATTCTCAATTTAATTTTTGACAGTTTCTTTCCTTTCTTTTGACTGATGTTGAATGATAATTTTGTCCTTCTTTGTTTATCCTCTATCATTATAACTCATAAATTAAAATATTTTAATCTCTCGATATCCTCCAAATTTAAATTATAATTTCATCCATGCATCCAACAAGCATTAGAGTTACCAACAGTTAGGGGCGGATGCAAGATTTTGATCGGGGAGGGGCAATTATCGGATTGTAATAGTTTATCGGATTCAAACTCATTAACTAATCGGATACTAAATAAAAAATAATAATTTAATATATATTCTTACATAATAAAAATTTTGTTAAAATAATAATATTTTATATATTAAAAATAATAACAAAATAAAGCTCAAAGTAATAGATAATCAAGTTGATGAAGTAAGTTTTCATATACAGAACTTTATATTTTGATATTTTTGCATAATTATTTTATTATACATGATATTAAATATTTTTTCTTAATAAAATTAATCAGATAATTTAGGGGGCAAAAATTTTTTTCAGGAGAAACAAATTATCAAAAAAAAAAAACTATTTTTCAAAATTTAGAGAGAACAGCTGCCCCTGAAATGACTATGCATCTGCCCCTGCCAACGGTACCTCGAGATCGTCAGGTCCTCGCGCCGGTGTGGTCATTTGAGATGATATCTTTTGTAAGGGATAGCGTCCATATTGAGATGGTTCTTCGTTGCCTATTCGTTGCTTCTGGCCTAGATGTCAAGGAACTAGTGAAATAGATTCGCTTCTTATTTAGCCCATTTCATATGGTGAAAACTTTACGGCCCAGACCATTAAATTGGCCGCAGCGCAGTTAAATCGAAAGATAAAATAAAATACTAAACGACGCCTTACCATATTTTCAACTATTCAAGGCCCGGCCTAAAATACTCCGAAAAACCCTCCTCTCTTCTCGGTTGCGATATATAAAACCTTCTATCGTGTTTAATTTGGCTCCCTCTGCAAAACCCTAGCGCCGCCGCCACTCCCAGGTACGCGCTCTTGTATTTGTTCTCCTGTATTTAATCCGCTTCTTCTTCTAACTTGTCACGCGATACTGATTCGGTTCTTGTTCTGACAGCTTATACATCGATTCTCTCTCTCGATCTACGATCTAAGCTCAAGACAAGTTAGCAATGGCGTAAGTTATCGTTACTGTTCTCTCTCTGAATCTGTTTACGGTGTTGTCTTTATAGAATTCCGATTCGAGGTTTTAGTTTTAAGATATTTTCGTTTGGATCATGGGCCGTAAAGGGAATTAGATCTTAAAATGATAACAGTGCTTTGGTTTAGAGTCTCGCAGAGGGAAGTGCATGGCGACTGGTATTATTCATGGAAAATTATAGCTCTCGCAATATTGATTTGTGTTTAATCATTAGGGAACCTGGAGCTGATAATTTTCATAGTCCTGCTTGTGTATCATACATTGCCATAATGATGGTGCACTTCGTCCCGTGAAGCAACAAATGGAAAATTCTAGGCATGATATCCATGTGCCCAATTTTGTATTTTACTGTACAACAAAATAAAAAGAAAATAATGAAAATAAAAGCACTAAGCATAAAAACTAACTGCCCATTGAATTTATTACTAGTGAGGAGGCAGCAGTTGAAGCACCAACCCCAATCCTCGGTGAGCCCATGGATCTCATGACAGCTCTCCAACTTGTGCTGAAGAAAGCTGCAGCTCACGATGGCTTAGCCAAGGGTCTGCGCGAGGCAGCCAAAGCCATAGAGAAGCATGCTGCAGAGCTGTGCATTTTGGCCGAAGATTGTGACCAGCCTGACTATGTCAAGCTCGTCAAGGGACTATGTGCTGAGCACAATGTGCACCTGATCGCTGTGCCGGCCTCGAAAACCATCGGCGAGTGGGCCGGGGTATGTTGCCGTTATTTTTATTTTTTATTTATCTTTGTGTGCACCGGTGTTGCTGGAAAATTTTGTTCTTGGTATAAGAGGCAAGGACAAGTCAGGTCATGAGGTTTATGTTTTATTCTGGAAGCTGAAGGTTTAGGATCTAGTTCTGCCAGTTCGGGGATGGCTCAGTGTGAATATTGAAGGTAGAGGTGGCAATTGGGCGGGTCAGTTCGGGTTCAGGTCGGGCGGGTCAGTTCAGTTTGACTTTCTAGAAGAAATCGGGTTGGGTCGGGTCAATTTAGATGTTGTGTTTTTTCAGATCTTTGATAGATTTTGATTAGATTGCAGGTCATTTGATCTCGGGTCGGGTCGGGTGGGTCAGTTTGAATTTAAAAAAAAATCAGGTCGGGTCGGGTTCGGGTGGGTCAGGTCGGGTTCTGCCACCTCTATTTGAAGGACATAATTTGCAGGTCAGGATGTTTTCCATTGTGAAAGCTTTATGCAAGCTAGTCAGCGTATTAATGTTTTATGGTAGATGATGAAAGAGATTGATGCAAGCTTGTCGGCGTATTTATGTTTTATGGTAGATGATGAAAGAACTGATGTGCAGGCTTAAAATTCAGCCTTTTAGAATTTAGTATATTTATTATAAACATCAGGGGTTTGGTTGAAGGGAAAGTTGCCAATCATATCCTTTTTCTCAATAAAATTAGTTTCACTTGTGGTGAGTAGTGGGCTTGTCATGTATAAATTTGTATACTTGGTTTCCATGGACTTCAAATATTTTTTTTGGGTAAAACTAATTCCTACCTGATGTTATGGGCAGCTTTGCAAGATTGATGCTGAGGGGAAAGCAAGAAAAGTTGTTGGCTGCTCCTGCCTCGTAATTAAGGTCCTCTCTCGCTCTCTCAACACACAATCGAATGATTATGTCACTTGACACTTTCTAGAAGTGGCAATATTATCCTAATTACTGGAACTCTGCAGTATATTTATTCTATGGCTGTAATGTTTTGTTTTAGTTTTGTGATGATAGTGCTTGACCAGTAGCAAGTTCCATTTCTCAAAATATCGTTGCCTTAATTTTTCAGGATTATGGAGAGGAGTCGGAGGGGTTGAACATTGTTCGAGAGTATGTGAAGTCGCACTAAGCATGGTGTTCTTCTGAATTAATAGTTTCTCTGAGGATTTTTGGTTGTGCTTCTGTATTTCTCAACTCATGTTTATGGGTTTGTTATTTGGGTACTCCTGAAAGCTTTTAAGAGAATGACCTGAGATTGTCAATTTTGATCCTTAGTTAATTAATGTTTTATTATACTTTCATCATGCTAGTTGCTTGTTATGTTGTTATTGCCGAAGTGTATCTATACCTTGGTTTTTTCTCTCTTATATAACAGCGTACCTCATTCCACTTGACTTGTGACTTGTAAGGTAATTGTGGGAAGAACATACATCATCTCATCCGGCCTTTTCAAGAGCTGAGATTTGGACGGAAGTGCATGATGAGGTGCAAAAATCTTTTCATGGGGTACTGAAGCTGCGTCTCTCAGTGAATTTGCACCATATGAAAACTTTATTAAAGGGGGAGCTTACGCAAAAAAACACAACAAAAAACGCATGATGCAAATGTTGGCATCAACTCTTTTTCAGAGTTAAATAAGAAAGGATGGAATTATTTTAAGGTCTTAAATTGCAACTACCTGATACCTCACTTACCAAGTGCATTTGAGCAAAGATTAGTTCTAGTACATCAGCTTCCGCAATTGAAGTCTTAGGCAAATATGGTACTACAGTATAAATATTAAATTGAAGTCGATATCAAATTTGAAACCACACAGTGCTGGAAGCCTGGAACCATATATGTGACATGACAAATGAAAATGACATTCGATATTCTATATATGTGCATGACAAATTGAGAAGTATGCTCATGTACCCAGCTCATAATTTTACCAACCACAAAATGTCACTGACCTTGCAACTTACTCTGACTTGATAATCTCCTCAAAAAGAACTCTGACCATGTCAAGCCCGCTTTCGACTCCAAGAAGATTCCCTGTATGGCTCTCACCTTATTTCACAGTTTTGTTTGATGTCTAATTCTATTATATTGTTCAAAGCTACTGTGGGCTTAATTAAAAAAATATATCAAATCTTCAGAGCTACTGATTACTGCATGTCACAGTTACAAGTTGCACAATTAGATTTGCAGCAATTTTAGACTGCAAACAGACTCGATTTCCAATCAAATACCTAGGACTTCCACTTTCTGATAAAGGATTGAGAAGACAACAATATAAGTCACTTGTAGATGGGATACAAGACAGACTTCCACGCAGGCTAGTTAGCTATCAATTGCAGGAAGGGGTGTTTTCATCAATGCTGTTTTATCAGCAAAATAGGTATATTTCAATGTCCTCATGCCTGTTACCAAAGTGGTGATCAAAGTGAACGATAACATAAGAAGGGATCATTGTGCCTTGCCAATTGGAGGGTAGTGCAGATGAGCAGAAATAATGAAGGATTTGGTATAAGAGACCTAAGTATTATAAATAAATCTTTAATGACCAAGTGGACATGTTATAAATTTTTGGAAATACTATATTTTGGATAGGGTTTATTCTCGAAAATATATCTTTTTAGTTTAGTTTTAATGTTTTAGGATTAAAATTGCATAAGTTCGAGATACTGCTGAGTTTTAATTTGTATTTCAGAAAAAGAAGGAAATCCAAAAAGAAAACAAGAGAGAAATGCAGGTCAGAACCAAACGGGAGAAGGTTGGGACAAGAAGGAAGAAAATGTGCGAATCAGAGAAAAACTCGAATAAAATTCAGCCTTTTTCCAACAACCAACTCCAGAATTCGGACCGAATTCTAGAGTTCAGAAGATTTTCACACAGCCAGATTTTCACACACAAATGTTGATCCGAATCAAACTGGTTTAGTCTGAATTCTGGGCGCTAGAGTCGATTCTGGGTGGTTTCCTTTGCGGTTTTTGATCATTTTTTTTGGTTTCTTTATATATAGGGTCTATATTTTGCTTGAGAGATATTTGGACGTGGCTAGGGTTTTATTGTGGCAAGGGAAGAACTATTTTTAGGGAGAAAAGAGAGAAAAAAAGACAAAAAAAGATAAAAAACCAGAAGTAACACTTTCTAATATGGTTTTCTTTTACTTTCCTTATTTACTATGATTATTTGTGATTTTCTCTCCACTATAAGGGTGTGTTTGGATGGTGAAAGGATTAGTATAAGAATAATACTATTTGGATTAGTAGTTGAGAATAGTGTGAGGTTAGTGATATCTCGGAAAATGTGAGAAGAGTGCTAATTTTTACTATTTCGGATTAATAAAATGTTGTTTGGATAGAAACTTGAGAACAGTGAATAAAATAGTTAAAATGATTAATTATTTTTTAGTATTTTATTTAATAATAATATTTATTTAATACTATTCCATAGTAATATAAAGGAAAAAAATAATTTTTTATTATTTTCACTACCCCCATGGACGCTAATCCGCTAACCCAACGTTTTTTATGGGTTAGCGGATTAGCGCTGTTCTGCTGCTATTCTCGATTTTAATTTTGTGTTTGAATGGTTGCTAACTCAAAAATAATATTGCTATTCCCATAACAGTGTTATTCTACACCATCCAAACACACCCTAAGGGTATGTTTGGATCGTGCAAAAATAGCGTAAGAATAGAGGAATTGAGAATAACACATGAGTCAGGTATGTTTGGATGGGTCAGGAATAGCAGAATAGTTGTTGTTCTCGGATTATGAATAACAGTTGTGCATCCAAATGCAAATATGTTGTTCCAGAAAAGTGAGAATAACCGCTATTTTGCTATTCCATGGGGGAGATGGAATAACTGTTGTTCTTCTCAGCTCTCCATTATTATTTCAAATAAATAATCCAAATAATATTTCTATCATTCGAAATAGCATCACATTTTTACTATCCTCGCACTAACAAAAAAATCACTATTTTTTCACTATCTTCATGTGTTATTCTCAATTCCTCTATTCTTGCGCTATTCTTTGCATGATCCAAACATACCCTAAGAGAGTAGTTATGTATCTAGGGTTAGGCTTGTAAACTCGAAACTTGGTAGCAATTAATCTTACTCATTTGTATTTTTATCTCTAAATTTCTATAAATTATTTTTGTGATTGAATTGATATTGTGCTTGTTTGAATTACTTGGTATTTGTGTTAGTAATTCATTTAGGATTAGAAATTCTAAGTAGCGTAGATTAGTAAGATACAAATTGATAATATAATAGCACAAGATTTCTAACCAAAATTTGATGGTACTCGGATTCGAAAATGGTATCTAGTTTTAAACGAAGTACTTAACCGTGGAATCTAGATTAGATGAGATTTCTTCTAAATTATTTTAGTAATTGATTAGAAGTACTTAATCATAAATAATTGATATTTAGTAGTTTAGAATTACTAAGATTTAAAGAACTTGAGTTGTTAGGACGAAATATATAACTACGAAGTCTGAACCGATTTAAGTATATTGTTAAATCCTAATCAGAAAATTAACACTAACTTAGATAGTAATCCTCACATATAATTATGATTATTAAAATATATTTATGATTATTAAATGAATAAATATGATTTAGAGATTCAAATATTTCTTTAAATAATAAGCATAAACCAACTGAACTTTCCCTTAATACGTGGTTATTTAAAATTATGGAAAAATTTCAACACAAACCCTTATTCTTTTAACTTAAAAAATGAAATAACTTTCAATTTGTTACTTCCCTTCCTAAGTGTGCATTCAATGAAAATATGACTTTATTGACAACAATAATTACAAAATACCTTTGATGCTACTTTATTACTACTTTGAACAAAATGAGATTGTAGTGATCTTTCAATTCTTGAGCTCGAACCCTCGGATCCTTTGAGACATTTTTCACATATTGAACATTTTTTTGTGCTTTTTGTGAATATTAGGTAATATCTCTTCGTGATCCATTATTTTGAGCCCGACTTTGTGACACATGTTGACCTTTTAGTTCATAAAACCAACCATCCGGACATCTAAAGTAAATTTTATTTGACCAATTAGGATTAAATTTATCCCTATTTTCATGACGGTTGTGTCTATTTCTATTCTTTTCATGTGTGTAGTTATATTGATATGCATGATTGAATTGTCTTTTATTATCTTTTATCTTTTTCATATTTTTTTCTTTTATTATATGATTTTTGAGATTTTTCCCTTTTTCTTTTGGACTTTTGGTATTCTTAGACACGGGAGGAGATTTTGCCTCCACGAATTCAAGTCCCGTTTTGTCATGGGCCCTTTGACCCATATGCAGTTTCTCGAGATCCATCTTGGTGCTACGTCTCAAACAACTAGTTGTCCTCAAAGCTCGATTTTCGGTCTCCAAATTTTACAATTATTTTAATTTTTAAGTTCTTTAAATTGAGTCTCATATTTCTTTACCATAGATCCGAACTCAACAATTTATGCATTTAAATCCCCAATCAACTCCCCCCTTATGATTATGACTTTGTTTACTTCATCAAGCATTGTTTGTAACCTATCATAATTTTGACATTTTACCCCATCATTCAAAGAAATGCTTAAATCATCTCTTTTATGTATTTCATCAAAATTATAGTCATCACTATATAAAAAGAATTTAAGAATACCTTATTTTTCACAAGTGAAAAAGTTGACAAACTAGCTTTTTATTGTGACTCAAGCTCTTGTTCTTGAACATTGCTATGTTTCTCAGGAGTTCAATTGTCTTGCTATCTGAGATATTCTTGCCGGCAATGATCCCATCAATGTCGATCGTGGAGGGACCTTCTTCAACTCGTGCTACGAGTGCTAAATTTAGCTCTTTCTCATCTCTTGACTCTGCACCTGAGTCGTCAGTGTCGCTATTATTGGACTCAACACTCCACATTGCCTGCATCGCCTTGGCATTATTTTTGTTCTTGTACCCATCATTTTTGTGCCTTGACTTGCAATCTTACTTCCCCTCATCTTCTTTATTTTTCAGGTGGGGAAAAACTTGAAGCATGTTTGGTTGGTGTGCCCTTCTCAGTGACAGGCGAAGCACACCACCTTCTGATTTTCTTCCTTCCGTTCCTTATTATACTTTCGCTCAAAACTTAGCATATTTTAAAAATATTTTGGAAAGGAGAAGTGCATCCTTGGAAGATTCGTGATCAAGCCTTTGCACAAAATCTGTCAGTTGTGAATTGGGAACTGGATGTGTTCGAGTGGTTGTGAGTAGAAAATGCTATTGCCTTGAATGCGTGCGTGAGCTCACCGGTTTGCTTTAGAATTTCCTCAAAACTCATCAAGTGAGCATAAATCTCATCTGATGTGAAGGTGGCTTGCACTGCTTGCATTGCTTCTAGTGCGCTCATATATCCTTCCCATCTCAGTCTTCTAAGCATCACACGTAATAATTTTTCTACAACTTTCCCATTAGATAATATTTCTCCCAATTCACTAAACTCATTTTATATATGTATAAGTCTATTATACATATTTTCTATGGTTTCACCCTTTTCTAACATAAAATTCTCAAATTTGATTTCAAGTTCGGTAATTTTGTTATTTTTAATTTGTGAATTCTCTTCATATCTTGTAATCAGGGTATTCTACATTTCATTTGTATTGGTCATATTACCGAACAAGAAGGCTATTCCCTCACTTACTGAGTTCAAAATAGCATTCACAATATTATCATTTTTTTCTTTTTATAATTAAGGACTCAGTTGTAAGTATATTGGTATCCGGGTTATATTTTGGTACATAATATTTTTCTACAACCTCCCAAATTTCTAATATATTTAGGTAATTAACCATGGTATTTTTCTAGTGACTAAAGTTCTTTGTGGTTTGGCCAAAGATCGGGGGTTCTTTCACAAATCTCGGTGGTGGCATTGGTAAATTCAATACAACTTGCTCTGATACCACTTTATTTTTCCAGTATCAAATTTACCACAGAAAATAAATAAATAAAATTAGAGAGAAAGATAAAGAACACATAATTTAACGGAGTTTGGCTATGAAGAGTCTACGTCTCTAGGACCCGCAATCACAAGTAACAAAGAAGTTGTCGGCCAAAATAAATAAACGGGTGTGGATAACTAAGTCTCACTAAAGAACAATAAAGATCTAACTTCTCTCAAACTCTCAAAGAGTTTTACAAAATAGTCTTGAGTAGAACAAAAGAGAATAAAGCACTTAAAGAACTTGACGGCTAGGTTTTGTAGAGTAAAAATTATCAAGTTTGAGAAGAAAGGTAGGTGTATATATAGAGATACACCAAAATCGGCAACAAATCAGGCAGATTCATTGCAATAGTTAGGTCAGAGAAACCTAGCGCATTTAACAGTTACAACATATATAAGATCCGTTATAACAAATATCTGAGGGAATTATTCTGGAGCTTTTTGGCCAAATTTTATACACAAACGATTTAATCCGTTATAATGGATATTGGGATCCGTTATAACGTTTAAACAATGAAATTTCTCTCGAGGTCATCTGTTATAACAGATAGGACATATGTTGCAATGGTTAGGGGATGTTTTGGCCCTAGAGCAATTTCATCAAAATTTGTACAGACTCGATTAATCCATTACAACGGTTAGAAGTTATGTTGTAACGGTTAGGACATAAATATCTCAATTTGTCTGATTTAATGTCAAGACCTCTTTGGTTACCTTTGATTATTATAAATTTAACCTAACTAAATTATATTTTGAGATCTTTATACATGAGTTCTTCTCCTTAAGCTCAATATCTGTATTTTGTAACACTCTAAGAAATCCTATGTGGTTGTTTTATAAATTGGCAAATGTCATGTTATATAATTTCAAGAATTATTTACAACAACAGTACTTCTAAAGCTCAGAAAATAGATTTTTTTTGTAAGCCATAGCATATTGATATAAATAATTTATTGAGCAACATAAATTAAAATGAGAAGATAATTTGATATATTTTTAAATTAAGATCATAGAAGATCTTTGTGAGTTTAAGCTCACAATAGATTTACTCTCTTTTTATATATAAACTTTAAAAATAAAGGTCATGTTAAAAATTTCATTAAGATTGATGGAAATTTAGTGATTCAATTTGGACATATATCAAAATTTAACGACGAGGAACAAATAAATAGAAATTTAGCGGCTAAATATAAATTTGTGGTATAATTTGGCGACCTTCTAAAAAATTCACCCTAAATGTATTCATTAATTTTATTTGAGGACCTTTTAGTCCACAACATCACCTGAATTTGTAAAATGGTAAAAAGTACAAACATCCTTTTGATAATCCTGAGAAATATGACAGTAGCATTGAAGTACAGTAGAACATCTTAATTTGAGCAAAAAACAAACGCAAGCTTAGTAGTTCCAAATACACAAACAATCCACATTGTTATTCATATTAAGCGGGAATGAGACTTCAATAGGAAAATGCTTGACTGGCAAAATAGTTCACCAATCAATGCCAAGCTGCCTTGAATTAAACAATTCTTCCACATATTGTATGACAAGTCCAGAAGTTCTGATATAGCTCTGCATCTCAATTTTTACCGAGTCCTCTGTGCAAAAAATAAAAAAACAAAACAACTAAGTGCTGGATTTAAAAGTAGGGTAAGTCTTGTTTGGGACATGATGAAGGATACTGATAACTATATATATTGTTTTTGTTTCCAAAAAGTTCCTTCGATAATTGGTTTAGAAATGTTTTTGACCTATAGCTAGGTAATGTCAATAAATCTGATCATGGCTATGGTCCAGTATTTCCAGGAATGCACCTTGCACCACTTGACTGTTCAAGTAAAATGTGTTGCCAGATTATCATACGGAACTGCCATGGTATTTTATAAATGAGGCTTCCATGATTTGAATATCCACAATTCAGATAAGCAAATGTTGATTCCCTAAAAAGCTAAAGAAACAATGAGTCTGATAGAAGTATAATAAAACCGAGACCTATATTACACAATAATGAAGTTCCACACCCAGTTGAAATAATTGAGCACACAGAAACATCAACTCGATCTTGGAATAAATATATAAGACCATTGAAAAGAACAAGAGAGTAATCAAGACATTTGTGTACAAGAACATACCATCTTCATTCAGCCTTTTCAAGATCTGAGATCTGGAAGGAAGTGTACACATGCACTCAACCGCTATTTTCCTAATAGACACGACATGATGAGGTGCAAACACTTTTTTATAGGCTACTAAAGCCGCATCTCTCAGTGAAACGCCACTGGATTGAAAGTTTGAAACTTTGTTAACAAAGAGTTTGCCAAGGGAAAAAAAAAAAGAAAAACAGGTGAGATCGGACTGTCTTTGGGCTTAAATGGCAGTTAGCTAGTACCTCACCAACTGCATTGGTTAAGCAACACAGTTGAAGTCTTAGGTCAATCTGGTACTGCAGTCCCATAAATTGCAGATCATGTCAGGTTTGAAACCACAGTACCACACCATGTCGGAACTGTATATGACTCCATTTATTGAATCAGATGTAAATACAATTTAAATGAGATGGATGTACGATATATACGTGACATGACAAATGAAAAGTATATGCACCCAGCTCATAACTTTACCAACCAGAAAAAAAAACACTGATCTGTAACTTACTCGGACTTGATAAACTCCTCAAAAAGAACTTTGGCGTTGTCAAGCCCGCGTTTGACTCTGAGTAGATTTCTTGTGTTGCTCTTGACTTGTCTCACGCAGTCTTGTTGGATGTCTAATTCTATCATATTGTTTAAAGTTGAGATAGATTTTGATGCCTCTATCAAATCATTCACCTGTATCAGGTTCAAAACTCATTAAAATTACAGAATTCAGTATGACACTGGTTGTTTAATGTGGCAATGAGTCCCACTATATATACAACCAATTAAGTGATCTGTAAAACCCAGTTAACCTATCTGTTAGATGCCTAATTCAAGCATTTGATCAGTGCTGGGCATAAAATCTTCACTTCAAAGCGAAATCAAGAAATTTGTACAGTACAGGTTCTTTTATTTTCTTTTTCTTTTGCATTTACGAACCACTAAATGCATGGAAAGGTATCATTAGAGTTATTATTTATAATCATTGTAATCAATTCATTCCAAAATAATTAAAGATTTCTCTCATTCTCTCATTAGAGTTATTATTTATAATAACGATTTAATTTTGCAATACAAAATAAATCGCAGAAAAGTTAGTTCCTACTTTTCCTAGTCTTACTACATCTCATTCATCTTTTATATCTACATTTATCCAATTAATTCCCACTAGAGTTTGATTCGAACCAATTCAGAATGTAAATTGTGCATCAGACTACCAAGCTGGCCTAGAAAAGGCAAGAAAAACTGAAGGGCCAAACCTTAGCTATACATTAGGCATACAATGATTCGGAGTTAATTTATTGAACTAGAATTTAAAAATCTTGAAGAAAGATAGAAGGAAGAAAATTGAACTCTTGTGGCTCAAAAAATTATTAAGTGTTTCATGCTCATTTGAGACATTTTTGAAACATCAATTTAAAAATCTTTTGTCATCTTGAACTAACATGTTGAAATTCTTTGATCTTCTTCTTTGAAGTTCTTTGAACCTCTGAAATAATATATTGAGACTCTTTGATTTTTTCTTGATGCTCTTTTGACATCTCTAAACAACATTGAGAGACTCTTTAGTCCTTTTCTTTGAATAAAATTTGGAGACTCTTTTGACCTCTTCAACAATAAATTGAGACTCATTTGAGTTATCTTCAAACAAAAATAAAAAAGAAGACTCATTGGAGCTCTCTTGAAATAAAAACAAACAAACAAAAAATGAAATAAAGTGAAGGTTGATGTTTTCCTTGGCTTTTACCGAACATTGACGTGTCATCCTCACAACTTCATTGTTAGCCTCTTCAGTTTTTCTGTGTTTAGTCTCAGAAGGTCTGAGTCTCTTGGTCTCAGATGTGGAGATTAATCTTTTCAATCTTTCTCTCACTACAGGAAAGTGTCGTATTTGTATCTGGAAAGGGTCAATTGCATCGGCACTTTTTTATTAGCATCAACAAAAAAAAATTCCGACCTCAAAATTTTGATTTGAATATATTGCATTAGTAATGCTGATGTAACTATATATTTGTATCTATTTTGCATATGCAAGTAAGTGTAGTTATTTTTTTCTGAAAATGAATGGGAGGGACACGCTAAAATGCTGATGCACATAAGTACTACATAAGTTCTCACGGATGTAAATAAATATGATATTTTTTCATCAGCTTAACGGATGCAAATAAATTCTCTCCAGTTGGCGCTGAAAAATCAAAAAAATTTCTCCAGTTGTCGCTGAATCATTGGATACAGCTGAAAATGGATCTACACCCTTAATTCTAGGTTTAAACCTTTTAACTCACTCACCCATCCCATTTTTCTAATTTTCTCTCTCTCATCGTTCTCTCCAAGGTTATCAGCGACACCGCTTATTCTCAAATATCAACATTAGATCTTAGGCGATTCCTTCCATGAAGTTCCAAATCCAAGTTCGTCAGTAAACCCTTTTCGCCATCGATTTCATCTCTCCCCCACCTTCTTGACTCAGTCGCCTCCTTCCTTCGTCGGAGCGGTCCATTTTCTCATCTCCTCGCCGTCAACTCAAGTCCTCAACGCGAATCTCTCTCTAATTTTGATCGCTCCAAGGTTGGTGAGTGTTTTCTTCCAATGATCTAATGTTGAAGCTTAATATATCTCTAGCGAATATTTGTGTCAACTTTGTAAGACTGTGTAGTTAATTGTTTCCTGTTGTTCTATAGTCGAGATTAGGCGGTAGGGTTTTGGTCTGTGCTAGCTTGACATTGGATTTTTCTTATTGGGGAAGAACTATGGAACGAAGCTGTCTATCTTGTTATTTCGTGGACTGATTTTGGTGAAATCTATAACTCTGGCGTTTTTAGCGTGGGACGGTATGACTGCTCTACTTCTTCTAGTTCTTGAACAAAATTTTAGCTTATTAGACCTCTTTATACTAGTCTCACCTTGTTTCTACTCTGTTTGTTAAGACAATCAAATGATTCATCTTTGGCTTGAGTAAATGTGTTTTGAAGAATAAGTTGCAAATTTCCTTGTTGGCATTTTACTTTCATGCTCTTTTATTAGCAAGGATCTGTTATGCTTTTGGCCTCATTGGAGATTAATTGTTATTCCTTGATGCAAATCAATTGGTATCTCTATCATTCAAGCATTTAAACATGATCTTTTGTTTCCCTCAGCGATAAATATTTAAAAGAGACAGTATCAATAACTAAAAAAGAATTTAATCTTGACCTCACAAAATGGAAGGAAACATGCCTTCTGACAACATGATGCAAGGTGATGGATCATATGGTGTATTGGATATGCAAGCCTTTATGCAGATCCCTCATCACCACCTCCAACACCACCTCCAGGAGAGCAATAACAATTCCCCTCCAGCAGCATACTTCCCAAGACACTAGGCATGCTTATTAATTTATTTATTATGTTATTTTCTTTTTGAAAGAAGAAGTGTGTGATATGTTGATATACAATAATTGAACAATGGTTAACACGTGATATTTTGCTAGTTGGATTTGTCAGTGTGTGAAAATTCTTAATTGTAAACTATTTTCTGATCTGGATTATATTTGTCTGAATATGCATGTTGAATGTTGGTGAATGTTGGTGTGAATATTTTGAGAAATTTTGTCGGATCTATTAGGTTTAAATCGTGGTATGAATATTGAGATTTCTGAATATTTAGATCGTGAGAAAAGTTGCATTTAAACCGTACTGTCCATGCTTGAAAAACTCACACAATATAGATTTTGGATCAACACCAAAGGAAACTTTCGGCTGGCTGACAGCAACCTTGAACAATTCATTGAGCTCCTTCTATCTTGCCTTTTTCTCATATTTTTCTTCTTCGTTGCTATCTTAGAAGGGCTGGAGAGATTGCACGTATTTTTGTACGTTCTTGGATTTGGTTTTATTCTTCCATCCGAGCATCTTATCCTCTACAACTTTTTGCTTCTTCGCCAAATCCGCCTTGGATTGGTTCTTCGGCGGCATCCTTCTCCCTTCTCGCAATAAAAAAAAAATAAAAAATAAATAACAGCTAATGAGAGAGATCAGCGGTAGTAGCTCGATGCAGCTTCAGTATTGGTAGTGCATAGCGAAGACAGCAACTTTAGTGACTCTCAGCGAAGTATTAAAGGAGGAAACTTAGAGCTGCTTGTCGGATCGGGCGGGCCTGTAGACGGGTCGTGGGTTAGCGAATTGACTAAAACCGGGACTCCCTCTGGAGGAAGGGTATGGATTAGCTTCTCTAGGTCGTCAACGGCGATCTGCTGAGTGTCTCTAGAGCCTGCTTGAGTTGATCGGAGGAGGAGATCGAGTCCCCCTTGCAAGCACGAAAAAGCTTGGAGAACAGAGAGCCGCAACTAGTAGCGAGCACGTGTCTGCGCACCTCTACCTGTGTGAAAGAGGCGGATAGAATGGAGCGAGAATCGCCTTTGTTTGTAGCAAATATTTCCTTCCTCTTTGACTCATCTTTGATTTCCTCGTTGTGAGCTGTCGAATTTCTCGGGATGGATCAGAAATGGAAATGGAAATAGGAATAGAGATTCAGATCTGGGAATAGGCAGATTTTCGAGGAATAGAGGGGTTATTCTAGTATAGATTTGAATAGAAAAGATTTATTTATGGAATAGAGTGGAATAAAGTTCATTGTTCCTAAAATAAGCATGAGCCTAATTTCAACGGTAACTTAGCTTTGATACCATAATAGAATGAGAGAATAAGAGAAATCTTTAATTATCTTGGAGAATTGATTACAATGACTAAGTTTTTATTTATAGACTAATTATCTAACTAATTAATCCTAAACACTAAACATCTTCTACATTATACATCATACATTATCTCCTATATAATTCTACTCATTTCAACCTATACAATTCTATTTCTATACTCTAACAAACTCATTTAACTTAAATGATATCAATAATAATATCAACTATAATATCTCCTAAATATTTGTTGGAAGTTATAACACCAAGTCTCAAATTTGAATCCAAACCGAATTTGAGAAACCCCTGACACAAGAATCCAAGGAAAAGAAAGCCAAAACAAACTCAAGAAGAGCTTCGGATGCAAGACCCAAGCATGTTAGCTCAGGATGAAGGTCGGAAAAGCTAATCTGAGAAGAAGCTTAAAGACAAGATCTGATAAGAAGTTACATGTGTCATAGACAACTGTGTGAGAGTATTTTGTATCGGTAGCGGCATTAACTATCTATGTATCTAGAAATAAAATATAGTAATATGGACTTATAGATGTAAAATATAGCACAAACCCCTCTAAATAGAGGCGACATTTGTGTATTGGATAAAGAGAGATAATACATTAATAAAAATAAATCAATAGAAAATAGCTACAAACTCTTCCTTCTCCTAAATCTAATTGATCATATTATTTTTTTTCAAATAGAGCACAATATGTTCTTGAGAGTAAGAGTGAACATCTGGGAGGACTAGAGATAGTACTTCAGGGTCATATATTCAAGATTATATACCTCAAGATATTTTTTAAATTCAATAAATTGGTATTAGAGCTCATGGCTAGATTCAAGAATACTTCACTTGTACACATGACATTGTCGAAGCTAACAAAATTAAACTATGACAATTAGAGCTTTCAGATCAACAGGTGCTACCGAGAGAGCAAGATGTGTGGAAAATAGTTGAGACCATATTCACTGAACTCGAGAACATTAGAACCATGATAATACAACTGCTGAAGCTGTTGAAAGAGAAACGATGAAGGACAAGATGACTCTTTACATACTTTACGAAGATGTAGATGAAGCTAGGTTCGAGAATATTCTCATAATAACTTCGAAAGAAGAGTGTGACACACTTCAAATGGCCTACAAGGGTATCGATCGGGTTAAGCAAGTGCGACTTCAAACTTTAAGAGGAGAGCTCAAGTCGATGAAAATGAAGGATTTTGAATAGTCTCGGACTATATCATGAGAGTGCAGATAGTGGTAAATTAATTGAAGAGAAATGAAGAAAGACTCATCAAGACGAGAATAGTGAAAAAGATTCTGAGGAGGCTTTGCAGTTCTCAAGAAAAGAAATAATTGGGACAAGGATAAGGGAAATGAGAAATGGGCTAGTCGAGCTAGAACTTACGAGGACGATAAAGAAGCCAAGGTGATAAAAGAAACAAACCCAATGTAGATTATTATAACTGTGAGAAGCATATACATTATGCTCGTGATTACTAAAAGACAAAAGACAAAAGATAAATCCAACTACACCGATATGAAGGAAGATGGTGATGTACTGATGATGGCTCAAAGTATGTGAACATCGGGAAGTGATACGATATAATATCTCAATATAAAAGACAACAATCACATGACCAATCACAAACACTTATTTATAGAGATGACCGAGTTAGAAGGATCAGTCTCATTCTGGACGTCTCCAAAATAGAGGTAAAAGAAAAACAAAAGTGAAATTTCTCTAGAAGAATGAAAGAATTGGGATTGTTGAAGACGTGTACTTCATTCTCGAGATGAAAAATAATATTTAAGCGTGGGTCAACTATTGAAAAATGGTTTCACAATCTTCATGAAAAATCGAATCTTACATTTGAAAGACAAATAAGGAATAGCAATAGCTTGAGTTAAGATGAAGGAGAATAAAATATTTAAATTGTACTTACGAAAAATCAAGAATTTTTTTCTCAAAGTTAACAAGGAAGATGAAACTTGAATGCAACACATAAGATTCAGATATCTAGGGTACATTGGCCTATGAGATTTGGTGAAGAAACAGTCGGTGCAAGGACTGTCGAATCTCGAGTTCAAGAAGAAATTTTGCGAAGGATGTGTGATCGAGAAATAAGTGAGAAATTCATTTTGGAAGTCTCAATACCAAGCAAAGACATCTCTCGAGTTGATGTACAATGACATTTGTGGACCGATCACGCCAGACTCATTCAACAAAAAGAGGTACATCCCCACTTTCGTTGATAATTTTTCAAGAAAGTGTTAGATATACTTCCTAAAACTCGAGAAATTGATGCAGAGATATCGATGACCGAAAAAGTACTATGGGATCTATATTTTTCATGGGGGACACAACCTTCACATGATTGTCGATGAAGCAGTCCATCATCATATTATCGACCTGCGAGACTGAGTATGCGGCAACATCACTTAGTGTAAACCATGTTGTTTGGCTAAGGAGATTTCTACAGAACTTGAACCTCCCACAACTCGAGGAAATTAAAATTTGAGTTGACAATAAATTGATCATTGAGTTGGTCAAGAATCGGTGCATTACGAGAAAACCAAACACATTGATGTGAGGTTCCACTCAATTCGGGAGCATATTAAGAATGAGAAAATTCGAGTGGTTAATGTGCAAAGCAATGACCAGATTGCAGATATCTTCACAAATGAACTAACGAAGACTCTGTTTGAAAACTGCTAGCAAATGACTGGGATAAAGAACATTTAAGACTTGAGTTTAAGAAAAAGACGTTAAAAATCGTAACTACCAAGTCTCAAATCCGAACAGTGTCAGGTCTCGATCCCGAACTCAAGAAATCCTAAACTCATGATGCAAGAATCGACCATGTTAGCTCGGGATGAAGGTACAAAACACTAACCCGAGAAGAAGCTTAAAGACAAAATCTGACAAGAAGTCTTCTGTATCAAAAGATAACTCGTGGGAGAGTTTTGTGTCGGCAGCAGCATTAACTAGAATATATAGTAATGTAGATTTATAGATGTAAGATAGCACAAACCTCTATAAATAGAGATGGCGTTTGTGTATTGAATGAGAGATAAAATATATTTGTATTTATTGTCTTTTGAAAACAATAGAAAATAACTTTTTGAACAATCTCTTTCCGTTTGCTGTATTAATAAGCCGGTATTTGTGTACTTATTCGAGAGATATCGTTAGAGAGAGACTCATACTTGAAGCGCCAGTTGGAATCACCGAGCTCTGTAATTTTTACTTCCTGAGAACGTGCAAGTGTCAGATCAAGATATGTTCTGAAGCCTGAAGGCTTGGATATCATTGTTGAATTGAGACTTTGAGAATATTAGATGCAAATGATGAAGAAAAAGTTCTTTATTGTTAGACAAAACAGTAGTCAGTTTTTTGTCCCCGAGATCTGCCCCCAACTTTGGCTCTTTTTTATAGTAACTTCAGTTTTTATCGTACTCATAATTCATATCTGCATAATTTGAACGATTGCAATACATATTGCTAGATGTCATTTATGATCTATGAGATTTAAAATTTTGTTGATTAGAATTACTCTTGATCTGAATGCTCAACACAAGTAATGAACAAAAAGATTGTTTTGGCGTGCTGAGCAGCTTCGGCCTAGCACAGACATTGCTTCGTACTGAAGAACAAACAGGATTTGTCCAAAAAAGTTTTTGACTGAATCATTAGAATAGTTCTATAACTGAGGAGATTAAGGTAATTAGGGGGGCGGAATCGAAATCGATCGATGCACAAGGGGGAGAAGGGGTAGGGTTTTGCGAGTCGATTTAAATAAATAAAATATTCTAGATGGTGAGGTCGTGGCTTCAACAATTAAAAAAATATTTTATAATTTAGCTTTTTTTAATAGGTTTTAATATTTATCTTTTTAATTTAGCTTATTTAAAATATTTATTTAATTATCTTGTTATATATAATTATATAATTAAATGCATTAAGAGACAAATTGATTAGATAAGAATAAATATTATTGTATATTATTCACTAATTCAATAACTAATATAAAAATATAATTATGCATCCAATAATAAAAAAATATTTACTCAATAATACATACATACATACATACATCATGCTCATATAAAAATATGAAAAATTATACAATTTATATGAAAAAATTCAAAGAAAGAAATAAAAAAAATAAGAGTTAAAACTTTAAATGCGTTTTGAGCTTGAAGACGAGAATTTTTGGCCCCAAAAATAATGTAACGATAATACTCTATAGATCTCGTCGTAAGCTTTTCGTGGCCACATAGCACGCCTCAATCGGATTTTCCTATCAAAAGTTATGACCGTTTGAAATTGAGATGATCAAATTTCGATTTTTATTTATTCTCTCTCCTTTCTTTCTTATTTCTCTCTCTATCTCTCTCATCTCTCTTTTTATATAAGAAAATAGATGACAAGTGGTGCTAATTCGTGAGATTTCAGTTTTTAAATTTTATTTTTTAGATCGTTGTATTGGGTGTTGTCTAAAGTGATTTTTTGTTGTAGTGATAATATGAATTAACGTACTTAGTGTTAATATTTTTAAAATTATATTTTAATTATTATAACATTGTCTTTTATTATTGTTTCACATAACAAAATGATTAGACAAATATTTAAAAACAAACTAAACAAAAAAATATTTTAAACATAATAAACTAATAAAATTTATTAAAAAATATATTTGATCCCTTAATGGACTTAATTATATAATTACACATAACAAGATAATTAAATAAATTTTTTAAATAAGCTAAATTAAAAAGATAAATATTAAAATATATTAAACAAACTAAATTACAAAATAAATATTTAAACATAATAAAAAAACTAAATAAACTATTAAAACCTATTAAAAACAATAAATAAACAATCAGAAGAAAAAAAACCTGGACCTGAGTTTCAAACTCGGACCAGGGTGCTAGACCCGAGTTTGAAACTCGGGTCTTGCTATACTGGCTTAAAAGCGAGCTCATCTTATCAATTTCATATATTTAATTATTTTATTTACTATAATAAAAAAAATCTGCAAGCTAGATGTCATGAGTAGTGGCGCGAGAAAAAGTTTCTTTTTTTAATTATTTCCTTCATATTTAACTAGAAAATCTGTCCGCTTTTCGAAACTTTTTAATTTTAAAAATTATTATACCTACCACTAATTTTATTATAAATAAATAATATTTTTTAAATTTATTTTATATCTAAATCAATTACAAATACTCTTAAATTTTTAAATAAAAGTCATTTCATTTTAATAAGAAATAATTTACAAGATATAATTTTTTTGAGTAATATTGTACAATGGGTTTTATTTTTAAATAATATTTAATTTATTAGATATGTAAGGCATTTGGTAGCCTAAATCCTCCAATAAGATAATTAATAAGAATCTAATGGATTTAATTTAATTTTAAGTTATCATTTTCTGGTGTCCTTGAACACAACTAAATCAGGGTCTATAGTAGAATTTCATCAGCTGAGCTCGCTTTGGTGTTCATACATCGGTACTTTCTCAAATTCTCACAAGTGTCAGTGCTGGAGCAGATTAAATAAGACCGATGAAGAATTAATGCAAAATAATTGAGCATTGGAAATATTTTCGCACAATTTCTATTTTTTTTATGTGTGTAAATACCCAAAGCAACTGAAACAGCTAATCAACTAAGTGGTCTAAAGCTACAGATCTACAGAAAAGATAATCTCCTTGCCTTGGATGCATAATCATGCTCAACCATTTGGAAGGCGATGCCAAGAAATCCGAAGAGAACTGACACCTGCGCACACGCATGAGCGAAGGGGCCGACCTCCATGGCCGCACCACTGGTCGCCACATCAGCAAGTGGCTCGAATGCGGCCACAATCTTACGCAGTACCTTCTCTTCTCCCACCGTGGCCATTCTCCTCTTTCCAGTTCTATTATCCCTGTTCTTTCTCTCTCAAAGCTATTATATATTCTTCCCCGCGCCACAAATGGCGAAATTGGGTATGCATCCATCAACATCAATTTTCGGATATTTAGATATTTCCTCATTAAAAATTGAAATTTAGATATTTACCCATCTAAATTTCAAAATATCAGATATATTCCCATAAAACACCAAGTTTTTTTTAATAAAAATTCAAATCAATTTGAACCATCTTATGAAGGGAGGGTATTATGGAAAAACAAACATATATTTGATTGTGTTAAATTTGACAACTTATTGCTCATTGTGCGTATTTCGTCTTTCTCTCTGTTTTAAGGATCGGATGCAAGATTTTGATCGGGGATAATTATTAGATTGTAATAATTTATCCGGTTCAAATTCATTAATTAATCGGGTACTAAATAAAAAATTAATATATATTTTTATCTAATAAAAAAATATAAAAATAATAACATTTTATATATTAAAAATAACAACAAAATAAAGCTCAAAATAATATATAATCAAGTTGATGAAGAAAGTTTTCGTCTACGTAACTTTATATTTTGATATCTTTGCATAATTATTTCATTATGCACGATATTAAATATTTTTTCTCAATAAAAATAATTAGACAATTCAGGAGAGCAAAAAAAATTTTCATGAGAGCAAATTACCAAAAATATTATCGAAAAACACTATTTTTCAAAATTCAGGGGCAACTGCTCCCAATCTCTGCCTATTTCTGAATCATCGATCTTTCCGCCTCCGTTTCTCCAACATTTCTATGTTTTTGCTCTTTCTCCATTTCTACTATATTTTTTTGCTGATTGTTCCTTCATACTGTATTTTTTAGTCGCATGGCCTATATATAATTTAAGATTTTGTTTAATAAATGACATGTTTCCTCTGTCTGTTTTTTTTTTTTTTAAAATCAAATGATACATTATCCAAGTGATATGTATGCTTTATTTTTCTTGGCTCAAGCAGCGAATATATAATCCGAACATATGGCCTGTGTGTGTTAAATGATAATATGATATGTGTATTTTTATTTATATAATATGTATATAAAGTCCTTTTGAAAAGAATATGTACATAAGATGATATCATATACAAAAGTTTATTAATATATGATATGAATATTGTACGGGGAATCATTTTATAATTTATATGTATATAATTTGATATGCACTACCACAAAAAAAGGCTTTAGCAACTCCCCTTTAATAACGATTTTTCGAAAACCAGTTACGGATTGAGATCAAGTGATATTTCTGTAATTCATATGAATAATTTAGCAATAGTTTTTACTTTAAATCATTAAAAATTAGAGTTAAAGTAGGTCTGTAATCGTCAAGAAGTTGTTTATAACGGTTCAAGAAGAGAATAGTTGCAAACAAAAAAGTTATAACGGTTCTTTGCAAGAACCGTTACCGATTGATAAATTTGTAACGGTTCTTGCTAGAACCGTTATAAAATGTAAAACTTAGCAACAGTTGTCAACCAAAACCGTTATTAAATAGGGGATAAAGTAAATCAGAAATTATCAAAGTCAGATTTATAATAGTTCTATTAAGAACCGTTAGGAAGTTGTTTATAATGTTTTGATATTTATTAATGGTTTCAATTAAGAATCGTTACAAATTGAGTGCCACGTGACTAAAAGACAACATCCTAGATATCGGATAATATTTTCTTACATAATACCTACAAACCTCCTAGAATTATGAACTTTTTTGTTTATTTGCTTTATTTTTTGAGAATGCGCGCATCTTTAATTTTCTTTATGTAACATATATATTGGTTTTTTGTATAAATTTTATTTATTTGTGTAAAAAAGAACGATTTAATTCAAAACAAAGCAAGCGGGGAAGTGTATAATTTAATATCAACCACTTAACCGTTCGTAAAAGGATAAGAGAGTGATTAATTAATTATTTATGATTTATGATTTATGAAGAGGATAGATAGCTAGCTTATCAACGAATTATTTAAAGTTATAACAAATGAATTATATTATATATTTTGGAGATGAACAAGACAAGACAACAAGAGAGAGAAAAAGATAGCTGAATTGTCTTTCGTTTGAAATGAATAAATAATTCACATGGATACATTGAAAATAGAAATGAAAATGAGAGCTAGATCATACAAAATATTTTTTTATATGAGAATAGCTTCTTTCGAGGTGGTTGCTGAGTGCTCAGCTTGCTTCTTTCACAAGCGAACTCAGCTTTTTACTTCTTCAGTAATGGTTATTATAGAAAATCGTTACTGATATAAATAGTCAAACATTCATGTTTTATCAATTAACGCGAGAAAAAAAATCATGTTATAAAAGAACGAACCATTTACTCCTAAAGCTCAATTTGGTTGAGGTTCATAATATTAAGATATTTTTATATTTGCGTGGAGTTATCCCACTCCAAGAAATTACCATCTGCGTGGCAGGCCCACTCCACAAAACTCCCAAACGCATGGCAAGCAGCACGAGATATCAATCCAAAATGTCTATGCTTTGCATTGCGCATAATTTTTCATATTAGGTCAAACTAAAGAAGCCTTAAAATAATAGGATGATGCCTACCGATTTAGGGGTTCAGGAAAAATCCAAATTAGTAATTCATTCGATGTTTGATTTGATTTTAGCTCGAGTTTGATTCATTCGATTAAATTTTTTTATCTATTTGATTCGAATTCGGTTCGATATTCTTTTAATGAACGAGTTTGAATTCAATATATAGTCATTTGTATATATTTTTAACTATTTAGTCAATAATATATGTAATGATATAATTATTTTATATAAAATTAATAAGATATTATTAATTTATCATTAAATTAATAAATATTAGTTATTTCTTAAAATTTTAATATAAAATTAATAAAATATTAATTATTTTAGCTCTAATTATTTATGATAATATGAAAATAAATATAATAATTAAAATAATTGAGTTCGTGTAGAATTTAATTTAGTTGTTGTTTGAATTTGAATTTGATTTGTTTGAATCAAATTCAAATACTAATTAATTAGTTCAATTGAATTTGATTCGTTTGGGGCCTAACAAAACCTAGCAAACCATCAATCCAATCCAATCAGATGCTACATGTGGGCCCACCACACTTCATTGATGATGACCCACTAGGCCACTACTAAATATATAGAATTTGGGAGCAAGGTGGGTACACCCATTACTGAAACATGTCACTAGTATCTACTATCTAGTAGCCTTTTTAAATGTTTTATTCTCTCTCTGTATTATGTGTAATGCAAATTGCACTCTCCTCTCCACATTAAATTAAATGTGAAATTTGATTCTAGGTGGCAAGCAGTTGCTTGTGTAGTCTCAAGTAATTGTTTTTGGATGCTATGTCCATGCAAAATAATGAATAATTATGATAATTGATAGATGAATCAGGCAACGTTGAACTGTAAATTAATTATTATCAATTATACAAGAAATGTAAACTCAGGACCTCCGAATCTCAGAAGAAATTTAAAAGATTTAAAATAAACAAAAAATTAATTATTGCAAACCAATGTTTGTTTATAGACAGGAGACTAAAACATAAAGTAAGTTAAACAAAATGACATAAACTATATTGAAAAAACGAAATTAAAAATCATAAAATTTTACAAAATTATTTTGAAAATTATGCGGATCTTCAATAAATATATGTGTAATTTAATGAATATTTGAATCACACAAATTTACAAACATTTTAGTATACTTTAACAATTTATGAACTAGAAAAATATTTGCAGGAGATCAAGATTATAATTAAAATGCCCATTTTTTTTTCATATTCGTACATGAAGAATAAAATATCTTATCAAGCTACACCATGAGTGAAAAAAATTAAAGTAAACTAGTTGGAAGGTTGTATTTAATACTAAATGAAAGCGAGTATCGATTTTAGTATTAATGATCCTTGATTAGATGGTCAGATTTGTGAGTGGACAATTAAAAAGTTTACATACGAGCGTAACCACTCCGCTCCCATCAAACTTATAAAAGTGCATTTCCGATCACCTCATGTGATACGTAAGTAGGTAGCTTTCATAATTTCTGATATATATTATTTTTTAGGGGGCTGATAACCGTCCCCAGAGATTCATCCCAATACAATTTCCCCAAAGGCTTGACTGCTCTAGCGACTTTGACTTTGTAGCGATGGATGAGTGCTTTGACTAGCGTACACTCCTTTCATTCCATTGTTATTTACATCAACCACCATGGAATTATATTATTTATATTAAAAGAGGCTGATAATAATCTCAGCGTTTTCACCTAAAAAAAATCTCCAAATTAATTGTAACATTCTAATACAAAAGTCAACAATGCGTCTAATAAAATGCTTGTTTTTTTGCTCAGATATTATTTATATCAAATACTCTGACTAGTTATATTTTACAAACTAATTATTTATATTAAGTATACAAACACATTATAATAACCGCAGTACGACAACATAAAAGTCAGAACCCCACTAAAGTACCTACTACTTCGCTCTTTTTCACTTCGATACTATTTATACCAAATACTTTAACTATTTACATCTTACAAACTAATTATTTATATTATGTATACAAATATATTATTATAACTACAATACGATAATATAAAAGTCAGAAACCCACTAAAGTACCTACTACTTCATTTTTTGCTCTGATGCTAATTATATCAAATACACTGATAATTTACATATTACGAATTAACTATTTATATTAAGTATACAAATACATTATTATAACTACAATATGACTATATAAAAGTTAGAAACTCACTAAAGTGCCTACCACTTTGCTCTTTTCGCTCTGATGTTATTTATATCAAATACTCTGACTATTTATATTAAGTATATAAACATATTATTATTACTATAATACAACAATATAAAAAGTCAGAAGCTCATTAAAGTGCCTAAATAACATCTGGAAAGGTGAAATCAAATCAAGTTCATAAATAAGATGCAATTAATAATTTTGAAACCTTGTCAAATGAAACTTTCCGGCAAAAAAAAATTAAATCAATGCTTCAAACCATAATGAGTCCCGTAGATTCCCATCAATATTAAATTTTCTAGATGTTATTTGACAAGATAGATAGATCGTGCATGTTAAATCCGAATTGAGCAGTATTGAGTATATTCCAAATGATTACGGAGATAAGAGCGTTGGATCTTTTCTTTTTTGCCTTTTAGTGTGTATATTTGAAAAAAAAATCCATAAAAGGAAAGTGCGCTGGTGGAATTTTATTTGGGGATGATTATAAAGATGTTAGTGTGGGGATAATAATAATTATCCTATTTTTTATATGTCTTTTCGGAATTTAAACATGTGTGTACTCCGTAAAGAGATGAGACATATTATCATTTGTGCTAGATCTACGTTCTAAAAAAGTACATAATATATATCAGTTTTATAAAAGTAGTTCACATCATGGAATTAGGAGTTTCTTGAAGTGGGCACACCACGTAGATGATAAACTCATGGAGTGGAAAAACTCCGCGCATGTGCTAGATCATGGAGTGATTTGACTTCATAAGGATAATAAATTCATGAAGTGTAGATCTCTAATTATCCATCCAATTTGTCTTTATATTTAATCTTAATTTTATTTTTACTGAAATATAAAAATTTCAGATTAATTTCTCAGTATTTTGTTTACAAAAATCCAATCATGGTCTTATGGACCAACACAATATCACATTCTGCAGAGATGAAGTGATGATGTTCGATCAATTTGAATTCCTTCTTTGGATCAGATGTTTACTATTGACCTTGATTAGTCTCTTCAAGAGGAAACAAGACGCAACAGTGAGGCCAGCATGGAATCACACAAGGAGAAAGGAGAACTATTGCCACAGCTGTTTGGAGCATTTGGTAATGGGATTGGCCGTTTAAGGGGAGGTCTGGATAGCGAGAGCAGCAGATGAGTTGGATAGGTTGGAGTAGGGGCGGACGCTGGATTTCGATTAGGGGAGATAATTATTGGATTGTAATAGTTTATAAGATTTAAATTTGTTAATTAATTAAAATATAAATAAAAAATAATAATTTTATATATATTCTTATTTAATAAAAAAATTATCAAAATAATATTATTTTACATATTAAAAATAATAACAAAATAAAACTCAAAATGATAAATAATCAAGTTAATGATGAAAGTTTTTCACTTACGGAACTTTATATTTTAAAAATTTTACATAATTATTTCATTATCTACGATATTAAATATTTTTTCTTAATAAACATAACCAAATAATTTAACGGGGCAAAAAAAAATTCAGATAAAATAAATTACCAAAAATATTACCTAAAAACATTATTTTTCAAAATTAAGAGGACAACTCATATTAATTGGGTCCGCCCTAGGGCTGTCAATGACACTCTTTTGGCCGTTTAGCCGACCCGTATCGTATCCGATAAGACATGTATGAGTAAAATTTTATTTTCCTTAGGTCATCGGGTATGAGTATGGATAAGAAAAAAATTTCGTTAACTTATCGGGTATGGATATGAGTAAGGAGTTTTCGTTATCCATTATCTATTGGATAAATTATATAAATATATATAAAAATAATTATTTTATATTTTTAATATATATATATATATAGAGTGGAGATAGCGTGAGCTTAAGCTCACGGAGGCCTTCCGTGAGCTTAACTCAAAAAACATATTAAATGATCTTAAAATTTTAATTTATCATTCTCATTAAATTCTTTATATGAAAATCTCATGGGATGCTAAAATTTGGAGCGTTTTGAGCTTTTTAAGTCGCCGTTTTTAATTTTTGAAAATGATGTTCAAGTATTGAATATATTATTATTATTTTTAGAGCTGATTTTCAAAAATTAAAAACGGTGACTTAAAAAGCTCAAAACGCTCCAAATTTTTGCATCCCATGAGATTTTCATATAAAGAATTTAATGAGAATGATAAATTAAAATTTTAAGATAATTTAATATGTTTTTTGAGTTAAACTCACGAAAGGCCTCCGTGAGCTTAAGCTCACGCTTATCTCCACTATATATATATATATATATATATATATAGTAATTAGTATATTTTTTTATGACAATTGATATGAAAAAAATATATGATTTTGTTATATCTAAAATGTTAATTATTATTGCATATTTATTTAATGCTATTTATTTATCTAAATCATATAATTTTTTTCATTGAATTATTTTTATTTTTACCCGTTATCTACCGTTACCCATTCATTACTTGAAATTTTTAATGAGTAAGGGTAAGGTATGGGTAATTTTTTTTAATGGGTATGAGTATGAGTAGGGTATGTATAAATAAATTTTTAATAGATATGGATATAAAAATATCTTCATCCGTATCCTACCCTACCCATTGACAGTCCTAGTCCACCTTAGTATGTGTTAGATGTGTTGCCTGTGGGTTTGTTTAAAAAAAAAGGAGAACGAGAAAGAAAAAGAAAAGAGAAGGTTGATGGGACCGGAAAAGAGAATAAAGGGAAAGAAAAGGGAGAAAGTGAGAGAGAGGGTGGAGCCGGGAGAAAGATGAAAAGAAAAGTAACTATCGGTGGGACCGAAATGAAAATAACAAGGTTTAGGCCTGAAAGATTCATTTATCTGTTTGTTATTTTTTTAGCAGGTCACTGAACTTTTATTTAATCATTTTTAGTCACTGAACTTTGCTATTTATTCATATTTGATTACTCCTATTAGTTTTTTCATTCAAAAATAATTGAAAAACTAATGAAAAACATATATAATTTCATTTCATTTATTCATTTGTTATTTCAATTATTTTTTGACAACAAATACAACTTCATTTTAATTATTTTTGAATGAAAAAATTAGTGGGAGTGATCAAATATGAATAAACATCAAAAATAAAAGTAATTAAAACGGATAAATAAAAAAATTAGTGATTAAATATAAATAAACATCAAAATTAATTTAGTGACCGGCCGGAAGAGTACCAAATCGGTTCTGCCTGGTTACACACCGCACCCTTTCTTCTCCAGTCCGATGGACCAACAAATAAAAGAAGGAAAAGACACCAAACAAAATTAAAACTAAAACTAATTCTGCAAGAAGATGGCCTCAACCCTTGTTGAATGGACTGGTTCTGCAATCATCAGCAAGCTAGTCGATGCGGCCTCTTCGTACTTGGGTCTGGCTGATACCGAAGCGGAGCTAAACAGGCTGAAGATAGCTCTTCCTAAGATCAAAGCTGTCATGCGTGTTGCTGAGGCACTGAAATACATGCATCCGGATTCAGAGGTAAATGAATGGCTCCACAATTTCAAACTAGCTTTCTTTGCGGCCGAGGATGTGCTTGACGAGCTGAAATACCGGGAGCTGGAGGACATGGTGAAAGGGCAAGATCAGGTGGGTGGTTTTTTCTCTTCAATATTTGGCTCCCTCAAGAGAAAATCCGCTGGTTCTAAAATTAATAAGTATACATTGAGGAGGTTGAAGGAGGCTGTGAAAATGTTAGATCTGGTTGCCCAGGATGTTGGCGTTTTTTTCCAATTTGCAAATGCTCTACATTTTCATGGTCCTATGGAACCGCATTGTGAGGCTGGTAAAATTTCTGGTCGCGAAACAACTTCCTTTTTAACTGAAAGCAAAGTGTTTGGCCGCAAGAATGAGAAGGCCCGGGTAATTGAATGGTTAAAGAAACCAGCATCTAGTGGCCATATCTCTGCTTTCTGTATTGTTGGGACTGGTGGATTAGGGAAGACCACCCTTGCACAGTTAATCTTTGAAGATATTAGCAGAGAGAACTATTTTGATGAAATGATTTGGGTTTGTGTTTCAACAAGTTTCAGTGTTGAAGATATAACAAGAAAAATTCTCGTGGAACTAGGGGAGAAAACAGATAGCATATCTTTAAATGACCTCCAGAAAAGAATGAAGAAAAAAGTACATTTGAAGAAAGTTCTTTTCATTTTAGATGATATCTGGAATGATGATAAAATCTGTGATTGGGACAAATTGATTGCTCCTCTGAAATCTGTACAAAAAGGAAGTAAAATCTTACTTACGACCAGAATGGAATCAGTGGCAGAAATGTTTGCTCAAGTGCTAAACGTTGACCCACAACGTCTACAATTAAGAGGCTTGGAAGAGCAAGAGTTGTTGTTATTGTTCAATAAATATGCCTTTAATGGTCATAATCCTAACAATCATAAAGATTTACAAAAGATCGGAAATGGCATACTAAAGAAGCTTTGGGGTAGCCCGCTAGCAGCAAAGGTTATTGGGAGCTTGCTGAATTCAAACATCAATTTTGATTATTGGAACTCAATTTTAAAATATGATTGCCTAATCAATTTAGAGGGAGCTAAGGATGTAGCAGATGTGTTGAAATTGAGCTACTATCATTTACCAGAATATTTGCAGGAATGCTTTAGATTTTGTAGCATATTTCCTAAAGATCATTTATTTGAGAAAAGTAAGTTGATCAAAATGTGGATGGCTTCTGGATTCTTACAGAAAAAATCATGTGGAGAAGAGAGACCAGAGGATGTTGGAGAAAAGTACTTCAATCATCTTTTGAGGAAATCTCTTTTTGAACGGCATTCTCGATATGAAAACTACTATGTTATGCATGATTTGTTGTATGAATTGGCCCAGAATGTTTCCAAAGGGGAATGTTGCAGAATAAAACCAAATAACAAATCGGTGGATATACCTATCACTACAAAGCATGTATCTGTAGATCAATGTGAAATCAAGAGGATCTCTCATCTTAGAAATTTACGTACCTTAGTAATAACTGGGTCTGAACATAAAATTTCTGATGATGCAGATCCATTTGATCTCCCAAGTGATTCACTCAAAACTTTACGTCTATTGGAAATAGATGGAATTCCTGGATGTCAACTGCCGGAGGAGATTGGTTCTTTGATTCACCTTCGCTATCTAAATGTTCGAGGAGGATATTTAAGTTCTTCTCATTCGCTTTTTAAACTTTATCATTTGCAAGTATTAGAATGGGATGGGGAAATTTTTGAAACAACTGGACTGAGCAATATTGTTAGCTTATGTTATATTAAACTTCCTAATATGAGAAACATCACTGGATTACACAATCTGACTTCCCTTCGAGAGTTGACATTTTTTGTTGAGAAGAAGCAAGGTCATCGTATAGATGAACTAAATATGCTAAACAATCTCCGATACCTTTCTGTTCATCAAATTGAGAACATAGAAAATCCTGATGAAGCTAAGAATGCCAAACTGTCTGAAAAAGAAAGTCTCGTTTCACTTTCCCTAAATTGGACTCAAAGGAGCAATGCTAATTACCATGAGAAAATCATTGATAACCTTGAACCCCATCCAAATCTCAAGGAATTGGAGATTCATGATTATGAAGGCCAGAAATCTCCCATTTGGATGATGGATTTGCCTGCTCTAGATCTATCGACTCTCACACTATTTGATTGCCCTTTTTGGGAAGACCTACCTTTATTTGGGCAAATGCCCCATTTAAGGGAGCTCTCTCTAAGCGGAATGAATGAAGTGAAAGAAGTGGACTACACATTTGATAGCCAAAGAAATGCATGTGCTTTTCCATCTTTGGAAAAGCTACAATGTAATAATATGCCAAAATTGAAATCCTGTGCAGGACAACACAACAGTCATAATTTCCCAAATCTAAAGGAACTTACAATTATGCACTGCCCAAACCTGATGGAATTGCCTGGAATGCCTCTTTCTTTATCCAAATTTGAAGTGTGTTCTGTTGGACTGAATTCTCTTCCTGACATATGCCATAGTTCTCCAGCGCAATCAACTCTAAAATCATCACTTGGAGAAGTGATCATAAGATCTTGCCGAAACTTAAAATTATTGAACGGATTTCTGCAGCAAGAAAACCTAGATTTACTAGCTGTTGTGGCGTTAACTATCGAAAGCTGTGAGAATTTGGTACAGCTACCAATAAGTGCATTCGGGAAATTTGAATCATTAAAATATCTATATATATATGGCAGCCCAAAACTGCTTGGAGTTGATAACCAGAGGATTCTCCTTCCTGCAAAACTGCAAATTCTTTCATTTGGAAACTGTGGTGGATTTGATGTGCAATTGCTGGAGTCAGCATCATGCCTCACTACTCTTCATCAACTTTCCATTTTGAACAGTGCAAATATTACTTTTATTCCTTTCTCTGAGAATGCATTTGCATCTCTCAGAAAATTGCACATTGAAGGATGTGACAAGCTGGTTGAATATTCATCTATGGAATATGCAGCAGGTGTCAGTCCAGGAAACAATATGGCCTCTTTAAAGATAAATGAGCTTGGCATTCCTCACCTATCTCTTCTTTTTATTGAACCACTTCGAAGCCTTAGATTTGTTAGAGTATGTAAAATATGGGATTGTGTGGGTTTTGAGGCCTTGCCAGAGCACTGGTTGCTGCAAAACAGCAGTACACTCGAGGATTTGTCCATCATAAAGGCAAGCTCCCTGCGGTCATTGCCTGGTACAATGCAGAGTCTTACTGCCCTTAAGCTTTTGTCTATTCGTAATGCTCCTCTGCTGGAGGAAATCCCGAAATTGCCTTCTTCGCTGATTGATAAGAGAATTATCGGCGCTGGCGGCCGCCAGCTGGTCTAAATTCTCTTTGTCGAAGTTTCTTGAGGAGTGAACATAACTTCTATCATTATAATTCTTTCTTTTCTGCCTAATTTTTCCTTGTTTTGTGTTTCATATTTTTCCAAATTCTGAAATCTATTAATGCTTGCATTTGATTTCAACAATTCCCACATGCCTGATGCATGCATAGTTGTGAATGTCCAGAGGAGTAGAAGATGAAATTACACAAGCTCCACCGCATTAAGCCCAAGGCAAAGTGTTAAATATCTAATTCCATGTACGACAGTTCGATCTACGAATTACTAAGCTAGTGTGATATTTTCATGCAATATATCTCTCCTTGGTTCCAATTTATGGTTTTTCCATACATTTTTTTAATTCAAATTTCAAAGATACTAACACATTTTCAAACTTTTAACTTTGCCTATATCCAATTGATATAGCTGGTCCCAAGCCCGGTTATCAAAAAAGTTCGAACAGTGTCAAATTACAATTGAACATGAAAAATGTTCAGCTAGAGGTGTCCATTGGAAACTTGATTTGTTCTAACAAGTCTTTTACTTGCAGACCGATTAAATTGTCTTGTTAGAACAATTTTGAAATTTAGTATTAATTAAGATTTATTAACATCCCGATAAATATTAATCATATATTATTTAAGATTAAGGTGTATAAATCAATAATAAAATAATAATATACTTAATGAAGTTAAATGGTTTGAGTTGGGACGACTCACAAATCCATTTATATCGGATTTGGGTTAAAGATTTTGACTTGTGTCATAACGGGTAGGGTCGGACTCATGTTGAACCTGTTTGATAATGGTTAACTTAATAATCTTGAAAATAATTTTATAAATAATTTCAAAGAAATTCTTAAAAAGAGAAACTTTATAGATATATTCTTAAATTAATAGCTTGATTGTGTTTCATATTTCATACAATTAAATTGTATAATTTGATATTCCATCAAAGATTATAACATGATATGAAATTTGTAGTGATCTGAATTAATATTGTTTGATGGAATACCAAACGAATAATTAAATTGTATGAAACTTGACAAATTGATAAATCATTATCAATGGATCCCTTCATATATTGCTTGGATTAACTCTTAGTAACTGGGATTGCCCAGCCCAAAAGATGAATGAAACTTGAATTAGTTTCAGTTGAAGTAGGAAATAAACTATGGCTGTTAGAAGTACAATACCACTTCAAGGAGCTTCTCAGGTTTCCTCGGAGGTCTAGGATGGACCCTGTACAACAGGCTAACAGGCATGCTACCAGTTTTGTGCGATGATGGTACAAGAGTTTTAGGTAAAATAGGGCTGCATGTCAACTCCCTCAACTGATTCTGGGCACTTGAGTTTTTCTGTTCTCCATTAGTTTTGGGTTAGTAGTTTCTTGATATAGGATAAATAAGTTCCTTTGTTTTAATTGGTGGCATGGGATAAGTTCACAGGGATATTTCAAAGATTTTAAGTGAAATGGACCAATTTATGTTGCAACTATGTTGTAACTAGGTCGTGGGTTCGAAATCCAGGATAGGAGATCTTTATGAACAATTATGAAATTTGAGAGCTTGATTCTCATCTTTCCAATAAAAAAAAATGTTGTATTTGCTAGAGGTGCTGCACTGAAATCTTTGATAAGGTAAGTTGAATACAAGATTGGATTAAGTTCTTGTATTCTCATGTGGTCCTTTAGAGTTGTCATTAGGTGGCTGCCGATCTGAAATCAACCCAAAGTCTTAAACAAATTTGAGCCAAATCAATTGTGTTTTACCCAGTCACAGTGAATATCAACACGTACAAACAGAATCTCAAAGTAGTGACATCAGGAAGATTCTCTTCCGGGTTCCCTCTTCCATTTTCCCCTCCAGTCTCTGTGTCAAGGCACTATGTCAAGCTTGTCAATGCATTGTGTCGAGCACAATTTGCACCTGATCACCATGCCGCCCTCCAAAACCATCAGCTAACTGTGTCCAGCCAGACTTTTTCAAGCTTGTCAAGGTACTACGTTTCTAGCACAACATGCACCTGATCACTACGTGCCGAGCACAACATGCCCCTGATCACTGTGCCAGCCTCCAAAACCAAACAGCAATGCTAATAAAAAAATGTACAAATGCCTATCGGAACTGCCAATTTTGATCTGAGATTGTTATTTGGTTAATCCTGAATGCTTAAGAGAATGACCTGAGATTGTCAATTTTGATCCTTGTTAGTTGATGAATGTTTTATTATCCTTTCATCGTGTTAGTTGCTTGTTATTGCAGAAGTGTTATCTATTCCTTTTTTTTTCTTCGCTTTGATAAATTGGCGTCCCTTGTACGAGTTTGATGCATAAATGTTGTTCCATCGGCAAATAACCAGTTCATACAGCTACATGTTATAAGGATATTGCTGAACGCTGATCTCTTCAATAGCTGAAGAACAAATGAGCTTTGGCAATTACTGGTGGTTAGCTTATTCGCAGAGGAATAATGTTGACCGTTTAGTCTACTATGCCTCAGGAATTTGTGAAGTGGTAACAACACAAAGTACATAAAAGTATTAAAGCACTTGATGTACAATTAGCAACTGGGCTGCGAATGTCAGCCGTCCCGTCTATACACCTTAGTAATTTGTGAAGAAGTAAACGCTAGTTAGTACATCCAAATATACAAATTATTCGCACTATCAGTTAGAAGTAAATGATTACAGAAGTCAGTGTCACAAAACAGAGAGAGAACAGAAAAAACATATGAGAAGATAAAAGGCTGGATTGAGATTACAATAGTTGAAATACATGATTGGCACAAGGTTCACCAACCAATACCAAGCTGCCTTGACTGAAACAATCCTTCAACATATTGTATAACAGGTTCAGATGTCCTGATGAAACTCTGCATCTCAATTTTTGCTGATACCTCTGTGCAAAAAAAAATGAAAACAAAAGCAAGGCTGGATTTAAAAGTAAGTCTTTTTTTATGCCATAATGAAGTACGCTAGCAGCTATACAAACTGTTTTTGTTGCCACTAAGTTCTTTGTGATGATTCTTTGAAAAGTTTTTGACCTATACACCAGCTAATGTCAATAAACATGATCATGACTTGCAAGGTAAAATGCATCGCCAAATTACCATACTGTACTGCCATGGTATCTTATAAATGACTTACATTATTGATGAATAGCCACAGTTCAGATAAGTAGATGTTGACAAATGATCAAGCCAAAGGAAGAAAGAGTGACAGTCTGATAGAAGGGTGGTCAAATGTATACCTTTTATCCAGGAGTAATACATTATAATCCTTGGCAGCAGAGTTACAGACCACAACAACAACAACAACAACAACAAAGTCTTTAATCCCAAATAAATTGGGGTAGGCTAGAAATGAAACCCAATCGGAAAGCATAAGATCAAAGATCTCAAATATCAGTGATAATAATGAATATGATGAAAGAAAAAGAAAATAAATAAATAAAATAATAATAATAATAATAAATAAATAAAGATGATAATGATAATGATGATAATAATATGCTAATAGTAATAGCAATAATAACAACAATAATAATAGTACAATAAACTTCTATTATAAAATCTATTTCTAAATCCTAAAATCCTATTTTAAAACCTAATTCTAAATTCTAAATCCTAAAATCCAGCAGATGAGGCATGAAGTTCATCTTGGAATCAGCACATAAGAATATCGAAAGAACAAGACATTAATCAAGAAAATTGTGTAGAAGAACGTACCATCTTCATTCAGCCTTTTCAAGAGCTGAGGCTTGGAAGGAAGTGTATACATGCCAGCTGCCACTGCTTTTCTAATAGCCCAGCCATGATGAGGTGCAAAAACTTGTTCGTAGGCTACTGAAGCTGCATCTCTCAGTGAATTGCCACTGTATGAAAATTTATGGGGAGTTTGCATTAAAAAAAAAAAGAAGAAGAACAAGTGATAAAAGATAAAGGCATGATGTGAAAGTTAGCATCGACTGTTGTTTGTGGCATTGCTAAAGGAAATTAAACAAGGTAGAATTCTTTTTGGGCTAAATATTTAGTGTTAGAGCTTAAATGGCAACTACCTGATACCACACTTGCCGATCACATTTAAGCAAAGTCTTAGGACAATATGGTACTGCAGTATAAATTGCTGTTGACATCAGATTTGAAACCAAACATTGCTGGAACCATATATGATTATTTTATTTGTTGAATCAGCTGTAAATACAATTCAAATGAAAAGGACATTTAACACTCCATATATGTGACATGACAAATGAGAAGTATGCTTGTGTACCCAGCTCATAATTTAACCAAACATGAAATATCACTGATCTTGCGACTTACTCTGACTTGACAATCTCCTCAAAAAGAACTCTGACCATGTCAAGCCCGCGTTTGACTCTGAGAAGATTTCTTGTATGGCTCCCACCTTGTCTCACACAGTCTTGTTGGATGTCTAATTCTATCATATTGTTCAAAGTTAAGATAGATTTTGACGCCTCTATCAAATCATCCACCTGCCGTCAAGTTCAAAACTCATTTTAAATTTTTAAAAATTAAGCATGACACTGGTTTCTTAATATGACGATACGCCCCATTCTACAACCAACTAAGTGCTCTCTTAACCCAGTTTCGCATGGTTAACCTATCTGTTGGATGCCTGATTCAGGTATTTGATTACTGCTGAGCATAAAATCTTATCTTCAGAACAAACTGAGATTTCAATCTGATTAGGAAATGATATTTTTACAGAACAGGCTCCCAACCAAACAATCAGGCTGAATGTTAGCTACACTAACACCATTATAAGTTTATAACACACGGTTCCTTTTAACTTCCAGTAACTGTCATTTTAACAGAATTGAGCTTCAGTGTCCCTCATTTATGCAATAAAATAGCAATAGTGCTTCAACCGTACTCAGCTCTACCCAAAATAAACTAGACTGTCTCCTGCATTCAGGAACCACTAAATTCATTAAACGTTATCATCTATTACAATTTCTTTTTGAAGTTTCTATCAATTATTAAGACCACATTTCAAGTTCAAGTTCAATAAACTCCAAATTATTGTGTTCCTAATGTGTAACTAAGATTTGGCCATTCCTTTTTCTTGCCTCTTATGGGCCAGCTTGATGCTATGATGCGCAATTCAGATTCTGAATTGTTTCCAATCAAAATATATGGGGGATTAGACTGACGAAAATAAGATACAGTAAAAAAGTTTTTCTATAAGAATCTAATGGATTTAATTTAAGATTTAGGATGCCTACACCTCATGTTCAGCTTGGTGTCAATTTATGTTGTTCTCAAACTTAAACCAAACCAAGACCTATTTCAACCGACTCATTCCAAGGGGCTGACAATTCAACTGGAATAAGCACTAAAGTGCATCGAGCTGAGTAGAAATTCATCAGCTGAGCTCGCTTTGGTGGTCAAAAATCGGTACTTTCTCAGTTTCTCACAGGTGAAAGTGCAGGAACCAATTATATATTCCTGAATTATGAATTAATGCAAAATCATCGAGAGCAATGCAAACATATTCCCATTATTTCCATCCTTCTTAAGCGTGTAAATGCCCACAAGCAATCGAAACAGCTAATCAACCAAGAGGTCTAGGGCTACAGATCTAGAGGAAAGGAAATCTCCATGCCTTAGATACGTAATCCTTCTCCGCGAATTTGAAGGCGATGCCAAGACATCCAAAGAGAACTGACACGTGTGCACACGCATGAGAGAAGGGTCCGACCTCCATGGCCGCGCCTGCACTGGTCGCCACATCAGCAAGCGGCTCGAATGCCGCCGCAATCTTCCGCAGTGCCTTCTCTTCTCCCACTCCGGCCATTCTCCTTTTCCTGTTTGATTGATTCTTTCTTTTCCTCCCTTTTTCCTTTGGGGCTGTTTGGAATTGAGAATAAAGTGCAACGGAAAAGTTGGAAGTGAGTTCTCTCTGTTGCGAAATTCGCTGTCTTTCAGACTTCTGTGCTTCTAGATGCTCTTTAGTCTTCTTTAGAGCTTAGACTACGTTTTTGGATTTTCTTTTCAGCCCCCTTGGAAATGGTACTGTATTTGTATTTTTTACAGTGATCACACCAGTCAATTTCAGTGGGTCGGATCTGATCGGGTTCGGGTTCGGGTTCAGGTTCGGGTCGGATTATATTATTTTATTATTATTTTTAATTCGATCCAAAACTGATCCAATTAAATTTGGTTAAAAAAAATCTTAACTCATATCCGACCCGACGGGTCACGGGTCGATCCGTGTAAAATAATTAAATATTAGTTAATTATAATTAATCTTAATTAGTATATAATTAGTGTATATTTAAGTTTTAATTAGTACTAAATCATAAAATTACTTCAAAAAACATAATTAATCGGATCAGATCGGGTTAATCCAAACCCGACCCGATTCGGGTAAAAATAAATAAATCCATATCCGACTCATTAATTTTCGGATCATATCGGGTCGGATCGAGTTAATCCATCATGTTTGGTCAATAATTGGCACCTCTAATTTGAAACATTGAGCGCGGATTTTAAAACTACTCAGATACTGACATACTGTAACAATTATAAAAAATCTGTTTAGTATATATTTTAAAGTTATAGAGGATGTGAACTCTCCATCTCCTTTTTCTTTTAAATGACCTTAATTTGTCTTCTCTTATAGTTTTAGTTAATTTAAAAATTACAATTTATATAATATTTAATGATACATCAGAATATAATAATTGTAACTAGTGAAATTTTAAATTATTTGTTGTACAATCAGTCAATCACAATGAAATATTATATCTTATTTAATTTGTAAACATAGATATGTAAATATTATAAATTAGAATTTAAATTTAGAATGTATTTTTTTAATATTTTCAATATTGTTATAATAAAATAATTTTCAAACTACCTCTCATCTTTAAATACTTTTTCGTGGAAAAATCTTAGCTTTTCAAAAATTCACTCACTTTGAAATGTTCTCCTGACTTTTCATCCCGGCTTCAAACATCCCTTAGAACATGTTCCACTAGCTGGCTAGGCGCCGAATTTTTTTTGTTTGTACAATCAGTCAATATAACTCATTTTTCATCTTATACTTTTTTCAATCTCAATACTAATTCAATGATTAAAATAAAACTTAAAACAATTAACTGATTCCTTCGGAAAACGGGTGCTTCAATGCTTCCCATAACCATCGTCCCTTTCTCCGTGCGGTCGTCCCCAATCGTTGGCGTCCTTCTCAAAACCACTGGCGTGACCGAAACAACCTTTGAATTTAGAAAATTTCACAACCAATCAATTTGTTCTTCACACATGATTGCAGTTATATCATCTACACTTGCATACCACCTTGTGTATAAAAAATGGGGTGATTAAATCTGTCATGATATGTTATAAATATGTTATTGTACTTTTGCTTATTGCATAATGTGTTTCACGTCATGTGTTTCGTATTTGTTTTTTTGTGTGACGTGTCTTCTTTTAATTAATATTAACATAGCATGGTATATCATATGAAATTATCTAAATATGTTACGAAACGTCACGTTATATATTACGATATGGCACGTCACGTAAAGTCATATAATTCTGTTTTTAATTTTTACATCTAATATAAAATATATTATTTTCTTAAAAAAATTTCTTCACGTTACTATATATTACACATATTTTCAACATAAATTTAAATTTTTTTCAAAAAAATTGAAATATTATGACTAAATATATTTAAATGTGATCAAACATTGCAATATATAACGTCCATATATATATTACATCGCATCATGTCATGAGTAAACACATCACTATAATACATGACGTGTCTAATCGTGACGTATCTTTCATCCATTTTTTTGACACATCACATCATATGAAAAAGTATCTTAATTACGACACAACATATCACATAACCGAGATAATTTTTCATGTCACACTACATCACTTTTTTTTTATACACCACATCTAGCTACTTGACTTTATTAATGAAACATGATTAGAACTATGCACCCAAATAAATGTAATAGATTGAAATAGTAATACTAAAAGAGCTCAAATTTGTGTTATGTTAATGGCTCACTCACTTCTTATTTTCAATGTAAAAGAGGATTGAAACAAAGGATCTCTTGTCTCCTCTCTTATTTGACTTAATAACGGATACATTGTATCAAATTTTACTTAGGAGAAGAAATGATGGTTTTATTGAACGATTAGGCCTTGCTTGAGAAGTACAAGGAAAAATTCTCAATTGGAAATGTGGTTTATTTGTCTATAGGGGGCAGACTTGCTTTGCTCAACTCCTCTATCCTTCTTTATATGTTTTCTCTGTATAAAATATCAGTGAAAATGAAGAAAAAGTTGGATAATATTAGGTGTTAATTTTTGTGGCAAGATACTTCCACAAGGAAGAAGTTTGCCTTAATAAAGTGGCCAAAAGTTTGTATGCTCAAACAATTAGGTACAATGAGAGTACTTGATTTGCATTGTATAAATGTCTTTTTACTATTAAAATGATGGTGAAAATTAAAATATCCTCACTATAGTTCTATATGGATGCAAATAATTTGTTCTAAGTACAGTGACATAACACTTGATCATTGTATTTCAGCTGTGTGGAAAAATATTAATAATTTGTACCAGCTTGGTCATACTGGCAGCTATGTGATGTTGGGCAATAAAAATGACACTGTTTTTTGGTTGAATAGATGATAAATCATCATTGAACAATTGCCTATGAGGAAGGACTAATTTAGCTATCCCGATTTGTTATGTATACGGTTAGGTTGATGGCTCCTAATAGTAACATGGTTAGTTTTGGATTGGTGTTCAATGTGTTTCTTACTATAAATGATGGGATAATGGGAATATATATATAATGAAAACGTTTGCATTTCAGTCGATATGCAAACGCATAAAAAATCATTTTAAAATCTCAAAAATTTAAATTTATAATTTCATTAAGGGATATAAAAATTTAAAGTGTTTTGAGTTTTTTAAGTCACTCATTTAAATTTTTGAAAAAAAAACAACACAAACATTGAATACTTATTATTATTTTTAGAGTTATTTTTTAAAATTCAAAAGAGTGGCTTAAAAAACTCAAAATACTCTAAAATTTTGCATCCCACAAGATTTTCATATGATAAATTTAATTAAAATCATAAATTAAATTTTTTAAGACTTTAAAATATATTTTTTGATGCGTTTACATATCAGTTGAAATGCAAATATTTTCACAATAGTATATATATATATATATATATATATAATTAGGCTATGGTGCTTTGCAAAGTACAAGTGTGTTGTGTGCTTTGCGCTTTATTATTAATTTTAAGTCAGAAATGATCGATCCAAACCTCTCAATCTAATCTCCATATCAAAATCTATTAGTAAACTAAATTTTATATTTTTTTGAATCCATTTGTTATTTTTTTTGGATAAGGGGAAAACCATCATTTTCGGATGAACCAGAATTCTCAGATCAAATCATTTTCTCCTCAGCAGAAAAAAATAGCAAAAAATTTAAAAAATATAAAATTTGGTTTACTAATAGATTTTGATATGAAGATTATATTGAACGGTTTGGATTAATTATTTATAACTTGAAATTAAAAATAGAGCGCAAATAAAGCATGGCGGATCCAAGGTAGGCGCTAGCCGGCGCCCGGGCACCCCCTCGGTTCACTGAAAAATAAATGTCGTATGATAAAAAATAATTTTTTTTTTGACCTGAATATTCTATTTATTTGAACCGGGCACCCCTATCGATCGTTTCTGGCTCCGCCCCTGCGTTCTTTACTTTGTAAAGCATCATAGACGGACTATATATATATATATATATATATATAAGAAGTTTTGAAATGCAAATATTTTCATAAAAATATCTAATTATTCATTTATATATTTTTAGCTAGTTAAGGCGAAGGTGGAAGAGTCCAGCGATAATACATGGGAGCAGAAGAGGAGGAATACAAGCTTACTTTAGATGATGTGAGCTTTAGTGTTTATCCGTACACACCAATAACACAGGAGGGCACTAATGGAAAAGGGAAGGATTTCATCACTGACTTTGTAGAAGCAGGTATTCCTATGTAAACATGTTTGAAAGCTCACTAATTTGAGGTGCATTGCTGTTCAAAATCAAACATCCAGAATAAATGTTATTGTATAATTCCTTTCACAGTGGAAATTATGATGTCCTGTGATGTCATAAAGATAAATGTGCAGTTCAGTAACAGACATGGCCAATTGAGCCTCTACTTCACTGTAGTTCTGCTATAAACAGAAAAATGATTCCACTTGAGAAAGTTTTGAGGAGTTAAGTGCACAATTGAGGTTAATTAGCGTTGAACTGGTATAAATTGTACTTGATCGTTCCATTTATACTGTATAATATTAGCTATCTGAATGGTACTAAATCAATCCCCTTTTATAACTGGCCGAAACTTCGGGATACCTGTAGAAAATGAAATATTTTACATGGCTAGCGCTCTTTGCTAGGGTTTTGAATGAACGACTGATTAATTTATATATATATACAGAAAATTTTCATGAGTTAACTCAAAAAATACATCAAATCACCTATAAATTTTAATTCATCATGCTCATTAAATTCTTCATATGAAAATCTTATGGGATGCAAAAATTTGAGATATTTTGAGTTTTCTAAGTCAACATTTTTAATTTTTAAAAATAATTTACAAACATTAAATATTTTATTATTATTTTTAGAGCTGATTTTCAAAAATTAAAAATAATGACTTAGAAAATTTGAAACACCTCAAATTTTTGCCTCCCACAAGGTTTACATATAAAAAATTTAATGAACATGATAAATCAAAATTTAGAAATGATTTGATGTATTTTTTGAGTTAAACTCATGAAAGTCTTCTGTGAACATAAGTACACAGTAGATTTACTCTTTCTTTCTCCCTCTCTCTCTCTCTCTATATATATATATATAGAGAGAGAGAGAGTTAGGCTTTGGTGCTACATAACACAGATCGCTTTAATGCTATGGATTGATTTTTCGTTATCAAAGTGCAAATGGTTGATCCAACTATATAAAATAATTTTGTATGAATATCAAGAATTAGACCAAATATTATATTTTTTAGATTTTTTTACTATTTTTTAACATAGTTAGAAATTCACTTTTTTGAATGGCTCATAATAACAAAATCAAGTGATTTTCTAACCGTCTTAAAAAATAGTAAAAAAATTCTAAAAAATGGTCTGCATCGAGATATTTATACGAAAATTATCTTGTACGATTGGATCAACTATTTACACCGAAGTGATCCGTATTATGTATAACACCATAGTCGGACTCTCTCTCACTCTCTCTCTCTCTCTATATATATATATATATATATACATACATAAATACATATAGTAAAACTAGCGTTCTCCAAGGAGCACGGATCCTCTTCTTAATACTAACTCAAAAAATATATCGGATCATCTATAAATTTTGATTTATCACTCTTATTCAATTTTTTATATTGAAATATTTTGGGTTACTAAAATTTGAGGTGTTTTGAATTTTTTAAGTGGCTATTTTTAATTTTTAAAAATTATGTACAAATATTAAATATATTATTATTATTATTAGATTTAATTTTTAAAAATTAAAAAAAGTGACTTAGAAAACTCAAAACACCATAAATTTTAGTACCCATTTTATTTTAATATGAAAAAATTAATAAAAGTGATACATTAAAATTTAAAGATGATTTGATATACTTTTTTAAGTTAGGATCAAGGAGGAGCTTCGTGCTCCAAGGAGCGCACTAGTTTTACTATATATATATATATATAGAGAGAGAGAGTTGAGAGATGTATTATGGTGCTTTACAAAATAAAAAAATATTATTGTTTTGACGTGAAATTTTATATTCTAAAATCTTAAATGGTCAATCTAAATTTCTCAATATTTTTTTATGTAAAAATCTAATGGGATATTAAATTTCAGAATTTTTAATCTTTCTAGTTATTTTTAAATTATTTTTTTAAAATAGTCTTGTTTAACATAAAAATAATAGTCTATTTCAGGATTATTTTTAAAAATAATTTTAAAAATAGCTAGAAAGCTTAAAAAATATGAAATTTAATATTCCATAAGATTTTAATAAGAAAAAATTATTGAAAAATTTAAATTAATCATTTGAGATCTCAGAATATGAAATATCATGTTAAAATAATAATATTTTTTTACTTTATAAATCATCATAATTCATCTATATAGAGAGATGGAGTAAAGATACCGTGAGCTTAAACTCACGGAGACCTTCTATGAGCTTAACTCAAAAAGTATATCAAATCATCACCAAATTTTAATTTATCATGTTCATTAAATTCTTTATATGAAAATCTCATGGGATGTAAAAATTTGGAATGTTTTTAGTTTTTTAAGTCACCGTTTTAAATTTTTTAAAATGCATATATACAGTAGTGAAGTTTCCGCCAAAATCAATAAGGGGTCAATGTATTCCTTTTATTAATAATTAGATTGTCAGTTTCCACTCGGATCTGAACTATACAACCCGTATAGACACAAATATGTTACGAATGCTTTTAAAGGGTGATTTCTTCGTTTGTTGCACGAAAAGTTAACTGATCAGTACCTAGACAACAGACCTCAACTCTCGCATGTTAATTTATTTGTGTAGTTAGTGGTCAGGTAGGGTTTCTACGTTCACATAAACATTAACTCTCGTATATTGACTTAGATATATTAGATTGTGTGTCGGTTTCTTATATGCACGCTCAATCTCTCAATCTGAGCGGGCTTCAACATTTCGGACATAACCCGATCTATCATGTTAGGTCCCAGATCTACCTATTGTACTTAGAAAAACCTTGAAAAACTACTCGAATCTTAGATGATCAAACCTGGATTCTGGCCTCGACTCGGGACCTATCATAGCAATTCATCAAGCAATCAAGCAAGCATAGCAATAGTATACAACACATCAAACACAACTATAGAATAGAAAACCTCTAATAAAAAGCCATAAAAATGACTTTTGTTGATTCCAAGATATTCCAATTGACGTAGAAGTTCAGTTTAGGATATGATTTCTTAGATCCTTAGTTTGATATTTTTGAAATGCACAACTAGCCAAGACATAATCAAATTTAAAAAATAAGTATGCTATGCAAAGAAAATAAAAAATTAAGAGTTTTACATACTGATTTTAGACACAAACAGGGGTATATATATATATATATATATATATATATATATATATATATATATATATATATATATATATAAATGCACGACATCAATGAAGATGAAATGATCTAAAAGGAAGAGAGGGGGCATCTCATGACATTTATTAAAATTAATCTAGACTATTAATAATTTAAAACATATTTTCAAAAATTAAGGGAGAGGTCATTGCCCAAATGCTCAAACTTTGCCTCCGCGGATACGGTAAAATCATTATTTGTCCGTATCCGATCCATTTACATTTGTAATTTTGATAGTTTTTAATTCGCCAAAATACCACTGATAGAGTGGCTTATAATTATATATATCACCAGTTAGTCTCTGAAAATGACATGTCAAAAAAACCATGGTACATATAATTGGTAAAACAACTCAGATTTTGCTCAAAGTATCTATTCTATGATGCCCATGCTTTTGAAGCCCAGTACAATGCCAACTCTCAAGATATATGACCCACAGTTCCACACATGCCAAAGTGTCAGCCAAGATGAACCCTTCAGGACATTGGTTTTTGCTACTAAATTAAATTTTCACGTGCATTTTATTATTTTCGGCCTCAACAACTGCTTGGTTTCAGATCTGTTGATCTTCAAATTTATGCTTTTCTTATTTTTCTCCCTATAATAAGGGATCTCATTTACTTTTTGTTTTTCCTTCTTTTCAAATTACTCTTCGAAATTTGTCCCTCTCAATTTGGAAGGTCTAAATATAAGAAAATCAGGACCTTTTTTTTTTTGACAGCAGATTCTCACTAACAACTTCAAACCTGATGTATATGGGTATATGCCTACTACAAATTTTTCTGTGCAGTTTTTTTTTCTTCTTTAAATTGTCTCATTAGTGATCAACAATTCTGATTTAATAATAATAAACTCTTATGCATCAAAAATCATATTTATGTTTCTCCATAACCGTCCAAATTAATATATGAATTTATCTTCACATAAAATCTCTCTAAACAATTTCGGTGCAGCAAAAGGAAAAATAAAGAAATATATTAAATGACTCTGCTCTCAACACATAGCGGTTGGAGCTTTAATTGCAGAATTCTTTTGATATAATTGGTTTTGGTAGCTCATAGGGAAATTAGAAGCTAGCAATAGGAGAAAGATTATAAGATCTCATTTCGACAGATGTAACTAAAGTGATTTAAGACGTTTTAATTATATATCGAACAAAAGCAATTTAAGCAAGAATATATTAAAATATTCATGGAGGTGATATAAAATTAAATTTTACATTTTTTTTAATTTTTAATACTTAATTTTTATTATTTATCTCCTTATCTATTATTATGAAAGAAAAAATTAACTGATTTCATATTTTCTGCTTTAATTTTATTCATTTAAGAAATATAAGTGAATAATATGAGATGCCTATTTTGGTCAAATCTAAAGACTAAAGCTATTCTTCTCGGTCCAGTAATTTTTTGCCAGGACCATAGATAAATAACCTGTGGGTTTGTGGGTGAAGTTTCAAAGGCCGGATATGTTTTCTGGTTTTTCCAGCCAGTAATTTTATTTTCTTAAAAATAATAACAGGTGTTTCGGCCGAGCAATATGCAGATGTTGTGCAGTGACCGTGAAAGCATGGAAGTTAACAATATATCATCTTATCCAATGAGACTGGAAGACTAACCACATGCTGCCACATCAGCACCACGGATCCTAAGACAATCCTCCAGAGAAGCTCCAAACCACATATCTTTAATTTGGCTGAGATTTTTCCTTGTATCAATTGTTCACTTTATAGCCTCTGTTTGTTCCAATACTACTTCCCCTAGCTAGAAAGAAAGGAGAAGTCATCTAATTCTAAAAAAATCATTTCATAAAAAATAGAAATGGCTTGCAGAGTCTCCTCTCCGACAACTGTGATGGCTTCCCTCCCACAGTTCAACGGCGTCAAAGCAGGGAGTTCCATGGTTTGTTCCAATTCAAATTCTCAACATGTAATCATAATTGCAAATTAAGATGCCAGTATATTTAAAATTCAATTAATGGGCGTTTGATCTATTGGATGTCTCAGGTGATGTTGCCGTCAGTAAGGAGAAGCAGCAAAAGAGGCATAGGTGTGCGATGCGACTTCATCGGCTCATCCACCAACCTAGTAAGTACTTTGCTGCTATATATCACTCATTAGTTATAAATGCAACATTGCTAGTCTTGAATTTGAGATTATTATTGTTCTTTCTTTGGAACAATAATACTTCATTTGAGATTTGTGTTTGCAAGAGATTTGACAAATTCTCAGTAAATCAATTGAAGAACTTGGCATTAACTTTGTCATTTAATGATGGGTCCAGATAATGGTCACAACAACAAGCTTGATGTTGTTTGCTGGTCGGTTCGGTCTCGCCCCTTCTGCCAACCGCAAGGCCAACGCTGGTCTTAAACTCGAGGCGTTTGATTCAGGGCTTCAGACCGGTGATCCTGCCGGGTTCACCCTGGCTGACACTTTGGCATGTGGATCTGTGGGTCATATCTTGGGAGTTGGCATTGTACTGGGCTTCAAAAGCATGGGCATCATAGAATAGATGTTTTGAGCAAAATCTGTGAATTGTTGTACCAATTATATATACCATGGTTTTTTTTTTGTCGTGTCATTTTCAGAGACTAACTGGTGTTACATATAATTCTATGCCACTCTATCAGTGGTATTTTGGCTAATTAAAAACTATCAAAACTACGGATGTAAACTCTCCATACTACTGGTGTTACATATAATTCTATGCCACTCTCCATACCGATGGATAATGATTTTACCGTATCTGCAGAGGCAGAGTTTCGCATTGAGCATTTGGGCGATGATCTCTCCTTGATTTTTGAAAATATGTACTAAATTATTAATACTCCGGGTTAATTTTTATAAATGTCATGAGATGCCCCCTCTCTTCCTCTTAGATCATGTCATCTCCATTCTATTTTTTTTACTCGAAAATCTCTTCTTCTTCTTTTTTTTTGAGGAGCAAGTCAAAAACCTACTTAATTTTTATTAAATAAAAGAATATGTACATCATGAATAAAATAAAAGGGAAACAGTTGAAATGCTAAAATCCTTGGATCTAACCTTATATACTAAGGAAATTAATCCAAAAAGCTGTACAAGAAATAAAAAAATAAAACAAATGCTATGGAGAGTTCTAAATGATCAAAACAATTATCCATTATATTATAATTTCAATGCAATAGTTGCCGAACATCATTCTGACTTATGAAAGTAAGGAAAGAAAATACCTTATCACAAAAAAACCCAATTTTCTCTTTTTTAATCTCTTTTATTTTTCTAATCTTATCAAACTGGGCAGTAGCAGAGCTTCAACTGTAATAAATTACAATTAAGGAGAGGCCAACCTTTATAGTGAATAGTGATTTGCATAAATTATTAATGAATTCTTTATTAAATTTTAGATTTAAGAGGGGTCACAACCCAAAACCATTGAATGAAGCTCCGCCACTGAAATTGGGGTAGGGTTGCAAATGGATAGTAAAATATCTGATTTTATCTGTGATCCGATCCGAAAAATAACAAAAATTGTTCGATACATATCCGTATCGAAAAAATCTGTATATGTATCCGAAAAAATTTAACGGATATGGATATGATATGGTATTACCTATTTGTAACCGTCTGTTTAGTTATTATTTGTCAATATCCGACATTATCTGAAGGTATCCGATATGATATTATCCGATTTTATCTGAATACACATCTGAAAAAAAAAAATCTCATTATGTGTTTTTAAATTTTTTTTTTGCATACATTACAAATCTAACAAATTTTATATATAATTTGTACTAATGTATCATATTTTGTAATAATACATTGATACATTTGAACTACTAATATAATGATAATTAATATTTAATTTTTATAATTAATAATTCTATCAAAAAAATAATATATAATTATTTTTTTAATGATATATATAATATTTTTACTTAATATCCGAAATATATCCGTATTTGTATGTATCCATCCGATATCTGATCCGTATCTGATATCCGTTGAATATCCGATCCGTATCCGTATCCGAATTCGTATCCAAAAAAATTAACGGATATGAATACGGTAAGAACATTATCCATCCGTATCTGATCTGTTTGCAACCCTAGTAACCTAGAAGTTACTAGATACTGACACAAGTTATTAAATCAAGATAGAATAAGTACAATTATTTTTGTCTACATCTCATAATATACACAATGCTATCTTCAGTATTGTTATTACTATAATAATTCTAAATTTCATAAAAATACTATATTTTTAATATATACCTTAAAATAAAAAAGTAAAAACAATTATAGCTGTATGCAACTTGCAACCACAGCCCACGGGTAGAAGATGCCGTTATTGACTTATTGGAGAATCCTCAGGCACCGATTTTTTTTTTCTTTCACCAGACAGTGCAGTCCGGGTGACTGACCACTGGTCCCACCCGACAGAGGCACAGAGCCAGTGAAACCCATTTTCTTTCCCCTTTGGGACCCAATAGTTAACGAAAATTAGTTCACGGCCGACGCACACCCAAACCTCGCTTTTGCTTCCAGTTATCAATCACTTCCACGGTTCCACCATTGAAGAGTCGGTAAAGAAATCAAATCCGGAGAACCAGTTCGTCGCAAGCACACTACAAGACAGAATCAGCGTAACTCGAACATAAGGTGAGTTTATTTCTGATTTCCTCTTCAAGCGTACAAGCCAGTTGGTTTAGGAAGTCCGAAAATTACCCAATAATCGAATATAATTTTGCAAACCATGGTAGCAACGCGACAATGGACCATTGCTTGCCAATGCGATGGTTTAAGGTCCTAATTTGAGGTAACATCACTTCACAAACAATACAATTAGTAGGGGGGCGGGGCCTGGCCGGCTGGGCGCAGAGGATGTTTTCTTTTGTTCTTTCTTTTCTTCTGGGGGGAACTAACGGTGCTTTATACCCCTAAACAAGTCATATTACATTATGTAAACTAAACAATTTACGCACGATTTAAGCACACAGAAGTTAGGTCTCAGCAAAGTACACTAGTTGTCTGAGCCAGGCTATTATTTCCTAGGTTGTGAGGTGATACCACGTCTTGTATATTTCTGTTATGAAGTGGTATCAATGGGTTGAAAGTGCCAAAAATCTCAGCATCACATCCAGCAATCATAGACCTAGCTCCTTTAAACACAACCCACTACTTGGCACCAGCACTGGTACTTCTGAACAAGCACAGTGACAGTGCCCATATTTACTTATTACAGAACCTACAGAATAAATAAAAAAGCACAGCAGTAACTGAGGATCAATATGTTTCTTTGTCTGATTGATACAAAAAGAAAAAAATGAAAAAAAAATTGTAGTAATGATCCACATGCTCAAGCTGATGTTGGTGCTAGTCAGCATTGCCTCAACAATGTACTTTTTGTATCTTTTCTTCTTCTATAGAAATGAATGATTATGTATATTTTGCAGGAGATTCATCTCTCTAAGGTCATAAACATGGCTCAGAAGCCGGTCCAGGAGGACCCACGTGCCAGCGGGACTTCCACATCAGCAGATAACAAAAGGCAACCCATTATACAAGAGAAGAAAGGTGCCTTGAGGGAGATACCAGATAAAACGAAATCAGCTGAAACACCTGTTCTGTCTAAAGACAAAGTCAGCACATCAGATTCCTCAGGAAATAAAATTGCAGGAACCAAGAGAATGAACCCTAGCAGCCCAGCCAGTCCTTTGACATACACCTATGTGAGGAGGAGGTTAGATACTGAACAAGGAAAGGCAAATGGTTCTTCTGTCAACAAGGAGGATGCCACTAAGGAGAAAACTGTGAAAAAATTACAACATTCACAAGAGTCACAAAATATGCATGACTCACAGCATTTGCAGAATATTTATAACGGGGAGGCTACTGAGGCTGTTAAACCACAAAATGGATCCAAGCCAAGGCTACTAAAGAACAAAAGATTCCATGAAGCAATAAGGCTACTAAACCACAAAATGAAAAATTCAGCGAGCAAAATGGATCCAAGGGTGAGAAGAGGGAAGCTACAAAACCGCAAAATGGAACCAAGGAAGAGGCTAGTGAGGTTACTAGATTGGTTTCTTCCTCTTTGACAGCTAGTCAGGATTGGAGAGAGAGGTTTATTCGATTGCAAGCTTTCTTGAAGAGCTGTGACCAGTCAAACCAGGAGGACTATATGAGGAGTACGTAAAACTAAATTTTGTGTGATTTTTTTTTTTTGGAAAAAGATCTACAAAAGGATCTCCCCAAAAAACATTGCTTGAGTCCCTTCAAGCATACAGGCAAACAATCAAAATGCCATTGTAAAGTTTTTCTTTGTAGACACGGTTTTAGTAGAGAAACTAAGAATAAGTTGAATTAGATTTCTTGCATGCAAGTTAAATATTGTCATTTCTGTTTGTATGTTTCAGTGCTCAGGTCATTAACTGCTGTTGGCAGAAGCAAGCATGCTATTGAGTTGGAGAAGAGAGCGATACATCTCTTAATGGAAGAAGGTAATTGTTGAACTCTTATTTTGGCCTCCTGTTGTCAGTTGTATTACCTGTTTTATTCTATTTCTGGAAACCTTAATTTTTTTTTGTTCCAAGTAAATAACTTTGGCTGGGGATGCTGGAAATATTTTCCCTCTGAATTGTGTAGTTATGTTTGGTTTTTGATGATTAAAACTTTAGAAAGAGCATCTTGTGCATTGATCCATGAACCACTACTTTCTCAAGTTGTGAAGAATAAACAAAAAGAAGGAATAGATTAAGCTGTGATAGCTCAGTAAAGTGTTGATTTATGATCACATGTTTAATAAAGAAAATGCTAGTTTTGTGAGATGAATTCATGTAAATAGCAGACAACAGATCCGAATATTTACACACACCAAAGCACTTAGTTTTCAGGTTTAGGATTGACTTTGTATACAAGAAAAATAAATCTACCATATGTTATGACGCCTGAACCTTGTAGCTGCCTCATACCAAAGTTTTGACTTCATATTATCAAAATAAAAATGACCAATTGGCTCTTGGTCTAATATTCTTGGATATTTTTTATTTATGGATAGGGAAAGAGTTGCATCGAATGAAAGTATTGAATGTTTTGGGCAAAGCGCCTTCTGATCCCTCACTGTATCCTCCTGAGCTATCATCACCACCTGCCCGACCACAACTGCAGAGGTGAAGATGGACATGACATGTTAGGACGCAAGGTGTGACTTGGCACCTTCAGTTTTGTTTAGTCTAAATGTTGGGTAATTGACACACTTTAGTTCGACTGACCCTATGTTAATGTTGTTCAATCCAACTACGGCACTGGCTGAGCCTTTTAGTTATGATGTATAATTATCCTGAAGTATTTCTTTATCTTTTTTAGGTCATTAGTTCATTTTGTATCTGCTTGCTCTCTAACCACTGCGTTGTTTCTTGTTCTTTGTTCCCGATTAATCTCTTTTCAACTAGTAGTCTAGAGTAATGTTGTACATCCATTTTAAAAATATGGTTCAACAGAACAACTAAGGTCTTCGTGTGATCATGATAATCTCACCATAAATTTCTCCGAGATCATAATGTAAAGTAAAACTTGCCCACAAAATGGTACATTTATGATGGTTAGTCAACTCGCCTTACGCGTTTAATGTGATCATGATGTTAAAATTATTTGCCAACTCACTACAAATGTTGAGTAATGGATGAATAATAAAGAAAAGAACACCATAGTCACGCCTGTGTATAGTAGTAGAAACAGGAACATTTACGGGGGGGGGGAATGATTTCTAGAGCTCGTTTCATGAGAACGCACTTCATTTTCTTGGCAGATATCATTATTATATTCCTCATGATTTATAAATTGACTACTACATTGTAGGGACACAAGTAAAGAGCAGTTGCTATCACTTGGAAGAATCAACGGAGTGTTGTGTCACTTCTGTGTAATGAGAAATCAATTTACGCATTACCACATAACATAGATGGTAATTATTAGTATAGATGGTAATGGATCTTCCGATTTTGTGATTAAGAGTGGAGCAAAACTTTTTGTATTTAGGGTAAATGCATGAGATTTTTTATGGTGAATTGATGAAATTATTTACTGGAGCGATCAGGGTGGCCTGGACTAAATGCATGACCGTTAATATTTTCACAGAACAAATATTTGTAATTATTTAGTAAACAAATTCCACCGAGAAATAGCCAAATAAGATACAATGTTTCAAATAAAAAATAATATACAAATGCTCCTTAAATTATCATCATTTTATAAATTGGTTCTTAACGTTTTAAAGTTTCAAATACATCATTTTAGTCGTTAAAGTTTCACCGGCTTATCATTTTTGCCCTTAATGATTTTTACTAGTAACTAGTGATAAAAAATGAATATCCACATTTATATTCATGTCATATAACATATCTATAATATTTATGAAAAATATTTATAAATATTATTTTACTTAATTCATAATAGTATGGACATTAATGTAGTATTTTTATTGTTATCTCCATAATAATTTCAATACTGAAAAGAATGTTATGATAAATGAAAATATTTTTTTGGAATCAATTTTTAATTTTAGGACTATTTTGGTATAAATTAAAAAATTTAAGGACTAACATAATATCCTAAATAAATTAAGGACTTTTCACAGAAAAGTTGTATGGACTAAAATGATGAAATTTGGTATAAATTGATATTTTAATAATGAAATTGTTATTTTTGAAGTTTCTAAGTATCAGATATAAAATGAAAGAGTCCAGTCCAGTGAACATGAAACAAGAGGGAGAGTCTAGTCCGGCCAACTCATATGAGACGGTTACGATTATCGATTAATATTTCTAATTTAATAATATTTATTCCGTACATCATAATAAATCAGCATAACTGTTGTGATTTAATCTAATTATTCTACATCATAATAAATCTAATTAGCCGTCCCTTCGAGTAAATTTTCTGTGGATGTTTTTTGTACAGAGATTTCTGAGAGATCTGAATATTTTTGTTTTAATTTGAATAATTATAAATTATTATTATTAACACTGTGATCAATATGAAGTAACATCTAGAGTTCAATTCATTTCAATAGAAATAAAATGAAAAGAGATGATTTTGAATTGAACTTTGTGATCAACAAAAAAGTAGAATAGAATTGAATTCTTCTCTTTCTCTTGATCAAAATGATTTATATATGATTTCATTTTATGCAATATGATAATTTTACCCCAAAGAAAAAAAAAAAAGATAATGTCATTCCATTTCATAACAGTTCGTAGTAATAAATAAACATGTCCATGCCTATCACACAAAATGTATACCACCCATATATTAGTTCATTACATAAAATAGTATTTTCATTTCCTCAAAATAAAAAAAAAACACAAATTCTAACCTCTAATATCCATTACGTGCCAACCATTGATATTTCAATCTATCGGGACAACCAAAAAATGCATCGGCCTTTTCATTGTTAGCCCTGAGAAACTCCGTAATATCAAGCATTTTGTCATCAGCAACTCCGTACTTCTCAAGTTCAGAATAGATCTATGTGACAGAGTAAATCTTGATATTTGACTTCATGAAGTTTTCATTCACGACTGCAAGTGCTTGTGCAATGTTAGATATGGAATTAGTCACACTTTTTAAACCATCCTCAAGTGTGTTACGTGATTCATTTGAATCTAAGTCCTCAAATTTTCTCTTCACGTCTAGTATAGAAGAGGACTTTTTATTGGGTTTAGTAGAGGATGTAGCACCATGGGAATTATCAGATGGACTACTAGCAGCAAAGTTATCCATGTTTTCAAGAATTATCACATTTTCTTTTTGGAGTCAATCGACATCATCTATAGTATTCATCTCTACATCCCATTGTCACATTCTATCTTTGGCAGTTCTAAATCTTGCACCAGTTGCTCGATCTTTTTCATAAATGTCACAAAAAAGCTCAAGGTTAGGAATCTCCTTATCTCTAATACATTTCATTTTTGGTTTTGCCTAAATTAAAAGAATAAAAAAATAAAATTAGAATTTTTTTTTACAAACAGACATCTCTGTCTGCACCAAAAAAAATGATAAAAAGCAAAAAAAATAAAATAAAGTTTACCTTTTTAGCCTTTTGATATAAAGAACATTATACAAACTAGTTCATGTACAAACCAGGAAATAAAAAAACACATCTTATCTTGTATATAATATCATTATAGACCAATCCAATTTAATAAGCTTATGTACTTAATAAAGAGAATCAGTATAGTACCTTGATTAGATCTGTTCAAACTTGAGATCCAGCTTCATTTTTTTGTGGAATCATTCCATGATATTCCACTCTTCTTGAGTGCATCCAAAGCCAGATTCATTATCTCTTTTAAAGTTTTCAAACGATTTATGATTTTTTCTTTGGTGATTTTGTAATTAATATTTTTGTTGATGGCTTCAATGGTAATTCTATAAGCCTCTCCTTGAAAGTTTCTATCATCTTTTAACCCTTTTTACTTTCTGTTCTTGCAAAACTTCAAGGAGAAGAATATTCATTGTCTTTGGCCAAGTGAAATAATTACCCTCTGCTTGTACTTCATCATGTTTGATGCCATCTAATTGTTTCTGAATATTATCTTGTTCTTCCTCAAAAGAACTATCAAACACCATTGTATCTATTGAGAATGAAAAATAACGTGAATACCATATAAAAAGATAAATCAAATTGCATAAATTTAAAACAAAAATTCAGCAAATAGCATCGATTTATCATGACAAATATAGAAATATAATGCTGAAATTCACTAATACAAATAACAATTATAACTAATAAAATATTCCATTAATTCAACATATTACATAAATATTGTATAACATATAACTACACATAATCATGCCACATTTTATGAACAATAATATCTCTCATTCGTTCACCACGCCTATACTTTTCATTACTTGAAGAAAATCGAACACTTTCATTTTCAATTTCACTATGCATGAGCTCATTATCTACTTCAGCAATAAGTGCTTCATCAGGATCAACACCCATCAGCAATAAGTGCTCATTTTCTGATGGTACCTCGTACCGCGATAAGGAGTAAGAAAAGATGGTAACAATATATATCCAGCTTAAGGTAAGTAATATCTACCTACAAATAACAAAATAAGTAACTATCATTAATGCTTCAAATGGAAAAAAAATCAAAATATAATTTCTACATGTATTGCAAAATCAGTTCATTATCTTAAGGCACCTTCAATCTATCTTCTCGACTTAAAGCATCCTCAAGTACCCTTGAGTCATGAGCTGAACCCTCCCAACCAGCTAAAACATAAGTGAATTTTAGATCAAACGACCATGTCACTAATATATTTTGTGTTGGAAATTATTTTTGAATTCTATATTTTTTTTTTGCTTCGAGCCTTGGTATCCTTGCAGGGATGTGTGTTCCATCAATTGCCCCAATACATTTCTACAAATAAATGTATATATTTCATGAGCTATGTATATATACATATATAATTAAGATGGATAAAATGATACCTCAAAATATTGATAAAATCTTTCTTCTCTTATCAAAATTTCATTAGGGATTGGTGTTTCTTCCGTAGGTTGCACCAGAAATCTATCTTCAAGTGATATCAAGGCTCTAAGTACTCTATGGAAATGGTTACTTACGGTACCAATTGATCGTCCAAAAAAGAATCAAATTGTGCGGTTCCTCACATTGTGTGATAAAATATGCAAAAATGTTGCCACTTGCTCCTCAACACAACTATAATTATTGTCTTTAAAACGACATGTTTCGCGGAGAATGCTACAAAGTCTTTGAAAAGCTTCGGATCTCATTCGTAAAACACTACGCGGCTCTTGATCATCCCATAAGCGTTTCATTAACTTATCTCGTATTTTTTTCGTTCAAAATTAGCTTCACATTTTATTAGCAAAATCTGATTCTTACAATACTCTATTTGAATTAAGATGTTCAAATATGCAATATACGCACTCAAAATAAGAACAGTTCTATAACTTTTATAACCATTCATATCTTTTCTAAAATCAAAACAACAACAACAACAAAGCCTTTAATCCCAAATAAATTGGGGTAGGCTAGAAATGAAACTCAATAAGAAAGCATAAGATCAAAAATCTCAAATATCAGTGATAATAATGAATATGATGAAAGAAAAAGAAATAAATAAATAAAATAATAAAAATAATAATAATAAATAAATAAAGATGATAATGATAATGATGATGGTAATATGCTAATAGTAATAGCAATAATAACAACAATAATAATAGTACAATAAACCTCTATTATAAAATCTATTTCTAAATCCTAAAATCTTATTTTAAAATCTAATTTAAATTTTAATCCTAAAATCATATTTCTAAACCTCTATTTCTAAAATCTATTTCTAAATTCTAAATCCTAAAATCCTAAAAATCTAAGAACATGAAGTCTATAACTCTACTATTAGACTCTAACTCCTAAATCATGGTTCAGGTACATGAATCGTCATCTTCCAAGCACTCCTTATCTAAACCAAATTCTTTGATATATTTCATTCCTTCAAATCTCTTTTTATTGCTTCCTCCTATGTCAGTCTCGGTCGACCTCTTTCTCTTCTTGTATTTTCAGGATGACTTAGAATACCGCTGTATACTGGTACTTTAGGAGGCCTTCGTTGGATATGACCAAACCATCGCAAACGATGTTGGACTAGCTTCTCTTAAATTGGTGCTGCCCCAAGTTTGTCCCTAATATCATCATTTCTGATTCGATCTTTCCTTGTGTGGCCACATATCCAACGCAACATCCGCATTTTAGCTACACTCATGTTCTGGACGTGTTGTCCTTTTGTAGCCCAACATTCCGCGCCATACATCATCGCGGGTCTAATCACCGTCCTGTAGAACTTGTCTTTTAGTTTGTTTGGGACCTTCTTGTCACAAAGAACATCAGATGCTTGTCTCAATTTTACCCATCCAGCTCTTATTTTATGACTAACATCTTCATCGATCTCTCCTTCACTCTGCAACATCGATCCCAAATATCGAAATGTGTCATTCATGAGTACTACTCGTCCATCCAAACTAACATCTATGTCATCTGAATTTTTCCCGCTGAACTGACACCTTATATATTTAGTTTTAGTCCTACTAAGTCTAAAATCTTTCGATTCTAAAGTTTGTCTCCACAAATCTAGTTTCTGATTGACTCCAATTCTACTCTCATCAATCAACACCACATCATCAACAAAGAGCATACACCAAGGAATATCTCCTTGTATGTCCTTTATGATCTCATCCATCACTAAAGTGAAAATATATGGAATCAATGCTAACCTTTGATGTAATCTTATCTTGATAGAAACGTATCGGACTCGTCACATGCTCTGATACAAGTCACAACATTTATGTACATATCCTTAATAAGAATAACGTACTTTGTTGGGACTAGTTTCCTTTTGAGTGCCCACCACATTATATTTCTCGATATTTTATCATACGCTTTATCTAAATCAATAAATATCATATGTAGGTCCTTCTTCTGTTTCCGATGTCTCTCCATAAGTTGTCTTATCAAGAAAATCGCCTCCATAGTAAACCTCCTAGGCATAAAACCAAACTAATTTTAAGAGACAGTTGCCAATTTTCTTAAATGATGTTCGATCACTCTCTCCCAAAGCTTCATGATATGACTCATGAGCTTAATTCCTCTGTAATTAGTACAACCTTGAATATCTCATTTATTATTAAAGATTGGTACTAATATACTTTTCTTCACTCATCAAGCATCTTATTGGACCGAAAATGTATTAAATAGTTTAGTGAGTCACACTATTGCTATATCTCCAAGACATCTTCATACCTCAATCGGGATGTCATCTAGTCCTAACGTCTTATGTTTTTATTTTTTTAAAGCTTCTTTCACCTCAGACTCTTGAATTCTCCGAACAAATCGTCCGTTGGTGTCAATTGAGTCGTCCAACTCGATCGCGATTTTCTCACTCTCGTCGTTGAATAGCTTGTCGAAGTATTCTCTATTAGTTTGTAATAATCTTGAAGTCAATAATACGATAAATTTGTTATATAAAGCTTTGTTCAAGAATTGGATATTTAAACGATATTTTGTTTCCTTGAGTATTATTGAATTTATGAATCATTCCGAGTTCATGACCGAATTGTGAAACTTCATAATATAGAATATACTCTTAAAAGTCACTAACCAAGATAATTAGCAGGAACACTAATTAACCGTTATCGTGTTAGTATGTGGATTAAATGATGGTCAAGTTTTACGCACCATAGACAAAGAGTTGTCATTTTAATCACATGATAGATGTTCTAGGAACATCGTATTTGATAGACCCGAATGAAACATTAAATGGAATTGTGTTCGTGTCATTAATGTTTTCGTTCAAAGATTAAATTCTAAAGTATGAGGTATTCATCTTTCCTACATAAGATATGTATGTGTGTGATTTCTACCAAACGTTATCCGTAAAAGGTGGCTATAAAGGTAGCTCTCTAAGATACATAACTTATGCGAGGAAGAGATGGTTTGCCAAAAGTACTATTGTCCCTCGTATTTCTATACGAGTTATAAAGATCATCTGGGCCCCTTGATAGAGTAAGATTATCTCGCTAGCAAGATAATTACAAGAGTAATTATATTTGATAATTTACTCAGATCAAGAAAAGATTAAGTTTGCAAGGATGACACATACCTACCTTGAAACTGATCTCGATAAATGCTATGAGACAAAAGAATTAAACACAAGTAAATAGTTTATCGGATCATGATATTGTACAAGACATCATCATCTCGTGTAATGGATGGTCATAGTGCATTCTCGCGATGTCTCCTATGATTATAGAAGTTAAAACGGTTTTAACTCTATTTACCAACATAACACGGATCCCGTCGGTCACACCGTATAGAGTTAATCTGAGAATCTTATTGATTAATTATAAATTGTTTATAATTAATAATAAGATGGTTATAATTAATTATATATGATATAATTATATTTGTCATAGATATGACAAGAAGAAAAAAATCGATTCAATTTATAACGTGTTGACACGTCATATAAATTCGCCGAAACAACAACCGAGAAAAATATAATTGTAGATGACAATTATATATATTTGATTTGGATTTTAAATGTTAATTATGGATTTGAATTATGGGCCAAAGCCCATTTATAATTAAAGTCTTAATTAATAATTAAAAGCCCAAAATCGTAAAAGCCCAAAAAAAAGCCCAAAAAAATCCAAAAAAAGCCCAAAAAGGCCCATGAAAAGCCCATGATGACCTCCAAGGGTATTTTGGTAATTTGTCCAAAAGCCCAAGGGTATTTCTAATTTGGCCAAAAAGCCCAATGGCGTTTTGGTAAATCGATGAACTTTAAGTGGTATTTTCGTCTTTTCACATCGGAACCTCCCTACTATTCATGAGGGTATTTTGGTAATTTGCCAATCTCACATTTTCTATAAATAGAGGGGTAGGGTGAGAGAGAAACTTCCACCAAATCGCTCTACTTTTCTCTCTCAGATACTACGGTTGTTTCGTAATTCACGGATCGGTGAATAAAGTGTTTTTACGAAAGTCATGCGTATTTCGCACATTTGTGAAAATGAATTATCGCGAGTCGTGAATAGTACTATTTCGTCTTTTCTCGGGTGAATAGTGTTTTTGCGAGAAACCGCGTTTACTACGTATTTCGGCAAAAGAAATAAACCGCTCTCTCGTTAGTCCCGCGGATAACCCACAGAGGCATCGACGTTTGGTGCTCCGAGACAAGCCGATTTTCATTCCAATTGAAATTTGGAAGCGAGGTATAACATCTTATATTAATCTATTTAATTGTTAAGTAGATTAATATTTTAGAAATCAATCATGGAGTAGATCAATAAAGGTTTAAAGAGGTGTGTATCTCTCTAATCATCCGACACATCACTTTAACCCTAAGCTTAAGTTAGAAGTAAAATAATATTTTACCGTCTTTTGTAAAGGATTAAATGTGTCCGTAACTCTCTATTATCCGACATACTTTAATCCCTAACTTAAGTAGAAGTAAAATTTTTGTTCTACTATTTTTCCGTTTACTTGAGCATTAATGGGATTTGGGCATTCCGAATCCCTACAAAGGGTATCGCAGCAAAGGCTCTCCCGCCGATTGATTTTCTATAAGGTTATATCTTATGCAAATAAGATGCATATACCCCGTATCGGTTTAATTCTTAGATTTGTTTTTTAAAGTCCAAACCAAATAAAATTGGATTTTCTTGGTTCTGGTCATTCGTCGACTAAGAAAGTTAAATTAGATTTAAGCTTTCTTTATACTTTCTTTACGCTTTCTTTTCGAAAACTTTCGATTGTGTTAAAGTATATCTAAGAATGTGATGAAGCAATAAAGTACCTGAGTAAGAGTTGTTGATCTCCACACATAAAAGATAAGGTGATGTCAAAGAAAGATTGGGAAGTGAATACCTTCGTATTCTTTTTGACAAGCTCTTTTACGTGTCCGATAATCGCCCAAAAGGAACTTTGTCACGTTACCAAATTACTTTTACGCTTTCGAAGCATGGCAAATGTAACTCTTTTGCTTTTTCGAAAATATTTGGTTATGAAAAGTATATCTAAGAATATGATGAAGCAATAAAGTACCTGAGTAAGAGCTGTTGATCTCCACACATAAAAGATAAGGTGATGTCAAAGAAAGATGGGAAGTGGATACCTTCGGTATTCTTTCTGACATGCCCTTTTACGTGTCCTGATAACTGGCCCAAAAGGAACTTTGTCACGTTATCAAATTACTTTTGCGCTTTCGAAGCATGGCAAATGTAACTCTTTTATTTTTTCGAAAATTTTTGGTTATGAGAAGTATATCTATGAATGTGATGAAGCAATAAAGTACCCGAGTAAGAGTCGTTGATCTCCACACCCGAAAGAGATGGTTTCGTCTAGGAAAGATTGAATTTAAAGTGGTCCTCGTGACCTCGATCTTTCCCCGGGAGCCCCTTTTACGTGTCCCGATAATCGGCCGAAAAGGAACTTTGTCACGTTATCAAATTACTTTATCGTACTGTAAGGAATTAATCGTTTTGAAATCATATAAAATGTTTATATGCTTTTTACAAGATAAATAAAGAACAAAGATGTAGTTGCAAAATAAAGAATTGAGAATCGATAGTTATATATGTGATCGATTCACATATATATATACAAAATATTTGTATGAGGGTAAATTAGATTTATCGCTTTGATATGAAATGTATCTTATCATAGATGCAAAGCTACTTCTATCGATAGATAGTAGTTATATACGTGATCGATTCATGTATATATACAAAATGTTTGTATGAGCCGGTAAATTGGATTTACCGCTTTGATAATAAATGAGTAAATTAGATTTATCATTTTAAGGAACCGTGAAAGAATGTTATGTCAAAGAAAGACGGAAAAGGAACTTTCAATGGTCTTTCTCGCGTACGTCTTTTCACGTGTTCATAAGTTCTGTTTAAAGTCACTTAATAAACCGACTAATTATAAATGTGTAAATTAGATTTATCATTTTTAAGAAACCGTGAAGGAAGGTTGTGTCAAAGAAAGACTCGGAAAAGGAACTTTCAAAGTGGTCTTTCTCGCGTACATCTTTACGTGTTCGTAAGTTCGTTTAAAGTCGGTTTAACAAACCGATCGCTTACGATGTTAAACCCGAAAAATTAAGTAATATGCCCTACCTACTCGTCCTCGCATATCATTGTTCATGCGTACGTGACCTACTCGCAGGCGTCACTTTTACCTTTGGTTTTCGAGGGTTATGTCCGACATAACGAACCAAATAGAGCGAGGTTACTTACCAATGATTTCCAAAACAGTTTTGGGCTTGGGGCAAAGTTTCGTTAAAACATATGATGTTTAGCGAAACCAAGAATCACATAGAGATGTGATTAGCAAAGAGTTGCTTATCTAAGATAATTAATAAACGAGTTATTCAACGATAACTTGATTATAAATGAAAATAGGGATCTTGGTCCTAACTATAAACGGGAATAGAACAAATTTGTAGTGAGAGTTTTATTTAGAATAAAACATTACATGAACAAAGCTAAAAATCTTTACATTTTACGTTGTAGCACATGGCTAAAGAAACTCTTACTAATACGTTCCGTGCGCTCATACTAAGACATGAGAAACTCGAGTATGTCCTTAACACTCCAATCCCTACACAGCCTGCAGTAGACTGCACAGCAAATGAAGTCACCATGTACAACAAGCACAAAGAACATGAGCTTGATGTACAAAGTTTCTTGGTCAAGAAATTTAAGGTGACTAAATCTCCGCCGAGTCATAAGATGACCGAGGCGCTCTTCTTGACACTCACATGCTCCGTATGACGAGCGATGTTGAAGCGATTGGAGAAGCTTTAACGGTCCGTTGAGCAAAGAGTTTGTTACGGATGTTATCCCGAACTCTCTCCTCCTAGCTATTCTAATTTCATCAGAATTATTATATGCCGGGAATGGACAAGAGCTTGCAGGAGCTTCAAGGGATGTTGAGGATCACTGATGGGGAGATGAAGAAGAGTTCTTCTATCCTCGTGATCTAAGAAGGTACGAGGAAGATTAAAAAGATGAAACGCAAAATGACTCCTAAAGTGGCACCTAAGTACAAGGATAAAGGGAAGATGGTTCCTAATCAGAATACTCCCAAGGCAAAAGCATTTTCTACCTCTGACTGTTTTTGCTGTCAAAGCAAGGGTCATTGGAAGAGGAACTGCCCTAAGTATCTAGAGGTTGTGAGGACAAGAAATGTTCTCAAGAATTCAACCTCAGATATTTTTGTTGTTGAAGTTAATATTGTTACCTCTATTCATGATTGGGTATTGGATACTGGATCATGTGCTCATATTTGTTCAAATATAGAGGCACTAAAGAATAGGAGAAAACTACGTAATAAGGAAATACAACTCCGAGTTGGAAACGGTGCACAAGTTGCGGCGTAAATCGGAAGTATAGAGTTGTGTTTGCCTAGCGGGTTTATAATGGAACTTGAAAATATATATTTTGTTCCAAATATTTTCAGAAACATCATTTCAATCTCATGTTTAGAAATGAATGGTTTCTCTTTTGTTATAAAGGACAATGGTTGTTCTATATACAAAGATGAGTTATATTATGGATCTTCTTTTATGATGAATGATCTTTATATACCGGAAATAGACAAACCTATATTTAACATCAATAAACGACTCAAAACATCTCATGAAAGTATGACTTTCATATGGCATTATCGCCTTGGTCATATAAACGAGAAACACATCAAAAGTTACATGAAGTTGGACTTCTTGGTAATTTTAATATTGTGAATCTTGTTTACGTGAAAAATGACCAAATTGCCTTTCTCCAAGAAGGGCGAAAGGACAAGTGACTTATTAGCCCTTATACACACGGATGTATGCGAACCAATGAGTACTTGTACAAGAAACGGTGATCGCTACTTTATCACATTTATTGATGATTACAGTAGATATGGTTATGTCTACTTGATGAGACATAAGTCTGAATCTTTTGAAAAGTTTAAGGAATTCAAGACTAAAGTAAAAAATCAATTTGAATAAAAGTATTAAGGCCTTACTACGACCGTGAGGCGAATACTTAAGTTATGAGTTTATAATGTACTTAAAAGAATGTGGGATAGTCTCACAACTCACACCTCCGGGAATGCCACAATGAAATGGTGTTTCTGAGAGGAGGAATCAAACTCTGTTAGACATGGTTCATTCCATGATGAGTAATACCACACTCCCAAAAATGTTTTGGGGGCACGCACTAGAAACTGCTGCACTAATAATAAATAGGGTTTCATCCAAGTCAGTAGAAAAGACTCCATATGAGTTATGGTTTGGTAAGGTACCAAATATGTCTTATCTTAAAATTTGGGGTTGCAAGGTATTTGTCAAACGTTCGACTTCTGACAAACTTGGACCCAAAGCTGACAAATGTTTTTTCGTAGGGTATCCTAAGGAAACGAAAAGATATTACTTCTATTATCAGTTCGAGAACAAGATAATTGTTGCTCGTCATGGTATATTTTTGGAGAAAGAGTTTCTCACAAAAGGAAGTAGTGGGAGTAATGTAATACTTGAAGAAATTCAAGATACATCACACAATACAATATCTGATACTGATTAGATAAACCCACCACTTGATTCTTCGGCTAATGAGCATTTGGAAGAACCCAATCTACAAATAGTTATGGAAGAAGTTTTAGTCCCTAGCTCATCTACTTCAACGCAAGTTGAAATAGAACTAAATTAGCATACTGATGTGGATGAAGTTCGACAGACTGAAGTTGTCGGTATTTCTGCACATTTGTGAAACAGAATTACTGCGAGTTGTGAATAGTATTATTTCGTCTTTTCTTGGGTGAATAGTGTTTTTGCGAGAAACCGCGGTTTACGGTATTTCTGGCAAAAGAAATAAACCGCTCTTTGGTCAGTCCTGGTGGATAACCTACAGAGGCATCAGACGTTTGGTGCTCCGAGACAAGCCGATTTTCATTCCAATTGAAATTTGGAAGCAAGGTATAACATCTTATATTAATATATTTAATTGTTAAGTAGATTAATATTTTAGAAATCAATCATGGAGTAGATCAATAAAGGTTTAAAGAGGTGTGTATCTCTCGGTAATCATCCGACACATCACTTTAACCCTAAGCTTAAGTTAGAAGTAAAATAATATTTTACCGTCTTTTGTAAAGGATTAAATGTCGTAACTCTCTGCTATTATCCGACATACTTTAATCCCTAACTTAAGTAGAAGGAAAATTTTTGTTCTACGGTCTTTCCGCAGCTTGAGCATTAATGGGATTTGGGCATTCCGAATCCCTACATTCTCTCCATCTGTTATTAATCTCCTCATCCTTCACCAAAAGTCTATCAGGCTCATTCTTAATATATTTAACTTGGTTGAAATCTTTTGTCTTCCTTTCTCGAAGTTTAACCATCTTGTAGACATCATTTTCGTCATCTTTCATATCTAATTTTCAATACAGGTCCGTGTATGTCTGACCTCTTGCTTTGCTCACAGTTTTTTTTGTGTTTCTTCTAGCTTCTTTGTACTTTTATATGTTTTCATCACTTATGTTGTGATGTAAACGTTTGTAACATTCTTTCTTCTCATTGATAACATTTTGTACATCATCATTCCACCACCAAGTGTCTTTATATTCACGTTTATTTCCTCTAGTTACTCAAAACACCTCTATAGCCACCTTCCGAATGTGAGTCGTCATTTCCTTCCACATATTATCTTCATTCTCACATTCGTTCCACGATCCTTCTGCAATAACTCTATTCTTAAACACTTGAGAAACGTCCACTTTGAGCTTCCACCACCTCGTTCTCATTATTTTCATGTCTCTATCTCGTCGAACGCCTACCTGAAAACAAAAATCAACTACCAAAAGTTTTTATTGTGTGACAACACACTCACCAGGTATAACCTTACAATCCATGCAGTGTGGTCTCTCCTCTCTTCTAGTCAGGACAAAATTGATCTGGCTCGAGTGCTGACCATTGCTGAAAGTAATTAAATGCCATTTTTTCTTTCTAAAGGTGTTCACTACCATAAGGTCATAATTTATAGCGAAATTCAAGATGTCTTCTTCCTCTTGATTTTGTTCGTCATATCCAAAACCTCCATGTACCCTCTCAAACCCCCCTTGTACCCTCTAACTGTGCCAACAAGACCATTAATGAAGAGTTTTTCACTACTAGGCACTACTCTAACCATGTCCTCTAAGTCTTCCCAGAATCGTCTCTTGGCATCATCGTTCAAACCTACTTGTGGGGCATACACACTGATGACGTTCAAGACCAAATCTCCAAAAATCAATTTGATCATGATGATCATGTCCCCTTGTCTCCTAACTGCGACAACTTCATTCTTGAGGCTTTTATCAATTAAGATGCCTACACCATTTCTACTTCATTTTTTTCTTGTGTACCACAATTTGAAACCCATATTCTCCACCTCCTTAGACTTTTGACCCGTCCATTTAGTCTCCTGAACACATAAGATATTAACGTGTCTCCTAATCGCAGTATCAACTAATTCTCTTAGTTTACCTGTTAAGGACCCTAAATTCCAACTACCTAAATGAATCATACTTTCCCCCGACTAGCTTCATTGCCCCTCGTACTCGTCGAGTTAAGTGTGAAAACCCTTGTTCATTTGACACTACATCCGAGCGCCGATGCAGTGCGTCACTAAAGTGATGACGATCCGACACTCGCTCACTTGTCATCATATCCGGGTTCCAATATGGCGCGTCACTAAGGCGGTGACGACCCGACCCTTGTTCTCTTATCGCCATATCCATGTTCTAATATGGCGCGTCGCTAAGAGGGTGACACCCCAATGAAAATTGACTGGGTTTTATTTCCATAAAAATCGACTGTTCTAGTGCAAGGCTCGCCACACCCATCGCAACCCTTCTTCTTTATCCTGGCTTGAGACAGACTATGCAGAAATTATTCCACACAGGCGGAGTTAAATCAAAACAAAAAATAAATAAATATTGAGTAATTCAGGTATATGCTAAATTAAAGTATTAATTTCTAATATTATTTTGGGTAAAATGCTAATTTGGGTACCAACGAAGATTACTTTCTATTGTTATTTTCTAGTAAATTCGAGAGAGTTCAATATAAGATTGTACAGAGATAAAGGTTCAATATGAGACTTTAATTTGAGTACAATACTAAATTCTAGTATTTACTTTCTAGTAATTTCACATATCAATAAAGAGATATCGAAGAAAGTTCTTGTTCAGCAGTTGTAACTATATTCTTTCTAGAACATTCATTGTGGTAGCATTGGACCAGTAACTAGGTAAAGAGACAAACCGATAGTGCTCAGATGAAACTTCAAAGGAATTAAATAAAAAAAGAAATGAAAAAATAGAGCGAGACGAGAGGAGTGAAGGCGAGTCGGAAGAGAGAAGATCGTTCTTTTTATTAAAGAAGGATGAGGGTAATTTTGGTATTAATGAAGAGTCGTTCTCTACCGAAATGAACTCCCGCCGAATACCACCAATTTTCACGAAAATTTTCAGGAGCGAAAATCTCCCTCCAAATAATCCCAAACGAAATCATTTCTTGTGAGTTTTTTCATTTTGATCATGAAATTTAGACAAATTAGAATTCTATTTCTCGTTTGATAGGGGATGATTTCATTTTGATCAGAGGGTAAATTAGATCATTGATCTGAATGATTTGTATTTAATTTGAATGACTGAAAAAATATAATTCATCATCAATATCTTATCTTGATTTCCTGAGTGGTCAATGTGAATCGAAAGTTCAAAAGATTATACATTTGCAAAGAATAGCAAATGAGTTACGTGATGCATTTACAGATACAAAAAGTGACTAAATCACATATATCAGTTTTAAATGCACCTGCTCAAATTGAAATAACCCCAACAGAAGTTACTATACAAAGAAAACGTGGAAGACCAATCGGTTCCAAAGACAAAAATCCACGAAAAATGAAAGAGCAGAATAATACAGTTGGTGTAACTCCAGTAAAAGTTACCGATAAAATCCCAGAAGAGATTGTCAGTAAAATCTCAGAAGAGATTGGAAGTAGAACCCCAGAAGAGATCTTTGATAAAGTTCCAGAAGAAACTCAGGCATCGAATGATTATGAAATCTCAATAAATTATGTACAGAATGGTATAATATGGAACCGAAATGAAACGTGTGTTGATGAAATTTTTGTATATGCTATAGCAATTGAAGTGATAAATGAGGAAGATTATGTGCCAAAAACTCCGTAAGAGTGTATGCACGTAAATGATTGGCCAAAATGGAAAGATGCCTCGAAGGTCGAATTAGATTCGCTTGAAAAGCGAAATGTTTTTGGACCTCGTAATTCTAACCCCTAAAAATGTTAACCCCGTAGGTTACAAGTGGGTTTTGCAATAAAAAGAAATGAGAAAAATGAGATTGTGAGATATAAAGCAAGGCTGGTGGCACAAGGTTTTACACAAATACCAGGAGTTGATTATGAAGAAACGTATTCACCTGTAGTGGATGCAATAACTCTTCGATTTTTAATCAGTCTCACAATCACTGAGAAACTTCAAATGTGTCTCATGGATGTTGTCACAGCCTATTTGTATGGATCACTCGATAATGATATCTATATGAAAATCCCTGAAGGATTAAAAATGCCTAAAGCATTTAAATCAAAATCTCGAAAAATATATTCTATAAAGTTAAAACGATTATTGTATGGACTAAAAAAATCGGGTCGAATGTGGTATAATCGACTCAGTAAATATCTCATAAAAAAAGAATATAAATCTAATATAATTAGTCCATGTATTTTTATTAAGCGATCAATCTCGAGTTTTATAATTATTGCAGTATATGTTGATGACCCGAATATCATTGGGTCTCCTCAAGAGATCGAAAAGACTGCAAAATTATTAAAGAATGAATTTGAAATGAAAGATCTTGGTGTAAAAAAGTTGTGTCTCGTCCTGCAGATCGAGCATTTGCATAATGGTATATTTATCCATCAATCAAACTACATCCAGAAGATGTTGAAACGTTTTAATATGGACAAAACTCATCCTCTAAGTACACCAATGGTTGTCCGATCACTGGATGTGAAAAAAGATCCTTATCGGCCCCGAGAAAATAATGAAAAAATTCTTGCTCCTGAAGTACTATACTTAAGTGCAATTGAGACTTTGATGTATCTTGCTAATAATACGAGACCTGATATTGCTTTTTCTGTAAATGTATTAGCAAATATATAGTTTTGATCCAACACGCCGACATTGGAACAGAATCAAACATGTATTACGTTACCTTTGTGGGACGCGTGATATGAGACTATTTTATCGAAAAAATACAAAGTCCAAACTAGTTGGATATGCGGATGCAGGATATTTATCAGATCCGCATAAAGCTCGGTCACAATCCGGATATGTGTTTACATATTGCGGCACTGCAATTTCATGGCGATCGACAAAGCAAATATTGATAGCAACATCATCAAATCATGCTGAATTAATTGCTCTTTATGATGCTGGACGGGAATGTGTATGGTTAAGATATATGATCCAACACATCCAAGAGGAATGCGGTCTCGAGTCAGTCAGAGAAAACCCGACGGTGATATACGAAGATAATACTGTATGCATTGCTCAAATCAAAGAAGGATATATCAAAGGTGACAGAACCAAGCACATCTCGCCAAAGTTCTTCTCAACACATGATTTGCAGAAGAATGGTTTGATAAATGTTTGTCAAATAATTATAAATTTTGATGTAGAAAAATTTATTATTATTAAATCTTATCGTTGATCTAATCTGATGGTTCAAAAATAAAAACCGCTACTGCAAACTTTTTTTGGCTCCGATGGTGATGTGAGTTCGTCCCGCCTCTTGTCTGACGCCTGCTTTACTGGTGCAGCGATGGCTGGAGCGACGCCGTCTTCGCTGCCACCCGAACGAGCCAGCTCTAAGAAAAAGAGCAAGAAGAAGAATGTGAAAGGATCGCTTCGATGGACCAACTCTCCTCTCTCCGACGACCCCTTTTCCCTCCTCTCCGGCAGCGAAGGAGGTATTTTTTTTTTCTCTCTGGAAAGTTTCTTTCGGTTTGGTTTCCCTGGATATATCTGTTGTGTTTTCACTTCTAATGGGGTTTATTTCGAGCAGGGTTTCTTTCACTGGAAGAGATTGACGAGTCCGAGTACGAATTGATCTGGGAAGTGGTTGAGGAGTTTGGAGAGGAGAAATGGAGCAAGAAGAAGGCGAGTTCTCTGTCAAATTCTAATAAAAGGAAGCGAGGAGATAAAACATCAAACGAGCTTGGTTCTGCCACAGTTTCTAATGAGGAAAGAGATAAGGAGAAGAAGAAGCAGGAAGGGAATGACAAAAATGAAGATGTGAAAGCTGATGCACAAGGGATAAAAAAAGCAAAAATTAAGAAGAGGAAGAATAAAAAACAAAATAAAAAGAAATCCAATCAGAAGAAAGATAAAAATGACGAACTCATGGAGGCTGATGTGGAAGGTACTTCACTTATTTATTTCATAAGGTTGAAATGAAAACCGAAGATCTTATAGTTTGGGAGTATGCTTGGAGAGTTTCTGTATTATTAGGATATCACAGCTTGCATTTTAGAGATGCAGCTAATAAGACTTAGTTCATGTACTGAACAGGTATTCTGTTGTTGGATGTAATGTCCTAACTTCACTAGGACCAAGGGTCCAATACCTTACATTGTATTGTTTGTATTTGTTCATCATATTCCAGTTCTGACTGTTTTCTTTTTCCTGATAACTATTAAGGACAAAATGAAGATGGTCAGGGCTTTCTACTTGGAGAAGATGAAGTATACGCACGGAATGATCTTAGGTTGCATCCTCTTTTGATAAGTTCCATTCATTGGCTTGGTTTTAAAGAGCTGACCCCTATTCAGAAAGCATGTATTCCAGCTGCTGCCCATCAGGGGAAGGTTTGTTCTCATTAAAATACTGGTATTTAAATAATATTAGCTTAGTTAAATATAAATAACCTAGCACGGTGATTACGAGCTATTGAAATATTATTTCTGCTAATTTGCAGGATGTGATTGGTGCTGCTGAGACTGGATCTGGTAAAACCTGGCCTTTGGTCTACCAATACTACAGCGGCTCCTGGAAGAAAGAGAGAAGGCTGCAAAGTTAATATTGGAAGAAAACAATTTAGCTGATAAAAGTAGAACAGAAAATCCCCTTCGTGCCTTTATTGTGGCACCAACAAAGGAGCTTGCTTTGCAGGTTTGCTTTGTCTCTGTTTACTTTTAACAAGTCACACTCTAAATTTCATCAGATTTACAAACATCCAGCCTCTCAAATACAATGGATTTTTTTACAGTCTTACTCATTTTCAAATTGCATCTTACTGTTAAAACCATAGTCAAGTCAAAGAAAAAAGTGAGAAAAACTGCACCAACTTTGCTCATCTCCATTACTAGCTCTTGAAATCAAGGAACTTGATATCTCTGGTCAATCCATTTGACTTTTGTTTTAATCTGATTGAAAGGAAAAAAGAGTTGGTAATGCACAAATGACAGTGGTGTGCTATGGGTCAATTTTACTTGTAAAGATTTTTGTGATCCGGTAAAGCTTTAATTTCTGTCCTGAGAGCATTTCCCCCTCTTAGGTTTGTGATCATCTAAAACGAGCTGCAAAATCTCTGGAGATTTATGTGGTACCAATTGTGGGTGGTATGTCATCAGAGAAACAAGAAAGACTCTTGAGAAGACGGCCTCATATTGTTGTTGGAACTCCAAGTCGGCTTTGGGAGCTGATGTCATCCAGAGAACGACACCTTGTTGAGGTTCATACAGCATAATTTTGTACAGGAACTTTTTATCTTTTTATTGACATAAAGGGAATTAGAAGTATTAAAACTCATGTTTGTCAATATTTTGAAAAATCACTATCCGTTCACTATCATTTTTAAGACTGCTCCAAAGATAAAATTTAACTATCCATTCTAAAATGGTATCTGCATTTAAAATCTCTTTCTTATGTCAATTATATTGGTGAGTACCTTAATTGCTAACACTATTTTAATGAACAAGTACTTCTATCTTGCTCAACACAGTTGCATTCATTGTCATTCTTTGTCCTTGATGAGGCTGATAGAATGATAGAGCGTGGTCATTTCCATGAGCTACAATCCATCATTGATATGCTTCCTGTGACAAACAGGCCTACTCTAGAAAGCTGTAGTGGCCACTCTGAGCCCAATGTGCAGAGGATAGAAAGGCAGACTTTTCTCTTTTCTGCCACGATTTCCTTGTCAGATAACTTCCACATCTGTTCTGTCTAGGATACTGCAAAGAAGAACTGGTTTGAAAAGAATGCAGAAGCTCTGGGAGTGGACCTAGACATCAGTGGCAGTGAGGAAGGAAGCGCCAAAGGAATCAAGGAGAAGAAAACCTCTTCTTCTGAACTAAATAAACTTCAACAGGTTCATTTCAATAATCTACATTATCTTTCCGGATACCATCCAGATATGATAAAAACTTTAAAAAGTACTTTTTAGCTGGGCAACATTATCTGCACAAGTGCAAGCGACTGGTTTTAGTTTGCCACAGTTCATTGTAACAGCAGTAGTATTGTTAATACTAAGTAATATGTTGATGACTTTTTTGACAATTGTGAGGTCTGATGTTGAAATTCATAAACATCCATAAGAAAATTGCAGAGTTCACTTTTTTTATTTTCATCGACCATCTATCAAATCTGCGCCATTTAAAAATGAAGAACTTATCCAGCAGTATTTGTTTGTTATTTGATGAGCATTATGCTGGTTGTCGGCTCATCGCTATTTCAAATCATTTCTTTTTTCAATATAACATATCTTATATTCTTATAAATGTTTTATACAAGTTGTACACTATTTTGACCGGAATGTTTGTTTTTGTATTGTTATATTGTACTCATCTTTCATACAAATAGTTGTCCTTGTTATGGATTTTTTTTCAGGAACTAAGTGTGCATCTGAAACGGCCATTGCAGCCAAAAACACACACACTGCTATTTGGCTGGGGTTAGTACCATTTTTTCTTGTAATTTCTTTTTATTTATTTCTTTGGGAAACTGAAATAAATTAATGCTTGCTTGATATAGGCTGGTGTATCCCCAGTGCTTCTGCAGCAGCTAGAGGAGCTTTTGAAGAGGAATGCAAAAGGTGATGTCAAAAAAAAAAAAATTTAGAGATTTGTGGTAATTGGACAGGACCTTGTTGAACCTCTCCATGCCCTTCACAGTGCTGGCCATGAGGTACATGCAATATTATACTATTTAGTTTCTTTTTGTAGCCGTGTATCAAAAATAATTATCTTGCCTATCTGACGTCCATTTCACTAGTTAAATTAAAAAGAGAAACAATATGATTATAGAATTTATATTGATTTTTTGAAATTGTAGCTATTACTTTGAACTGTTGTGGTTTTTATTAGAATGGCCCTTTAATCCCTAAACCCGAACTTTTTAAAAGCATCTCTTTGTTAACAGGCAATTAGTGTGGGAACTGTTTCACATTTCTTTATGTAACAGTACTATTTTAGTTCCATGAATTTTGACATCCAAAGAGAATCTCTTGCGAGTATTGAACTTTAGCTAGATCTATAATGATTAGTGCTATGTTTGCAGTTCATTTCTCAATCCTATTTTATCTTACTGTTAATGAGTTCCTCACCTGTGTCTGACAGGTTTGTGTGAACTTCGAAAAGCAGAAGGAAATTCACAAGCGTGCAGAAATATGGAAAAAGAACGTCTGAACTCCCTTAACACTGCAAAACAAAGAGTTTGGGATATATTAATTACAATTAAGTTATCAATTTGATTTTGAGTGAATATGGAAGTACTTAAAGAGTCGAATGATATATATGATATATTGTAATGTTGATGGATAAGTATGAAAGAATTAAAATTAGTAGGTTAATATATTTAAAAGGAGTATCTAAGGATTTATAAAACAATATCTTGAGGCTTCAAGAATTCTCCAAGATTAGTCTTCTCTTTCCATTAGTCGGCCGGCAAATTAAGATTTTAGTTTTCTCTTAGCCTTGATGGCTGTCTCACTTGGCCTTCTCTTCAATCTATTGTTTCCATGTTGGCATGCCAATCATCTCTTAATACCATCTCTTGTGCATTGGGCCCTTTCTTGGCACCAAATGCCCCATCTGTGCATCCGCATAAAAATCCATCTGTCTTAGGGTTGCAAAAATCTGAATCCGAATTTTAACGTATATTTGGATTCGGATATTTTCGGATATGGATACGTATATTTTTTTGTCAGAAATGGATATGGATACGGTATGGAATTTGGATGGAAATGGATGTGGATACGGATAATTATTCGGATCTGAAAGTTTTAAAATTTTAGATATCCGTAACTTTGAAATATATATAGATGCCCAAGTATTGATCCAATACAAAATTAAATATTAAAGAACATGGCCCATAAATAATATAAATATTATATTGACTATATTAAACATTAAATATTAATGAACATGATCCATAAATAATACAAATATTATATTGACTATATTAAACAGTGTGATGCCGTCGGATAAAATTTTATTAGCCCGATACCAATAATGCTTTAATATAGTTTTTAGGATACTTATTTTACATGAATATTATATATAAAAAATTCTTAAATTTTATGATCGGATCATGATATGACAAAGTTATTATTTTTTATGATAAATTATTTTATTTAGCTATCCGAATTATATATGTATTCGCATTCCGTATCCGATAATATATGATCTGTATCCGTATTCGTTTATTATCCGATCCGTATCCGAAGCTATCCGTATCCGAAAAATAATAACGGATATGAATACGATTTTGCTATTATTACCCATCCGTATCTAATCCGTTTTCATCCCTAATATGTTTGATGCGCAGTCGCTTCCTCTTTATCTACTTCCAGAGCATGCGTACTCTCAACATGCTTTATCTCATCCTCTGCCTCTAGGCCCTTATCCGTTGAAATTGCCATTGGGACCTCCGCCAACTACGCTTCCCTCACTGCTAGCCGGGCCTACATCCCAGAATTACATAGCAGTTGCTACACCGCGTCCAACCGATCAGTCTTCCCAGCAGACGCGCCCTAATCCCAATCTCAAGGCTTCATCCAATAAATCTCATCTCAACTATAAATTGGGTGCTCTCTGCACATCTCGCGAGAAATAAAATCTAGTTTGTTATTTTTGCGGTGATTCCGACCATCTAACTTCTTCATGTAGAAATTTGCTTTTCTTGTGATCGTCTAGGTCACATTTTTAGAAACTATAATCTGTTATCATGCTGAATTTTTTTAAATAATATTATTATAATATATAATTAAATATTAAAAAAAAATCTAATTTATAATTATACTACCCTCAGACTTGCTAAGTCTGCACCTAGACGCTTTTTCGATAAAAAAATAAGCCGTGGCGTTGCTAACCCCGCACCCAGGGTCTAGCCACGCCCTAGCAACCCTGTGTCTAGAGTGATGACGTGGTCATACCAGCCACGCGTCACAGATCTGAAAGCGTTGTTGGCAAACCCGTGGCTAGGATCTATTTCTAACCTAGAACTCCAAAATGAAAGGTAATTTACGCAGTTCAACAACAGCTCAACAACATCAATCAAAGGTATTCTTTTAATTACTAATATTATATAAATTTATATAATAAATTATTATTTTGATATATTAGAAATATAATTAATTTAAATGTATAGTTTAATTTATAGTTTATATACTTTTTTTTACATATTAATGGCTTTATTTTTAATTACTATTTATTTTGGAGGCGATATAACATTTACCTCACAAAGTGGTGCACATTACACATTGGATCCAAGACTTACACTCTCGGGAAATGAAAATACCACTTTCGAAGACGTTAAATATGAAATATTTCAAGGTTTAGGGTTCGAACAATCTCAATACTCGATTGATATCCAATATCGGGTAAATATTGCACCAATGGGTTATTTTTACTTCAATTTGATAAGAATATATGATGAGAGTTCTTAAAAAATAACTAATCAGATGGCTATTTCAAAAATGGGAATTGTTCAATTGTATGTTAGAATGAATCCTGTACAAAATAATTGACGTAATGAGGTTATAATGGGTAGCCAATTCGGAGGTAGTAATGCACATGTGTTGACATCTCAACAATCAAACATTGATAACTGTTTAAATATAATCACTCAATCAGTCAATAATATCCCCGATTGTGCTCAGCCTGGAGGATCAAACTATTTTCTAATTGCTACCGACCAAGAAGAAGAAGAAGACGATGATGATGATGATGATAATGTAGAGTCGGAGGATAGTAAGAATTTTTTGGATGATTTAGATATGGAGTTGGAGGACTATGATGGTGATTAGATTATAGATCATGCGGTTAGTCGTATGGACCAATACAATCGTTTATAGGTCGGGGAGAAATTCATCCAGCTAGGAGCATGCATGATACTGTTGGTTGGGCTCCTGCATACTATAGTTTATATGAACCTCTTGTATCTGCTGATGGTCCATTAGCTGAGCATCAGACCTTTAACTCAAATGAACACCTTCAATTTGTTATGTTCATGTGGCATATTGAAAAAACGAGAATATGTTGTAATAGATAGCAGCAAGCAAAAATTAAGAGTGAAGTGTAAGGACCTAGATTTTGAATGGAGATTGTATGCAAAATCAATATGTAATGTGTGGGCTATAATGAAATGTTAGTACAAACATATATGTAGGGCTACTGCTGCCAGAGTTGATCATGCCTAGCTGACTCCTAAAATGATTGTGGATGTTATCCATGAAGATGTAGAGAAAGATCACTCTATTATAGTTAAACAAATCCAAGCACTAATGAGAAAAATTATCTAGGAGTGAATCTGAAAAATAACAAGTTATGGCGTGATAGAGAAATTGCTATAGCTTACATTTATGGGAGCTGGTCCGGTTCTTATGCATTATTACCTCGACTTTTGAATGCCATTATTTCATCAAATCCAGAAAAGCAAGGCTCAAATGTTGTCAGATCCATTAATACAACAATTCAAATATGCAGCATAGGCGTTTGCTCCGTGCATTCAAGTATTCCGCTATTTACGTCCAATTATTAGTATAGATGCCTCATTTCTTCATGAGAGATACGAAGGAAGGTTTCTTGTTGCTGTTGAAAACCAACTCTTACCACTTGCATTTGGACTCGATGAGAAAAAAATATATCAAATTGGAGATGGTTTATGAGATGGATGAGACGTGAGTGATTGGAGATAATAGAAGAATTTGTGTAATATTTGATCAACACCTGACAATAAAAGCGGTTTTCCAAAATCTCATATATGGTTGGGATAAGACAAGTGGATCTAGCCGTACACCGATTGTTAGCACAACACATCGCTGAAAATATGTTGAAAATATGTCGAAATAAAAGTTGTTGTAAGTAAATTTTAGAAAGCGTGTATGAAAAATAATTCATGAAAACTAAAAGCTTATTTAAATGAAGTAAAATGGTGGATTAAAGATGATAGGACATATTTAAACATCATCAACACAAAATATGATACAGATCCTAATACAAAATGGCTCATCATATGTGGTCATTATATCATGATAAAGACAATAGATGAGGGATTATGATTAGTAACAATTCTGAATCTTTACACAAAGTGTTCAAAGAAACTCATGACTTACTGATATATGCACTCATTGAGACATCATACTAAAAGTTTTTAGAGTGATTCAATAAAAAAAGATTGCTTGTTAGAGAGTTAACAAGCATAAGATAAATATTTTCTAATAGAGTCACCACAAAAAATACATACATTGCATGCTCTCACATTCTTGCAGTGTGTGCGACTCAAAATTATGATCCGAACAAATTCACTGATCGTTACTATATAGTATCTACCTTGCAACACACATGAAAATGTCAATTTGAAATTTTTGATAAAGCAGATAATTGACCATCATATGAAGATGATAAAATCATATCTGATCAGAAACAAAAAATGAGAAAATTAAAGAAGTTATCAATGACAATGAATGTCTTAAGGGAGAATGGGACTAGATCATTTTAAAAGTCGTGCTACAATAAATCATACTACAAATTAATGCATCCAATCTAAATCGCAAACAGGTTCATAATCAATTATTATAATAATAGTATTTTTATGACATATTTAAAATATATACTAATTTATTATTTTATTCAAACAGACCCTTCAACAAACCGTACAAAAGGATTCTTCAACCATCATCATCATCATCGTTAGTAATTTGGATTTGAAATATTATTTAGTAATTTACGTGTAGAAAATGTTGCCATAATCACTGAGCACCATATCGACGATTTGGAACGCACGGTCAAAAATAGAACTCGGCATACAATTTCACATATTCATATGAAAATTCACACTGTTTACGATTGCATTCTACCTATTCTGTTTTGCAATTGATCAAATATCAGTAAACTCATCAGTAAAAACATTTACTAGGTTTCATTTTCTTGAATGAATTGATAAAGGGAGTTAAATCGCACATGAAGCATGTGTCAAAAAGTAGTAAGAGACTACGGATTAAATAAAATATATAAATGTAAACAGTTCAAAAGTAACTGCAAGCTCATAAAAAGGAGCAACCAGCGTCGCAAGTACTGTAAAATTTTCTATCTGCCAATCTAACGAGATACCTAGCTACCAAGTTCAAGCCAAGTACCAGATACCTCATGGCATTTTCTAGTTTCACAATTTTGCTTTTGAAAAATTCAGAACAAATCCGGAAAAAAAAATAATGATTTCAATTCAGTGAACCTACGGTGCGTAAGATCTCAGCCGAAAGATGGTGTTAAGTTTTTGAATAATCACCGTGAATGTATCATTAATTGGGAACTGTTTGCATCACAGAGAACGCACTGTCGATTAAACGAAAACCAAGAACAACAAAGAACAGATAAACAAGAGAGGAATGAAGCGGAAACGGATTCAGATAGAAATGTCAATCACCACGGATCCGCCATCTTTTGATGCGGATCCTAAGACTGGGGCGACAATCACATATCATCATTTTCCAACAACAAAATCTTGTTTCATTCATTCATTCATAAGATCACCACCAAACACAATAAATTGGACGTGAAAATAGAAAGAAGGCAAGACTAATCAACATTTGCCAACCTTTTCGGTGAAGAAATCATAGGTTCAGAGTCGCTGATGATGGATAGAACAAAAAAAAGAAGAAATCAGGGTTTATATAAGTAGAAGAAACCTAGGGTTTTCGTTTCGACCGACCATACTCTGTTTGTGTCTATTTCTGGACTCAGACCGGACTGAATTATGGGCTCATTTTAGCATCTACATTGACCGGGCTCTTTGGCCCAAAATGTAGTTGAAGACTTGAAGTTGTATGTTATAGGCTACAACTATCAAGTCAGTAGATGCTAAAAAAATCAATTATAATGCAGGATTGATTAAATTTTGAATTTTCTTTTTCGGCCATGGTATTTTGGTTCAAATCTTTTTCTAACTAGTATTATATTAGCTCATTTCAAATGTGATTGACGATCACTTATTGTTCTGAACAGAACATGAGTATTGAAGTAAATAACTAAGTGGAAATACAGAAGCAAATATAGATACCAAATTGAGATACTAATATGAACAAGAAACGGTGGAGTCTCTAAAATAGAATCCAACTATATTTCAAAACTTGCATCATAAAGGTACCAAATTGAGTTCCAACTTTACATGAACTTGTCAAAATCTTCAAGAAAGCAGGGAATTTGAGCATCCAACCGTGAGATTACAAAATCAAATAGTAAATGCACTCATAGCCTTTGCAATGCAGAATCATTGAAATTGCTCCGATCATCCATATAAATCTTCCGGGAACAGACAATAATGAAGCAGATGATGTCCTGAGCACAATTCAATTAAAGCTGCTTTAGTTCTTCAAAATTTTAACAGGAAAATTATTTAATGGGTCCCTCTGCAAAAACCTCAAAATTCATACTTACCACTGATGTGAATTTTATTATTTTAACACAAAGTAGTTCAATTTTAATGCTTCTTAGGGAGTAGACATTGAATTTTGGGGTTTTCAATCAAGAGACACATATGAATTTCACTATTTTCAGCACAAGTGAAAATATGAAGTGTCAACTGCACTTACTCTGAGGCCAGATACTTGCAGGAGCCATAACCTGTATATTTTAAAAAAATAAAAAAGAATAATTAAGAAAAGGATTCTCAGAGATAAATCTTCAATTGAAAAGGGTACCTATGTTTGGGTTTTCATGGCTTTGTCATAACAAAATAAAAGAAAAAGAAAAACAAGGAAGTTATCAGAGTTTTTTTTTTATCCGGGGCAGAAAGTGAGAGTCACGCAAGTGATTGTGCAGGACAGTATGGATACATTGAAAAAAATGGGCGGGGGGGGGGGGTAAGAACTTGAGTGTTCTGTAAGACGATTTGAATGATCTAACCAATAGTTGATGGTGAACATGAGAGGCACAATCAGAAATGGGTACCAGTCTGATTATGTAATTAATTTACTATCAGTGTGGTTTCACCACAATACTAGTAATATTAGTCAATAATTCAAGGCATCAGTATCAGGTGTATATGTTAATAATTTCCTCCTGGTACTGTCTCATGATTATGCTAATATACATTTTTCAGATATAAAATATGCAAATGTTCCAGGCTATCTTTACCTTTGATTTAATTATTTTTCAATGAATTTAATCACATGGCTGATTCTTATATTTCATTCAAAATTTCATCCATGTAAATTCAAAAGAGAAAAATATTTTACTTGGATCTCTCTTTGTAATTGTTGCAGTTCCTCCAAAATTGCACGCAATATCAGAATTTCCATTTTGCTGGTAATAGCTATTGAAGGCGTATGATGCATGTGAAAGAAGAGTGTTGGGCTGGAAACATGACCCATCAGGTTGCAGTGCAGAACAATCAGTTGCACCGAGACCGCACGCCCAATCCAGAGCAATTTGGAGATCAGATTGTGTCGCACTAGGATGAGCCACACACCATGTGATACCATCTATGAATGTTGTGTTTCCTTCAGGTGGTGAGAATGTTGGTATTGCGGTCGTCGACTCAGATTTTTGTTGCAATGCCACAGCTGTGCCTAGAGTGAGATGTGAGTCGAAATTTATAGAAGTTAGAAAGAATTATGGTGCACCAGCCAGGTACTGCTGGTACAAAATGCGTGGTAAGATGAGATCAGTATTGAGCTTTTCTGGCAGTACCAGTAGTGGTTTCATATATTGGGTCTGTTCAGGCATCTTACTATCTTGCCTTCTAGTTTGTATATACAATAGACTAGTAGAAAGTGCTCACTGAAATTGTTATGGTAAGTTGAATAAATGCTGAAGAAAAGCTTGTAAAGTCCTCTGTCAAGCATGATGGTTAAAATAAAAAAGCTTCTAAACCTAATCTGAGCTTAAACTTTAGAGAGGATCAATTCAATTGATTAAATGATGAAAAGAAGAAAAATGGAAACGAAATACCCAAATGACCCAAGTAATGAAGGTCTTTATAAAAGAACAAAAACAAACAAGAAAAATACAAAATAAGTATAGAAGGCGACAAAGTAAATAATTAATCTTTCTATTTTAGTAGCGTATGGTTTAATCATATTTCACTTACGCAATATTGAGACTCATAAACTAAGTTAGAACATAAAATGCTGTTCAAATGCTGGAGAAAAAGAGAGAATGTAAAGAGTACCTAAGCAGAGTTCTAGGATTAGAATGCCATGAAGAGTTGTGATCAACTCTGTCTTCTTCATGTCTTTCTTTGTATTTCTCTCTCCCTCTCTATCTCTATCAGTCTCTCTGCTTCTGAGGTGGAGTGCTTTACAAGTAGGAGAAAAAGAAAGGGATCTTAGCATGTCAAGTAACAGCTGCTGCAAAAAAGGGGAGGAATTTACTTTTGTAGAACTACCAAAGTCATGTCCAAAGATGAATGTAATTGATTTTTCAATATTTGCCACTGATCTTTCTTTTTTCGCATCATAAAACCGTACGTCTGCATCAAGTCAATAACACCAGGGCAGTTCCATATACAGCCAGACTTTGGTAATTATGTATCTTTTCAGAAAAAAAATAAAAAATATGTTTATTTTGTCCCCCGTCATACGAAGGACTAAAGTCTGGATCCGCTCCTGAATAGCACTTTTATTTCATTTCATTCTTTTTTTGATGAAAATTAATAGCCTTGTTAGCAACTCACCTTAAGAGTTGGTAACGTTGTCATAAACATTAATCAGTGCTTTGTATATTTCGAGCCAAAAATTTGATAGTGGCGTGAGAGGTTACAGATACAAAATATGATTGAATTTGATATCGAGCATCATTTTATCTAATATATAAGAATTTAATAGTTGAACTCGGAATAAGCGTAAATAAAATGAGTCCATATCAATTGATATCTTGTCGGGGGTGCCATATATATGAAATGAAATGATCAGTTCACTTATCCGAATCGTAGAAAAACTCCACATCACATGGACATTTGTGCGAAACAAGTAGCTTTGAAATGTATTGTAAAGGAGACAGATATAGATCTTGCAAAGAAAATAGATGCTACATATATACGGATTAATGTGAATTATACATGTGGATTTTAGCATGTGGTGATTTGGGATATATAGGAGAAAATACACCATTTATATATCTTTCAATTCAACCTCCTCTAGCCCTGTGATCTTTTTTTTTTTTATCTCAAAGGACTTACTGCTATATATTTCTGTCATTAATTACTCCAAAGATATGAAGTCATATAAAGTGCTCTGTAATTAGCCATTATTTTCAAATTGTCAGTATTTAGTAATTACACTGGTACAGGATCTTAAATCCGGTAATTAACTGGTAAGGGGCTTAGCACTGCACATGCACAGGTGTATCAGGTGGTCGTACTATATATGGTATCTAGTCTGCTCACAAAACCCATCCTATGCACTGTTACTCTGAAGCTCTCAGGCTTTTATTCGTCTTCAAGTGAAAGTCTGAAATTCATTAGTAGGTTTTCTTATTTTGAAGAGACCGAGTCTGAATTTAAGGTACAGTCAAATAGTCAATAGTTCTGGTAGAAGATTTCTGTAATCAACTCAATATCAATATTTAGCTCAGATATCTATCGAAAAATTCATTTCTAAAATTGCTCAAAATTATTTATCATTTCAAAATATACATCTATATTCATATTATATTATAAAGAGCGCATGTACTGAATTTATTTATTATTTCAGTCTTTTCTTAATGATCAAAATGCCCATAATGAACGTACAAATTAATAATTAAAAAACTAATGGTACAAATTTTGTCAATGTCTTTTTTTAACCAAGTATAAATAGGAGGTCTATAAAAAATATTTTATCCATCAAATAAATTAATAGTCAACTATTTTCAAAACTTTTAAATAAAAAAACTATTTATTATACAGCTTTATTTAAAAAAAGTTGTTATATTTTGTAAGTAGTATCTATATCTATACTATATTATAAAAAGCATATGAACTGAATTTGTTCAGATAATGTGTAATAACTGAAATAATCATATTTCAATTTATGATTGAGATTGATTGATTTTATAAAAGTATCTGTTCAGATTTTAGATAAACTCATTTTGTTTGTTATTTTTTACCATTCTTTATTAAACAAAAATATCAGTACTAAAAATATGCATTAGTTAGTTTAGCCGAACATAAACCCTTGTGTATTACGGATTTTGATTTTTGCCAAAAGTGGAAGACGTTAGAACATGAAAAGAAAACTGTTGTCGTAAACTTTTTAGACATAATTATTTGGACCTTTTTAAAATACATATTTTATCTGAAACAAAATAAACAGATTTTTGACCAATATAATTAATCTGATAGTCGCATCGCAAAATCAAACTTCATATGGTTTCTTTCCACAGTTGTTCGTATTTGTTTGATATAAAGGCTCGTATTTTAGTCACCATTAATTTCCTTTCACACAAACACACACATATATAAAGTCCGACTACGGTGCTTTACAAAATACAGAGGTGTTGTGTGCTTTGCACATTATTTTTAATTTTAAGTCAGAAATAATCAATCTAATCTTCATATTAAAATCTATTAGTAAACTAAATTATATATTTTTTAGAATTTTTTTGTTATTTTTTCTGGTAAGGAGAAAATGACTTGATCTGAGAATTCTGGCTCATCCAAAAATAATGGTTTCCCCTCTATAAAGCACATAACGCTCTTGCGCTCTGCAAAGCACCATAGCCTAATTATATATATATGGAAATTTTACGGTGCTTTGTAAAGCAAAGAGGGTTTTGGTTCGGCCTAAAAAAATCTCACAAAATTGAAATTCAAATTGTCAATCTAATTTATCTAACATAAACTACATATTCAAATCTTATGGAATACCAAATTTGATTACATTTGAACCTTTCTAACTATTTTTTTAGGATTTTTAAAAAATACCCCAAAAAAATAATAAAATAATAATAGGTGCACCTACAAAATTATCATCATTTAAATAAAAAATAGTTATAAAGCTCCAAAAATAGTAAAATTTAGTATTCAATAAGTTTTCAATATCTAGATTATTGTGGACTAATTAGATTGATATTTTGAGTTGTCGGTATATAAGATTTGAAACTGAAGCGAAATACATTTTTGCTCATTTTTTATCTTTCTGGAGGGGTTAAAAATGCATTGAGTTTATAATTTTCAATACAAATGATTTTCTAACTCACAAAAAAAATAAAAAATTCTAAAAAATATATAATTTAGTCTTCAAATATACTTTAATATGAAGAATATTTTGAACGGTCAGATTAATGTTTAGTATTCAAAAATGAAAGATACGACGAGAAATACAAAAGCGTTTTTTACTTCACGAGTAATCGTAGCATAACTATATATATAGTGAGACTATGGTAATTCACGAAGCACAAAATATTTCGTGATTTCTGTCCATATCTCAATTTTGAAAGTCCAAACACTGATCCAAACCATTGAACATGATCTTCATATTAAAATAACTTTGGAGATCAAATTTTATTATTTGTTAGATGGATACAAAATAACAAAAATACTAGTGATTTTTCATCAATCTAAAAAATAACATTTTTTTAAAAAATATATTAAATTTAATCTTCAGAGATATTTTAGTATGAAGATCATATTCAACGATTTAGATTTTTAAATTCAAGATACGGACGCGAAGCATCATAATCTTATATAAGATTATATATATATAGACACACAATATAATTACGCTTTCTTATGTGATTGAATGACTAGAGGACTCCGATATAAGGTTTGTTTGCGTGAGAATGTTTTTGCAATGATGAAGTGAAAAATAGGGAGAAAATAAGATGATGTATCACGAATCACGATTCTTTAAATTGTGTACATATTTTAGGAATCTACTCATAACATTGCTACTTTTACAAATTTTCTTTTTTACTTGGATAGATTGATAAGACTTCTATTGAAGTAAATTTCTATATAATCACCTCTGTGAATGATGATCCTGGGACAACAATAATTATGATGATCGCATCAGTTTGTCATTGTTTTTTCCTGTCCATCTTACTAAAAATGGTATGTCCAAACAAAACAAAACTTCCATATGTGAACCTATACAAGTTTTATACAAGAATAACTTAAGACGAAGGCAATGCCACCATTCAAGTGTCTCAATGTCTCATGGACTCAGAGATTCTAAAGCCAAGCAAAGATTCTTAACCCTTTTTCTTTTTCTTTTTCTTTTGTTTTCCTTTCTTTTTTTTTTTTTGATTGAAATTTTTTTAATATTACTTTCCTTTCGTTTTATTGGTAGGAAGTCGGCCCTATGCAATTCCTAATGCCATATACAATTAATTAAAATTCACTACTTGGATGATTGTGGGTATTGGTGCACCTTTATTCTTTCGTTCTCCCTTAAAAAATACATAAACCCAAAAAAATAAATTGCAGCATGTATTATATTTCATTTTTTCTGGGTACTACTTGCATGATGAAAAGTTAGTCCCATGCGATTTAGATCGTCAGATAATCATACGTGTAGGGATAAATTTTTACCTTTTTTAGAAAATAGACTGCTTTAAATTTAAAATTAAGAGCATTCAATTTTGATGCTGTCTATATTCGATGAGATGTTCTAAAATATATGAAGTCAATTGGTGGTGACAGAGAGGGTACGTACGTTTGATGGGAGGCATCGTGTTTATGGATGATGTATTTATTACCGTAATAATAAGTTCGGTATTTGAAAAACATTCTAATGAGGTTAAAAATTTGACGTTTGAATATAATACGGATATAATTTAGAGGTAGTTTATTTTATATAATATGAATAAAATATATATTATAATGATAAAATATTAAAAATATATTAAAAATATAAAATTTTATATAAAATAATATATAATGTATTTTTTGTCGAATAATTTATAAATAAAACGTTTTTTTATCAAAAAAAGGTACCATATATTAAACTGATGAATTATTCGTGAAACATTTAGTTATGAGTGAAAAATAAATTATTCACGAATAAATCATTAATCTTGTGACTACGTTTATTACACCACCGAATGCTCAACTATATATGGATTTAACTCATTTAAGGAAGTCAGCCACTTGCCAGTTAACTTTATTTTCTTGTGGTCCAAGGAAAGAATGTGATTATCTTTATGTTAAATAGAAGCTCATTAAGCAAACTTTAATAGGAGGCTAATGGGAAAGAGAGATCTGGAAAAGGAGGTTTACAACCAAAATGCTTACTATAAACTTTTTTCTCAGGAATTTGAAATATTATTAATAAGTTTTCAGCTTTGTTATTTGATGCCTAATTTCTTCGAGGTTATTTTTATACAAAAAAAAAAAAACGAATATATAATATATATATATATATATATATATATATATATATATATATATATATATATATATATATATATAGAGTGAGATAGCGTGAGCTTAAGCTCACGGAGGCCTTCCGTGAGCTTAACTCAAAAAACATATTAAATTATCTTAAAATTTTAATTTATCATTCTCATTAAATTCTTTATATGAAAATCTCATGGGATGCAAAAATTTGGAGCGTTTTGAGCTTTTTAAGTCACCGTTTTTAATTTTTGAAAATCAGCTCTAAAAATAATAATAATATATTCAATACTTGAACATCATTTTCAAAAATTAAAAACGGCGACTTAAAAAGCTCAAAACGCTCCAAATTTTAGCATCCCATGAGATTTTCATATAAAGAATTTAATGAGAATGATAAATTAAAATTTCAAGATGATTTAATATGTTTTTTGAGTTAAGCTCACGGAAGACCTCCGTGAGCTTAACCTCACGCTATCTCCACTCTATATATATATATATATATTAAGTTTCAGAAATAGAAGGGCAGTGGTCCTGGTTGCACACTGGTCGGCGGCCTCCATTTTTTTAACTTGTTAGTATTTTTGGGTTTCACTGAAACTGATATTTTGTTATTATTGTTTTTCTCATTTATTTACTTAACTAATATTTAATTCTTTAACTAATCCTCGTATTTCGTTATTATTATTATAACAATATCAAAATCATTTATTAAAAATTGAAATTATTCGATCATAGAGTGATATAACCTGCAGTTAATATGTTAGTTAATTTTTGTAAATTATAATTTTTTTTAATATAAATCATTACTGTTTAAATTATTTTTTATATAACAACATCGGCCACGTGCACTCCATGCTGAAGATGCAGGGACTGCAGGTGCATGTGGCCGCAGACTCAAGTAGATTCGGGCGTATATGGCCGTAGGCGCATATGACTGAGGGCGCACGAGGTTGCAGGGGCACATGACCAAGGTTGTTATATAAAAAATAATTTAAAAAATAATATTTTTATTTTTATTTTTGAAGTAGAATAATAATTAATTTAAAAACATATAATTTACAAAAAATAACTAACAAAATGACTGCAGACTCTATCACTCTATCATCGAATAATTTCCACTTTTTAACAATTGATTTTGATATCTTTATAATAATAATAATGACGAAATATTAAGATTAGTTAAGTAAATTAAATGTTTGCTAAGTAAATAATTGAGAAATAACAATAATAACGGAATATCAGTTTCAGCACCTCATTAAAATGAAACCCAATATTACTAATAAGCAAATTAAAAAAATGGTTGGCCGCACATCAGGGCCACGGCTCTTCTATTTTTCAATTTATATATATATATAAAAATAACCCGATGTCTTGAGGTTGTTGCTTTAATGAATTTAGCCTGTGGCATAAGAAAATGATATAAGTGAAATTATAATAAGAATTGACAATTTTTTATTATTATTATGCTATAAGTCACTGAGGAGATTTTAAGTACCTTCACATGCATGTGGTACCTTCATTACATCTTTAAAAAAAAATCTGAAACTTAATATTTAAATAATAAAGTTGGATTTAATTTTATGTTATCTAAGCATACTTATAAAAAATATATAATATTCCACTTATTTTTTTATTATCACTAAAAGTAAGAGGTCACATTTGCTCGCGAACGTGAACAATTTTTCTGGTGTCAATTTTTCAGGTTCTTGTTTATTTTCAAAACAAAACTGAAATCCAGAGCCAGTTTTTTTTTTTTTTTTTTGTAATGTTTTGAAGTTATCTGCATCCAATTTTTTTTACTTTTCTATTTCATTTAAAGTAATATTATAAAATATTAAAAAGACAAATGTACAGAAGTTAGAAGTATTTGAACTCTCTTAATTTAACAAAGACATTGAGAATTTGAGATTACCTATAATTCCAATCAGGTAGCCTTCTGCCTGGAAAAGTTAATAACGAATCTATAATTGTATGGCCCAAACTTTATCTACTACCGGATTCATACAAATTGGGCCAATCTCACTGCCATGTTAAGATCCGAGCCTATAACACACCGAATTACCTGCTGATGATTACTAGAGCACAATTGATAATTACAAAACAGGGCTCAACTAAACCGAGAAGGTATGCTAATGTTTGGGGAGTGAAATAAGGGTGGAGTAAGTTCTTATTCTGATGTAAATTTGTCAAACGGTGGTGAAATGAAGTGAAGTGGGATAAAATGGTGAAATATTTCATCAATTTTACTTCACCTCATAGATGAAGTTAATTTACTCCATTGTATTAAGACTAAAATACCCTCATTTATTATCTTTATTATTACTAATTATTATTATAATTGTTATTGTTGTTGTTATTAGTAGTAATACTAATAATAGACTACTATTACTATTAGTTATTATTATTTCATACTACTGTTGTTATTACTATCATAATTAATTAACCTCTTCATTATTTTAAAATAATTATTGTTCTCATCATTATTACTAATACTATTAAAATATTGCATTAAAAATCATGAATGAAAATATGTATAAATTTATGTATTGCAATAATAATAATGATAATTGCAATTACTTATTACATCTTCCATTTTCATCTAATAAAAACTTGTAGGAAGATTTTGGTATTTTTAAATTATTTTTTAATAGTATTTTCTCCTTTTACTTACCATACTTCATTACCAAATACCAACTGAAGTAATTATCTATTACTTCACTTTTAATCTACTCACTTGCCAATCGAGCGGTTTTGATGGTTTTCAAACTTGCTTGAATGGTTGGTAAAGAACTGCAAGTCCTCTCACAAATTTTTTGGGACATTTCTAATATGCATCCAAATTAGGTAACAGGTCATTCAAATTGAAAATTTTAAGATTGTAGATGAATTTTCAATAATTTGGACATGACATGTATCAAGTTTAGTTTAACTTAAAAATTGTAGAAAATTTTATCAAATAATTTAAAATATTAACTTAGTTTTAATGGCTTTATGATGAAAGACTAATAATTTCAAATTAATTTAAATTGATATATATTATATCTAACTAATTATGAATACAACTATAATTTTAATTTAAAATATATTTCTTAAAAATATAGACCATAGTAAATAATTATGAATATAGCTATAATTTTAATTTAAACTATATTTGTCAAAAAAAATATATACTTTAAAAATTGAATTTATTACAAAAGCTGAATGTAAGTTAGAAACATCCAAATTTGATAGACTAAAGATTAAATCATTTCGGCTAATAATTTAAGTGGGTCAATAAAAAAATTATATCAAAATTTAATAGAAAACTAATATTTTTATGTCAAAAATGATCAGCTTTTAAAAATCATTAAAGATAGTAATAAAAATTCTAAAAATGATAAAATATACTATTCTACAAGATTTTGATATGAAGATTTTATTGAGTTACTTAAAATGATATTTTGAGCATGAACAATTAATTTTTTGACTCATTAACATTTCAGATTGAAATGCCAATAGAACCGTACTAGCAAAATTCTTTCTCTCTGTACATATAGAGTTATATTAATGTGCTTCGTGAAGTACTGTTGGAGTGATATTTTGAACTCAATTTTATGACTTCAAATAAAAAAATAATGGTATGAACCGTTTAATATAATCTCCATATTAAAATATATTAGTAAAATAAATTTTATATTTTTAAATTAGTTTTTTTTCAAATTGAGAGAAAATAATTTTATTTATTTTTTTTCTAAAATATTTTATTATTTTATAATTTTGTTTTAGCTTCGGATTTTAGAGCTATTCTTTATCGTTTTCTCCTCTTTCTCTCCCTTCCATCGAGGAGTAGGCTCTTTTTATTCCTGGAGTATGTTTAGGAGTGAAATCAGTGGGACATAATTTTATCATCACTTCTTACAAAGTGATAGAGTTATATCTTACTTATTACCATTTTATCCCACAAAGCCTAAGATAAAAGAGGTAACACAAATACTTGTTCATTTTAAATACATTTTCTCTTTTCAATGATTATTTACGATTTGATCCATGGATGTTGAATCACATTTTATATCGTTAATCGTTATATTTTGTATTATATCGTGTATCGTATCATATCAGTAAGATATACTAAATTTATCTTAAAATGAGTTAAAACAACTAATTAGGCATATATTATATTTTTTTCTATTTGAGAATCACTATAATATAATATTTTATCATATTTATACAGAATACTAGCAAAATATGCATGATATGATATGAACTCTACTCTTATTATAGGTCTATGATAATCCAAATAACATAAATACTAATAAAAAAATATTTTCTTCTAATCAATCACATATAAATTCAATATATATATTTAGAATGAAATACCAAATAAGAATTTAATATACATATTTATTTAATACATTAGAAAAAATAGTTTTATACTTTTATTTAATATTTTTAGAGTGTCAGTTATTTTGAGTCAAGATTTGTTAGTGATTCACTAAGGATTTATGTAAATTCTCTCTCCATAGATACAAAGTACATATTCATATCTATTGGTCTCGAAATTATATCGTCTCGTAAGATTTATATCTATTGGCATCTGAATCGTATTGTATCGTAAGATTCGTATTTTGAATCATAAGATACTAACATCTATAATTTGATCTACTCTTGTGTTACACTAAACATCTTCTTTGATTTGTCGATTTACAAAATAATCTTGAATTTTATAATTTATCTTGTTTGAGTTTTGTGTAGGGATTAACATGCAAATGGATTAGTGCACAAGAACCAAGACTAATGATGGGATATAAAAGTTTGATCAAGACTGCATCAGACTTAGGTTTAGTTAGATTCAAACTGAATTGAATTGGTCAAGATAAATTGAGCTTAAACAATAAATAAAAGTGCTTCTACCCAGTGAATCATTATAACGGTTCATCTCAATATTCAAAAATATTCTAAGGCAGAAAATTCTCAAAGAAACCAGAGCGTATCGTTATGTAATGATTCAGTAATCGTTGCAACGGTTTATGAAACGTATAACGATTCAGTGAATCATTATAACGTTTCTGCTCAATCAATCCAACGACTATTCTTTCTAAACCGTTATAACAGTTCAGGCCGAAAATATTTTTTTCAGTTGTTTCAGAAGATCTATTTTAAAATGATCACCTCTCTCACTGATTTCATGAAGATCATCTATCTAAATCATTACTCCAGAAAAACTTACTAGCCATATACAAAGTGAGAGTGATAATTTAAGAGATTGAAACACTCAATTAGCGAAATTCTTGTTGAAGCTCAATCTAACTTCTCTTTATTCTTACAACTTGATCATTCGTGATCTTATTGTAAACGTTTTCTTGAGCTGTAGTGCTCACCCTTTTGTGTTGTAGTACTCACATTTTTTAGTGTGTTGTCACTCATATTTTTTAGTGTGTTATCACTCTTGTTACCGATAGGCTTGCAGCTCATTTTTGTGTAAAACACTAAGTTCTACAAGTGTAAAACTATTTTTAGTATTTCGGCTCAACCTCAATTTTTGAAGGTTGAGTTCCGGAGACGTAGGCATTAAATTATACCGGAAAATCGGGTAGTCAAGTCAATATATATCCAGAGTCAAGGCAACGACAGCCCAGGCCCCACTATAGAATTTTATTTTCTGTGTGAGCAAACTTGCTTTCCTTCTCGAATTCTAACGCTAACACAGCTAGCCTCCGACCAACTCAAGTGCAAACGAAGCTCCCGTCGCCTCAATTGGAAAATGGCGAGGCCACCGTTACCGGCGGTAAACCTTTACCCTCTCTCGAACTACACCTTCGTCTCCAAGGATCCTGTTCTTCGTAGGGACATCAAGTACGTCTCTCTCCTTTGTTCTTTCTTTTGATTTTTTTTGTTTTCTTTTTGATAAACCATAGTCCAAAACCCTAGATCTTGGGGTTTTTTTCTCATATTTATTTGATTGCTATATTATTGTGAGAATTGAATTGAACTAAATTATATTCCGCTGTCATTACACTTAAACACTAAGTCCCAAATTGATTTATACATTTCTAATTTAAATTCTTTACATTCTTACACTATTTTTGACCTTCTTGAAAATATTAACGAAAACCAAGTTTTGAATCCTGATGAAGTTTAGGTTTGTATTGGAAATAACATGGCCAAAGAATATGCTAAAAACCACAAGAGTTGATGCCGAATTTAATGGTGGAGTTTTAACCTCCCTAAGGCCTAGCGTAGATTTAGAAATTTTTGGTGTATCTAACGGAGTATAAAGACTAAGGAAGATCCTGAGTTCAATTAATATTTTGGAGTGAAACATCTAACAGGGAAATTCAAGGACTTGGAATTAGATTAAGGGCAACATTGTATTGAGCCAAGAAATTGTACTTGATACCAAAATGTGTTGGAAACCTTCAAGTTGCCAAGAATGAGATTATGCCAAAGTTATTGTGTTAAATAAGAAAAAGGCATCTTGTTAATCCAAGTGCCATAGAAAACTTTTGCCATATTATTGAGCTTTCGTTATTTATTTTTTTGTTAATTTAGGAAATTGAATTACTTTCCCAAATTTGTTATTTTGCTAACTATTTAAATAGTGATAATTTTAGCGTTAAAATAAGTACTACGCTGGTAGATTGCGGACCAAACCAATTAGTATTAGAGAGACAATATTGCAAGCACACATCATCGCATTGGAATTTTCGAGCAGACAAGACCCGTCCATTTTTTTATGGAATAATTATTTTTATAAATATATAAATTGCGCAACTATACGGTAATTAATAAAAAAATCAGAGTAAATATGTTAGGCTGAGACCTTAATTAAATATGGAAAGGCGCAATAGAGGATCAGCAAGTTGCAAGTAGCAACTCCCCCTCAGGAAATTGAAACCCTCGCTGCGCATCGCCACTCACAATATTCCAACCTTCTCTCGTTCACCCGATCATCTTTTTCCCTCCGCTTCCCTTGGAATCTATCTGTAGTGGCGCCGGCGAGAGACCTGCGAGGCTATAGCAAGGGGCAGTTCGCTCGTGTTAAATCGAAGCTTCGTGGACGACGTGCTATTTTGGTGAATATTTTTTCAATTCGTTCTCATGTTATTTGGTGGATTTCAAGGCCATGAAAGATTTCAAAAATAAACTTAGTACGATAAATCTATCTTCTTAGGATATAGCATTTGATGGAATTGATTAAGAAGTAACCTTAACTGTTGTTTGATAGAGAAGATTAATTTGACGGATCAGATTGATAATCTGATTAATTACTTTATTGTTCCAATTCAGGTCTTTGAACTGGCACATTGCGCTGCATTCTAAATTTGATGGATCAATTCGGTAGGAACTTTGGTAGAGGTAAATTTGATGCTACAACTTATGATTACATCTTAATTGTTTCCATTGGCTCCTTTTATTAAAATAAAACAATTAAAATTGGTATATAGATCAATTTAGGATTACAGAACATAAACAAAATGTTCCGGTAACTCCCTGTTAGTATTTAGCATGGTTTCATACCAACATCTGACCAGCTGACTCTAGCGCTGGTTATAGTTATTCTTACTGTTATATAATTATGATAATTATGATAGCAGTCTTTAAAATGGACTAATACTTGGACTACAGGTCCAAGAGAGCTAACTGGTGCAGTTGATTTGATAAACCGGTTCAAGTTACTCGCTCACCATGACTTCTTTTGCAAGAGGACACTTCCTGCTTCAATCAGGGAGACACATTACCTGCGTAATGTGGTGGGTGAGAGGGATATCATGAGAGGTGAGGGAATGGAGTTTGACCAGTTGTTTGAAAATGCACCATACCTCCCTGGAACGAAGGCACGCATAGGTACGTTTGACCTGGAGACACTTGGCCAGGCATTCCAGCTGCGTGAGAATGGCAATGTCCATTTACCGTCTGTAAGTTATTTCTTTCTTGTAGATTGGTGGACTGGTAGATACTGAATTTAAATATGTGATATTTTGTTATGTCATTGTCTATTGTCATATCTGTTGGTACTTCTCTGATCAATTCTTAAAACCTAAGCCGAAGAGAGCAAGTAAGGTGTTGAAAACCTTACAATCTTCATAATCTTTAGCACAGTGTGGAACTATTTGGGCTACTTGGTATCTGTAGTTCTGTATTTGGATGTATTAAAGTGTGTGATAGCCCTGCGCCTCAAAAACAATATTTTTTATGAGAAATAGAAAACTACTAAGATTTTGGCCTTTACTTTTGACTTCCTTACCCTGTATATATGAGTGTTAATATGGATACCCCTTAGCAATGGCTGGCAATCGTTGGTATCCATATTAACACTCATATATATTCTACACATAAAATTGAAAGTATTATCCGGATTAATTTAAAATATGACTAGCTTCATATTTTTCAAGGCATTAGGCACATTTGCAGTTACTAGTCTAGTCTTGACTCAATCCTTTTAAATTGAGATTTTAGCTGGGTGGTAAGAAGTTTGGATTGATATCTGCTGCAGTGGTGGTGCACACTGTTTTTAAAGGTGTTAAAATCTAGAAAATATGGTGTATATATTTACTTATTCTGTTTTCAGTCAGCAAATTATTAAGTATACCTGGTAACGTGTACAATTCTAATCAATATCAGAACCAATCCCTGTCTAGTGTCTACTACCTCAAGTATTACGCTTATGGTGTTTACTATTGGTTGAGGCATTTCATTGTGACCTTTTGTAGTAGTAATTAGCATTCTTAACTTGAATGAAAATTCACAACGAGGATGAATACTAATTTTCTTTGACTATCCAAATTCATAACCCTGTATATTGTCACATATTTATATATAATTTTACTTTGATTTCAGTTAAATGCATTTTTTCCATGAAAATATCACTAGATCTCTTTCTTAGTTCTTTTCATTCTTTTTTGTGTGTGTGTGTGTGTGTGTGGGGGGGGGGGGGGGGTATGTTCCTTTTTCTGTTCCATATTTGCCGTAATGTTCTTTAACCCCTGCAAGTAAGCAACAGAAAAGCCGGTAAGGAAAAAAACTTAAAAACCTATCAGCAGTATTTAGTTGTATAATTCAATGCATATTTTACCTTTTGCAGTCAGAAAAAGGAAAACCTACAATATCTTGCAAAGTTACAGGTGAGGATAAAGAAAAAAAGCATAAAAAGAAGAAAGATAGAGAAGGTGGTGACAAAGATCGGGAACACAAGAAACACAAACACCGTCACCATAAAGAGAAAGACGAAGAGAAAGAAAAAGATAAGGATAAAGAAAAGGAAAAAGAAAAAAAGAAACATGCTAACGGTCATTATCCTCTGCCACCTGTGGTTGACCCCTCAAAGAGGCATCATGATAAGGTTTTCATTTCTTTTTGTTCTTTTCTTTGTCCTTCTTAATGGTGCTCTTATGTCACGCCTGGAAAGTTTTGGTTAGGAAAACTTATTTTACAACAGGTGATATAAAATAGTGCCCTTATGCCATGCCTGGAAAGTTATATAACTTGTGGTTGTGACAGCCATGATCAGTTCAGAAGTTTTGTTGTATATATTGTAATTTCTTTTTTTTTTCTTTGTAATTGGGGGTTCAAAATGATATATGTTCCTCAGCTACTAACTTGAGCATCAGGTTTAACATTGAACTAGGTAGAATGAAATATCGCTTTTACAGTTTTACTTCTAATTTAACTCCACCTATGTAGACTAATTCCGCATGACCTATCCCAAGCCTGGAAAAAGAGAGGAGGGTTGCAATGGGTGTGGCGAGCCAGCAATAAAATAACCGATCTTTATGGAAATGAAACCCAGTCATTGGATTTCATTTCTAGCCAACCCAAATTTATTTGGGATTAAAGGCTTTGTTGTTGTTGTTATTGTTGTACAGTTTTACTTCTAATTTGCAACTTTAGCTTGTAGCTTATGTCTCATGAGATTGAGAACTTTTGGGACATCCAACTATAACTGTTTACAAAAGCTTATGGAATATTGATCTTCTCTTATATTTTTCTGTTTTTTTATTTTTGTTTAACCAGTAACCTTAAGCTTTAACATTTTTATGTGACAGCTATCTCACGGTATTGCCAATTTTTCGAGTTCACAACAGAAGAGGAACCATGGCTATAGTGAAGATCTGCATTCCATTAACAGACACAAAAGAGGTAAGTCATGTTGTTATTTTTGTTGCTTCCATTTTCTTATTTTTTGTTTCACAGTACTAATGACTGTCTGCTTGATGGTTACTGTTTAGGATGAGTGGATGGAGCTATTTTGGCGGTGCTTTAATGCATTTTTGAGTTTCTTACCATTCTGTTGTTTTTCTTATGCTTTTTATGAATCCTATAGTGCCTTCTTGTTTTGGGGAGGTCACAGATCAGGTAATAAATCATTTACTATTGATGTTATTTTTTAACATTCTCCAGTTCGTTCCATTTTTTTGGTCAATACCATTCTAATATTCATTGCCACAGACTTTATAGAATGGGAGAATGCCAAGCTGTGCTGCAATGGTCAATCCATTTGTACCATTGCAATCACATCTAAGCTGAAATTCAAATCTTGAACATGCTAAATATTACCTGTATTGTTTTGTTTAGTAGACTTGTTACACTGGCCTTCAGTTTCAGATCCTATTACTTGACAACTTTAATGCCAAGAGGCATTTTAGCTTATTTTTCTGGATCCTATAAATGCAGGATTGTTGGTGTAACTGCATCAGGCAGGGAGTGGTATTAAAGAGATATTTAAGTAGTTTTCTTCATATAATCACAAGATTTTGAAATCTGCAGCAGTTTTAATACCCGGGATGAGTTTTTGGGGCTCTGATCTGATCTTTGTATTTTTCTAAAATTTATTAGACTGTTTTGATCTAAGCAGGTCAAATTCGGATATTCTTGCCTTCGAGTTTTTCTTTGTTAAACACAGCGAGCTTAATGTTTGGAGTTTAAAATTTATCATGTAAATTTCAGCTGAAAACACTGACCATTTTGGGCCATAATCGCATCATGTCATCAAATGCTAATTAGTAATAAATAGAAGAAAAATTCAATTTGGTCCTTAAAATAATCAAGTTGATCTCCAAACTTTCATTTGCACGTGATTAAACTTCTTTAAAAATATCAAAGTTGATGATCCTTAAAAGTTATAGATGACACTAATAAGGGTGTGTTTGGATCAAAGGAAAATAACACTATTTTTGGAATAGCTTGTTACTTTTGAATTAGCTGTAATCCAAACATTAATTAGACTATTACGAAAAGTATAGATTAGTGATGTTTTGCTAACCCAACTGATGGATGATTAGTGGGTTAGTGAAAAAGAATAGTAGAGAGCAATGATTAAAATATGTATCACCCTCATTTTTTATTCATCTTCTCGTACGCAATTTTCAATTCAAACAATAAATAAAATAATAAAATAATAAATACTAATATAAAACAAAATAATAAAAGATTAAAAATAATAATAATGAATAATGAAAATAAAAATCATTGGTATTGAAAATGATAATTAATAATGGTATAAAATAATATTAAAAATAAAAAAAGAACACCCATTTATTTTTGTATTCATTTCTTTTCACCAATATTATTACTATACCATACAAACAATATAATTAATAATTAATAATAAATAAAATAATAATCATTAGTATTAAATAAAAAATAGTCGTATCCGACTTCTTAGCTATTCTCCAACAATATCCAACCTTATCCAAAAGTATCCGATCCGATATGATCCGAATATATATTTGAAAAATATATGTTATGTATTTTATAATTAGATTTTTAATATACATTATAAATTTAATCAATTCTATCATATTTTTTTTATAATTCATTAATACATTTGAACTACTAATATAATGATAATTAATGTTTAATTTTTATAATTACTGATTTTATCAAAAAATAATATTCAATTATTTTTCAATGATGCATGTAATATTTATTATCCGTATTTATATCTCTATTCGTCCGATATCCGATCTGTATATGGATATTCATCGAATATCCGATCCGTATCCAAAAAATTATAATAGATATAAATACGATAAAACTATTATCCGTTCGTTTCCGATCCGTTTACACTAGATCCGTCACTGTTTTTAGGTGGCACATAATGCTTGTTCATGTTGTTTGATTTGATGCTGAGTTTACATGAACGAAGCCATTTGATACTAACTCTGACAGGACAGTAACTACTTTATAAATGTCATTTTATACATGTTTTAATCAAGTCGTAATCCGTAAGGGAAAATTGTTAGATCAAATGTTTAACACTTGCTGGCGAGCTAATGAAAGGTGCCTCTCAACTCTCGAGGTTCTCCTTCTCCTCTCGAGCCAAGTGGAACGCACGGCCATCTGGTTACCAAACTTCACTCAGTTTTAATCATCTGTAATAAAACAAGAGGGTTTAAATATCTTTATTTTTATGCCTCCATCGCGCATTCACTTTTAAAATTTAAATAATTAAAAAATAAATTTTTAGCACAAAAAATATTTAATTTTTCATTTTCATTTTATATGAATCAACAAGTTAAAAAATCAACTTACAAAAAATGTTTGTACGAGTATATTTTTTATAAACTCTTAATTTACATGAAATAATGATTATATAACATATTTTTTTATCTATATATAAATAAAGTAATTAATAAATTAAATATAATGATTTTATTTTGATGTACTAAAAATGTTTTAGTTTTAATTTTTGGATTATTAGAATTTTAAATATGAAGGCATAATGGAGATAAAAAAAAATGAAAACATTTGAACAAAAGATATCTACTATGGAGTAGATAAATCTAAGAATATGATACTTGCTGCTACGAATCATCACCGAAATCCCACCATTAAAGTCGAGTAGCAAAAGAGCCTGAAATGAGTTCTCTTTGTTTCTATTGATTAGATTTAGATCCCCTCGTGGACCACGTATGCTATGAATTCGTACTGTGTCTGCAGCCCTCTAAGTTGTATGTAATATAAAAAAGTTGGGCTTTATGACTTAGCTTGAGATCAGTTCAGGCAAGCTAATTTGATTTAAATTAATCTGATTCAAACTAATCTGATTTGGTAATTAAATGAGCTGAGTTTGAATTAGAATTGATTTGACTCGTGATTTAATTCGACTCAAATAATAATAATTTATATACTCTTTATTTTCATTTTAACTCTAACTCAATAACTCATCTCTCACTCTCACTCATCATCTCAGGGGTTAGTGACCATCTCTTATTCGCTCATGACTATAATTGTTTTTCAATCCACCAGTTCAAATTAGTACATCAATGATATCATTGAAAAAATATAGTTTGTTGATATATTAATTTTATAATAATTATTTTACTAGTTTTATAGATGTATCAATATTATAGTTTGTAGATATATCAAATTTAAATATCAGACTAAGTCGACACATATGCATTGGTTCGTAACTAACTCGAATAGTGACGAGCTGAATTTGAGCTAAGTTTTTAGTTCAAAACGTTTTACGAACTCAGCTCAATTTGACTCTATTTATATTTTTATAAACTGAACTTGAATTAAATCCAGATCATTCGGACTCATCTCATTTGTAGCCTTATTATAACATTGCTTCGCCGGCCCATTCATCTCATATTTGTCATACTTTTGTGTTTGCTGCTGGCACTACTACACAATTTGCCTTTAATAGCGGTCAAAAACCATATTTTATAACGGTTCAAGGGGGGCTGTTATTGATGGTGCTATAAAAAGTCTTGAGAGCCGCTATTAAAGAATATCCTTTAATAGTGGTTGTTATATAACAACCGCTATTAAAGGGTTGTGCTGAATTTAAAAAAATTCGACATATGTGACAGCTTATACATCTATCACATCCGTCAGCTTTTATTTTTTTAATTTTTTCATTCTAAAACATAAATTTTAATCGGATAATAATAAAATGAACTGTGTATAATACAATAAGTTGATCAATCCTGATAATCCAAAAGATATTTTTTATTTTTTTCCGTTAGAGGTTAGTGCACAACAGCACATGCAGTCCCATATGCATTAGGCATATTTGATGATTTATCACGGGCCGCCCCACTTCATGTCCTAAATTTGTGGTGTCCTTTGTAAATTGTAAGCATGGTAATTAAATTGGTAGTGTAAGTGTTGGTTGTGCATGCCAATAACAAATTAATGATACTGTAATCAGATTAATCATCACATTTTTCGGGGAATTAATTTTCAATGGTTAAGAGTTTTACCTACAAATTCGTAGTAATGTAGTATCATGCATCTAGCTTAACAAAAAATCTTTATGTTGAAGTCCGATTGATTAAGCTCCTACTTAAATTTACATCTATAATCTATTAGACTTTAATGTAAAAAGATTGTCATTATCATGATCAACGGCTTTCTTCCAGCACCGACATTATTATAATTTTCATACTTCGGATACTAATTAATGCTCTCTTTAAATAAATAATTTATTTTAGTTGATTTTTACTAAATGAACTTTTAAGTTTCAACTGGTACTTAGGAAAACAACTCTTATTTCATAAGCACTAATTGAGTAATTGAAGATTGATTTTGACTACATACAACTTATCTCATGTACAGTAGGGTAATTAATGATAAATGTATTAGACACGTGTACATATACATGTAAACACAAAAATGAATAAATGTTTGTATCTAAATGTGTCTGCACGTAATGTGTTTATGTGTCACACGTGTCATATTGTTAAACGTGTATGATCAACATATAAATAATTTTGATACGTCTAAACACACTCGTATAACACGTTGAACATGAACACCCACGTCTAACACGTGTACACGGACATATAGCATATATAAAATACTTCAGTATATTAGACTTTTGAAATACTTATGTACTTAAAAAATTAGCTTGATACTCAAGTTAGATACTATAATCACTCTAACATATATGACATTTCTAAATATGACACATCAATTTTATTTTTTGTGACAATAACCAATCTAATTTTTCTTATATATTTCTCCAATTTTATTTGAAATTTGTTAAATTTGTACGTGCTACAAGTATTGATATTTATTAAATACGAACACGTTTAACATGATGTGCTAGATGTGTCACGTGTCTTAGACATGCGTATTTAAATTTTTAATTTTTTAACATATTAAAACACATAAACACATACTGACACGATACATTCCGTATCGAACACATCACATGCTTGCACATAATACATACGATATGTAAATTTATCAATAACTAATGTACAGTTGAAAGTGAGACCAGCATAAAATAAATTAACAAATTAGTTTCTTATTCTCTTTTGAACAATCCGTAGACTAATAATAAATAGAATGAATGATTAAGCTAGTCACGGGCTCAGCGAGTTAACTCCAGTGCAGCCCACGTCAGTCCAAAGTCGCCAAAATAGAAGTGCATAAACCGAGAAAAAGCACAGAAGACAGATATTTTTTTATTTTAGTAAATAAAATAAATAAATATAGCAAACTGACCATCTCTCTCCTCGGTTTTGCAGAAATAGTCAGACCCGAGTTTCAAACTCGGGTCCGGTTTTTTTTTTTTTTACAGAAAAGAGGAAAAAAAAGAAAAAAAAAACTGGACCCGAGTTTCAAACTCGATTCCGGGTAATTTTTTTTTTCATTTTCAATATTATTAAGTTAGCTAGTTATTATGTTATATGAAATTAATTATGTTATATAAATGATTATTATGTTATATAAAAATTATTATAATTTTTCTGTTGTTAATGATTTAAAAATTATTATGTTAATGTAAAAATTGATATAAAGTCCATATAAAGAACAGTCGATGTAAAAATATATATAAGAACAGTCTAAAAAAGTCGAAACAAACAACAGTCTAAAAAAAATACATCAACGTCTACGAAACATCCTCCGAATGAGAGACGGACTATACGTGTCTCTCGGCCGAATTTCACGGCGAGGACGCTCGTGTCTTGCGTCCGGCGATGCCTGCGTCTCGGGCACTCGGGTGGACGGACTAGGAGTGTCGTACGATGACGCGCGCGGAGCATCATATTGGGTATCGGAGGTCCCAGCACCCGGATCGAGGCTCATCTGACTCATGAGCTGAGAGTACGACATGAAATCTCCCTGGAAAAAGTCAAACTCATCAGTCGTCGGTTCCGGCCCCGGGTCAGGTGTGCCGGTGATCGGACGAGTATCGGCAGAGATATCGATGTCCTCAGGATCCGTCGGAAGACCTGTACGAGTAAATTACACATATTAACATGAATTAAATTATCAAAAATCAGTTAAATTAAAAATACACATAAGTTAAAATTAAAAATTTTAAATATTAACCTGCAGAAGCAAGCATCGAAGTGAAAATATGTGGATGACCTAAATCACCCATCAAATGTTTTATCTGGCGTAATTCATGCTTGCCAAACGCTGCATGTCGGGCTTCGTAAGCCAATCAATGGCGGTGGTTGTATTCTTCACCAAACGGAACATCTGCATATATAATTTTTTTATTCTATAGCGCTAGTTATGTGAAGAGTTTAATTAATAAAAAATAGATTGGTTAAATGCTAACCGCTCGGGCACTCTGATGTGAATGTGGTACGTACGATAACTCATCCAAAGGCTCCTCGGGGTGCGGTAACGGCTGACTCAAGTGTTCATTAGTGTTCATGCCATACCATATTGTAGTCATCCCTCTCTTGTAGTACCACCCCATGTACGTGTAGTGTTGGACATAGTCGTACGGTCGCGACTCCGTGATAGGTAGCTCGGGCTCATTCTGTGCCCACCAGTAATACTCCGCCCAATCGATATTTTGCCCCTCACCGCCTCCCGACGTGTGCTTGTCCTTACGGTAAGTCAATATCTGTTGGTAATCGATCGGCGCCGGCGGAGGAACCTACTGGAAAAGACCGAATTGCCGCATGACTCTATCTGGATAGTGATTCTCAACCATCCGAAATGAATCATCCACACACGACACTTCCATTTGCATAAGTACACACATTGCAAATAAAATTCATGTATCAATTGAACTACATACATTTTATTGATTTTAGAAACTTACAAATTGAAATGCACGTAGTACACCCAAGGCAAGTCATCGTGGTAGGCAGCGTACGGCGTCCAATTGTATTTGTCGTCTTGTAAATTCTCGAATTGATCCGAAAGTGCCCGGGTCCTCCATGTCGCGGCGTGTACTTGAACAAGTGTCGGGTCGCCCATTTGACACCATATGGAGGCCGCAATTGAGGGTCGGGACCGCCAAGTGGAGGCTCCTCGGTTCTACATCTGCACCGTCAATAAAATATGAACAAAATTTGATTTTTTCCATTGAGGTGAGTAATAATGATTTACCTCGGTCTCCCGATCGGGAATCGTGTCCACGACCACATACGAAAGCGAGAAGCTTTGGTCGGCTATGCAATCGGCAGAGCTCGGACATGCCGACGAGAGGTTGAAATACAAGCAAGAAATCTTTTTGCCCCCGAGTTATAGCCTTCCTCGGTACGTTGAGCAAGTCATCAAGAAATGTCAAGTACGCCGCGGCACCGAAGCACTGCTTGTTGTTCGGGAACATCACGGACCGAACAAATCCAAGCAAAACGCTCGTGTGTACTATCAAAAAAAGTTAGTACTCCTATGTACCTACAAAATAAATTCATGAACGGTGTAAAATTTATAGTAAAAATTATACGTTGGACGGTGTCGTCATCGGAGTTGGGAGGCAACTCTTGAAAATGTTTACGCAAACACGAGAGTCGAATACCAAATGTCGAGAAATGAGTGTACTCGTTCTCTTTCCCCTATTCTTGATCTTAAACGGCCACGGGTTATCGGTGATGTCGTCATAAGCTTGTATGGATCGGCATCCAACCCAAGGAGCATCTCCACCGTCCCGCTCCAATTATCGTCAGTCACCCCTGTTATTGGTTTTCCTGTATTATTTGAATTTGCAAAATCAGATTAGTAGACTTTCAAAAAAATATAAAATAACATATTAAAAATTTTAAATACCTTTGATAGGTAATCCCCATAGACAACACACGTCCTCTAGCGTCACCGTCAACTCGCCGACTGGTAGATGAAATGTCGACGTCTCTGGTCGCCACCTCTCGACAAGCGCTGTCAGGAGTGATTTATCTAGCGACAATCACCCATAATCGCCATACGAGTACGGACCCGAGTCGATGCGAGATATGAATCCATCTGCGCGCATTGTATGGTATTTTTGGACGATGTGCGTTCAAACGGAGAGTGCTATGAAATTTGTAAAAATTATTTTGTTACGTACGACATGCTAAAATTATAAAGTATATATTTTTTCCATATTATACAACAAAGAATACTTACATCGGTTCTGGCCCTCTGCGACCTATGTTTATTTTCGGGCACGACAAGCAGTTGCGGATACTCCATTTTCACTACAATTATTTAAAAATATTATAATTTTGGTATAATTTTTGTATAATTTGGAATAGCTCGGTATAATTTGATATAATTGAACAATTTCACATAATTAACCAATGTACATATAATTAATAGTATTTAACCAAATTTAATCTAACAAATTTAAAATAATTAGCCTCATTAGTGTTAATACATAATTAAACTAATTACAACAATATATTTCAAAATTAACACAAAAAATCAACACAAATCAACTAAACCAAACTATATTAACTATATTTCAATTATCACTATAATTATACTAATTAAATCTATCAAAATTACTAATTTTGATAAATTGATTTAAATTTAAAATCAAAAATTACCTTCGAAATGACGATCAAATTGACGAATCGACGGGTTTTTCCGACTCTCCTTCTAACGATAAAAAGTTTCGCGCAAACGGTTTATAAATTGGAACAAAAATGAATTAGATCTAAAAATTTGGGGGAAAAAAATTCGTATTTTTTGAAGAGAGGAGAAGCGGGGAGTAATGGGAGAGAGGGAGAGAGGGGAGAGAAACGAGAAAAAGGAAATGGAAGTGGGATAGCGGACCGAGTTTCAAATTCGGGTCCAGCTTTTTTTTTTTTTTTTTCTCTTTTTGTGTAAAAAAAAAAAAATCCGGACCCGAGTTTGAAACTCGGGTCGGCTATAAACGCAAAAGTGAGGAGAGAGGTGGCCAATTTGCTATATTTATTTATTTTATTTACTAAAATAAAAAAATCCTTGACCAATCATTTCTTCAAAATCGGGACGAAGGGGTGAAATGAAATATGAGGTTGAATTAGCGATGATGGGAATTTGTAATTATTGGTGTCAAAAACCGCAATTGACCGGCATCCCATGCGACCACTTGCTTGTTGTTTGTTCATTCAGAATGCTAGATTACACTCAGTACGTTAGTCCATATTATATCATCCAGTACTACATTAACACATGATCTGGTCATTAGCGTAATTATGGCAATAAACAAGATTGGTCAATGTACAACGGTCCGGCCATTAGGCCAGATTGCAAAAATCAATAAAGGAAGGAGAAGGAAGATACACATTCCAATGATTATTGATGAAATGAAGTATCGTATCAACAGGTTGCCAACTCAAGGTCGAGCTCATTCTAACAGAGCATGATTTAGATTATCAGTGTGTTTATGTTTTTTGTTGTTATATTTACCAAAACAATTGGATTTCAATTGTTGTTGTAATATTTCTATTTGTTTGATACTATTTTAGAACAATGTATTAATCGTGCTTATATTTGGGTTTATATATATAACTTTATTTTAATTTTTGTTGTAATATTTTAGATCAATCTACTGACTGTTGTATTTTATTTTTAATATAACACACACAAACGTAAAAAAAATCTGGGACCGAGTTTCAAACTCGATCTAGACAACTTAGACCGAATTTGAAACTCGGTCCAAGCTATATAGGCTAATTTTCGGGATAATTTTACCATTTCCATTTATTTATTTTTTATTTACTAAAATAAAAAAATCTGCAGTTTAAAACTCGAATTAGACTATCGATGCAAAATTTCACCGTACTCGTACCATTTTGTTTGTTTTATTTACTATACTTACCAAAAAAAAATCTGCTGGCTCCTCGTGCTATGTTTGTGAAAGCCCTCAATGCAATGCTTATCCGGGTTCATTTTCATTTTCAATTAAAAGTGCAACATTTAGGCGAGAGCTGAGAGAAGACGGAAATTTATTTCTTTTTCATTCTTTTCTTTTATCTTTTGAGAAGAGGAGAAGAGAAATTGTATTTGTTAATTGAAAGATTGGTAGGTAGCTAAATGGATGGCGAGGGTGTCAACAGAGGAAGCAATGATAAAGATCTCGTATAATTTAGGATGGTGATATTCACGGTGGATATAGGATTTTGATCGGTGGAATTAGTAATCTAATTTAATAATTTATTGGGTTCAAACTCATTAATTAATTGGATATTAAATAAAATTATTAAAATAATATCTTTTATATATTAAAAATAATAAAAAATAAAAGTCAAAATAATAAATAATCGTAGCGATAAAAAAGAAAAATTTTCTCTACGAGACTTCATATTTTAAAATTTTTGTATAATTCTTTCGTTATCCACAATATTAAATATTTTTCTCAATGAAAAATAATCAGATAATCCAGGGGTGTCAGAAATTTGATTCGGAGGGTCAGATTAACAAAACCTTAACCTAAAAATACTATCTTTAAAATCTAAGGGGTCAACTGACCCCATGATAAACTTTAGATCCACTATTATATTTTTTTTGGCTTTAAAGTTATGAGTGAGTTGGATTTTGATAAAATATAAATAAATTATATTTTATATAATTATTATATTAAAAAAATTGGGATGGTAAAAATTTATTGTGAGCAATTTGATCAGGAAATATTAATACTGATAAAAATTTGTACAATTAATTTATTGATAAAAATTTGCATGTGGGCAGTTCGGTCAGGGAATATCATTGTTGGTAAAATTTATACAATTAATTTACTAGTAAAAGTTTACATGTGAGCAGTTCGATTAGAGAATATTATTGCTCATAAAATTTTGCATAATCAAATTATTGGTAAAAATTTGAACGGTCAGTCACCTGTTAAAAATTCGATCAGCATATTTTCTACGCCGACACATCAATAAAAACATAAAACATCTTATACTTATTGCATAATTTATTCTATAGACTGATAACAATTTTGAATCTACATTGCAACTTCACTAACAAAAATGCTATTATTCTTCCTTAATTTATATTACGTACGTACAACCAAACCTTCAACTTATCTCATGCTGAAAAATCAAAATAAATTGGAACTAGTATCCTAGCTTTGGAAGAAGCGAATCTGCATGGTTTTGGATCACCCTCCATGCCTCCCGGACATGGCATTCCTCTGTCAAAGATGCCCCCACCGCGAAGCGAATGACGTAAATTCCTCCTATCACGGCGTGCGTCATGTATATTTTGCCTGAACCGTTAATGTTCTCTAGCAACCTTTTGTTTATTTCGTTGTTAGCAAGCTCAACATTATCACCATCTTTAACATTTGCAAATTTGCCAATGTTGCTGTGTGCCTCTTTTGGAGAGAGAATCAGTACTCGGAAACAGACAGTGGCAAAGTACCTGTAACGATTGATGTACATATTACATTAGGTAAAATAGATGCTTTGAATTAATGTGACATATAAGGGAGAGTACCAAAATAAAGTTGCCTTTCTATTTCAATAAAAGTCCACGACCTTGAACATAAATATACGCAATCTATGTTTTTCCATTTATATATGAATGGATCAGTATGAATGAGTACCTTGGTACAACGATCTCAAATCTTGGATCAAGTGAAATCAGCCCCTCGAAAACCTTAGCCATCTTGACATGGGAACGCAAGAAGTTCCGGAGGTTAGCGACACCATAGCTCCTCAAAACCAGCCATAGCTTCAGCGACCTGAATCGCCGGCTGAGCGCAATCTGCCAGTCTTTGTAGTCCACCACCTGTTTCGACTCTGTCGCCTTATTTCTCAGATACTCCGGGTTTGTCGATAGTGCCCGGACTAGTGAGCTCGGGTTCTTCACCCATAAGCAGCAACAGTCCAGTGTCGTGAAGAACCATTTGTGTGCATTGAAGCTGAAGGAGTCGGCATCCTCAACACCATCTATAAAATGCCTGAATTCTGGACAGATGCATGCGCTGCCAGCATATGCTGCATCAACATGCACCCACATACCGTGCTCTGCTGCCACTTTGCACAGCCCCGGCAAGAAGTCTACTGCAGTAGACGAGGTCGTCCCCACCGTGGCACAGAGAAACAATGGTACCAGACCTGCTGCCACGTCAGATTCAACAACCTTTCTTAGCTCCACAGGAGAGAGACCGAAGGAATCAGATTTGAATGTCTGAACAGCACGGAAGTTTGCAGGATGGATGCCGGCAATCTGTGCCGCCTTTTGGAGAGCACAATGTGTCTGGTCAGAGCCGTACACAACCAGCTTACCGATCTGATCACGACCAATCTTGTCCAAAATTTTGTCTCTTGCGGCTGTGAGGGTGCAAAGGATGGCCTCGCAGGTGGTCCCTTGCAGAACACCACCACCACCGCCAGAGAAAAGGAAGGATTGGGGCAACTTTAGCATTTTGCCAAGCCAATCCATGGTAATGCTCTCCAGTTCGGTTGCTGCGGGAGAGGACATCCAGTTGAAGCCGACAATGTTGAACCCAGTGCTGAGCATCTCACCGAGGAACCCAGCAGTGCTGCCACTGGATGGGAAGTACGCAAAGTAGTTTGGGCTCTGCCAGTGAGTGATTCCTGGCACAATGTGGCTTTGTACGTCTTTCAGAATTGTTTCGATTGACTCGGGTTGGTTCGGGGCTGAATCCGGCAAACATTTGCGAAGGTATCCAGGTTCAACCTGGCTACGGACCGGATACTTGCCGACTTCCAGGTAATAATCAGCGAGAAAATCAATCACCATGTGTCCTTGTTGGCGGAACTCCTCTGGGTCAAGTGGGTTCAAAGGGAATGCTGGGTTGTTTTCTGCGACTTCAGTGTATAGACTACCCATCTTTTTGGATAATTTGGAAAGAGGAAGTTTTCGTTTGTGATTTTATGATAAATCAGGAGAAGTTGTGTAAGCTAAGAGAGAATAGAGTGCAAAAGGAAGATGGGTGGAATGAAAAGCGCGAAAGCAAGTTTATATAGGGCTTTGAAGCGCGTTAACTTCATCTGCCAGAAATATTGTTAATTAAGCTCTCTACTGCCAGAAATATTGGAACATCAGGTAGGTGGGAAAAAAATGATTAATTACTCTCCCGTGAAATATTATATAAACAGAATATTATATAACATCAGGTAGGTGGAACAAAAATGATTAACTAATACACAAACAATGCATATTTTTCGCAGATTTTTTTTATTTTAGTAAATGAAATAAATAAATAAATAAAATTGGCCATTTCTTTCATCACTTTTGCATAATTAGCCAGATCTGAGTTTGAAACTCGGGTCCGGTTTTTTTTTTACGTTTATGTTTTATATTAAAAACAAAACACAACAGTCAATAGATTGATCTAAAATATTACAACAAAAATTAAAATAAACACACCCACTACATTTGAAAATTGGTGTCTGGACCGAGTTTTAAACTCGGCCGGTCAAGACACGGAATCGAAGTTTTAAACTCAGTCCCAGCATCATGCTATTATATAGCACACCCAGTACATTTCTTCTTCATCTTCCTTCAGCTAAGCATTTCTTCAAAATCACCATTGTTACTGTTGCAAGAGTTTCCAACTGGAAATATATTTTTTGACAGATCCAGGTTCGATCCGTATTCACCACTCTCGTGTCATCAACGTTGTAAGTTTTTTTTTCTATTTGGACTATTAAGTTTTGCTATAAAATTAAAATACACTAATAATAGGGTTTATCGTTCATACTGTAGAGACGAAAATATTGCTGATCAATGTGTATCACGGAAGTCAAATTTTGAAAACTTCTCATGGAATGGATTACGATATTCAAGCCGCGTTCACATTTTCTGCCGACGAGACAACCAATCTTCGTGACTTGAAGAGACAGATTCATGCTGGTTTGGAGCTGCTCCCTAGCCAATTCAATATCAGCATTAATGCACGAATCAACACTGCCCCAGCAGGTTCGAGTAGTTTTTTTATAGCTTATTTGAGATTATTTCTGATGAAATTTAGGGAATGATTAAAACAACAACTCTGTACCACTTACCCGGGTATAAAACACTGGAGCTAGTAGTTGAATCCGAACCAATATCCAGTTCGGATAACTATGATCCAACTAGTATTCCTGGAAGTAGTAATCCAGTAATGGTTGAGGAAAGAACTCACTCCCGAGCTCGAGAGCAGCGACCATCCCGTATTTCGGTACAAAATATGGATGTGGATGTGGATATGGATGAGGATGACGAAGAGGAAGAGTGACACCTGGATGTCGAGGAGGATGACATCCACGATGCAACAGATATAAATATGGATGAACCTGATGATGCGATAGATGTCGAAGAAATAGTTCGAGAGTGGCAAATGTTTGTTTCTTTTATCAATCAGAGAATGAAGCACCCGTATGCACAATTTGCTGATAATACGCCAATGCCGTATGAAGACGAGCCTTATTTTCGCAAACCACATAGAATTGATGAACAATTTGGTGTCGGTCAGCAGTTCGGTACGAAATCAGAGTTGAAAGTGAAAATCATTGATTTTCATGTTCAACGGAATATAAAATTAGAGGTAACAAATAGCAGCAAATCAAAATTAGTGATGAAATATAAAGATTCTAACTGTTCATGGAGGATGTATGCCACACCCAATATAACGGGTATTTGGGAGATCAAAACAAATCTGCTCGAGCACTCTTATTTTGGCAGTGCTTCCAGAATGATAGCAGATATTGTTAAGAATCAGTTGAGAGACAACTTAGAAATGACAGTTAAAGAAACAAGGGGTTTGGTTAGACAAAAGTTCCCCACAGTATAACCGAGTTATAATAAATTATGGAGATGAAGAGAACTGACAATTACAAACCTATTTGGTAGTTGGGAGAGGTCATACGAAATGCTTCCGTCTCTGCTAGTAGCCATATAAAATTCTACATATGACACAAAATACATCATAGAGACAGTGCCATCAACAAAATTCGGTGTTGAAATTTTCGATCGCATTGCATGGGCATTTGGACCGTGTATTGCAGCATGGCCTTACTTACGACCAGTCTTAACTATCGATGCTGAATTTTTATCGGGTCGGTATGCCGGTAAACTATTTATGGCATGTGGTTATGATGCGGAACAACAACTACTACCACTTGCATTTGTTGTTGTAGCATACGAGGAAAGTGTGGTAAATTGGGGTTGGTTCATGCAGTGGTTGCGTAAAGAGGTTGTCGGTCCTGGTAAAATTACTGTTATCTCAGATCAACATCTAGGTATAAGGACAGTATTTGAGAGGCCGGATTTTGGATGGCAGGAATCAGCAGGCGAGGCTGTTCACCGTTATTGTACTCAACACATTACGCAAAATGTGTATAAGAACTGCCATATAAAAAGAATAAAGGCTATTTTCAAACAAGCTGCAAGACATAAGAAGCCATGGAGATGCGAGAAATATATAAAAAATTAACAGTATTAGACCGGCATCTTATAAATTCGTCAGAAAAGCAGGAATTATGCAAGAAAATCTCCCAACGGAACAAATGTCTAACAAAAGGACACGAAATAACAGAAACCGCAATAATCAATGCGCCGCAACTGAGGAAGTGTCAGCTGATGAATTCCATTATGAGGAGTTAACTCCGGAGCAAGTGGCCGCATTGCATCAAGAAAGATGGGCACAACATCTAGACGGGGGTCTTAATCGGTGGGGAATAATGACAAGCAACGGTTCAGAATCACTGAACAATGTGTTCAGGATCGCTAGACAACTTCCGGTATGTGCTATCGTCGAGAAAACATGGCACAAATGTGTTGAGTGGTTCTATCAGTGTCGACAAATTACAGCAGCTTGGAAAGGCCAAGGTCTGGTATTCTCCCCAAAGGTCACCAAAATTATAAAACATCGCGGTGATAAGGGGAGAACTTACGATTTCATACCACTGGATTGGGGTATCAACAACTACGATGTTTACAATAGAAATGGCCTTATCGAGACGGTAATATTCTATGCTTATATAATTTTTTATTTAATTTTAAAATTTAAGCAATAATTTATAATTTCTATTTAAAATAATAGAGACAAATAGGTGAAATGAAATATGAGGTTGAATTAGCCATGACGGAAATTGGTAATTGTTAGTGTCAGAAACCGTAATTGACCGGCATCCCATGCGATCAGTTACTTGTTGTTTGTTCATTCAGAAGGTTGGATTACACTCAATACGTTAGTCCATATTATACCATCCAGTACTACATTAACACATGGTCCGGTCATCAGGCCAGATCCAACAAAAATCAACAAAGGAAGGAGAAGGAAGATACGCATTCCAATGGTTATGGATGAAATGGAGGGTCGTATCAACGGGCTGCCAACTCGAGGTCGAGCTCATTCCAATAGAGCATGATTTAGATTACCAGTGTGTTTATATTTTTTATTGTTATATTTACTAGAACAATTGAATTTTAATTGTTGTTGTAATATTTCAATTTGTTTGACACTATTTTAGAATAATGTATTAATCATGCTTGTATTTGGCTTTATAAAACTTTATTTTAATTTTTGTTGTAATATTTTAGATCAATCTACTGACTGTTGTGTTTTGTTTTTAATATAACACACAAACGTAAAAAAATTATCTGGACCCGAGTTTCAAACTTGGGTCCGTATTTTTTTTTTTTGTGTAAAAAAAAAAAAAACGGACCCGAGTTTCAAACTCGGATATGTCTAATTATGCAAAAGTGAGGAGAGAGATGACCAGTTTGCTATATTTATTTATTTATTTACTAAAATAAAAAAAATCTCTACTTTTCGAGCCATGTATGTATGTATCGATCGACCACGAGGAGCACGAGCAAAACAAATGCAAACAGCACAATTCTCTATGGTGCCCTGTATCGATCGACCACGAGGAGCACGAGCAAAACAAATGCAAACAGCACAATTCTTTATGGTGCCCTGTGAGGCTCTGACCCACCGACCTGGTGTTATATAATTCTGTTTTAGTACAGCTTAGAGGAAATCATCACTTTAGTCTCTACTCTCTAGTACACCATGTCCACTTTTAAATTTGCATTGTTATATATATATATATAGTAAATCTAGCGTATTCTTCAGTTCAAAGAGGTTTTTCATGAGTTTAATATATCAAATTATCTTTAAATTTTGATTTATTATGCTCATTAAATTCTTCATATGAAAATCTTGTGGGATATAAAAAATTGAGGTGTTTTGAGTTTTCTAAGTCTTTGTTTTTAATTTTTAAAATTAGTAATAATAAAATATTTAATGTTTGTATATTACTTTCAAAATTGAAAACGATAACTTAGAAATCTCGAAACACTTTAAAATTTTGCATCCTACAAGATTTTCATATGAAAATTTTAATGAGCATGATAAATTAAAATTTGAAGATAATTTGATGTACCTTTTGAGTTAAGCTCACGGAAGACTTCCGTTAGCTTAATAGCACACACTACCAAGAAAAAAAAACTTTAGAACCGCCTATTTAACACTGGTGAAATAAAAAATCGATTCTAAAAGAGTTGAATGGCAGTGTGTTAATTTGAGTGAAATATTTTAGAGTCGATTTTTATAAAATAACATATCATAATTGTAATAATATCGCTGATAGATGAGAGTTAGAGTCGGTTTTCATGATAATTGATTTTGAAGTTCTATTTTAGCATTGAATTTTTATAAACTAGCTCTAACCAAACTATTTTAGCACCGATTTTTTTATAAAAACTAACTCTAACTAAATTATTTTAGCACCGTTGTTTATAAAACTGATTCTAACTAAATTATTTTAGCACCGATTTTTGTAAAACCGACTCTATCCATAGTACAAAACTGGATATAAATATTTTAATAACCAAATATAAAATACTTTAAAGCCGATTTTTTACTAATTTTAAATCATCTTAATTATAATGGCTTCTAATTCATATTAATTAAAATTGACTTCTAATTTATATATTAATTAAACCGGTTTTTATCAAAAACCGGCTCTAATTCAATTTATTGGCCTCTTAAAATTCAATTTATCAAAAACCGATTTTTAATAAAAACCGGTTCTAATTCAATTTTATGAATTTGAGTCTTTAAGCAAAAAACCGGCTTTGAAATTTTTAGATTCGGCTCTAAGGAAATTATCTGACATAATTGCATCAACCAATATAATTTTAACGTTTTTCTCCCATGGATTAGTATATTTTTCAATATGACCGTTCATTCATCCCTATTCGACGATCTAAAAACCAAAATATAAAAATCTAAATCCCACGGATTATCACTCTCTATTCTCCTATTTCATATATAAAAGAGATCTCCAGAGACAGAGAAAGAGAAATAAAGAGAAAGAGGAAAGAATGAAAAAATCAAAACCGAAATCTGACCGTCTTAATTTCAAACGGCCATAACTTTTGATAGGATCCGATTGAGGCGATCTATGCGGCTACGGAAAGTTTACGATGAGATCTACATGATTAGGGCCAAAAAAACCTCGTCTTCAAGCTAAAAAACGAATTTGAAGTTCATTTGAAGTTTTAGTTTAGTTTTTTTTTCTTTAGAAATTGTATAGAGAGAAAATTTGTCAGATTTTTCTTAGTACGTAAATTATTTATAATTACTTTATTAATGAAATATATTTTATGAGTTAATGGTGATGATTGAAACTATTTAATCAAAATTTAGAGAAGTCAATTCAAAAAAAAAAATATAATAACAAATCAGAAATATTAGTTTATGTTGTAAATGAATATTTGATTTAGCATTGTTTTCTTGTTATTTGAATTAAAGCTGGTTTTCTTCAAAAACCGATTCTAAATCTATAAATTTAATTAAAAACTATTTTGGAAAAATAAGCGGAGAATTGAATTAGAATCGGTTTTTAATAAAAAAACTTCTAAACTCTAACCTTTAGAGCCTGATTTTTTTGGCTCATAACCGGCTCTAAAGGAATGTCTTTAGCGCCGGAAACCGGCTCCAAAGGTTAGAATTTTGAAATTATTATTTAAATAACCGGCTTTAAATGTCCTATCTAGCATCTTATTTTAGCGCCGATTTTTAAAATATTTAGCACCGCATAGTTTTACAACCGATTGTATAACCGGTGCTAAATCTTTTATATAATGGTTCTAAAATATTTTTGTGATAGTGACTCTATATTTACTCTTTATATATATATATAATTCATTTTAATATTTACCACATAAATTATAATGATGAGAAATTTCAAATAACAACAATTGTTTTATGAAATCACATTATCAACAAATATATAAAAGGGAGATTTTTATTATCGATCGAAATAATTTTAGACCGTTTAATTTCAAGTATCATATGATTAAGATAAATATTTTTAACATGGTTCGAAAATGAAAATTGATGAGTAAAATTTATGCCGTTGATTAATAAATTAACTGTTCTCCGTCAATAACAGATTATGCTATAAAAATATTTATTTTAATACTTCGATATTCTGTCACAGGAGTAATAACAATATACATTTTTCCACCCATCCACGTGGCCACCACGACGCACCGCATGAGTTGATATACTATACTGGAAAATTCATTTGTTCACCTGAAATTTTTATATATTAATTCTAATTATAATTTATTTAATGAATTGAATATTAAAATTACATTTCGAAAATTCTATATATATCTAAAATCTAAAATACTATTATTAAAATTTATTATATTAGCATCTATATAAATTTTAGTAGCGTGAGTATAAAACTGATTAGTATGACTACTCCAACACGCACGCTATTGAGTTTCATTTTGGAATATATTTGTGTACATATACTAGGGGTGTTAATGGGTTAGGAAGGGTTGGGTTCGGATCCGGGTCGGATCATATTATTTATTATTTTTCTTGACCCAAAGCCGATTAAATTCGGGTCAAAAAATCTTGACATATACCCGATCCGACCCGTGTAAAATAATTAAATATTTTTATATAACTTTAAGTAATAAAATATTAATTAATTTATAATTAAATATAATTAGTGTATATTTAAGCTTTTATTAGTATTAAATCACAAAATTACTTCAAAAAACCGGATCGGCTAGATTTGATCCGAACCCGAACCGATCCGATTCGGATCAAAAAAATTAAATTCATACCTAATTCATTTATTTTCGGATAATTTCAAATCGGATCGGATCAATAATTGACAACCCTAACGTATACTCAAATTACATAATAGTAGCATGAAAAATAATAATGTGCACCAACACACACGTCATTGTCGTTCGTGCACTACTAGAAATATGATCCGTAGTATCGAGAGTTTAGATGTGGATTAACTGATACGTGTCAAACTCGGTACTAGCGACTAATATTAGAATCTCATTGTCGCAGCTCTATCATTTGTGTAATTTCGCTAATTTTTTTCTTAACTCCCTCCATGGTCCCACAAAGCATGCCAAGCGACGACTCCACTCTTTCACATGGCTTTGTACTTTGGCAATAACTTCCTTTAATCATTTCATAAAAAAAAATTCCTCTAATCACTCTCCGAAGGTTAAAAAACTTGGAGAGAGAGAGCGAAGATCCGCTTCCGAGATCGAAAGAGATGCGGTTGCAAGCGACCTCTCTTGCGCCTCGACCCTCAGAGGGAATAACCAGGCCATGACCATCGCAGCGTGCATCGCCTCTCCGACCACTCACTACCAGACACATCTCCTCTTTTATTTAGGTCGGCAAAGGTTAGAGTTAATATTTTTATGATTTTTTTTCTTGTAATGTTAATTTGAGACTAGAAATTAAGGGGTTCCCAATAAGAAAGTACTATCGTGTTAATTGTTTATTTTTTTAATATTATGAGTGGAGTCGCACTCAAAATAGAAGCTATTTAGATTTTTTTTATTATGTCTATTCAATTTGAATTGGGATAGAGGGAACACAAAATTCTAATTGTGATAATTTCCTAAATTTGAGGCGCAAGGAAATGTATAATTTTACTTTTTTCCAATTTTTCAGATTACTTTGTCAATTTTCTAAGACATTGTTTGTGCTTGAGAAGATGCAACTACTGTTTTGCAAGGTGAGTCTCAGTTGTTGTATTAATTTCTGAGTTCTGAAAGATGCATGGTTATTGTTTGTTTTTGTTCAATCACCTCGTTAACTTGAACACAAAATATCCTATATCGCCTCCTCCATAGTCAAATTTGATTGCTTTTCGAAATTCATGTTGTTGTTATGTGCTCAACTTCTCTTGCTTTTACATTGGTGTATTCTTCTCTGTCTGACGGGATCAATGAAGCAATGAGGAGGGGTTGAAATGAGAATCATTTCGCAAGAAAAAATCATAATGCACATACGCTATGTAGGGACGAATTACAGAGGTAAAATGGGTTATGTTTTCTTTCTCTTTTTTTTAGTTCATGTAATGCAGTTTTAAATAATTACGAAAATTATTTTATTTTTTTTAAATATGAGAATTTATGTTACCTTCACTTATTTGTATTGCAGTTCTTCAAAAGCCACATGACACCCATGAATTATCAAGTAAGCACAATGCTTATGTAGTAATTTACAAAATAGACTTTTTAACTAAAATGTCTGATTATGATTTCAAGGGGTTCAAACTGTCTATTTACTGAAAACAAGGGAGTCTTAATTACTAATCCATTTGAAGAATTTATGATGCTTTACCACATCGAAATGGTCAGATACCAAACAAGCATTATAAACTTAAGTCACCAAAACTTTAGTTTGCTACTTAAGCAAATATACTATCTTTTTTATTTTAGGTCTGTTATTGATATTTCAGTCTAATTTACATATATACGTAACACTTGTCAACTGAAAAACACAAAAATCTGATCAAAGCTCTACAGTTATAGGCTTCTTCACTAATTATTTGTTTTGTTTTTTTTTCTATGTGAGTTTTAAATTAAATGTTGTGTGGAGGAACCTATTTCTATTAGTTGTTATATAATCTCAGTTGCTATATTAATCTGCTATATGAGTTTGCTACTTAAGCAAAACTGACAAAAATAGATTCCTCCACACAATATTTTATTTAAAAACTCATATAGCAAAAAAGAAACTAAATAACTAGTGAAGAAGCCTATAACGGTAGAGCTTTGGTCAGCTTTTTGTGTTTTCAGTTAACAAGTTCAATGTATATATGTAAATGAGATTCTGTTTTTGTAATGCACAGAGCTTGTCAAGCCATAGTAGCCCAGTGGAGTTGGTGAATTTTGATCACTCAGAAGTAATAGTTGTCGATGGTGCCGCAAGTGGCATTATAAAACTATGGGATCTGGAGGAGGCAAAAGGTACTGCAAGTCTAATCATCCTGGCTTATTTGTTGTCTGACCCAAAGAGGATGTTTTAGGAGTTTTCAGTCTTTTATTTAATGGTAATTTTTTGTAATTCGGTGAATGATACAAATCCATATAATGTCTTTAGGCTAAGGGAAAAAGCTCATCGATTACACACTAGAATGGTTTGTTTCTATTTTCTTTCTTTGACCTTTTTTTTTAAAAAAAATAGGAATGTGCAAATACAGGAACAATATTTTTTTTTCTGAATTTTTAAATATTCTTTTCAGATGCAAAGAAGAGAAAACAATGTGTTATCCTTCGAATGGCTTCGCTTGGTACTCTCTCTCTCTATCTCTATCTCAAGTGCAAACTCCATATATGAACTCTATAATACGTTAATGTCTATAACATAGGTGTTTTATTGTCCCTTGAAGTGCAAACTCCTTTAGTAGCATTTTAATTCACTAAAGCTATTTTTCATATTATTTATATGCTTATATGTATATATTGATTATTTTGTAGGTCCTGTCATGGTAGCCAATAAGATGTCATGATATAGTAGACGTGGGTTGGTCAAAATTATTCAACCTTCATGTACATGATGGAAAGTTTCTTGGCAGATACAAAGTTATAGAAGATGATAGAAGGATATGCAAAATAAGAGATTTACAGTCAATCCAAAAAAGCATGTTAAAAGTATTTATGTTCATTTGAAGAATTTGGCTTTATAATGCGTGTTTCTCTATTGTTATTGATTTATTTATTGCATAATATATGTATGCATATATAAGTATTCTTCAAATATATTTTAAATGAAATTCACTATGATATGTGTGTTAGAGTATTCATAATAATCATTTTTATGCTCACGCTTTTAAAATTCATACTTTGACAATATATTCTAGTTAACCGGTACATTTTTCTGTAACCGGCCGTTGCTTCGGATCCACAGTACGTACCATACACAGAATTGCTCTCTGATTATTTACACCAGGCTAGATAATTATGAAGTTGTTTATAATTAAGTTAATATCACCAATAAAAGACCATTTCTTTGCGGTCTCCTGCTTTTTTTAATCAGGGGCTAATTCATAGAGGGTCAGATGTCCTCTTTGAATTTAGAAAAATAATGTCTTTAGATAATATTTTTGGTAATCTATCCTCTTTCTAAAAAAATCTTTTTTTCCTGAAGTGTTAATTATTTTTATTGAAAAAAATATTTAATATATTTAATATAGTGCATAATGAAATAATTATATAAAAATATCAAAATATGAAGTTCTGTAGAGAAATTTTCTTCATAAACTTGATTATTTATTATTTTGAGTTTTATTTTGTTGTTATTTTTAATATCTAAAATATTATTATTTTATATTTTTTATTAGATAAAAATATATGTTAATTATTAATTTTTTATTTAGTAGGATTGGTTAATAAATTTGAACCGTATCAATGAGATAATTATGCCTGAACAAAATACTGCCCTGTTTCCAATCATCCCTTCCACAAACTTTCTAACAAACATAATTAATGTCACAGATCTAGGAGTGGAAATCATGGCTCATGGGTTTGAGTGGAAGTAGGCCCGTTCAACGAGCGAGTACGAGCGAGCTGGCACTAACTCGTACTCGAGCTAAAAACTATACGAGTCGAGTTGACTCGAGTTAGCACCTCACATCCGAGCTAAATGGTCAACTCGTATTCAGCTCGCTTATAACTCGAGCCAGCTCGTAACTCGCATATTAGCTCGTATAATTGGCTCATGTAACTCGTATTGGCTCACTGACTGAGCTCAAATAGCTCACTGAGCCAAGTGAGCTCGCAACCAACTCGTATAATGGGACAAATTCACATATAAGTCACATATTTCACATACAATTTCACATACAAGTCTACAAATGATAATTATAAAAATATTTACATATATATATATATATTACTTAATTTCACAGCACATTATAATCAAAGAGTTAAAATACGAGCAAGTTACCGAGCGAGCCAGACCCAACTCGTACTCGGCTCAGTTTTTATACGAGTCAGGATAGCTCGAGCTGAATCAGCTCGAGTTGAATTTAAACGAGTTACGAGCAAGTCGCGAGCTTTTTAATACGAGTCAGGATAGCTCGAGCTTTTTAATACGAGGTTTTTTATACGAGTCAGGATAGCTCGAGCTGAATCAGCTCGAGTTGAATTTAAACGAGCGAGCAAGTCGCGAGCGAGCTACGAGCCGCGAGCTTTTTGCCCAGCCCTAAGTGGAAGGGAGCAATCATATTTGCATGGTACGTACCTACGCCCTACTTTCTTTAACATGCACGTGATCTCGTGGAATTAATTAATACACGCACGTCATGTTTTCAAACTTTTCCTTCTATTAGGGGGTATAACCCTAAACAAGAGAGTATGCATTATTTGATTGACCAGAACTATGATTGGTAACTAGTTAAAACAACAAAAACCTTAATTTGCACAATTGATTGGTAACTCATACAACTAAAACCAATTGGCTCATTCTCACTTCAGTACGATCAACTAAAACCAATTGGCTCATTGTCACTTCAGTACTCAATATATATATGCCTATATTCACGAGTCCACGTTATCTGCCGCGCGTCACTCACTGCAAACACCCGCAAGCCGTTAGATTGACAGGATCCTCTTTGAAATTAGTGAAGCACACATCTTAACATAAATCGGACGGCTCTCATAGTGCGCTATAAGTACCACGCATTAGGTGACGTGAATTCCTATATTCACCATTCATTAGGGGTGGAAGGGTGGATGTAGGATTTCGGTCATGAAGGTGATAATTATTAGATTGTAATAGTTTATCGGATTCAAATTCATTAACTAATCAAATTTTAAATAATAATAATAATAATTTAATATATATTCTTATCTAATAAAAAACCATTAAAATAATATTTTTTTACATATTAGAAATAACAACAAAATAAAACTCAAAGTGATAAATAATTAAGTTGATGAGAAAAGTTTTTCTCTACGGAATTTCATATTTTGAAATTTTTATATAATTATTTTATTATGCATGGTTTTATTTTTTTTCTTAATAAATGTAATTAAACAATTCAAGAGGACAATTTTTTTTTTTTAGAAGGACAAATTACAAAAATTATTATCTAAAATGAATATTTTTCAAAATCTACCCTAAATCATACGGGATCCGCCCTGCCATCCACGTTGAATTTTGTATCTCATCTTCACTTTTGTCAGAGAAACGCGCGTACACGTTCAATTTGTTGTAATGATGTATAAGGGAATCACATGGTTTGAATGATCACGGGCTGAACTAAAGTAAACAGTGGCCATCTGACCGAACAGAGAGCTCCCATCAGATGTTTATTGTATTTATCTTAAACTATTATGATCCATGTTTAACGTGAATAACTTCCATGAAACAGCCATCTTTCATCGACAGTTTCGTCAATAGAACGCAAAAAGAAAAAAATAGTTATCCCATTTCGTTTGATAAAACGAAGAAAAAAGTTTTGTTTGCCGTTTTGTTTGTCACGAAATACATAAAATACGAAATTTTCTGATATTCTATACTGAACAAAATGAAAAATATCGTTTCATTTTTAATCAAATTAAAGAGAAAATCATTTCATTTTTGAAAATAAAAAAGAAAACCATTTCATTAGTGGTTTCGTTTACCACAAAATAAAATGATACACTACAAAATGGTGTTTCGTTACGCTTCCCTCCCCTTTCCTCTCGGCCAATTTTACTGAAATAATATATTTGGATCAATGTTTAGGCACACTGCCCGATTCAATATATGATTATGGTTCAATCACAGCATTTAATATTTATTTCTAATCGAACAAAAATTCCAAAACTTAACTGTAAAGTTAATTAAGCTGAAAATATTATATAAGAGAGATATTATGCACTGGCATTATGCTGACGATTGAGGGGTACAATATAATGTTCTCCAAAAAATGAAGAAAGAAGAAAGAATTAATGTACATCTCATGCTACGACTAGCATACAATAGGCAAATTTGTCTATACAATTATGATGTCTGGATCGAGATGCTGTGTCGATAAATAAAAATTAAGGTGCTAATTAATTATCTTTGGGGAATTTCGTTCAGTACAGATTTGATCCTTAATTAACCTGTCTAAAAATTGTTTAAAATTCAATGTTTGAATATACAAAGTTTATTTCTTGCTCCAGAAAAATGAGGGAAAAGATGTACTGAGAGAATAATAGTGTGAATCCAATTTGTTTGTTTGAATAAAATGAAACTGATCACTGCAGGGGACGTGTTGATGCAAAATGATTATACATTTTGATAGGAATTTACTTAGAAAATGCACCAAAAACATTTAAGCAAAAATCTAAAAGTATAATTTATAGTAAATTTCATGAATATTAAGTTAGGTTTTATAATTAGACTTGTATTTATAGAATTAGTTATTGCTGGTGATATATTTTTGGATGATTTCAGGTGCTTAAGTAATGGATAGGACGTGGATGGACGGTTAGACACGCAAAATCAAGATCATTACGTCCAAGCAATATTTTTTTTCTAAATGCATGGCTTGACATATATTATCTTTTATGTATCTCTTTTTTTTTTGAAAAGAAAAGCACTCAAAAAAGTACCAGCTTTCATTACTTTTCGAAAGCAAGTTTTACAAAATAGACTATAGTATATAAAACATATACCGTAGCCGAGTTTAAAGGATTCAAACACCTTATATATAACTAGTGCATAGTAAGAACAAGCAATATAAAAACCAAACTGCAAATCCTAAACATCAACTAAGCAAGTAAGATTTCATGACTATAAAGCTAAGCATCCGTCCTTGACTTGAAGATGCACCCCCTGCCAAACCAATAGCAGCAGCATCCCCAACCTGAACAGGGGCCAGCTCTAATCAAGTAGGTCTTCATCATTTTGATGATGAGTATCTGTACCAGTCCCTGGAGATGTATCACCTAACTGACCATGAGTATCAGCATCCACATCCTGAGCAGGTACCCTGATAGATGTGAGCTGAACTGATGAAGCTCTAGGTGTCACCGTAGGTGCAAGGAAAGGCGTACATGTCCAGAGAGAGAAAAGATAGAAAATAGAAAAATATAAATTGTTAGCTGGTATGGTCCTTGTTGCTTGGAAAACAGTATGATTCCTATGCAACCATATAGCCCACAACACAGAAACCAACATTGTTCCCCAAAATTGCATATCTCTATGAGGTAACTTAATGCACATCTACCAAAAAGCACTAAGAGAAATTTTAGGCAATATAGCCCCTTGAGGATATAATAATAATAATAATAATAAAGCATTCCAAATTTTAGCATAAGGGGACAATGAAAAAATAAGTGATCCACACTCTCAGTGCCAACACAAAAACAACAATTAAGTGATCTAGACCACCCCCTCTTGTGCAGGTTGTCCCTAGTAAGTATGCGATTATTTAAAGATAATTATAAAAAGAGTTTAACTTTGAGAGGGATTTTAAGCGCCCAAACTGATCTACGCAAATTGTAATGAATCCCACCAGAATTAAGAAATACATAAAGGGAGTGAACAATATATAAACCACATCGGTCTAGATGCCAATAAGCTAAATCAGGTTGAGACAAAAACTGAATATTATGAAGGACAGAAAGTACTCTGGTTTTTTCAACCCTCATGGCAGAACTGACTCCCCTTGTCAGTCCCAATTTAATATTACCCGAATTCTAAACTTGAGCAAGGGAAACCCTAACACTCTTGGTCTTAGCAAAAACTAGAGGAAATTGAATAGTTTAAGGACAATTATCATACCAAGTATCATGCCAAAAGTTAATATTTTCTCCATTACCAATTAATCTAGATGTGCCAATTGCAAGAAAATATAGAACTGATGCAACACCCTTCCAAAAAGGAGAGCAAAGAGCCGTAGAAAAAGAACCAAATTTAAGTGCCATAAGTTCCTTCCAATAGTTGGAGGAATACTTATATCAGTACTTTCATCCCCATTTACAAAGTAAGGCACAATCCATTTGTTCAATGTTAAGTACACCCCACCCACCATATTCTTTGACCCTACAAATAATATCTCATCTAACCAGCTAATACTTTCTAGTAGGGGAGGAAGCTGCACCAACCCACATAAATTTTTTTCTAATTGGATCTATACGATGCAAGACCCATTTAGGTATTTTAAAAAGAGAAATATAATAAATAGGAATAGAGGAGAGTACAGAATTTAACAACACTAGTCCCCCGCAGGGAGAGTTGTTTACCTTTCCAAAGAGCAAGTTTAAGCTGAAGTTTGTCAATTAGTAACCGCCTCTCATTTTTGGACGGTTTTTTCTAATGAAGTTTAATTCCTAAATATTTAATAGACAACTTACCAATTGAACAGTTTAATAAATTAGCACAATATATACCTATTTGATGGTCCAAATTCAGGGGAATAACTTCTGATTTAGCAAAATTAATTGTTAATCCTGATATCCCTTCAAATATTCTAAGAGACCATTTAACCCTTTCTACCATCTTTGGATCAGTTTTAATAAATAAGAGTATGTCATCGATATATTGCAGATGCATTATTTTTTGTTGATGAGATAAAATAGTGCCCAAACATTTATAGTGGCCTTAATTAATACTTATAGACAGAATTTAATGGAGGCCTTCAATAACCAAAAGAAAGAGATAAGAAGAGAGGGGATCACCTTAACAGATCCTTTTTTTACATTCAAAATAAGCATCAATAGAATCATTTATAATAGCTGCACTATAGCTCCTCATAGGACTCTCTGAATCCAAGAGATCTAAAGAGGACTAAACCCCATGCTGAAAAATAGATAAAGTGGGACCAATCAACAGTAGATCTATGATAGTAGATCTATGATAGGCCTGCGGTTCCTTTAAGCAGTAATTAACAGTAGAAGATTCGAATTTGTTGTAATTGACATATGTAATTGTTTAAAATGTAGCCTTGACCGATTCGATGAATGTTTCCATCATATAATTAATTAATGGACACTTGGTGGAGAATTAAAATATTTTCTTCGAAGGGAATACCGAATAGATGAAAGTCAAATGCGTGCCGAGTAGGTAGATATAAATTATATAATTTACACCCTGAAGCTGAGTGATCACGTTTTGGACTACATATATTAATTCTATACGTGGCTCTGCCTAGACCACCTCTATTTTTCACAAGTTTTATTCTATGCATCATGCATATATATTACTAAATAATAATTAATGAAAATTATTTGTATACATCTATTTTCTATTTATGTGGGTTATAAAATTTGAATACCTGAATAACTGTTAACAAAGAATATATATTTGTTAAATAAAACATCATGTTTGTTAAAAAAATAGATATAATTATTAAATTAAACATATATTTTTTTTATCAATTTCAAAAATTATCTAAAATTTGAACCCACATGCATCATAAAAGTTGAACGACTAATATAATTATTAATGATATTTATCGAAACAATCATATTTGTTAAATGAAATACATAATTATTAAATATGGATGTAATGTTTAACAAATATATAACTATTATTAATAATTATGTTAGTCGGTCAACTTTTACGCTGCACGTGGATTCAAAAATTTAGGTAGTTTTAATTTTTACGCTCCATGTGGGTTTAAAAATTTAGACGGATTAACAAAAAAATATGTATTTTATTTAACAATTATGTATATTTTTTTAATAAATATAATATTTTATTTAATAAATATATATCCGCCGTTAACCGTTATGTTAAATATTTAAATTTATATCCCACATGAAAGGCACTGGGATGAAAATATTATAAAACAATATGGAATGGTATCCTCTCAACTCATAATAATTAAACTACCAAACGAGGAGAGCCAATCGTAACGCTTGTATCATAAATTATTCGCGCAAGGATATGATGAACATCAAAACATAACTTATGAGCTTCATTAATTAAACTATAATAATAAAATTCATGAATTATTCGGATTTTAATCAGCGTATAATATAAAAGTTCACGAGTTATACAGATAATTCGTGAATTATATGCGTATGTAATTGTTCAATTTATATGATCTGTATGTGGACCAAATGAATTTAAGCTAAAAAGATGCATTCACATCTATTCAGATGATCTCATCTCTATTTATATTTATATATTGTGTATTTTTAGAAGACACTGAAAAGAACAAAAAATAGTGTTTAAAACATTTAAAAAGAAAAAGAGAGACATCATCAAAGAGGAAGACAACACAGTTCCTCCATGACGGGAGTGAGAACGAGCGGTCTCTGTGTGAGAATAAGAAGAGATCATGACATCTAGATTGTGGAACAGAGGGATAGACTCGGTCTTGGTTGTAGTCTATCTCCAACAAAGCGATTCTCAAAGGCTTATGGTATAGGAGATACAACATAAGGATTTATGGACGCCAGATGTGATTGGAGATGCATGATCAGAAAGGAAAACGCTTCCGCTGGTAATTTTGAATTTCCTTATCTCTGTTATTTCTAACAGTGGTATCAGACTCATGAGTGCTTCTTTCCATTTGGAATTGATATCTAAGCTTTGATTATGATTTCTGGTTTTTTTTATTTGATTTGTGATCTCAATTTCATGATTTTTTTGAGAGAATTCGTGAAAATTCTGATTGGTGTTCAGAACAGATAGATTTCTAGACTGTCTGATGCTGTGACACGATTTTGATATATTTATGTTATCCAAATGATTTGGTATTCTCATAACTATTGTATAATTCTCATTAAGCTTTTCAGAAAGTCAATGAAATTATTGATTGGATAAGCAGAGTGAAATTTATGACAGTCGCAAATAGAATGTATTATTCTGTCAGAGTTATGAAACCAGTGATCTTTCTGTAGTGCATATCAATTTTCTCTCATTTGGTAATTTAAAATAATGTGAAATTTTACTGGATTATAGTTTACTTTGAGATCTATCTAGAAAGTCTAAGAAAATAAATTTTGGATTTATGACTAAAAGTTTATGAGGGTCGTAATAAATTTAATTTTGACAGATTCTCAGAACATGGTGATTGATTTTCTAATTTTATATAATATTTTTTATCTTTCTGATTCTTTATAAATTTTATGGTTCTCATGATTAGAAAGATCTATAAGAGAACTTTCCAAAAATGATTGAATCATATTATTTGGTTAAAAGATGAAGGAGATATATTTTTTCCAAATCAGATTGTCGGCTGATGGGTTGTCTGCTGTTAGTTCTGAAATTTTGACCAGAACTGTGATAATCACTTATTTCATAAAATTTTGAGACGGAAATTAATCAAAAATTATATAATTAGTAAGCCAATATGGTGTAATACTTATCTAATTAATAAATTAATTTTTTTTACTGGTATCTTATCATAACTTAACTAAATATAGATGATTGACAATATGTACGATATTATCTCATGTAGTTCTATAACGTGATTTGATGATGTTATGATAGAACTTATAGCACAATTGTATGTGACTATTATTTTTGTATGATATATACTTATTGGGTGAATATGAATTGGTAGACTGGTGAGTCCTATTCATATTATGATATTTTACTTCAATTAAATTAATTAAGTGTAATATTATTCGGTTTGCAAGATTTGATTGGGGACATAGACCTTCTTTTGGTTTTGTGACCGAAATGATGTTATATTTAAATTAATTAGGATTGTATAGAAAAAATATTAAAAGTGTTAATTGTGTTTGTCTTTATATGAACTGATGGATTGGACTTAATTTTAGTTAATCATTGATCTTATTTGTATATAAACTAATAGATTTAAATAATGTCAGGCATCATAATATTTTAATATCTTATAGAAGATCGCGATATGATGCATCAACTTCTAAAAATTAGAAGTTAATAGATTTATGTATATATACACACATTCTAGCTTAAAACTCTAATGCAGATGTAATTAAGTATCATTTTAACTATATTGAGATAATATGATTTGGATAATTTATTAAAGCCAATCCTAAATATATTTTTGTATATATTCTGAGTTTATAATATCTAAATGGTAAAATAAGATATGTGTTACGTTATCAAGGTAAAAAAATATTTTTGCTTGATAATAATATTATTTCTTGATTGAGAAAGAAATAAATGAAATATTCTCTCATATTAGAGATAGAGTGTAACTTTCTTTATTAGAGATAGAACAAGTAGCATGTTAAGAGATTGTACTAGCTCTCTCATTTGGAAGATTAAGTACGTGACATAATATGTGGTTATGTTATAGAAAGCTTGGTAAGATGATCATTGTATACAATTGGAAGCTGTTATGGCTTAGAGAGAGTCGATAATAACTCATTATAACAGTTTGACTTGAGAAATATTATGTGGAGATAATGGACTGAACTAAGCACATTCAGATATTATATTAGAGACATGATAACATAGAGTGAGTTAATCTTTAATTAAGTATGTTTTGTTGAGGAACTGATGGATCATGAGTGATTAGATGTGAAAAAATCACTTGATCTGTACTTATACTTGATAATGATCCTCATAGATATATGTACTTGAATTTCATAATAAAATTTAATTTATTATTGTTCAAGTAAATGTTAGCACCTATGGTAGTATGTTAATAGACTGAGATTAGCTCGCTCACACGAGCAATCACCTTTGACACTTTGGAAGTGAGCAGAGATGAGACTAAGTTAAACTAGCGACGCTTTGGAAGTGTGCTGAGTTTAATTTTAATGTCGCCTCAGATTGAGCTGAGATGAGACTGCCATTAATGGTCGACATGAATTGTACCTCATAATTCATGAAGTCTATAGAGAGCCGAGGTGAGAGTTATCTATGGCGCTTGGGAAGCGAGCATGTGAGGATACCCGGATTAGTTACATTAGAAGCGACCTGCACCAAGGGCGTTTAGTTTGTGACTAGATCTAAACTCGTACGATATTTATTTTATAGACATACATCTGCTATAAAGCAGATTATTCATCGTAGCATACATTTCATACTGCATGTGTTTAGGCGACACAGAAAAATGAGTTGAGAGACCTGAAGGTCAGAGATCCACATCTCCTCATTGTGTGAGTTCCTAATTACGTACTCTTATGGACTTTTGACTATGTCATGAGAAAAATGATCAATATTACTACTTTAGTGTGCTACCTATAGTCATAAATGATTCGATCTATTGGGACAGTACTAGGAAAACAATTGATTCTGATTCAAGTGACATGAGGACGAAAGGGAATGTTGATTGATTTGCATCCGACTTACTTGTATTCACGGATCCACTAATTATGTCATGTTGACATATATTAGGAATACATGTGATGTCGAGTGGGAATAGACATGTTTCTCGAGGGATCAAAAATGTCTGCAATATCATAAGCGTAGGATATGAGATACATATATTATTATTGTTTTAAAGGGAATGCCTATTATCACAGATATTTGAGATCTTTGATCTTATACTTTTCTATTGGGTTTCATTTCTAGTCTACCCCAATTTATTTGGGATTAAAGGCTTTGTTGTTGTTGTTGTTGTTTTAAAGGGAATGCCTCTAGACCGGCTTTAAAAAGTTTGGTCTATGAGCTCCCGAATTGCAGGTGTGTTGCTAGTCACACAACCTATTTGTCGGTATGAAGACTCTTGATTTTCATCAATAGTCTCCAAGAGGGAGATGTTGAATTTATAGGGTTTGTATGTGGATCAAATGAATTTGGACTGAAAAGGTGCATTTGCACCTATTCATATGATCTCATCTCTATTTATGTTCATATACTGTGTATCTTTAGAAGACACATAAGATAATAGAAAATAGTATTTAAGACATTTAAAGAGGGAAAAAGAGATATCATTCAAGAGGAAGACAACCCAGTTCCTTCATGACGGGAGTGAGAACGAGCGGTCTCCGTGCGAGAATAAGAAGAGATCATGAAATCTAGTTTGTGGAACAAGAGGGATAGGTTCGGTCTTGGCTGTGGTCTATTTCCAACAAAGCGATTCTCGAAATCTTACGGTGTAAGAGATACAACATAAGAGGCTTAGCTACGCCAAATGTGATTAAAGACGTATGATCAGAAAAATAAAAATAAAATTTAAAATTATTGTAAGTAACATGACATGTGATTTGATGGATTGAGATGTAGGGAGGGAGCACATCACTTTTTTCTTGCCTTGGCCGCGCAGTGCTCAGTGCTGTTTTTTTTTTTAATGAAAGGCTCCGTGCTAGGTACAATGAGCATTAGGAAAAGTTTAATTATTTTCTTTTTGTTTAATATGATTCAAACTTACAATCAAAGCCCTCTCTTTTTTTATAATCGGATTTTCTATAAGCAGATTTGTATTTTAGGTTATTAAATTTTTTATTTTTATAGTTCCGATATAATTTTCTTTTTAAAATTTGATAATACATATTATATAATTTTATATCATATAAACGAATTATAGTTGAATCACGAACATTTAACATCTCCGAACGTTTCCCGAATCGTTCATTTGTTACTATGCTTAAAACTTCAGTCATAATTCAGAAACTCATAATATATACATACATTTATGCAAATATACAATTATGGATGTTTTTTTAATTATTTACGCATGTCATTCTTATCTCATATTTTAATTTTTTTTTTAAAAAAAGAAAAATAAGAGATTTTTATATAATTAATGCTTATTTGTTAGTTCCAAAAATAGTATTTTTGAGATTATTAATTTGTAAATTAATATTAACTATTTCTGTAAAAAAATGTGAAGGGCATATATAGTATATATATTCCTTTTTTAGTTAGGCTACGGTGATATGCGTAGCACGAATTATCCTTGTGCTACGAACCGTTTCTTCGTCTTTAAATTTTAAATAACCAATCCAACCAGTTATAATATTTTTCATATAAAAATCTAGTTGGAGGTAAAATTTTAAATTTTTTTATTTTTTTAAGATAACTAGAAAATCACTCCTATTGAATTACTCATAATAATTAAATCAAGTGATTTTCTAGCTATTTTAAAAAATAATAAAAAATTTCAAAAATATAAAATTTGATCTTCAGCTAACTTTTTATATGAAAAATATTATGACATGTTGGATCAGTCATTTAAACTTTAAAGATGAAAAAATAATCCATAATATACGGACCATCCGTACTACACCGTAGCCTAATTCTTCGTTTTTTGAGTCCTCCATAGTTTATACCATTTGAAAAGTGTGGGTTCTACTAACAATCTTATCATTATCATTAATTATTGCTGCCAAGTTACCGGACCCACCCTACATCTTCCCTAATGATCGATCGCTGATTCGCATTTAGATATTCGTAAATCGCAACTGCGGATGTTAATGACATTTTTTTGTCATTTATCTGCCGTATCATATCCGATAAAACATGTACAGATAAAATTTTATTTTCATTAGGTCATGTGATATGAATATAGATAAGAAAAATAAATTATTAACTTATCAGATATGGATATGGATAAAGAATTTTCGTTACCCGTTATCCATTGGGTAAATTATATAAATATATATATATATAGTTGAATTATATAAATATATATATATATAGTAATTAGTATATATTTTTTATGATAATTGATATGAAAAAATTATATTTGTTATATCTAAAATGTTAATTATTATTGCACTTTATTAGTATATTTATTTAATACTATTTATTTGTCTAAAACATATAATTTTTTATTGAATTATTTTTATTTTAACCCGTTATCTACCGTTACCCATTCGTTATCCGAAATTTTTAATGGATAAAGATAAAGTATGGATAAAGAAAATTTTAATGGGTGTGGACAAGTATGGATAAATAAAATTTTGATAGACATGAACATAAAAATACTCTAGCCTAACCATTGACAAACCTAGTCGCAACCAAACTATATGCATGTGGAAATTAATATATAATTTCTGTAATATATATAGCTTCTCTGTTTCCATGCGCGTGAATCGCGTGACCTAGGGCCACTAAGTGAAAAAAAAAAAAAACGGTTTTGAAAAATATTTAATAACGGTTTTTAAACCGTTAATGAATGAGGAGTTAGTAAAGTAATAAGAAAATATTAGAAAAAGATAGGACTTGTTGGGAACGGTTCATTTTGGGGTTTGTTTGGTACATGGTACAATAGTAAAAAGTAGAAATAAAATAATTATTTTAACGAATTAATTTGTCAAATGAATTTTTGACTAAATAGAAAAATATGGAAGAGTGCTAATCTGGTATACCGAGTTATAGGTGGTATACCGGATTTTTTGACTAAATAAAAAAATATAGAAAAATAGCGATTATTGTTTGATTATATTATATTATATTATTATCTTATGATTATAACTATATTATAATTTATTATTATATTATTATTTTGATTACGATTATTATTATATTAATATTATGATGATTATTTTTTATAATAATTATTATTATACTATTATATTATTATAATAATTATTATTATTATATTAACATCGTTGTTAATATTATTATTATATGATTAATTTTATTATTATTTATTATTATATTATAATAATTATGATTTTTATATTATATTATTATATTATGATTATTATTATATTATTATTATATTATTATGATTATGACTTAGATTATTATTACTTATTATTATTGTTATTATATTATACTATTATATTATGATTATAACTGTAATTATATTATTATGATTACAATTATTTATTATTATTATTATATTATGATTATGATTATGATTATAATTATATTATTATGATTATAATATATTATTATGATTATAATGATTATTATTATTATTATTATTATTATTATTATTATATTATGATTATATTATTAGAATTAGAATTATTTATTATTATTATATTATTTTGATTATGATTATGATTATAAATTTTTATTATTATATTATTATATTATGATTATATTTATATTTCTATTGTATTATTATGATTATAACTATGACTATAATTATTTTACTATTATTATCATAATCATCATTGTTAGTATCATAATTATCCATATTTTAACTATTTTGATCAACAACTGCCAAATGATATTTTCGATCTTTCGAATAGTCAAGAATACAACTCTTCCAAAAATATATTATTCTATCACTCTTCCAAAATTACCACTCTTCTAAAAATATATTATTCTATCACTCTTCCAAAATTACCACTCTTCCAAACATATTCCTTGATTTGCCAAACGTACCGTTGGAGTTTTGATAACGATTACATCTAAAAACCGTTAGCAAACGTTAAGAGTTAGTAACAGTTATATTATTAAAAAACTATTAGCAAAATGTTATATTCAATAATGGTTTCAACTCAATAACCATTAGCAAAGGTTCTTGTGTGAAATAGAAAAATTTGTCTTTAGTAACGATTTATTGCTAATAATTGTTAGCATAGTTTATTTTTTTATTTCATTTATGTTCTATGTATCCAACCCATTTAATTTTGCTAACAATGTATACCCTTAGGTTGCATTGAACTCTAAAAAATAATAAAAGTACCAAATAAATTTAAATATTAATAAATTTACACTTAACCTCAAATATTTTGATATTTTTTTAAATTTTAATTATGCATAGATCTTCTATTGTGATTCTGACATAATTGAATTGGGTGTTCTTCTTGTTCTCATTATTTATCATCCAATAATATGACAATGCACTACAATAGATTTAAATTATCATATTAGTATAAGTAAATTTTCATAACTTTGCATTGTGAATAAAAACTAAAAGAACTTACTAAATTTTAAATGTGCAACTCGCTTACTCGCTTACATCGTGATTCATAGGATTTAGGATATAAACATAATTTTTGGAGATATTGATAACAAGAAGGATCTAATGACTCCTACAGTTTATATTTAAGTTTGAGAAAAAAATAAATTTGGGAAATAATTTAAAAGACAAATTATTTCTTACCCCTCAACGTACGATAACAGCATGTAATAATTTTCGGCTCACAACAACCTAACATTTAGATATTTTATTGTTGCTATGGAATCAATCTGGATGGTTCTTCCTGATCATTTATATGGTTAAACGAAACCATAACTTATGATTTGAAATATTTTGCACCGTTTTGTCAAAATTCTACATGTATATTATCACAATTATTATATATATCTTCAATTAAGTAAGTATTAAGTTAAAAAAAATTACATCCAAAAAATCTGAAAAATTAAAACGTTAATCATGTCATTTGTGAAAAGTTCGCTTGAAATTAGTTTATCGCAATAGCCTCAATACATACGTGCATGATCCCTCGATGCTCAAACACCTTCGCTTGAAATTAGTTTATCGCAATAGCCTCATCCTATTTTCATTTGAAAAATAGAAAATGAGTTTCAGATTTCATTAGTTTTATGTGAATTCAGTAGTCTGACATATATTGACCAAGATGCTTTGGAATTTCAATTGTACTTTTCAATTTAATTGAAATCAATTCAATTATAAAAGGATATGGGGATAGCAAATCAATAGTCAATACAAATTAAATAAATGAACTCTTTTAGTATATTGATATTTTTCTATTTTTACTTTGTATCATTTTGTAACAATTATCTTGATAATTTTGTATAAATTTTTTTCAATAAATTCAAATAAAGTAATTTTTTGCAGTATATGTTATATAAAAGGTAAATAAGGGAACAAATCAAATTCGATGCAATTTAAACTTTTTTTTGCTGATGTATTAAGGACATTAATTTCAGATCGTTTAGTTTTTCAAAACCATTGATGTATGAATGAAACTTTGTCTTAACCATTGTATGTACATCATATAATTTTTGTCTAAATATTGGATTCAAATTTAAACTTTATTTTAAAAAAAATGTTAAAATAAGTAATTGTGGGTGCAAATTGGGTAGGGGTGTCAATTATTGATCCGACTCGTCCTGACCCACCCCGACCCGATTCATTATATTTTTTGAAGTAATTTTGTGATTTAGTATTAATTAAAACTTAAATATACACTAATTATTCATTAACTAAGATTAATTATAAATTAATTAATATTTTATTACTTAAAATTATATAAAAATATTTAATAAATATTTAATTATTTTACATGAGTCGGGTCGGGTCGACCCGTGACCCATCGGGTTGGGTATGGATAAAAATTTTTTTATCCGAGTTTAATTGGGTCGGGTTCAGATCGGATAAAAAAAAATAATAAAATAATTTGACCCGACCTGACACCCCTAAAATTGGATAATATTAATAATATTATATATAAAAAGTATGGCTGCGGTTGATTTTGTATTTTGAGGTCGGACCGAATCTTTGATTTAGGTTCAGGTGTTGGATCCAAAATTTTGATTCGGATCTTACTGTGTGTGTAAAAATTAACAACCAAAATTTCGCTTTAATTTTTTTATTTACTGAAAAGATCAGTGCATGTTCTATCATGATGCTCAATATTGTTACGATTATATATCAAATACTTATTAGATAATAATTGAAGCAGGCTTTCAAAGAATAAGTATGTGACGAGATTCACGTGTTGTCTGGCATTAACGAGTGGCCAGAATAAATAAATAAAAACTACATATATATGTGCTCACGACCAGTTTCCGTGTGTGTATCGGGATTTGGGAGCCACGAGACTCACGTGCCTAACATCTGAGTTTTCATATGAGAAAGGATCTGTTGAAAATGATTTATTTTGATAATTTTGATAATGAATTTCTAAATAAATATAAAAAAAATTTATAGATGTGTTTTTCTACTTTTTGATTGATGGTCATTGAAATTTCGTATAATTTCATTATCATTTGATAGTCCATCAAAAACCGTTAAATTGAAACCGTTATAAATTACATGAAAATTTGATGATCTTTGATGAACTATCAAATGATAATAAAATTATATGAAATTTAAATAAACATCAATCTAAAGGTAAAAGAACACATCTATAATTTTTTTTTTTTAAGATTTTTTGTATTTATTTAGATGTTCATTGTCAAGGTTGTCAAAATAACCCATTGTCAATGGATCCCCACTCTTTTCATATATAAAGTACGTAAAAGACAACATAATAAATGGATTTATGGGGTGTAAGTTCCAACGTAGGCCCGCACATGAGTCGAGTTTGAGTGAGTCGGGTTTAGCTCAAGTTTGGCTTATGAAAATTCGAGTTGAGTCGAACGGAGCTCGTGAAATATTTCAAACTAAAAAATCTAGCTCAAGCTCAGTTTGTTACTATTCGAGCTAGCTCATGAGCCAATGTATGTTGATTCATTTTGACATTTATATTTAGTATATCTACAAACTATAAATTGGATATATCTACAAAAATAGTACATGAGTTAGTACAAAATTGATATATCAACAAACTATATTTTCAATAAAATCTTTGTAGCCCAAATTTGAATGGATGGACCAGCAAAAAAACTATTGAGTCAGATATATGAGCCGAGTCACGAGCGAGTACGAGAAATTGTTAAGCCGTTGAGATGGTGAAATGATGAGAGATAATGAGAGATAGATCATCGAATTAGAATTTAACAGAAAATATATATAAACTATTATTATTCGAGCCGAGTCTAGCAAACCCTAACTCAAACTCGACTCATTTAACTATCGAGCTAGATTAACTCAAACCAAATTAGCTCGAATCAAATTAGCTCAAACCAAATTAGCTCGAATCAAATTAGCTTGAACCAGATTAGTTCGAGCCCGATTAAGTTACGAACCCGAGTTTTTTTGTGCAACCCTATCACCCGTTCAAACTTGACAACATTTAAAATATAAAAAAGTTCTGAAATTGCATGAAAGTTCATACACTACCATACTCTATCAATCTACAAGGAACACAAACGTTTTAATATATAGATTTTTTTAATGATGTAAACAAAATGTCAACGACAAGCTAAATCAATATTCATTAAAATGTTACGACATCAATAGTGAAATACGGATGGTTAGGGTCTACAGAATAAATCTTACAGCTTATGGCTTGACAATTGACATTAATAACTACTTAGCTTTCAGGAATAGTCAAATTAAAAAAATAAAATAAATGCAGAGACCGTCTTGGAAAATTTGGAATAAATCAAGTCATTCGATATAATATATAAGAATATCTTCAATAAGAGTTTTTGAAGAATTGTTAAATTCTGCATGTAGTTGTTATTTAAATTAGAAACTATAGACTTATAGAAAATGGTTGCTAAATTAAAAACTCATTTCTAAAGTACATGTCAGATTAGTAAGTCCTTAAATTAGCGTGGAAGAAAGAAATTTTAAATTTCGAATAGGTTTTCAGCGCTGTCAAATTTAATTTATGCATCTAGTTTGCTTTTGACCACTTAATTTATGAAAACTGTCATTTGGCAATTTGAAGTGAATTTCTGCGATGGAGAGGTTTCACAAAACCTTTATTAAACGTCCCAAAAATGGCATGATAGTTATTAGTAATTTATGTGAGTTGCTGCAATGAAAATGCTATGACTTGTAAAATGAGCATTTAATCTCATAATTTTATGCAAAATTTGTGTAAGCATGTTTTCCCAAAGCGTAAGATTACTTTTAATTAGAAAAAAATTTGAAGTACTATTTTAGGATCGTCAAATGATATAGCAATGCGTAAATTGATTTAAAGAAGAATAGCTCCTTTTCTCTTATTTAATGAAAATTCTAGCTAGCAGTTTCTATTTGAAAATCAACGTTAAATTACTCTGCAAAAGAATATATATGAATACGCATACATCATAATATTGTAACAAAGTAAGTTAGGTGAGCAGAACAGTTATTCTAATAAAAAATATGTTTATGAGTCGACCTAATTTTAAAAAAAATATATACTTGGATTAATTAAGTATTTGATAAAGAAAAAAGGGATTAAAGTATTGTAACATTTTTTTAAAAAGATTTCCTAACTTTTTAATTTCTTAGTACAGGTCATAGGTAAGCAAGTCCTTCAAACACTCCATCCTGAGATCAAAATTTTAAATCGTTTCTTAATTAGTTAAATTGATTAATGAATGAGAAAGTAGCTACTAGCTAGCCTAGTGCATTTATATTGTCAAACCTCCCATTGATGTTTTGCAGGCCATTGTTCTCGTGTCAATCTGAATTGGATCGACACAAGAAAGCGTTTGTTAGTGATGAACTCTGGGTTTTACTGATGTTAAATTTGGGCCCGATACTGACTTTTTGCTGATCTCTATTGTATTGAGACATGCTCTAATCCGAGTACTACCTCCGTAAATCCAATTCTTTATAAAGAACTGGTCCTATATAAGTGGGCTCGTCAAAAGTGAACAATGAACAGTCGATGGTCCACTACGACTTGCGACTCATATCCCAACTTAGAGGTGTCAATGGGTCAGTCGGATCAGATCAGTTCGGATTGGATTATATTATTTTTTATTTTTTTATTTGATCAGAACCCGATTCGATTAAATTCGGATAAAAATATCTTAATTCATATCCGACCCGACAGGTCACGAGTCGATCCGATCCGACCCATGTAAAATAATTAAATATTTATTAACTATTTTTATATAATTTTAAACAATAATATATTGATTAATTTATAATTAATCTTAATTAGTATATATTTAAGTTTTAATTAGTATTAAATCACTAAATTACTTCAAAAAACACAATTAATCAGGTCGGGTTAACTCGAACCCGACCCAACCCGATTCGGGTCAAAAAATTAAAATCCATACATGTCCCATTTATTTTCAGATTATGTCAGGTCGGGTCAATAATTGACACCTCTATCCCAACCCCTCCAACAAGAAAATAAAAAAAAATCTCAAAAAAAAAAAGAAAATGAAAAAATCTATTATTTCCTCTTATTGGTGGTAGAAATATTGGGCTTTCTTGCCTCCAAGTAACAGACTTCAGGTTTTCACACTTCGATTTGGGACAAAAAAAATATAAATATAAATAGTTAAATTATAAAAAAAATTATATCTTATTCACATCTTTTGTTTTTCAAATCGAAGACTGGACTATTTTTAATTTCGTTTTCCCCTTAAAAGGACAGCTTGTGAGTTTACATAATACATGTGAGCTCCCTTTTAAAGAATTCAACTCTAACCACTTAATTAATTTTTGTTTACATCCATCTTAATTGTTATGATTAACAATTTCTTTAATTATTTTGTTTTGCAAAACCTTATTGAATTTAATAAGGTGTTCTTGAGATTTAATTGCAGGATTCTAAAAAGTTTGAAAGGAATGAAAAAAATGATCAAGATCAATTCAGAGGCTTCTATGAAGATATAGGATCATATTCAATGTATAGGTATAATTAAAAATCTTATATTCTTCATAATTATGCAATGAAGAGATTCTGTCGCAGAGAACCGTTATAACAATTCCCCAATCGTTATAATGATTCAATGCATATCTCAAAAAATTTCTAAGTTCTCTGTGCGTAGAAATGAGCCAAAAGTTAACAGAGTGTATCGTTATGTAACGCTTCATAAAGCGTTATAACGATTCAATACACTTACTAAAAAATATTCTAAGTTCTTTATGAGTAGAAATAAGCTAAAATTAACATAGTGTATCGTTATGTAATGCTTCATAAAGCGTTCAACGATTCATAAAATGTATAACGATTCACTGAATCGTTATACATTTTCTGAAGATCAGTAGACTTGTCAGAAGGTTGGTCAAACCAGTCAAAGCGTTGTAACAGTTCTATAAACCTATTCATTTTTTAATCATTATAACGTTTCAATATAATTCTAACAAGGGGTATTCTTGGAAATTCAAGACTCTCATTATGAAACGTTATAACGATTTGTAAATCATTATAACATTTTCGAGCGTAAGAATATCAGTTTTATGTTAATGGCTTATAAAAGTGATGTTCTAGGTGTAGAAGAATCAATCAAGAAAAATACTCAACATTCTTATTAACCCAAAACACCATACTGCAATCAATAAAGCTGATTCCTTCCTTTGTAAATTACAAGAATAAAAGATCTTGAGTTAGCCAAATCTATAGACATTTTTGTGCAATCTTTAGTTCTTTACTCTCTTGATCGTTATCTTAAATCTTCTCTTTGAGACTTAAGTGCTCATTTGTTGTTCTTTCATTATTACAGTTTTTAGTTTTTTTGCACTTGTTTTGTGAAGAAGCTAAAGTTTTTATGTTGTACTTGAATTTTTGAGTAATAAAGCGGCATCCCATTTGTGGATGAGACCCGGACTCCGTTAACATTTTTTGTATTCCTTATAATTTTTGTGTTTTGTGGGTAATAACCATCAACCATTCCTTAAAACATTATTAATTATTAAAAGGATAGCTTGCGATGTATGAACAATTCATGTGAATGCAAAATTTGGCAAGTATCATCGTTCAATTTTGAGGTTTAATTAAATAATGAATAATGTAAATTGAACATAATTATTTTTTTCTGTTTGATTGTGGCTAGTGTGTACACTACAAAAAATTAAGCATGACACATGATTAGGAATGTCAATTATTGATCCGATCCGATTCAAACCCGAACCCGACCTGACATGATTCGAAGATAAATGGGTCGGGTATGGATTTAATTTTTTTTACCCAAATCGGGTGGGGTCGGGTTGACTAATTAAGATTAATTTTAATTTTTTGAAGTAATTTTATGATTAGTACTAATTAGAACTTAAATATACACTAATTAAGATTAATTATAAAATCAATTAATATTTTATTACTTAAATTTATATAAAAATAATTAATAAATATTTAATTACTATATACCGGTCGTGTCGGTCGACTCGTGACCCGTCGGGTCGGGTATAGATCAAGATTTTTTGACCCAAATTTAATCAGATCGGGTTCGAATCGGATAAAAAATAATAAAATAATATGACCCAACCCAAACCCGACCCAACTCGACCCATTGACACCCCAACATATAACCAAAGATTTCTAAAAGAAATAAGGAATAAATAGAACCATTTTTAATTTACCATCGTAATTTTCATTGTCTTCTTCATATGTTAACTCCTAATGTATTTCTATTAAATTGCTGAGGAAGGTATATTTCATGATAGTATTGTTTTGGACAGTCAATTTATATTTAATTATTTTAATTTGTAGAATATTTTCTTTTGTGAAACAATTTTGCAGGATCGTTATACTGTAAATAAATCGAAGATGAATTGAGTTGCACTAAGTTAATGTTCGGCTCATTAGCTTAACAAACCGAGGAGAGATGGCTTGTTAAATACTTCTTAGCCAAAAGTGTTGGTTCATGATCGGCTCGTTAAGGTAATGAACGAACCGAGTTGGCACATTAATAGCTCGTATAATAGTTAATAATATTTAACAAAAATATTATACATATTTTAATGAGAACAAATAAATGTAAAAATTATACATATTTTAATGTAAAAGTTATACATATTTTAATGAGAACAAAAATATTATACATATTTTAATGTAAAAATTAATGAGAACAAATAAAAATATATTTTTATGCATATTTTATATAATAACTTCATATATATATCATTATATAACTTAAATAATATACTAAAAATATAATAAAGTAATATAAATAATAAAAAATAATAATATAACGACCCAAATGATTTTAGCGAGCTCAGTCAAGTCAAGCTCGCGCTCAGTTCGTTAGCTTAATGAGCTTAACGAGCTAGCTCATTAGTAGCTCGGTTCACTAACTAGCGAGCTAAATTCAAATCGATCCCGAATAAAATTATGAGCGATCCATGAGTCACGAATTTTTTTGACCACCCCCTAATTACATTGCACTATCAATCTTAGATGGACGAGAATAATATTCCATTATTCAATCTCCATTGCACTATCAATCTTAGATGGACGAGAATAATATTCCATTATTCAATCTCCGAAGTTTCACTTAATATATGTACTTGTGCCTTTTTTTAGGATTCAATTTGTTTTTTTCTAAATAAAGATAGATACTAAGTGACTATTACTTAATTTGAAATTTCTATGAATATTTTTGAAACTTAAGATCTCACACTATATTAAATTGGCTTCACCACTTCTCAGGAATCCAAAATTCCAATCCGTGTTGCTGCGTTCCGACTTTGAACAACGATTTTTGATTATAATTATTCAAATAATTCTAATTTTTAATAATAATAGTTATAAAATTGAAATTTTAAGAATACGAATGGTAGCGTCATTGATAATGACGTCTTTCCTTTTTTTTTTTACTTTTTAGTTATTTTTTCTTAAAAAAACTAAAAGACGCTAGTAGGACTGTGGGAGTGACGTTTTTCTACTAGCGTTATAGGGCTAAGTCCACTCTATGTTTTAAAAAAAAACTAAAAGACGTTACTTCAATGACGTATTTGCACAAACGCATCAGTCTTACTTACGCGTTTATATAGAGCCACTGAAAGTGACGCACTATCATTTATATTCTTAAAATTTTAATTTTATCACTCTTATGAAAATTATTTGACTAATTATTATAAAAAAAAATCTGGACTTTGATAGACTGGTTCTTACCCCCACATCCTTGGTCTTTTGACTTATATGCCAGAATTCTTTGGTTGCTGCTTTATCATGCGAGTTTGACCATGACCAAACGAATCTGAAGTGTATTCACACAAAATTAGAGACAGTCGTAAGCGGACGAGTTCATCATTCTGGCATTTCGTGCGTCAGAGTTACTAAGGTACTGGACCAAATATTTTTAGTTTTCTGTTTCAATTTCTTTGTTGTTTCCATATAGCGACTCATCGATTGTGTTCGACAATATCATACTAACAATTTTGAGATCCGGAATAATTTCGGTGAAATTAGAAATTCGTGATTCGCATATAGTACGGATATAACTCAAGAATAATTCATTTTATATAATATAAATAAAATATATATTATATTGATAAAAATTTAAAAATATACTAAAACTATATATTTTCAATTAAAATAATATATAATGTATTTTTTTACTGAATTATTTATGAATAAAATATTTTTTGGCCAAAAAATACATTATATATTAAACTGACGTATTATTAGTGAAACATCTGTTTATGGATAAAAAAATAAATTATTCGTGAATCTTTTTATTATAAACAACACCTCTTAACCAAAAATAGAAATCTACACTTATAACATTAAGTCCAGTTAGTACAATGATTATTGTAGTATCTTAAGTCTGATTTTTATTTGGGTGGCTTTTAGAATTTAGAATTATTTTAAATATTTATTTCCGGCAAGAAGATAAAGAAATTTTTTTTTATATGGAACTAGGGGTGTCAATGTTCGGGTTAGGATATATTATTTTATTATTTTTTTGATCTGATCCGATTAAATTTGGATAAAAAAATCTTGATTCATATCCAACCCGACGGGTCACAGGTCGATTCGTCGACCCGTGTAATATAATTAATTATTTATTAATTATTTTTTTATAATTTTATGTAATAAAATATTAATTAATTTATAATTAATCTTAATTAGTATATATTTAAGCTATAATTAGTACTAAATCATAAAATTACTTGAAAAAGATAATTAATTGGGTCGGTTCGGGTTGACCCGAACCCGACCCGATTCGGATAAAAAAAATTAAATTCATATCCGATCAATTTATTTTCGAATCATGTCAAGCGAGTGGAAAAATTCGATTGAATCGGATCGATTATAATTTATTATTATATTAATATTATGATTATTATTTATTATTATTATTATCATTATATTATTATTATTAAATTATTATTATCAATTGACACCCCTACATGGAACCCATATCCAGCACATGTTTGATGCCTTAGCTTCTAACCTGATCCAGTAGACTGCCACATATTTGACTTCTAAAATTTCGCCGCTTATAATATGAGGATTAGTTCATTGAATCATTCAATGAAGAGCTTTTTAAATCTTGTTCTATAATCTTCTTCCGTACGATTGGCTAGATAGATGAAGTGTGAATAAAATTCATCTCAGTCAACAGCCGAAGCCTTTGAAAAATGAATAAATGAATGAAATAGTAGGTAGGTGCCCTCTCTCTTTATATATCAAACGCTTCTCAATCTTCTCCCCAAAATCCAACCAAACCACTCAAACGACCAATTCTCTTAACAACAGCGAAGAAAGAAAGTCAACACCGTTCATCCTCTGTTTTGAAAATATAATCTGTATCAATGGCGTTGTCTTCTTATTCAACAATCAACCATCACCGGCTTCCGATGGCTGCCTACTCCAGGCTTGCTCCTCGTGCTACATACCACAACGCTGCCACCATTGATGAGCCGGCGATAAAACCACACAATAGAGCCAACTCAGCAATAAACATCCCTGCTACTCTCTCCAACCTTCTGCATCTCAACACAAACCACCACAAAGATCCTAAAGACACAACTGATGGCATGAATAACAAACCCCCTTTAATTGTAGAAAACTCGGATCGCCGCACACCGACATATTCTCCGAAGGAAGATATCTCCACCCTTTACCCTGAGATACATGGGTCAGCCGATTGGTCCAACCTCCTCTCTCCTCTCCACCCGTGGCTCCGTAGGGAGATCCTTAAGTATGGGGAATTTGCACAAGCAACCTACGATGCCTTTGACACGAACCCGTTCTCCCGATTTGGGGGCAGCTGCCTATATGGCCGTCATCGTCTTTTCGAAAAGGCAGGCTTATTAAGGCACGGCTATGATGTAACAAAGTATTTATATGCCATGTCTCACGTGGATCTACCTAGATGGCTTGAACGCTCTTTTCATGCTGAGGCATGGAGCAAAGATTCCAATTGGATGGGTTATGTAGCAGTTAGTGGAGATGAGGAGTCACGCCGAATTGGTTGCCGTGACATTGTGGTTGCTTGGCGTGGTACTGTCATGCCTGCAGAATGGTTGGAGGACATCCAAGGAAAACTTGAGTCTATTGGATCAAATGATAACTCTGACATAATGGTTGAGCACGGTTTTCGTTCCCTATACACCTCAAAAGGAGAAACCACTAGATACAACAAGTTAAGCGCATCGGAGCAAGTCATGAGTGAGATTAAGCATTTGGCCATGTTCTACCAAGAAAAAGGAGAGAAGGTGAGCATAACCATCACAGGACATAGTCTTGGTGGGGCCCTTGCATTGCTTAACGCCTATGAAGCAGCATTAGCATTTCCTACTGTACCAGTCAGTGTAATTTCCTTCGGTGCACCAAGGGTAGGTAATGAGGCCTTTGCCGATAGGCTGAAAGAGCTCAGGGTAAAGGTTCTTCGTGTGGTTATAAAGCAGGATGTGGTGCCAAAGATGCCAGGAATTATGTTCAATGAGGGGATAAAGATAGTTGAACAGGTGACCGGAACATTGGAATGGGTCTATACGCATGTTGGTGTAGAGCTCGGGCTTAATGTACGCACATCCCCATACTTGAAGAATTGCATTAATTTTGCAGGATTTCACAACTTGGAAATCTACCTACATCTAGTGGACGGGTTTATGAGCTCGAAATCAGGGTTTAGGCGTGAGGCAAAAAGGGATGTAGCATTGATAAACAAGGCATCAGGCATGTTGCGAGAGGAAATCGGGATACCACCGTGTTGGTACCAACCAGCAAACAGGGGGTTGGTGTGTAATTCTTATGGAAGGTGGGTCATGCAAAACAGAGAGCCTGAAGATATACCTTCTCCATATAGGGAAGGTCATATGCTAGTTTTAAATTGAAGTTTTTTTTTTTTCAGACAGAGGGTATAAATCATTCCTCTATAATTGACCTGATCTAACTCAGTATGACTGATTTCCAAACTTGAAGCTTATGTTCTTACGGTATTAATGGAGCTTCATAGATTTGTACTATGGGACGGAGCAATTTTTCCTTTTTACTTCTTACATTCAACTGTAATTTCTGTACTTGATGCCTCTCTGTCTGTTTAATGGAATTTGGAGACTGCACCTACATCTTTCTCCTTTAAAGAAACCAATGTTGAACAAGTGACGAGTGCCATGTACGAAACCAGAAAGTGTGAAGAAATATACACAGGATGTGTAAAGTGGGTAGAAAGATACTACGAGCAACATGCAGACAATGCACCTTTTAACTAAATAAATCTTAAGTTTACAACTTTAATCTTTAAACAGAAAATTAAAAAAAATTATATTAGCAAACAAACAAACTATCTATGGAAGTATGCACAAGTCGTGCAGATGAACATGAATAATTTGAAAACGCAAAAGAACATGGATTATCTATTATCTATCTATGGCAAACTGACATAACAGAAACACTAATTTCGGAGAGCACTGTCATTCAGGCAAAGCATCACAAATCACCATTTGGTTGTTGATATGACACAGACCTGATAAAGTACATAAATGCTTAACTGTTAGCAGTGCAAGGAATTTCAATCATATCTTTGCAAAACCATAAAACATAGGACATACTACCACACCAAATTTAAAGATCTCTCTTTTAAACAGAAGCTCCAAGATAATTTAACATAAGTGCAAACTCCCTCTATTTGTTAATCAGTGCTATTAAATGGAGAACAATGTATGGTTTCAGCAGTTTCAAAGAAATGAGGCAGCAAATTTATTCTTAAGCGTTTGTAATGTACTTATTCACTTACTTAAAACGAGGTGGTTCGAGATGTGGCATGTGATTGTGCATCCTCAAACAACTCAACATACTCAAGCTTCTCTGGTTTCAAGCATGGAGGAATATATGCCGCATAAATTGCCTCCATGTTCAGCATTTCCTTGAGCTCCCCCACTGCCACTTCAAGAGGAGTCACTGAAAACGACTTGTAGAAGCGTTGTTTGGTGATGGAGGAATACATGAAGCTGATTGGTATCAGAGGCAGCAGGAAAGGTGCATAAACAAACTTCTTAAGGTCCATGAAGCCGAACATTGTAATTTGGTAGATTATCAAAGCTGCGAGAATACGCGTGTGCATGTGCGGCCACATCCTTCCATTGCTCTCATAACTTGAAATATATACTCTAAGCACCTGCAAAGAATGAAGACACAATTGACCAACAGAATCCAATTCATCTATTCATTTTGTTTGGGTGCTATTTATGTGCATATGTACAGATTTTTGTTTCTTGATTGAGACATAGACTGCTTTGAAGTACGAATTCTTCTGCTTATTTTAATTGGAGACGGTAAAAAAAACAACTTAACGGATCTGCATTGCAGAAGTAAGAGTTTAATAGTCTAAACTGGGGACAATAGAGGACCATTTGGGGCATAATTGGTTAACTTGCACTAAATTGCATATTGTACGTTAAAGACAACACAATATCTTACCTGGTTTTTGGCAACAAGCCAACCTAAGCCAAAATAGATGACACCAAAGGGGATGATGAGAGGCGCAATCACAGAGTAGCATAGCACAATTGTTACAATAAGCATATCATTGGGGACTCTAGTTGCAAACCCAAGATCTCCTGGGGCCCATGCTTCCTTTATCTCCTCTTCTGTCTTGCAGAGGAATTTCTTCTTCAGGTGGAATATAATCAAAAGCACCACACGTGATAGCTCAAGCCCATAGCCCACAAAAAATCTGTCAATAGTACAAAAAGCAGTGTCACACCTAGATGCGCCCGAAGTACGGACTTCTTTCGGCCAAGATGTTCCTTTGCTGCCAAGGGTATGATTGATATTTAACAAGAAACAAATCAGGGACAGGCCAAAACAAAAATAGTAACATAAAGAAAATTACTTGAGAGCAACAAAGGTGAGAAAGAACGTCGCATTTCCTGGGAGGCTCTTAGCAAGCAAATCAACAATCTCACTTGGGTGCTTTATGATACTCTTCAGTGAACTCCAAAGTGTCCCAGTGATTGTGACCCCAATAAAGACATTGAAAACAAAGAAGTAGAAATACTTCCCAGCTGCAGCCCGCACAGCATGGGATTCTGATGGTATCCCCTCTGACTTGGACAAGAACATCAGGAAAGATGGCAGTAATGCCAAAAAGATAATAAGAACTAGCTGCGGAAAATATGCTTCCAAGACCGTCTTAAGCTCTGGCCGATCAACAACTATCTTCAAAAATGGCGCCAGCCTCTCTAAATTGGCCAGAGTTGTGAGAGCTGATATGAATGAAATTGGGATCATGTAGAAGACGACGGTGAGAAAAACGACAGCGTACACAATCACCTGTCTGATCTGGCGCATGTAAAGCCGCATAGAGAGGTTAGGCCAGATCACAGCCCGTGGATTAGGGGCTTCTGTGACAATCCATGTGTCAATCATCTGCGCATGGATGGTCTGAGCAGCGACAGTGGCAGCAGCACGGCTGTTGAAAAAGACTAGTGCAGCACGTTGCTGTTTGTCCTGCAAAGAGATATTTTGTTCAGCTTCAAGCTTCGGGAGAAGTTCTTTGATCTTCTCATTGCAGTGGTCAATCATGTCAAACTTTGATCCCACAAGCCCAAGGAACCCAGTTCGCATTGTAGGCCGGACACCGTCAGGTTTGCTGGAGGTTTTGGATTCAGCAAAGACAGCAACTGCATGTGCCAACTTCTTTTTGTACTCTTCAATGCTGTCATATATTTTCTTTGCCTGGTCAGAGAGAGATAGAGAGATAGAGAGTCACGCAAAAATTCTTTGATCTTTCTGTCTGCCTTCTTTGTGGAATTCATACTCAAAATGTATATCAATCAGTAGACTAAACTGAATAGTATATTCAGTGAAACATGCAGGTAAGATGCCAGCAAAATGAATCAATAATGAAATTCTAAGCTACTATTGTTGAGAAAATACTCGAAATTCCATAGCAGTGCCTAATGGTACAATTTAGTATTTGAGGAAACAAGTACCTCTTTTTGGTCTGTGACAACCATTGATCGGTAAAATGTGTCAGGATGAAGACGCCGGAAGTACGAGTCCACTCTATCCTTTATTGATTGGTCAGAAGGGTGACGTGGTATGTCTCTGACCAATATGGTAAAATCTTCAGGTTTTGGTTCAGCGCTGGATTTTGCAGTAGCTCTCAGATTAGATACGTGCTTGTATGACTTCCAAAGGATGTAGTACGTAACAATTGAGACCCAATAAACGCCTAACATAAATGCCCATAATCTTTTGCTTTGCTTCTGAAAGCCACTTAAAAAAATAATTAGTCACTCAAACGTAATAGTAGTAAAATTAGTGGTGTATTATAGCTCGATGTAAGATTCTAGATTATTGTAGAAAAGGAAACAAGAAGAATAGAGCGTCATAAGAAAATTAATGTTTTCCAGGGTATATAACTGTTTACAGAGATATACATCATATACTCATATGAAATGAGATAATTTTTGCAGACATATAAACTCATGGAAGTTCGACGAACATAACTGATATGAGCTTAAGCTTATATGATGAATTTGAACTATAAATCTGCATTCTTAATTATATAAAAAAGAAAAAGAATATTGGAGCATTCATTTTCCAATGATTTTCAGCTGCTTGACATGCAAAACAAATCCAAAAAAAAAAAGCAAAGCTTTTGAGTTTAAGCTCACCAAGTATTCATGAGCTTAAAAATTATGTTTTGAATTCATAAGGACTTGTATAAAACCAACTTATATCATATTTATTTTTCAGAGGAAAAGATGAAACTTACCATAACATTGCCCATAGCAAGTTTCTCTAATTCGGAAAAATCACCAGCTGTTTTGTTGTTTCTATTTGCTAAGCTCAAAGCATCATCAGTTCCCGCTAATGGAAGCAGAACAGGCAGCAACAGCATGCCAGAGAACACCAATATACCTAAAACTGTAGCACAAAGGAACATATTTCTTATACGGAATATTTTGTTTTTCTAGGCATGGACGAAGCAACTAAACAAAAAGGAGCAAATAGTTGTGTTGAAGTCAACAGTTAAATTCACCGGTACAATTAAAAAAAATGTTCATAACAGTATTTGGAATAGTGGTACTGATACTTGCATTTATGAGAACTGAGGTCATACATACATACACTCAGATAATTTATATGCGGTACAAATTTGTTAGAACATGTATCACTATGATGTTTAACTAAGGGGGGGGGGGGGGGGGGTTATGTTAGTTTAGATGGGCAAATAATACCTATAAAGAATATATTTCGATATTTCAAATCAATGTTTGAACCATAATATAAAAGTTAGAGTCTAACAGTAGAGTTATAAACTTCATATTTTTATATTTCAGTTTTTACATTTTAGGGTTTTATGTTTTAGAATTTAGGATTTATGATTTTAAGATTTAGAAATATATTTTATAACATAGGTTTACTATGACCATTGTTATTAGAACTATTATTATTTAGCATTATTATTATTATAGACGTATGTTATTATTATTATTATTATTATGGATATTTGTATTAGTGTTAGTATTATTTTCATTTATATATTATCATAATTATTATTTTGAGTATCATTGTCATTATTACTATCATTATTTTTTATATTTAACTAAGAGGGTTTAATTTCGGAATGTGCCATTAATCATTGCATGGTACTATAGTACAAATTTTCTTTCAATTCACTGAAACATTATTTAAAAGGAAAAAATAATTTTCTGTGCTAAGCATGATTTAATGGAAAATATCACCGATTTGTCTTTTTTAAAAAGTGACCATATGACAAGGATGTTGGAAGATCTTAACATTGAATTAAATAAACCAGGGCTTTATAATTATGTCGTATTTCAATGTCAACGTTCTAAGAATCTATAAAATAACTTCTAATTTAATTTTATAACATGAATTAAATAAATTAAAATTGAGTAGAGTTGATCAAGTATGCATTCCTTAAGTTCAATGGTTTTTTTTTTTTTGCCAGAGAAGCTTAATGGATTGCAATTCTTTAAAAGCAACAAGAAAAAAAAATTGAAGGGGCAGCTGATATGTCAAATCTTCCAACTTATAATATTAATCATTTTATACCCATAATATCATTCTATTATTAAAAATAAGCAAATTTATAGATTATCACCATACACAGTAAGAAAAGAATTCCCTTCTAACCCAATATTTAATGACTTATAGACCACAATATTTAATGACTTATAAACCATATAAAAAAAACATCCTGTCAAAAGTACTGATGAGTAAATTTACAGGACGAACTATAGCCTGATTAATCTGAAAGTCGATTAAGATTCAAATTATAGTGAGGTGTGTGCCCCTCATCTTATTCTTTCACATCGATATGTGCTCCTAACTAGCAAAGCAATATTTATTTTAACTTTTTTTTTATAGAACACGGAGTATTGAATGCTAGATGTTAACGGAGACTGAACATCTCTTAGGTCTATAAATTAGAATTAGTGGGCCCCTATGAACAATAGCAAATCAGTTTTTTCTTGAACTTTTAAAAAAAAAATAGTCTGCAATCTCCATTGTGCATGGATTAGTTATTAATAAAATGTGACTAGTCGTGAACAAAATAGGATTCAAGTAAATACTTTTTTATTTAGAAAAGATAAAAAAATATCTATTAATACTGAAAAAATAAATCAATGGGCTCCAAATGTCCGGTTTTTATTTTTTTCCTTTAAAATAATGAGCTAGACCACCACTTTTGTTATAAACTAGAATTAAATCATACGATATTAAATTAAATAGGATAGTCCTAAAAATGTAGTTCTTATCCTTAAAACTGTGGTATCAGCATAACAAAAAGTTTCTCTCAAAAAAATAAGAAAAACATCCATTCTTAACAAAAAAAAAACATGCATTAACGAACAACGATAGCACCATATCTTAAAAAAAAAAAGATGACAACATCTATTTACGAAACAACAACTTTCATGTGATGCCAAATAATTTCTAATGGGGTCAAATTCTTAATAATTATTTATTTTAACAATCTTAACAATCAATTTTATATAAATTCATAAAAATCTTAAAAGTAAAAAAAAAATTTAATTTATGAATTGATTGTGTTTCAAATTTGATACAATTTGAGTGTATTTTAATATTCTGTCAAAAGTCATTAAATTTAAACCATTAAAGTTTTTTAATACGAACTGTGAACTTATATGGACTGGATAGCATAACATACAATCCAGTTTCAAATATATTTACTTTATAAGTCATTGAATATTCTTTTTCTTTCATGTACAATAAAGCATACAAAATTTCCTTGATGTGACAATAAAGTATAAAAATGCACTAAACATCATTTTTTATACGATATTTTAATAATTAATATAATGGAACCTAAATTTTTTTAATAACTACTATCGATATTTTAATAAACATCATATTTTTGTATTGTTTCATTGATTTACTTTTTCCTTTTTAATAACCACTGTCGATATTTTAATACATATATTTTTTGTCAAAAAAAAGAAAAAAGAAAGAAAAAATAGCTATAATAAAAACTGAAAACGTTGTCCAAAATAAACAAACAGCCATTAATTGAAATAATTTTGTAATATATCATATTTTTTTTCGATATCAAATAATTTTGTAATACGTAAATTTGAAAATGATGTCATCAAATTATTAAGTTTGGATCAATTTATTATACTATTTATTAAGAAGACACTTTTAAACATAAAGTTTGTTATCTTTATAACGATTGAAAGAAAAATTATAATGACTTCATTATGTATAGAATATATAAAAAGCCCCACTTCAAACAATAGTAACTAGGCCACACAAAATTTTATACACTAACAAGCAAATACAATTCATTCTCTCAATAGGCATTAATTGCTATGCTAGTTGCGAACACAGTAGGGATGAAAAAAAGGCAAAGGGTTTTTTTGGCATACCATGGAATAACAAAAAGTAGGAATAGAATTGTTATTCAGACGAAATAATTTGTCAAACGAATTTTAGACTAAGTAGAAGAGTATGAAATAGTGCTAATCCGGTATACCAATTTATAGGTGGAATACCGGATTAGCTCTCATCGGAATAACGATTATTGTTTGATTATATTATATTATATTATATTATATTATATTATTATGATTATGATTAAGATTTAGTATTATTATATTATTATATTATATTTATGATTATAATTTATTATTATATTAATATTATGATTATTATTAATTATTATTATTATCATTATTATTATTATATTATCGTTACCATTAGTATTATTATATTATTTATTATTATTATAAATATAATTTTAATATTATATTATTATGTTATGAATATAAATATAATTATTTTTTATTATATTATTATTATCAAGATTATTTATTATTATATTATTATATTATAATGATTATGTTTATGATTATTATTACTTATTATTATTTTATTATGTTGTATTATATTATTATATGTTGATTATAGTTATGATTAATTTATTATTATATTATTATAATTATAATTATTTATAATTATTTTTATGATTATGATTATATTTTTATTATTATATTATTATGATTATGATTATGGTTATATTATTATAATTATTATTATCATGATTATGATTATGATTATGTTTATATTTTTATTATATTACTATTATAATATTATTATTTATTATGATTATTTTTTATTACTTTATTATTATTTTATTCTGTTGTATTATATTATTATATGTTGATTATAGTTATGATTAATTTATTATTATATTATTATAATTATAATCATTTTTATGATTATGATTATATTTTTATTATTATATTATTATATTATTATGATTATGATTATGATTATATTATTATGATTATGACTATAATTATTATTATTATCATGATTATGATTATGATTATTATATTATGATTATATTTTTAAAATTATGATTATTTATTATTATATTATTATTATAATTATTATTGTAATTATAATTTTTATTATTATATTACTATATTATGATTATATTTTTATTTTTATTATATTATTATAATATTATTATTTTTTTATGATTATTTTTTATTACTTTATTATTATTATTATCTTACTATTATGATTATTATTTTACTATTATTATTATTATTATCATCATTATTAGTATCATAATTATTTATATTTTAACTATTTTGAATAACAACCGCCAAACGATATTTTCGCTCTTCCAAATAGTCAAGAATACCACTCTTCTACCACTCTTTTAAATAAAATATTATTTTATCACTCTTCCAAAATTATCAATTTTTTAAAGTTATTTTTTAATTTGTCAAACGGACCCAAAGAGATGAGGGTATGTGAGGCGCGAAGAGAGAGAACGCACGAAAGAAAGAGAAGAGCTCATTGGGGCGTGTGAATGTGGGGCCGGAACATAATCCTTATTTTCGTCTGGAGGAAGAAAACCGTAAAGTATGACTGGGGACGGAATTCTCATTTCCGTCCTTATTAATTTCGTCAAAAATAAACTTCAATTGTCAGACTCGTAGCTTCATAATTTTCTTTTATCACTATTAAAAAAATCGGTCAAGCTCGAACCCGAACACAGGCAAGTAAAATATTAAAAATGAAATATAAGTTTTGCATTTGGACTTCTCTAGAAAAAGATAAAAGTTAGTGCAATCACATCACTATAATTTCTGATATTACCGATTCCCATGTATAAGACGATTTATATCCCATACAGGTACAGACAGTGAACAATTAGCATGCTCCAAATTATTCAAATATATTGAATCCCAATATTTCATTATAGTCATGCAATTCAAGAAATAGGAAAAACTTCCATAAAATCCAAAAGAGAACTATTTCACTTACCAGTGGATAGAAAAATTAGATAAACTGCAGCATCCACCCCAGCGACAGCAATCACATCCGCTTCAGAAGCAAAGAATGCTTCCTGGATCCAACCTATCGGGTTCTTACTCCGTTTCCTGCTCTCAAATGGGTCCAGCCCTCTAGATATCGGATTCGAATAGTAGACCACTGCATTTCCTGGTTTGCGAGAAAGCCATGTGAATAGCAAAACCAGAACAACAAAAATTACAAATGAGGTCGCAAGGAAATGATGAACGAAGTCAAATCCATATATGGTGAAGAGTGGAACTTTGGGGAGAAACAGGACTTAAACTTCTACTGGGAGTGCTAAACAAAAGGATATAGGTTACTATGCTGTGTGATAGGCTTTCAAGGTCTACAAAGAGGCATTAGGAGATGAGCTGGAGAGCTGTGAATGCGTGCTATATTGCTGTGTGTATTAAGTGAGAAGTAACGGCATTGGATCAATAAAGCGAGAATGGGATGCTTTGTGTAGGCGCAGGGGGACCAAATAGGGAAACATAGTCTGCATAAAGGATAGATGCAACATGCAAGGGAGGGTCCAAGCATATGTAACTTTTTCAAAAGACGATAGTACCCTTTGAGTAACTTCTCGTGGAATGATAATAGTACCCTCGTTTTCTTGTTAATTGGTTTTTTTTTTAATATAGGCATATATATCTGTTTCATTTACTGAACTAATAACATTACATAGTTGAGTTCTCAGAGCTAAGATATAAATCATATCTCAAGAACAAACATAAAAAATATTCATTAATCCGAACAAAACCTTGGGAATTTAACTTAGTAACATAATACTATTATAGTGCCTGACTTAGTAACACATATTATGGTTATTATAGTGCCTCCGGTGATTTTGATTGCTGAAAATCAGGTTGTTTTCAGCCCCACACAATTTATCTCCTTGCCATTATTCAAATAAACACAACCCTGACATCCAAAATATAATATCACACCATGCATCCAGCACCGATAACCAACAAATTAGCATATTACTGACTGATACACAGCCAAATATTATTACATCAAACGTTATAAATAGTTTACAACAATGATAAAAATGCTCAGAGATAACACTGAACTTAACTAGCTCAAAGATGAACATTATACCAAAAGGAGGTAGAATGTGGAAAGAGATCATATCAATATTATTATGCATGCGTTTGGCTATGATTTTCCTCGCATCATCCTTTGCTAACCCTGCCCAATTTCGAAGAAGAGAACAAATCATGAGGATAATATTTGTAACAGTATGAAAAGTGATGCTTTTAAAGATATTCTCATTTTGAATTTCCAAATTGACCACACAACAACATTTCCTCCCCAGCGATATCATTCAAGTTATACCAGTAGGGATCAAGTCCTGACACAGACTCATCCAAAACCAAATTTACTTTGTGAAAGAGCATGAAACAAAGAGGTTACCGACGGTTTCATCAAATCCACAAAAACAACATCCACAGTCACCTTTCCGATCTCGTTTAACCAAATTATCTTGGTGAAAAATCTGTGTTACTGTTAAAGAAATAGATTAGAAATATTGAACCTCAAAGTTTGTAGTAATTATATCATTGGCCCAAAATTAAATAATTATTATTGTAACGCACTACCACAAAAAAAGTTTCACTAATAGTTAATTATTGCAATTAATAACGGTAACAACCGTGGTAGATGGTTGGGATTACTAAATGTATTAAACAACCGTTACAAAGCTACAATATTTACAAAAGTACCTTACACAAGTTTGTAATGGTCCTTAAAGGAACCGTTAGAAATGAGCGACGAGCAGTAATGATTTTATAATGTAAAACCGTTATAGATTTGTTCATTGCGGTAATGGTTCTACGAATGAACCGTTACAGATTGCAAATTATAATAACGTTTCTTAAAGAAAACCATTAGAAACTTTTCATTATGAATAACCTTTTTATTTTATATTTATTTATTCTTTGTTAACGTTTAGATAGTATAACCGTTACAGAATAGTGAATTTTTTTTATTTTTGCACTTTTTACTGTGACTAACCCATATATTGCTAGCCATATATAATTCATATCATCAATTATCATTAGTTGCAACAGATATCAATAACAGATAAACACATATATTTATAATAAACACCATATTACATATATATATACAAAGAAAATAATAAATAAATATATTCACAAAATATATTCTACAATCAAAATCTTCATTTCTTTGATTGCATTTGCAGGATACAGTTTAGAAACTTTTGAATAGTCTACAAAAAATAACACTTTATTTATAGCTTTTGAATTTGAATGAAATATTGAAATAAAAAATATATTAGAAATTATATATATTTCATACCTTTGGCGAGCCCTTGAAAGGATAAATGATGATAATTTCATGCATTGATCTCATTACGTAGTAACCGCACTCTTTACCGCTCGACTGTTTTGAACTCTACATTTGTGAAATAAACAAATAATTCAATAACACCACATGACATCCAAGCCCTTATAATTAATTTATGAACAAAAGTCAAACCTTATCTTAATTTGTGAATACGAGAACTTTGTGTTCGATAAGTTCTCACTCTTTTGCATCCAATAATATCTTAATGCCCTATAATATATAATTACAAGTCAGCATAATTAATTAACATATATTTATATTATTGAAAATTTAAAAATACTTACGTAGTCGATGCTATCTTGAGATTCTTCGCTTTGAAATCAGTACCATTCAGGGAATCCACATGATAAACCATTGATTCATGAGATTCACTATTAGAAGATACCAATGGTTTCTATATTTTAATTTTTAATATTAAGTTATCTATTTTATTTCATATTAATTATCAGCTATATAGAAATAAAGTAAAAATAAATTAATTAAGTTTTGTAAGTAGATTTTCTTACCCCTGAATGTACGGAAAAAATATGAATGAGTTTGAATCATCGATACTCGAGAAAAAATTGCCTATATAATTTATCATTGCCTTGAATTCGCTTTTCAAATTCATCTCCGAGCATAATATGGAATACGAAATAAATATTTATCAATTATGAATTTCTTACACCATTTCGCACAAACCCTACACATGTATTACACAATTATGCCTCAAATTATTACTATATATGAAATATATCAAGTTAATTATAAGCTTCTTACATGCATGCAATTTGTAGAATGGAGACGTTGAGCCGACCATCCTTGAAGACGTCAATGATGTCAGGACTACCATTATGATCTTATCCTTAACCCCAAAAAATCCTCCGGCATGTCCATCTCAAGTCTAGAGGTGCCAGCAGGTTAAGACATCAATGCTTGATAGACATCATGACTGCCTCGTCGAGAAGTGGTTCTCGATGAGGAACTGACGACACACATGGCAAGCAATACAGATCAGGAAATAACATTAAAGTAATAAAAAATGATGATCAAATAATAGAAAATGACATTCAAGTAATACAAATCATAAAATGGCCTAAATCCTAAACCCTAAACAGTATACAAGTATATAATTCAAGTAACACAAGTCAGAAAATGGTCAAAATCATAAACCATAAAATAGTACATGCATATTAAAAATGACATTCATTTTAAAAGGAGTACTAAAAATAAAAAAATGGCTAAAACCCTAAACCCTAAATAGTGTACAAGTATATAATTCAAGTTACACAAATTAGAAAATGGCCAAAATCCTAAATCATAAAACAATACATATTAAAAATGACATTCATTTCAGAAAGAACAATACAAATTCACCATGCTAAACCCTAAACCCTAAACATTAGCCCGGCCTAGCTAGGCAGAGAAGAGAGAGGACATAAGAGAAGAGAGTATACTTACGGTCAACGAAGAAAGAGGAGAGTCATGCAGAGAAGATAGAGGAAAGCCGATAAGACTTGGGCAATCGAGAGAGAGAGAGAGAGAGAGAGAGAGAGAGAGAGAGAGCAACATATATACTTAGTGAGAATATGATCGAGTAGAGAGAGAGAGAGAGAGAGAGAAGCTATAATTCATGAAAGATAAAAAGGAATCAGTAACGGTTTCCTGTCAAGAACCGTTATAAATTAAATATTCAGAAATGATTCTTTCTAAGAACCATTACAAATCTCATAATCTTAGTGTTGATTCATGTGAAAGAGTATCGATTTGTTTCTACTTTCAATCGATCGTCTCTATATATTTTTCTTCGACTCTTCATCGCTTCATCTTTTCTATCCTCAATTCTCTCAACTTTTAATTCTTCGTCTCTCAATTCTCTATTCTCTAGTTCTCTCATTGCACATGAATTCTATCGACCATCTTCCTCCTCCTCAGGCACCAAGCTGCTCTGATGCTACCCGTCCTTCACAGCTACCAATTGGATCATCCCTAAGTCCTTCGGGTGCTGATCCTGCATGGTTGATCAGATATTTTCCCATAGATTAGATTCCTTTTCTATCTCCCGGGTTTACTTCTCCATAGTTCACATATCCACCTCCTAGCTTCTCTAAGTCTGACGCGCCTGAGATCCCTAAGAGCTCTATCCCACTCATACAAGCCCCTCCCCCATCAAGTGAGCTCCTAGTTTCTAAAGTCTCTGATGTGGAAATCATCCGGGTTATTCCCTCTCCTACTCTTGATGTCACCCTGCCCCGTCTCCATAGCATCCGTATCCACTGTTCCAAGATGTCTTGTAAGGAGGAGAGGTGTCAGCTAGCTGCACGGGGAGCTCTGGAGTTGGGGCTTCTGCAGGCGGGAGGAGAAGACGTGCTTAATTAGATAGTTAGGGGGTTAGTTTAGTTAGTTTGAATGTTTTTACTTTTTTTCTCATTTTGATGACTTGCTCCTGTTGAGCATTTTGGAATGTATCTCTCTTTGGCCCAGGTGATAAGCCTCAAATATATATATCTTTAATAAGGGTTAATCATAGAAACTTATCAACTTTTAGGACATTTTAATTATGTCAATATTTATTATAAATTTTCATTGAATGACTAAGATTATGTGTTAATCTTACAAATCTTATTCTCAACTTTTCAACATATCTTAAATCGTTTAAATTAGAGTTTAGATGAAAAAAATATAATTAAAATACAAATCACTGCGCAATAGATCCTCCACATGCAACCCACACATTTTCCTTTGCGACCTACACCAAGAAAACACCAAATTTACTGAAAGTTGAAACTGCACTGTGCAAGGCTCGCACACCCAAGTGCATGGGTCGCACACCGGCCGTGACACATAGTTTTGGCAAAGTTTTTCTTGTTGAATCTTGTCCAGAGTATAAAAGAAAGTTGTTCCTTCTCTCCCAGGGCGCCCTAGCCGCCATGGACATTGTTGAGAGCAGTTTTGAAGTATTTCAAAGATCTAACACCAAGATTAAGAGATTAGAAAACTTAGATGCCATATCCAAGCACTTGAGTGAGAGATCGAGCAAAAGTTTAATTTAGTCTTTTCTTCTCTTTTTATTGTACTATGTACTCTTTATTTGTAATGAATTTCTATTGTTTAAGCTTGAATATGTGTGACTAATCACCTTTCTAGGGGTGATGACTTGTAGTACTTAAAATTCTTTTAGTTAAGAGAAGGGATCGGTTGACAATGTGTTATTTTGACAACTTTGACAATGAACCTCTAAATAAATATAAAAAAATCTTAAAAATGAAAAAAAAAATTATAGATGTGTTCTTCTACCTTTAATTGTTGGTCATTCTAATTTCATGTAATTTCATTATCATTTGGTAGTCCATCAAAGACCATTATTTTTTTATATAATTTACAATGGTTCCAATTTAATGGTCTTTGGTGGACTATCAAACGATAATGAAATTGCATGAAATTTGAATGACCATCAATCTAAAGATAGAAGAACACATATATAAACTTTTTTTTTCATTTTTATTTTTTTTTAATTTATTTAGTGGTCCATTGTCAAGGTTGTCAATGGATCCCCGCTCTTTAGTTAATTTGCTCGGTATTTGAACTTTTTATCAATTGTTGTATGGTTTATCTTTTGAATGGAATGATTGCAGGCTTGGAATGTATCCTAGGAATTTTTGTATATTATAGAGATATAGTTGCTAGAATTCCTAACCTCAAAAGATAAAACTAAGGTTTGTACATGATCTAGAAGTAAGTTACAACTTTGGTGGTTATATCTAGATCTCAACCAAATACTTGTGTTTATCTCATAACTGTGTTGGGTCAGCATTTGATAAGGTTTTATTAACCAAAGAACATAAAAGGTTTGAACTTATAGTGTGAGGTACCTAATCATGAAGTCTGAACGGTTTAAACACGACATTGATACACGAAAATGCCAGTCAATGTTGAAGTAGAATTGCTAACCTCATACCAGTCCATTAATATTCACCATCTAGTTCAAAATACTATTTTATTTACTATTATTTAGTTTAACTTTAATTTAATTAAAAATCAACCTTCGTTAGACTAGATTAGTGAACTTGTAAGAACCAATAATTTATTTTTTCCTTGGGGTTCGACATTCTAATTACTACTTGATATTATCGTATTTGTGATCAAAATTAGATATAAATTAGGATAATTATAATTTATCAATAAAGTTAATCAGGATTTTTGGCATTGTTGTTAAGGATAACAGTGAATATTGGATCAAAAAATAGATAGACGGACTATTGTGAAAACGTTTGCATTTCAGTCGATATACAAATGCATAAAAAAATATTTTTTAAAACATTAAAAAATTTAATTTATAATTTTTATTAAATTATTCATATGAAAAACTTGGAGAATACAAAAATTTGGAGCATTTTGAGTTTTTAAGCTACTCTTTTGAATTTTTGAAAAAAAAGCCCTAAAAATAATAATAAATATTCAATGTTTGTGTTGTTTTTTTAAAAATTCAAAAGAGTGGCTTAAAAAACTCAAAATGCTCTAAATTTTTGTATCTTATAAGTTTTCATATGAAAAATTTAATGAAAATATAAATTAAATTTTTGAGATTTTAATATATATATTTTGACGTGTTTGTATATCGGCTAAAATACAAACGTTTTACAATAGTCTATATATATATATAGTAAATTTACTGCGTGCATAAGCTTGCGGATGGTCTCCGCGAGTTTAACTCAAAAAGTATATCAAACCATCTCTAAATTTTGATTTATCATACTCATTAAAATTTTCATATGAAAAATTTATGGGATGCAAAAATTTGGGGTATTTTGAGTTTTCTAAGTCATTATTTTTAATTTTGAAAAATAATATATAAATATTGAATATTTTATTATTATTTTAGAGAGGATTTTTAAAAATTAAAAATATTGACTTAGAAAACTCAAAACAACCCAAATTTTTTACCTCCCATAAGGTTTTCATATGAAAAATTTAATGAACATGATTAATCAAAATTTAAAGATGATTTAATATATTTTTTGAGTTAAACTCATGGAGGTCTTTCGTGAGCTTAAGCACACGATAGATTTACTCTCTCTCTCTCTCTCTCTATATATATATATATATAATGGGGTAGGTTACAATGCTTTACAAATAAAGATCCATTTTTACTTTGCATTGAGATTTTATATCACGATGGCTTAAATGGTCAATCAAAATTGCTCAATTATTTCTTCAAATCAAAATCGCTCAATTATTTCATCATATTAAAATCTTATGGTATATTAAATTTATAATTTTTTTAAGTAATTTAAAAAAATAGCTAGAAAGCTTAAAAAATTATGAAATTTAATATCTCATAAGATTTTAATATAAAGAAATTATTGAACAACTTAGATTAACTATTTGAGCCGTTGAGATATGAAATCTCAATGTAAAGTAAAAATAGATATTTACTTTACAAAGCACCGTAACCTACCCCTATATATATATATATATAGAGAGAGAGAGAGAGAGAGAGACTATTGTGAAAATATTTGCATTTCAGTCGATATACAAACTGATCAAAAACTATATTTTAACATCTCAAAAATTTTAATTTATAATTTTCATTAAATTTTTCATATGAAAACCTTATGGGATACAAAAAATTAGAGTGTTTTGAGTTTTTTAAGTCACTCTTTTGAATTAAAAAAAAACAACACAAGGTAAACTTTTGAGTTTTTTAAGTCACTCCAAATTTTTGTATCCACAAGATTTTCTAATGAAGAATTTAATGAAAATTATAAATTGAAATTTTTGAGATTTTAAAATATAATTTTTGATCTGTTTGCATATCGGCTGAAATGCAAATGTTTTTCATAATAGTCTACCTCTATATATATATAGTAAAGCTAGCCTGTTCGTAAAAGCACAAAGTTTCTCCGTGATCCTAACTCAAAAATTATATTAAATAATTTTCAAATTTTTATTTATCACTTTCATTAAATTTTTCATATTGAAATCTTATGGTGTACAAAAATTTGAGATATTTTCGGTTTTCTAAATCACTATTTTTAATTTTTAAAAATAATATAAAAATATTATATATTTTATTATTATTTTTAGATCTAATTTTTAAAAATTAAAAAGAGTGACATAGAAATCTTGAAACACCTCAAATTTTTATAGCTCACAAGATTTTCAATGAAAAATTTAATGAGAGTAATCGATAAAAAATTTGATGCACTTTTTGAATTAGAATCATGGAGGTGCTCCATGCTCCTAGAAGCATGTGTGTGTGTTATGGTGCTTTACAAAATAAAAAACTCATATTATTTTGGGGTGAGATTTTATATTCCGAGATCTCAAATGGTCAATCTAAATTTCTCAATAATTTCTTCATGTAAAAATCTTATGGGATATTAAATTTCATGAATTTTTGAGCTTCTAGCTATTTTTAAATTATTTTTAAAAATAGCCCTGAAATAGGCTATTTTCTTATGTTAAACAAGGTTGATTTTAAAAATAATTTAAAAAATAGTTAGAAAGCTAAAAAAATCATAAAATTTAATATCCCATAAGATTTTGACTTGAAAAAATTATTGAGCAACTTAGATTGACCTTTTGAGATCTTGAAATATAAAATCTCACCCCAAAATAATATGAATTTTTTTACTTTGCAAAGCACCATACACCCCTCTTTTCTCTCTCTATATATATAGATAAATAGATAGATAGATAGTCCTCGTTAATTTCACCAACATATTCCTCATAAAGATAAATTAAGCACTAACTAAACGTAGGGTGGAACTTATTAACATTGGTAAACTCGACAATCGGGAATTTTTTTTAAAAATTCATTTTGAAAAATGAAAAAAAAAAGTGTTTAAGATTTTATGTAATTTGAGTATTCATTTAATATTTCATCAACAATTATTAATGATGGACCATTGCAAATTTTAAGACTTTTATTAAAACAGACTTGCATAAATACCATCAATTTTTTTTGTGTGTATGATATAGCCATATGGTATTTGAATTTCACTTACCAGAGTTTAAAAATATATATCATTTTTATTTCTTGCCCAAGCTGTCAAAACATTGTCAACGGTATCTGCTCATCCATTCAGGACGTATCACATTAATATAACGCAAATATTTTGTTACAATTAAGAAGACATAAATATATCACTATACATTTTCTTTATTCCAATATAAGCCCGTGTTACAAATCTCATATTATGACTATTATAAGAATACAGAGACCTACGGAAACTTAATTTAGATGACTAGAAGTTTGATACTGCTATTGTGACATTTATTTATTTATTCTTTTTGGTAAATTGCTCGTGTGGGTAATTAATCGTTATACAATATATTGTAGTTGGTATATTATTGCAGTCAATTAATCATGGCAACAACAGCTGGAAATTGGAATGCATGCAGTCAGGCCAGCAGATATATTAAGGGGCAAGCTCAGAGGTGTCTGGACTTGAATTTTCAAAATCTAACAAAATATTAATAATATTTCTTTTAAAGTTCTTTTTAAAATAATACCAATTTTATAATTATATCTAGGCATAATTATTATTGGGTTGAAAAATAGTTGATGGAGGCTTCTCCTGTGATCATTGTGCTTACTCTTATTCTTCTCTGAATCCGCCACTTAATGCAGGACCATTAATTATTTAGAGGCTATGAAGAGATTGATAATGACGTGAATTAATAATTGAAAGCGCGCTCGTGGATGTAATCCTTACTGAATTTTTGTGGCTGCTAAAGAGTAAATATCTTAAAGGTGGATTAAGAGCGAAGATATTTCTTAGAATAATGCTTCTGGTCACCAGTCTGTACACAAAAGGGATACAAATATACGATGCTTGGGTGTTGTCTATTGTCGGTAGGAGACATGAAGATCAAACAAGTCAATGAACATCTTACCTAGTATCTAGTACTAAAATTAAAAAAATTAAAAAAAATAATCTTTGTCCCTGTGGCCCCATTAGGTACTTTTGTATTTTTCTAATTTGACAATTTCTCTCCTATTATTTTAAAATACGGCCGCATAATCGCATATACGGTCTGCTTATACTTATACGGTGTGATGCCGCATGCATAAGAGTATGTGTCCGTATATTCAACAATGCACATTATTTTTGAAAATATTTATCATATTAAGCCTATAAAATTAATTATATTATGTTTTTCATACAAAATATTCAAAATTACATTAATATCTTATTATATTTTCTTATTTTACATTAAAATTCTTCAAAAATAAATGATCAATTCAAATATTATAAGTTTTTTTTAGAATACATATCCGCATATATAATCTGCATACTGAACCGCATATGCACTCACATATCGCATATGTACTATGCAGTGGTCAACCTCACGCATATTAAAATCCGTATTTTAAAACCTTGTTCTCTTCATTAAAAGACCGAGACCTGAAAGGAATTTCTGATGTTACGACCCTTCGGAGCAAGCATGCCTAGAAATCATTACAATATGTCTGTATTTGTTTCATGTTATAGCGTCTATATTATAATTTCTAAACGGTGATCCTGATCATATTAACAATTGAATGATTTAGGAATGGTTTGACGAGATTAAAAATTTATGATTCGGGTATAATATAGATATAATTTGTCATATATAATTAAAATAATTTTGTTTACCCTTGAAAAATTTCAAGGATGAGTAAATGAATAAATGAAAATAAATTGATGATTAATGACAAATCATAAGAAGAGGGAAGGAGAGAAAGCAATGAAAGGTGGCCCACCGATCGAAGAGGTCGTCGCTAACCCCGAATGAATTCATTAGTCCCACAATGGAATGCTTTGGGCATGAAGTGAAGAGTATAAATACCCCACCACCTCCTACTCATTCGAGGTGGTCGACCTCGGGAGATTTCGAGAGAGAAAATCTCCGATGGGTCGACCATTTGATTATATTTTCTCGACAGTAGGACCCACTTTGGCGTCTCTTGTAGATGAATCTAACAACATAGCCTATCTGATGAGTCACCCATATGACCATTTTCACTGACAGGTGGACCCCACACCTCAGTGACCTATTATAGGAGTCAGAGTTAAACCCTAAAAATCGCCTTGGAGCTAACCCTAGAAAAGAGTCAAGCAATATAATCCCTATGCTACATGAAATGATGTCAATGCCAAGCTAGTATTCTGATACAACTAGTCATGAGAAATTTCAAATGTGATTTTGCTTTCAAGGCTGACCTGGTGCCAAAGTCGTGAGCAACCACCTAACCATGCTTTGATTTGTGTCAATTATCGATAAGTAGTCAGTTCTTTGACCAAGTCACCCTCATGTTAAGGGATTGAAAGTCAATTTCACAAGACCGATCAAGTGCCAAAGCGGGAGCAACCATCCGATCAAGTCTAGATCCGTATCAACCTGTTGACATGTAATCAACTCGTTGATCGATCAAGCCCTAATGAATATCAATATAAGTCTAATTGGTATTTAGTTAGGGTGGTTTCTGCAAGAGAGAGATAATTGGCAGAGACATTGAGCTACAAATGAAATCGGGATTAATCAGAAGAGATAACAGGGTTTATTTGATAAAAGAATTTTTAATTCAGAAAGGCAGGGGTAAAAATGGAATTAAAAATTACAGGGATGATCATCATGAATTTAGGGATTTTTGGTGAAAATTTCATAATTTTTGGATAAGTGGAGCTATCAGAATAAATTCAAGGAAAATAAAGGCGAGAATAAATGGATTAATCAAAGGCCGGGATTTGATCAAAGCGATTTCGGGTACAACTGGGACAGAGACTCATCTCGGGTGCAACCGGGGATCCCGGACACATACACGCAAAATCGAGAGAAGAAGAGAGGATATGACACGTGGCGCCTTCTCATTGGGCCACCTCATGCCACGTGTCAAGACCCCATGGTCCACCTCGGGCCAGTGGGCCCCACCACTACACCGATCCGACATGTGGGTCCCACCAAAGATGCCACGTGGCAGGCCATGACAGTCCACCTCACCCCAATACATGCCACACGGCACAACCAGGGAAGTCCACCTCACCCTCTCTCGTGCCACATGGCACAATCACAGAAGCCACCTCATTTAGCCTCGTGCCACATGGCATTACACCACGGGGCCACTTCACCCAACCCCATGCCACATGGCATCACATTATAAGGCCACATCACATAATCCCGTGCCACATGGCAACCCATTACCCACCCACCTCAAAGAAGAATTAATAAATAATCGAGAGATAAAAGGGAAGGGATTAAGATAACAAGCCAATCGATCATGCCATGTCAGCTCAATTAACCCTAATAGTGCACTAATCGGTTGCTAACGACACCGTGAGCCTAAGAATAGAAAACTTACAAGTGGGACCTACAAGTCGATTTATGAGCCTAAGGCACAGAGAACCAGTGTCTATGAACTAATATTAGCCGAGATTTAAAAAGAAAGAAAAGAAGAGCATGCACGGCTCTTGCGGTCTCTGCCTCTCGCACCCTTCTTCTCCTATGCTTTGGCTCACACGCGCCGGCGCAGTAATGAAGAGCTTGTTCCCTCTCCCTTTCTCTTCTTCTTCTTCCTCTCGACGACGAAGAGCTAGAAGGCATCGTCAATGGAGATCGAATAAGAGGTGGATTTCAAGTCAATTACTTCTAGCCTCGGTGTTGTAGCTTGCAAAGGAGAACATGTGCATATAGTTAAATTTTAAGTTGATAAAGCACGAGAGAGAGAAATAGTAGGGAATAATACCTCGGGTTGAAATTTGAAACCGCCAATTGAAGTTTAAAGCTTGCAATTGATTGTTGAGGAGGCTTCTGTGATCCCAGGCGATGGTGTTTTAACAAGAATTGAGAAGAATTGAAGGTTAAAAGTGAGGGATGTGCTAAGTCACCCTTCGGCTTGGGAAGTAGCAGATCAAACACTATATTAGGGCTAACAAATCAACAAAGAGAATGTATGAGGAGTTGCCTGACATTGAAATGATGATGTTGAAGCTCTGAGATAGAAGAAACAGCAAGGAGTCGAAGTGAAAGATTAAAACTTGATAATAGGCTTGCAAAGAGTGATAAGTGTAAATTTGATCGATCGGTAAAGAAATTGATCCAGAGGAGTGCTCAAGCGACTTATAAAGAGATGGATGGAAGTCTAGAAAGGTCCGAAGAAGCTAGAAGAGTATGAAGAGGTGTGGAGGCCGATCAATGGCAAATCAGTAAATTAGAAGAAGTTGTAATCGCCTCTGGCGCTTACACAAGAGTCAGCAGGGAGACTAGGTTCGGTGAACCATAGAATACAAGTAAATAGATTGAGTGAATGATGAAATGAACCAAGTCCAATTGAATTAAGAAAGTCAAATTCGGTCAAAATTTCAATTTCTATATATACTTCCATACAAGAGCAACAAAAGGCACGACAGAGAAGCAGATAACATTGATATACTACTCAAGAATCCCAGAGAGAAGGAAAGAAGCCAATTGGCCAATTAACCTTGACAAGTGTTGAGGAATTGGTATATACTCAATCCCCTTCCACCATTAAAAGATATTCAAGAGTTTAGAGCTAGTAAAAGCATAAAGGTGAGTATATTCAATAAGGAATTGAGAGTTTTGAGATGTAATTACATATAGTTTCATCAATTCAATGAATTTCAGGTACTGTCATTTATATTTTGCGATTTTTTTATTTTATTCATTCAAATTCCTTGCTTTCTTTGATTGAATCTCTTTTCTAAGTTGTCGTTTTGTTATCCCGATTGATTCTTTATAATTCTTTGTTTTCTTTCTTGATTAATTGAATGATTAAAACATCAGGATTAATCTGACAGTGAAGCTAGTCGAAGATCAAACGGTCTCCTAGCTCTAATCACGAGTAATTGACTAATCGAAGGTTATTAACCTCTTAGTCTCTGCATTTCCAAGCAATTGCCTCAAGAATTTGGCTTTTAAATCAAGCAATTAGCTGAAATTCGAAGTTAATTGTTGGAACTCTAAACCGGCCATGTAACAAAGGTGCTTATAAACTCTTTAATCGATCAAGATATATGCTTTAATTGAAGCACTTTGCATGGACGATGATTTTTGTGTTAGCAAGATCAAGTAAATTGTGGCAATTGATTGGAAATGTCAAGTATAATATCGAACTAGTAATCGGTACCAATTTCAATCGTTGTCTCGTTTTAATTCGAGTAAGAATAGAGATGATTACAATGATTGAACCGTTAATTTTGTCAACTGAGACCTAGAGTTATGTAAGCAAATCAAGAATTATAAGAAATCGTAATTGAATCAACTCAATTTGATTAAGAGAGATGACTGGTACCAAAGCGGTACAGTTCAGTTGCTTGGACGAGGTGGTTCCGGTGATCCACCGTGCCAATGTTCGATCGGAAAGCACAGACCAACTCCCTAGACTAAGGCGACACTAATGGTGACGGTCGATCTCTAATCAAGTCATCGGAACACCTAGATCACCACCGTAGCACGAACGTCAAAGCAGAAGAGAAGGGAGATAGAGGAAGACTGATATAACACTAATCTCAAAGGATTACACAAATCTTGGAGCAGATCTGGAAGATCTGGGCCAGTAGACGTTTGGAAAATTAAAGCATGGTTTAATCTGGGCCTTTAATCCATTCGGTGCAAATCTTAATCTAATCCGGCGGCCCAGATGAATATGAAAGTTAAATAAAGAGTTGTGCTAATCTTGATATAAATCCGAAGGCCCAGATTAAGCCCATTAATCAATTAATAACGAATATTAATTATATATAATAAATAAATCATTTGAAAATGCTCTGAACTCCAAATTGACTCAAATTTGTTTCTAAAATTTTCTTATTTTTCATACTATTTTTCTATACAATAATATTCCAGTTTTAAAAATATAATCATGTTAAAACAATTTAAAAGCAAAATACATTACATATATTGGTATATTTGACCTAGCTTTGACTTGCCATTTTAAATACTATAAAAATTCCAAAAATACAAATAAAAATCATAAATAATAACTAGATATATTTTAGTGATTTTTCAAGTGATTTTCCATGAAATAATAATGATGATAGTAATATACTATAATAAATAATGAGGTTAGCTATATTCTTTGATAAATAAAAAATAAATATTATATTGATATTTTCTGTAAAAAGGAATAATAGAAATAAATAGCACAAAATATACAAAAATATACTACCATGGTAATGAATAGTAAAATACATTTTCTTTTATAATAAAGAATGATAATATAGCTTTATAATATGAATTGTATTTCTTTTGTTATTTCTATACAAATATACAATAAAAATATTTTTGATGAATAAAATGCAATAAAAATAATAGTTGTAATAAAAATATAATGAATTTCATCTCTTATGCCTATTTTTCAACTAATAATAGTAATAATAAAAAAAAATCTTATATTTTTCTATGGATAATAAGTAGAAATAAGAAAAAAATATATAGTGAATAGTATAATAAATGAAATAGAATATTAATAATGATTTCTTTTTAGCTATTATGGATTTTAAAATAAAAAAATAATAATAATAAAGAAATAATAATAATAAATAATATAGTTAGCTATCTTTTGATTTGTAGATAATTCCTACATAATGAATAATAGAATATAATAATAAAATCCTATTACTTTGGTTATTATAAACATTTTAAAAATACAAATAAAAATCATAGCCATTTTATTTTCTATTATTTTTTTTTTTTTTTTTTTTGTAAGTGATTTTCTACAAAATAAATAGAGTTTAGAAATAATAAAAATAAAATTCTACTATTTTAGCTATTATAAAAATCCCAAAAATATAAATAAAATTCTAGCTAACCCCTTTCTTCCTATTATTTTGTAAATAATATTTTCTACATAGATAAATAGAGTTTAAAAATAAAAATAATAATAATAATAATAATAATAATAATAAATAAATACATCTTTATAATAAAAATAATAATGGAAGATATTATATAATAGACTTTGTGCATTTTAGAAATGAATGAATATGCTTACATAAGGAGTGTAGAGCTACATAAGAATATTTGCACACATGATATAATCTTTAGAGCGATTAGTCGAGACGAGAACATCTTGACAGAGGATAAATAAGGATGCAATGACAACACGAAAAGATGCGTTGAGATAGGAACATCTTGACGTAAGATGATTAAGGCTTTGATAGCAATATGAAGAAGATACGTTGAGACAAGAACATCTTGACGTGAGATGATTAAGGCTTTGATAGCAACATGAGAAGATACGTTGAGACAAGAACATCTCGACACTTGATGAAGAATAATAAGATACGTTGAGACAAGAACATCTTGACGTAGAATGATTAAGGCTTCGATAGCAGCATGAAGAGATATGTCGAGACAGAACATCTTGACGCTTAATGAAGAATAACCGAGTTGCGACATCAACATGGAGATACATGTCGACTCGAGGAGGAAGAACATTACGATGTCCTAGATAGGTGACATCTTAATGACTCACTGCCATGAGCAAGTAACTCATGATTGAATACGCTCACACAAGGGGTGTAGGGCAATATAGTAATTTTGCACAAGTAATGCAACATATAGAATGATTAGTCGAGACAAGAACATCTTGACGCTCGTTGAAGAATGACCAAAGCTACGACATCAGCATGGAGAGATATGTCGACTTTGAAGAAGAAGAACATTACGATGTCCGAGCGAAGTGACATCTTAATGACTCGGTGTCATGAACAAGTAATTCATGACCATTTGAGCTAGCAAGATTGAACTCATCCATCGATGAGTTTGTCTCCTGGTTCATTTCCCGAGATTGTGAGATTGAATCGGTCTGTAGGTAGATTCATCCACAAAACAGTGAATGTGAACCGTTCTATAGGTAGGTTCCTTCACTAACACATGCCTCAATGTTGAACTGGCTCAGCGCTTCAGGTTTGACATTGCGTGCAATTGTGTTTCCTAGGTTTATGAATCGGCTTAGTGCTTCGAATTCATGATCTAGAAGATCGGTGAGAAGAAACACGTGGGCCATATCCACCCTTCTCCTGATTCACCAACCTCAAGATCAACCGGCTCAGCGCTTCGAGTTGTATTTTGTGTGATTGGTTGTTGACTAGTTAAGATTGAACCGATCTGTTTGTAGGTTTATCTTCTAGATCAACGGAGGTCGAGTCGTTACGTATGTAGACTCACCTCAAGCCCTCTAAAGAGATTAACCTGGTCTGTAGGTAAGGTTACATCTCGAGGTGGCATAGACTGAACCGATCTGTTTGTAGGTTCGTCTTCCATAGGACAAAACCGATCTGTTTGTAGGTTTGTCTTCCATAGATTGAACCGATCTGTTTGTAGGTTCGTCTTCCGTAGACCCCTTTTTATAAACCTAGACGACCACTTGACCATCTTTTAACTATACTATTTGCTTCTCTCTTTCAAAGATCCGAGAGGTGCCTCGAGGTTCGTAGCCCGGGGTAATTAACGGTGGGGGCTTGCGCCCACCGAATCTACAAGAACTCACAATCACTAAAAACCCCCGAATATGCATCCAAATATCTCTAAACGGCAGATCGGCCGACACCAAACAGATGCACGCTCGGGAGGGATCTCCGTGTCCTTCTTCCGCAACCCATCGCCCGGCGGCGGTGCGGAGCGCGCGAAAAAGGGTCGCACGGGATCTGGCACGCCCGGTGGGACCTAGATTCTCCTCTTATCTCTGAAAGAGAGAGGCAAATAGAATACTTAAGAGGTACAAGTGGTCTTCTATGTGCTAAAATGACTAATAATTTTCAAGTGTTTTTGTTTTTGCAGGAAATGGCATACTTTGGAAACTTTAACCTCGCTCCCTACACTGTCACTCCTGCACAGAGCCCAGAGGGCAAACTATTCATGTTCTTTGGGACCATCCCGCAAGAACTCACCATCTACGGCCCAACTCCAGTGGCCACGGTCACTCCCGCAACCGTCCGGATCTCCATCCCGGACGAGGAGGAGGACTCGATCGCCCTAACTCCCAAGGGGATCTCTAACAACATCATGGCCTCTCCTACTACCTCCCAAAGAGGAGAAGGCGCCCGTCTAAGAAAATGGCCCCAAAGGCGCAGCCGATCGCTCGCAACTCTCAAGCATCCGGGAAGAGGGCCCGGATGCATACCAAAACCACCGGTGGTGGCTAGGCCGGCCTATCCCGATCTCCAACAAATTCACGCCCTCCGAATAGTGGCCAAGAACTCGCCCACGGGCCGCTCCGCTGTGCATGGGAGGTGCCTAAGCCCACACCTCGCCCAACTCAAAGGCTTCAACGCCGCCAGACAAGTCTCAAACCCCCGCGGAAGCCATTTACAAGGCTCACGGGGCCCTCAAACAGAGGAGAAGCGTTAAAAACGCTAGGTCGAGACGATACGTCTCCCGCTCCAACCAATCTCAAGACATGGCTCGGCCCGCAAGCCATTGCCTCCACTCCGAACACAAGGAAGTTCACACCAAAGGCAACACCTAGCACCCAAGCAGTGTGGGTCCCGAAGGGTTCCCACCAATAAAGCCCCGGCCTTAAACCCGGCCCAAAGAAGGCCAAGCGAGGTCCAACGCTCCGCCCGAGAGCGTGTTCACCGCCTAGGCCGAAGAGTGTATTCGGCCAAGGTTAGGCTCGAGAATACCACTCAATAACCCGAAAATAACCGCACCCGACCAAACGAAGAAGAAGAGAAGAACCGCTCGCTATGAAGAGCACTTCTCGGTCAACACCATCAGTATAAGCTACGACACTGATCCGGACACTGATGCTGAGGTGAATATGACCCAGGATGACCAGTCCCCGCCTAATCAAGCTCACGTCACCAATACCAACAAAAATAATGGTAGAAAAGGGAGACCTCCCAAGAGAGTCAACCCCGAGGGCAATAGCAGAGAAGGGGAAGACCACAACGAAAACCCTGATTTCTTCGACAATGAAGATGACATCGAAACACGTCCCGAAGTGCCCATCGATGAGATAGAAATATTAAAAGGCCACATCGAGGCACGGGACGAAGAGCTGATTAGGCAACGAGAGCTAATCGCTACCATGCTGAAACAAAACGAAGAACTAATTAAGGCGGTCAAGTCATTGCAAGAATCACAAGACGCCAATTTCAAAGCTGGTAGCTCCCGTCAAGAAGGGGTCCACAGTACCAAGAGCAATCATAAAGAAAAACAACCCGTCAATTCTAAACCTCATCCACATAGAACCATAGAAGTGGGAGGTTGAACCAACGGGAATATCCCGAAAGAGATTCAAGCCATGATTGCCCAAAGCAAATGCAAATATGGAGGTGGATACGCTATCCCTCCCGTTAAAACTCGTGGACATCCATACCCCGCCATATACGACTTAGAAGAATATCCTAAAGGGTATGTGATCCCCCGTTTCAGACCTTCTCCGGGAAGGCAATAAAGACCTAAACCCCGAACAACACACTGCCCACTTTGTAGCCTCGTGCGGTAACACGGCGGCAATGATGCATCGTTGTTGAGACAATTCCCTCAAAGCTTGGTGGGAACCGCTTTCCAATGGTATTATTCGCCGGAAAACAACAAAGATCGGGACTGGGACGAGATGGCGGACTCGTTCAGGCACCTGTCATCATGGTGTCCGACAAAATAAACATAGCCGATTTGGCGAGCACTAAGCCCAAGAAAGGGAGTCAATGACAGATTTTATCAATAGATGGCGGAACCTCAAAGCATTAAATGCGACCGCACATTAATCGAAGATGAGGCCGTCAACCTAATCATGAAAAACATTGACGGGTGGATGGGCATGCTTCTTGGTGTGACAAAGGTCAACACATTCAAAGACTTGCTCAGATCGGTATCCAATATGGAAAGAATGTCACCGCACACCGTGCCGAACTTCATGAATAATAGGCCGCAACGAGGAGCCCGAGCTGAGACCAAGGTGGCATTCACCTCGCTAAAAGATAAGATGGTTGCCAACGCAGACGCCCAAGGCGGCAGCAGTGGCACAAATGGCAACAATTACAATAAGGGACCCAGGCCCAATCCAGGAGGGAGTTCACGGAGTTTTGAGTCCCTTAGACAAAAGAAGACTAAACCGTACTCTTTCAGAAAAGATAAAGTGGCCCAAATCTTCAGAGGGGCACTGAAGAATGGTCTAACCCTGCCGGCCAGTAAACGTCCGGAAGATGCCGATAAATCGGACGAACCCAACTTCTGCCCATACCACAGAGTATTAGGGCACTCAATTGAAGATTGCTGGGTCTTCAAAGATTGGGTCGAGAAGGCGTACAAAAACGGTGAAATTACGTTACCTAAAGGGTTCTTGCAAAGCCTATCGGCCCATGAACAGGCCAATATGATCTCTCACGAGGAAGAGAAAGTCCCGGGCCAGTCATGCGAAGACCAGGAAGAACAATGGACTACGTACCTATCGAAGAAATCGATTAAAATGCTTAAAGCTCTCAAGAAAGAACCTGGCATGAAATGGAAAGACGACATCACGCCAGTGGTCCCACCAAAGCCCAGGATATATTATAAGGTGGACCAGAGCCAAGACCAGGTTCTTAAGAAAAGAAAGAAGCATAGAAACAACAAGTCCAAAAAGAACAAGATTGAAGAGTACGAGCAGGGCAGTCCCGAGGCGATCACCCTTCAACATTTCATCTCCAAAGAAGACTGGGAGAAGCTAACCCTAGGTCAAAAGAAGGAAGATGTGAATGAAGAAATAAATAAAGAAGAAAGCGAAGAGATCTGGGGTGCTTCGTGCAATATGGTATATTCTTCTTGCGACGAAGATATGCCAACATTAGGGGAGATGTTCTTCCCAAATGATGAAGGGGAGGCAAGCACCTCTGGGACCAAAAATGAAGAATGTAAAGCCGTACTCCGGTCCGGGACTTATATACCCGAGAGACAGGCTCCCAAGGATTCCGATAAAGGAAAGGACAAGGTCCAGAATAAAGGTAAAGAGGTCGAGAACCTAAGCAAGAATCCAGAAAAGACCCGGTCGACGGGCGAAGAATACAACGTGTTGGCACATCTGCGTAAGATTCCAGCGCTATTAAGCATATTTGACGCGTTGATGATGTCACAAGACCTAAGGGAGGTACTAATCCAGGCCTTACAAGATCCCGAGAAGTACAAGTCATACTTCATAGAGCAAAATATGCAAGAAGCCCTATTCACCGCCAAGCGGGCCGCCTGTATAAATTTCACGGACGATGACCTCCTAATAGGCACCGTTGACCACAACCGCCCGTTGTACATTACCGGAAACTGTGGAGGGCAAAAGGTTGGTCGCATCTTGGTTGACGATTTGTGGTCTTCAATCAATATCATGCCGCTTAAAACTCTGAAGACCATCACCTTAGACGTGAAGAACCTATCTGACGAAAAGGTGATCATTCATGGCTTCAATCAAAACTCCCAAAAGGCCCTGGGAGCTATAACTCTGAACCTGCAATGCGGAAGTCTAAAAGCGCCTACTAAATTCTATGTCATTGACGCTGAAACCTCTTACCGGGCGTTGCTGGGTCGCCCGTGGCTTCATAGTAATCAGGTCATACCTTCTACTCTGCACCAATGCCTGAAATATATTGAGAATGGTAAGCAAAAGAGAATTGATGGAGATGTCAAGCCATTCGGGGTGCATGAGATTAAATTCAATGACGCCCGCATTTTTCGCCTAAATTGTGTGGCACCGAGTCGGCCAACAACAAAAACAGGTCAAAAACCTTTTAACAAAGGCCCTAAATTTGATACCTCATCTGGAGAAGAAGAAGAGGTCAAATTTAATATTAAACCCCGAGGTGTTCGAGCCCAAAGACCCGGAAGAAAGTCGGGTGAGGAAGCAACCTTCCGCTTCAAAAAAGTGGCTACGTATAAGGCCCAAATAAAGCCGAGCGAAATCAAGTCAAGTGATTCGAGGAGGAGGTCATTTTCAACTTTAAACCTACCAACACCCCTCAAACTCGGATCACGAGGCAACTTCGGGGAAGACTCGAAGAGTCGATGACTCGGCGACATCACCTCGGGAGAAGAATCGACCATGATCGTCAACCCCGGGAAGAAGAATCGACGAAGAGATCATCTATCACATCCTCAAAAAGCCATATAAAGGGCCCGAAACAGATAATGAAAGTGAGGAGTCATTTATGATCAACACGGGACCTAGTAGCGGAAGGGATAACCCGGTTAGGCCGAGGCCTATGAATGAAGAACGCTTATGGCGGGAAAATTTCGAAGGTCGCGTCTGGAATGCGATTGACGAAATAAGGCACCAAGTTGAAAATAATAGGAGGGAAGTGTCTGAACAATGGGAAGTGATGCAGGATATTAAAGTGCAACACAATGAAATCATGATAATGATTGAAAACCTGCAAACCGCGATCTATAACTCCGAGCTACTCAAAGAAATGGCGAGCGAACCCCGTTCCGGGACCTCCGAAAGGCAAGCACCCGATAGCGGCAAGCGGGTAATTGTAATAGTAGATGAATCAAAGGGGGAAGAAACAAAAGCCAAGCAATTGACCGTCATGCAAACCCTCAAGGTCAAGAAGAGTAAACCATACTCTTTTCTGAAAAATAAAACAGCTCGGATATTTGAGCAGGCCCTAAAGAGCGGATTAACACTCCCCGTCTGTAAACGACCCGCAGACATAGAGAGAGCCGGCGAAGGTGAATTCTGCCCTTATCATCGCATACTGGGCCATACAATTGAAGAATGTTGGGTATTCAAGGACCTCATAGAAGAAGGGCATAGAAACGGGACAATCCAACTCCCGAAGAGCTTTCAACAAGACCCAGCTCCGCATAACTTGAATAACAAGGGCAAAGGGGTGGCTTATACGATCTCGCATACTCCTGTACCTAGCAAACCTAAGGTTGCGAGACGAAAGCCGATCAAAGAAATCTACCGCTCCAACTCAGTCATGAACATTGAGATAGAAGAAGAGATGGCAGCGCTAGAGATTACTGTGGTTCCCGAAAGGCATTTTAAAGACCTCATACCAAGGGAGGTGAACCACATTCAAACCCTAAAGACCTTTGTTGTGCCGGCAAAGGTAGAGCGCATTAAAGGGAAAACTATCATCCACAAGGCTATAATTTTCTATCAGAGCGATTCAACCCAGTCTCTGAAGAACCCTGATCACAACACTTGGAAGAAGTGGGTGATAGAACAAGAATCGGAGAATGCAACGAGCGATGACGCTGCATCTCATCCCTTTGGAAAGGAGCTGTATAAACTAGCAAAAAGGGCGAAATGTCTGAGAGACATATCCAAGGCCGAGGCCAAGCGCTTCGATGAACTTCGGAATGGCGGCCGAATAGGGTCCTGGGCCGGATGGCAAAATAAAATATACCCGAGGGTTAGGGTATAATCGCGATGACGCAAAGATGTTTTGAAGGGTCTCTCAACGAGTACCGTATGAAAGGAAAGAAGTCGTTGCATGACTTCGTTGAGATGCCGATAATGAAAAGAAGAGGACAATACCCCGGTCCTGAAAAATGCTTTGAAGCAGCTAGAAAAGGAGCCTAACACGGTCGATGAGTTAGCTGAAATCAATTTGGGGACGGAAGAAGACCCACGACCAACTTTCATAAGCGCGTCGTTGCCAGAAGAGGTGGATGACAGGTTGAAGACGTTCCTTAAAAGCTACATGGACTGCTTCGCTTGGAGTTATAAAGAAATGCCTGGATTAGATCCCAATGTGGCGGTCCATTACTTAAAAATTGATCCAACCTTCAAGCCAATTAAACAAGCGCCGAGGCGAATGAGAATAGAACTCGAAGAGAAGGTCGTGGAGGAAACGAAGAAACTCATCGACGCAGGCTTCATACGGGAAGAAGAGACACCAGAATGGGTGGCTAGCATTGTCCCCGGTTAAAAAGAAAATGGGCGATTCGCATCCGCGTAGATTTTCGGGACTTAAACAAGGCGTGCCCTAAAGATGATTTCCGCTCCCAGTGACCGAAATCATAATTGATCATACATCCTCCTATGAAGTCTTCTCCTTCATGGACGGTTACGCGGGCTATAATCAAATTAAAATGGCGCCAGAAGATGAAAGGCACACGGCTTTCCGCACGCCGATTGGCATATATTGTTACAAAGTCATGCCGTTTGGGCTGAAAAATGCAGGTGCCACCTACCAACGGCGATGACAAAGATATTCGACGATCTCGATCCACAAGATAGTAGAATGTTATGTGGACGACCTAGTCATCAAGGCCATGTCATATGAAGAACACCTCCAATATCTTGAGGTCGTTTTCAACCGCCTAAGAGAACACGCGCTCAAATTAAACCCGTTGAAATGCGCATTCATGGTATCTTCTGGTAAATTTCTGGGGTTTGTGGTACGCCATAGGGGAATTGAAATAGACCCGGGCAAAATCAAAGCAATAACTGAACTATCCCCGCCAAAGAATTTAAAACAATTGCGATCATTGCAAGGGCAATTGGCGTACATCAGGCGGTTTATAGCCAATCTATCGGGTAAAATCCAACCCTTCACCCGGCTAACTAAGAAGAATATCCCGTTTAAGTGGGATGGCGAGTGCCAGCGAGCCTTTGAAGAAATCAAGACATATCTGCTCAACCCTCCAGTATTGGCGGCGCCCATACCCGGGAAGGAGCTTATTCTCTATACAACCGCCCTAGATGGATCCTTGGGAGCCCTATTGGCCCAAGAAAACCAGGATGGTAACCAAAATGCGCTATATTACTTAAGTCGCAAGATGGTAGGGGCAGAACACGGGTATTCACCGATCGAGAAGCATTGTTTAGCCCTAATTTTCGCGGTGAAGAAATTGAGGCACTACATGCTAGCCCACAAAATCATTTTAATATCCAAGGTGGACCCTCTCAAATACCTGATGACTCGGCCATGCTGACGGGGAGGCTGGCCAAGTGGGCTATCATCCTCACTGAGTTCGACATCACCTATACACCGCAAAAGGCGATAAAGGGGCAGGCGCTAGCAGATTTCCTGGCTGCACACCCGATCCAAGATGACTCTCCATTAAAGTGTGACTTTCCTGACGAGGAAACCTTACATGTTGAAGAAGGAAATCCTACATGGGAGATGTACTTTGATGGTGCCTCGTCAATCAAGCCGATCGCGGGCCCGGGAGTCCCAACTGTGCGAGCTGGCGCAGGACTAGTCTTCGTAACCCCGGAAGGCGGGATAATACGACATTCTCTAGCTTTAACCGAACCATGTACGAATAATGAAGCAGAGTATGAGGCACTCATCACGACTAGAGCTATCACTCGAGCCGGAAATCAAGGTCGTGCGTATCTTTGGGGATTCACACGGTGATAATAAATCAAATAATTGGCGAATATAAGGTTTTGAAGTTTTAACTAATACAATATCACCGAAGGCCATGGAATTAATGAAGAAAATCCCGTACGTGTCCATCGAGAAGGTTACGAGGGCCGTGAATGGTGAAGCGTATGCGTTGCGCCAAACTCGCCAAGGAGCCGGGTGAACCAACAGAGCCGAAATCCACATCATCGTCCGCAATAGAAGGCCACTATCATTGTGTCGACTACGTACAATGTGAATAATGAAGGTACGGGCCAGAAAAAGTAGAATGCCAAGAAACAATGATAACCGAAGAAGATGATGATTGGAGACAGCCGTTTATCGAATATTTCCAGCATGGCACCCTCCCCAAGGATAAAAGGATAGCTGATCAACTAAGAAAGCGAATACTACGGTATGCATATGTGGGCAATACGCTATACCGGAGGTCTTATGATCAGTTATGGTTAAGATGCGTATCGTGGCCGGCGGGGCAGTCATGAAGGAAGTTCATTCCGGCTATGTGGAGCACATCGGGTCCCGGGGCCGAAAATGAAGTTAAAGATCAAGCGAATGGGATATTATTGGCCCACGATGGTGGCTGATTGTGAAGAGCACGCAAAGAAGTGCCGCATGTGCCAGATACATGGCCCTTTTATACATCAAGCGCCAAACCCGTTGCACCCCACGGTAGCATCCTGGCCATTTAATATGTGGGGCACAGATATAGTGGGACCCATAGACCCTCCTACGTCGAGAGGTCACCGGCTCATCCCGCGCGACAGATTACTTTACAAAATGGGCTGAAGCCGTTCCGCTTAAAGAAGTTAAAGCGTCCGATGTGGTTAAGTTCTTCAAGACGCACATCCTCTACCGATTCGGTACCCCACAACGGATAATATCCGATAACGGGATGGCCTTCAAGAGCTCCAAAGTCTATGCCCCGGCAGAGAGCAATTTAATATTGATCGGAGATTCTCGTCCATTTACAACCCGAGAGCCAATGGCCCGGCCGAAGCCTTTAACAAAACCCTAATCAATATCATGAAGAAGACGGTGGACTCGCAACCAACGAGACCGGGATAATCGTCTACGGGGAGGCATTATGGGCTTATCGGACCACATACCGAACGCCTACGCAAGCTACCCCGTATTCTCTCGGCTTTTGGGGTTGAAGCCGTTCTCCTCTTGAGGTGGAACTACCGTCATGCGGGTGGCTATGCAAAATGATATGACCATGGACGAATGCCAACAACTTAGATCGGATGAGTTGGATGCCATGGACGAGAAGAGATCGATAGCCCAGCAGAACCTTGAAATATATCGTGCAAAAATGGCAAGGGCATATGATAAGATGGCGCGAGTCGTGGCATTTCAACAAGGGGAGCTTGTTCTTGTCCTCAAGAGCCGATCATTGTCCAAGCACACCGCCCGAAATTCTCTCCGAATTGGGAAGGGCCATATGTAATTGAGAAGGTATACGGGGCGCGCGCATATCAACTCATAGACCATGAAGGTGAAAGGCCCATGCCACCAATTAACGGCGATATCTCGAAGAAGTACTACACCTAGCCCGAGCGGGGCCAACCGAGTAGTATCTATTGTAAATAAATAAGGAGGGAATAAGTGTTCGATTACACACACGTGCACGAAACACAAACCCATGTCTAACCTCCGCTTTTGCATAAAAATCCCAAAAACCCTACTTGTGCATCCGTAAATAGAATGCATCCAAAAATCCAAAACCACACAAACACATGTAGCCCTATAAAAATAAAAAAATATAGAATAAGAGAATTCAACGCCAAAACCACGCGAGAATGTAAGGCGAGAGCTTTGGTGTTTGGGCTCACAATACAAATACCACCGGGTTTGTCCATTTGATACGTAATAAACACAAAAATGGGGTGGTTTGCGCTTGTCCCTCAAACTATCTCGTTGCCCAATGACGAAAGTTGCTCATATTGGTCGCCGCGCGCAAGCCAAGGGATAGGTCGAGCAAATTGGTGGCTAGTAAATAGTCGCTTCCGAGGGCATATAAATAAATAACTCTCGTACTATTAGTAACGTGTATCACTAATAACAAAAATCGCTCTCTTCTAATGAAATAAAAGGATATATATGTAAAACAATAAAAACCTATTTTCCTACTCATAAAAAAATGAATGATAATAAAAAATAATAAAATCTTTTCAATAAGGGGTTGCCACCTTTGTCCCCGACACCATGAGTGTTATACAAAGCCAGGTTGGGTGCATTCATCCGTAAAAGCACCACACGCCAGAAGAGATGGTGTGTCATAATCCCACGACATATCATGGAGGGGTCAGATTAAGGGTTTACGCTTGTACCCGACATTTCATGTTAAACAAAGCGCTCGCTTAAAGAAGTGACTCAGTCATGGAGAGCGGACCTACCCGATGAAAGCCTGTCTCGCAGGATGCGTGATGGATGTTCGAGGGTAGCCAAAATATAAAAAACCAGGTTGGGTACATTCATCCGCAAAAGTACCACACGCCCAAGGAGGTGATCTGTTTCTAATCCCAAAATAGGTCATGGAGGGGTCGACTAAGGGTTTATGCTTTTGCCCGACATTCAAGTGTCAAATAAAGTAACTCGCTTAAAGAAGTGACTCAAGTCATGGAGAGCGAACCTACCCGATGAAAGCCTGTCTCGCAGGATGCGTGATGGATGTTCGAGGGTAGGACCCCACAAAACAAATTGAGTGGAGATGAGTGAATGTGAGTTTCCACTTCCGCACGCAACGGTGCATAAACGAGGGGAGAGTGGGTGAGATTCCACAAATAAATGTCAACTAAATATATAAGGAGCATCCACAAATGGTGTTATCAATTGCATCCATAATCCAATTGATACCGGTAAGTTTATCCATCGTAATAAAGGGATAAACGGTTTATTCTCGTACCGCCTAGAGGTCAATACGACAGTTCTAGATCCGTAAAATACCACTAAGTTACTTGAGTTCGTATTGTAATAAATAAAGAAAAGCATGCATAGAATAAATGTAATAGGATGTTGTAAAATTTTCCTTTTATTATGTTTAGACGCCGCGAAAGAATGAAGCAAGCTTGTAATCGGCGCTTTTACAAATAAGATGGGGGTGCACAAGATGAGATAAATAAAATACTTCCTCGCGCTACGCAGAGGAAGTGACGAAGGGATAACAATAAAGGCAAACATCATCCACAACAAAGAGATCAAAATGGCAAGTGTCAAGGCATCCTATATCAAGTATAACAAAAGAAAAGGAGAAAAGAAGAAATGAAAAGTACAAACTATGGGCCCAAAAAGCGGACTCACTCTAATAGCACAAGACTAATGGTCTCCAGATAAGCATGGAGGGAGTGCCTATCCTCCTCTCGAAGTCGCCTCAAAATCCAAGAACCGAGAGAAGGCACTATCCCGGCGCTCGAATGAATCGCAGCCTCCGGAGACGTCCCGCCGTATGTCGAGAAAACCCTCTACCGACAACCGTGGTCCTCTAGCTCCCGCACGAGCAGCCGAGCGGCCCACCACCGACTCCCATGGAGCGGAGAGTGGCACAAGAAGAGAGCCGCCGAAGATAGCGGAGTCGAGCAGCCTCCAAGTGCCGCGCGCCTCATGGATCTCCAACTCGTGCCGGTATACGAGAGAGCTCGCGCCCGATAAGCCCCGAGCAGCCTCCTCACACCTCCTAGAAATGAAGGTACTCTCGAGACGAGGCGCGACGAGTAGAGCCGGCGCGATGGTATCCCGCATCGCCCTATACCGCAAAGGAGAAGCCACCGGCAGAGAATCCAGATCTCAAAATCTAGCGGATAATCTCCGAAGAAGGTGTCTCTTGAGTGCATCCGCCGCCGCGCGCAAGGCGAGCCTCACGTCCCTCAATGTGACATCTCGCAAACAAGACAAATGGGTTAGACAAGTTGTTATAATCAAAGAAGAAATAGAAGGAAGAGAAGATCTAACCTATCGCCTCGTCGCCTGAGACTGGTGGGACTGAATCAGGGATAGGGATGTCGGTCGCCTCAGGAGGACCCGCAGGTGCACCAGACCCGGCTACAAAATAAAAAAAAAAAAAGAAAAAAGAAAAAAGCATAAGTACATGGAAAGTAAAATACGGCAAATAACAAAGAAAATATAAGGTACCGGGAGAGGTATGAGGCTCAGCCGAGACCCTCGCTAGCCGGGACCTCCGTCTCTCGGGCCGTCGAATACCGCTCCACCGGCCAACTCTCATCCAGCTCTGAGTCATAATCGACTGCAGCCCGCTCAGTCGAGTCCCCCACTCGAGTACCTGATGAGACTCCGCCATCTATGGCCATGAGAGGTCGCCCATCGGGAGATGAAGAGGCATGAGATGGCCCTCCTCGATCAAAAGTGGCTCGTCGCTCGCGGCTCGACAGCCCAATGGACTCTCCCCGCTCTAAAGAAGCCTCCTCTCGATCGTATAAGAGTGAGCACTGGCCCCAGAACCACATCGAATGAGTCACCATCTCCAGTGGGTACCAGCAAGATCGACGGTGAAGCAGGGCCGTCATAAAAGAAAGGCTCCGAGCGGTGTGGAGATGCCATGTCATCGGCCTCAGAGTCTGTAAAATCTACATATGAGAATGAAAATACTAGTGCATGCTGGCAACTAAGTATTAAATGAAGCACACGAACCTCGCGACAAGCAAGGTCGGTGCAAAGCCCCGAAATGGCAAACAGCCGCAGCGCCGATAGATCCGCTATAATATCATCCCGGCCGCTCTACAGGAGATGTCCCATGAGCTGAAAAAATAAACTCTAATCAGAGATATGAATGAAGTGCGCCTGAATAAGGATAGGCGAGTCAGTAAAGAAAATCACCCGGAATAGGAGAAGGAAAAGAAGATGGAGAAGACGGCTGAGAAGCGCCGTCTCGATCTCTCCCCATGGTAGCTGGAGCCGGTGGCTCGGCAGGTGGATGAGAACAAACGTCAACAGCTCTCGGGCGAGGGACTGAGAAGCCGGGCTCTGCCTCATCATATTCATATGCAGAATCTGATTAAAAAGAAATCTGTCAAAAATCTAGCCTGAAATCTAAGCTTAAAGATAAGGAAGGGATGAATCTAGAGTGTACCAGTGAGCTGAGTCCTAGTAGACGAACAAAGGCAATGGCTATCTAACCCCGAAAATCCACCGGCACCGAAGAAAGAAGCGGAAAGAGATGAAGTCATCATAAGAGAAGCTAGATGATGAACTCGCTCTATCCCCGGGACAAGTATCGCGTACCACCACCGAAGGAGTGTATGACCGGTACGAGCGAATGACATTATAATACCACCAAATGTAGCGTCTCGAGAACGTGGGTGTACGGAAGAAGGTACCGTCTCGAAAGTGAGAACCCGTCCCTAAGCGGAATAGATGTGAGTAGCACCACCCAAGGCCCTCAAGGTCCATCGCTAAAGACTCGTGGACGAAGGAGAAAGAGAGGCACGTCCCGATCTAAACCAAACCGATGTGCACATCTCGTGTGGAGAATAGGCTCTATGAAAGCATAATCGCCGATACGAAGTGGCAAGAACCCGTGGCGAAGACTGATGAAATAGTCTAAGACATCTGGCTGATCTATGAGAGGAGAAGAATCTCTAGAATGAAATGCCGCATCAACTAGAAATCTGCAAGTGGTCCCAGCCAAATGGTGAGTAGCTAATCTGGTACGAGCTAGCCTCAGATGGTCATGGCTGCGGTAAAATCTGAAACGAGCATCCTCTGGAGTCAGAGATGCAGGCTCTGTACGGCTAAGTCACCCAAGATGGGTAGGTGGGCCCTCAAGTCTGATGATAAGGATGGGTGATACAAACCAGACCAATACATATGCAACCACCCACTAATGAAATGCCAAGGTACCAACTCCCTACAGTGAGAAGGATCGCGTGAAGATGTCACACCTCGCAAACTCCTGTAGATGTTGGCCAAGACGGGCACGCCAACGAGACTCTCTCACCACGAGCAATCTGACTCGCCATCACAAATACCGAGGGACGGATGGTACGAGCCCCCGAACTGGGAAGTAGGAAGAAACAAATCCACCAGGAAAGAAAGGCTGTCAAATAAGTCTCACGATCGATCTCATGTGAGCATAGAGTGTCCTGTGAAGGAGCAGCCACATCACTGAAAAGACCAAGACGCCCGGTACCAAAAGGGTCACGAGTAGAGGCACAACACTCGGTGTGAGAATGTAACCGATCGGTGAAATAAGATATCCGAATCGAAGGGGACAGAAGATGTCGCCTCTCAACCGATCATAAATCCCGTACACCTCCCGAAGAGAAGCCGGATGCGGGGAAGGGTCCCTCAAGTCATCCACTGATAGTAAGAACTCATCATAATAATGACCGAATACGGCGGCCGGTCACCGACGAATCTCCCATAATGTGGGAGTCAACTCTCGATCATCGATAAAGAGGGTGTTGGTGGAGTAGCTCCATCGCACGTAGAAAGCACGAGCCAAGGTGTGTCAATGTGATACCGAAACATCGACAAGAAAATACAACCGTACACACCGAACTACAAAGAACATCCCTCTCCCGTGTAAGGATGTAGCGAATCCGGTCTCTAAGCGGTGCCCATGATATCGAGTGGAAGATCGAAGTCAATGCTAGCCCAACGAGAGGCCTCTCCATCGATCACCTCCTTGCCAAGGAGATGAACGGGGAGGTGCTTGCGGTGAAAGATCTCGAGGCGTAAGGGCATGATATCGTGAGGTCGCTCGTCGCGAAAAATCAAACCACCGGCTCGAAGATGTATGGGAGTGCCGCGTGTAACCCTAATGGTGGGTATCCGGTCCTCAGGATCCTCGTAGAAAGAGAGATAATGACTCCGAGGACGTCTGGGAATCGTGCCATATGGAGAGATGGTCGAATCTAGAATAAAGGCGATAAAGTCAACAACAAAGGAAGGAGGGAGATAGAAAAGAAAATGTGCGATGAATATATGCACCAAAGCAACCCCTTAATTTTCTAAAATCTTCGGGACCCGCTTTGGTGGGTGGCTCTTTGTTTACCCTTGAAAAATTTCAAGGATGAGTAAATGAATAAATGAAAATAAATTGATGATTAATGACAAATCATAAGAAGAGGGAAGGAGAGAAAGCAATGAAAGGTGGCCCACTGATCAGAAGAGGTCGCTGCTTAACCCCGGAATGAATTCATTAGTCCCACAATGGAATGCTGGGCATGAAGTGAAGAGTATAAATACCCCACCACCTCCTACTCATTCGAGGTGGTGACGACCTCGGGAGATTTCGTGAGAGAGAGAAAATCTCTCGATGGGTCGACCATTTGATTATATTTTCTCTCGACAGTGTAGGACCCCACTGGCGTCTCTTGTAGATGAATCTAACAACATAGCCTATCGATGAGTCACCCATATGACCATTTTCACCGACAAAGTGGACCCCACACCTCGGTGACCTATTATAGGAGTCGAGTTAAACCCTAAAAATGCCCTTGGAGCTAACCCTAGAAAAGAGTCAAGCAAGTATAATCCCTATGCTACATGAAATGATGTCAATGCCAAGCTAGTATTTCGATACAACTAGTCATGAGAAATTTCAAATGTGATTTTGCTTTCAAGGCCGACTGGTGCCAAAGTCGTGAGCAACCACCTAACCATGCTTTGATTTGTGTCAATTATCGATAAGTAGTCGGTTCTTTGACCAAGTCACCCTCATGTTAAGGGATTGAAAGTCAATTTCACAAGATCGATCAGTGCAAAGCCGGGAGCAACCATCCGATCAAGTCTAGATCTGTATCAACTGTTGACATGTAATCAATCGTTGATCGATCAAGCCCTAATGAATATCAATATAAGTCTAATTGGTATTTAGTTAGGGTGGTTTCTGCAAGAGAGAGATAATTGGCGAGAGACATTGAGCTACAAATGAAATCGGGATTAATTCGAAGAAATAATAGGGTTTATTTGACAAAAGAATTTTTAATTCAGAGAGACAGGGGTAAAAATGGAATTAAAAATTACAGGGATGATCATCATGAATTTAGAGATTTTTGGTGAAAATTTCATAATTTTTGGATAACATTACATTATAAGGCCACATGGCATCACATTATAAGGCCACATCACATAATCCTGTGCCACATGGCAACCCATTACCCGGACCACCTCAAAGAAGAATTAATAAATAATCGAGAGATAAAAAGGGAAGGGGATTAAGATAACAAGCCAATCGAGATCATGCCATGTCGGTTCAATTAACCCTAATAGTGCACTAATCAGTTGCTAACGACACCTGTGAGCCTAAGAATAGAAAACTTACAAGTGGGACCTACAAGTCAGATTTATGAGCCTAAGGCACAGAGAACCAGGTCTATGAACTAATATTAGTGAGATTTAAAAAGAAAGAAAAGAAGAGCATGCACGGCTCTTGCGGTCTCGCCTCGCACCCTTCTTCTCCTATGCTTTGGCTCACACGCGCCAGGCGCAGGCAATGAAGAGCTTGTTCCCTCTCTCCCCTTTCTCTTCTTCTTCTTCCTCTCGACGACAGAAGAGCTAGAAGGCATCGTCAATGGAGATCGAATAAGAGGCTGGATTTCAAGTCAATTACTTCTAGCCTCAGGTGTAGCTTGCAAAGGAGAACATGTGCATATAGTTAAATTTTAAGTTGATAAAGCACGAGAGAGAGAAATAGTAGGGAATAATACCTCGGGTTGAAATTTGAAACCGCCAATTGAAGTTTAAAGCTTGCAATTGATTGTTGAGGAGGCTTCGTGATCCAAAGCGATGGTGTTTTAACAAGAATTGAGAAGAATTGAAGGTTAAAAGTGAGGGATGTGCTAAGTCACCCTTCTCGGCTTGGGAAGTAGCAGATCAAACACTATATTAGGGCTAACAAATCAACAAAGAGAATGTATGAGGAGTTGCTCGACATTGAAATGATGATGTTGAAGCTCTCGAGATAGAAGAAACAGCAAGGAGTCGAAGTGAAAGATTAAAACTTGATAATAGGCTTGCAAAGAGTGATAAGTGTAAATTTGATCGATCGATAGAAATTGATCCGGTAGGAGTGCTCAAGCGACTTATAAAGAGATGGATGGAAGTCTAGAAAGGTCCAGAAGAAGCTAGAAGAGTATGAAGAGGTGTGGAGGCCGATCAATGGCAAATCTGTAAATTAGAAGAAGTTGTAACTGCCTCTAGGCAGTTACACAAGAGTCAGGCAGGGGAGACTAGGTTCAGTGAACCATAGAATACAAGTAAATAGATTGAGTGAATGATGAAATGAACCAAGTCCAATTGAATTAAGAAAGTCAAATTCGGTCAAAATTTCAATTTCTATATATACTTCCATACAGTAGCAACAAAAGGCACGACGAGAGAAGCGAGATAACATTGATATACTACTCAAGAATCCCAGAGAGAAGGAAAGAAGCCAATTGGCCAATTAACCTTGACAAGTGTTGAGGAATTGGTATATACTCAATCCCCTTCCACCATTAACAGTATATTCAAGAGTTTAGAGCTACAGAAAAGCATAAAGGTGAGTATATTCAATAAGGAATTGAGAGTTTTGAGATGTAATTACATATAGTTTCATCAATTCAATGAATTTCAGGTACTGTCATTTATATTTTGCGATTTTTTTATTTTATTCATTCAAATTCCTTGCTTTCTTTGATTGAATCTCTTTTCTAAGTTGTCGTTTTGTTATCCCGATTGATTCTTTATAATTCTTTGTTTTCTTTCTTGATTAATTGAATGATTAAAACATCAGGATTAATCTGACAGTGAAGCTAGTCGAAGATCAAACGGTCTCTAGCTCTAATCACGAGTAATTGACTAATCGAAGGTTATTAACCTCTTAGTCTCTGCATTTCCAAGCAATTGCCTCAAGAATTTGGCTTTTAAATCAAGCAATTAGCTGAAATTCGAAGTTAATTGTTGGAACTCTAAACCGGCCATGTAACAGTGCTTATAAACTCTTTAATCGATCAAGATATATGCTTTAATTGAAGCACTTTGCATGGACGATGATTTTTGTGTTAGCAAGATCAAGTAAATTGTGGCAATTGATTGGAAATGTCAAGTATAATATCGAACTAGTAATCGGTACCAATTTCAATCGTTGTCTCGTTTTAATTCGAGTAAGAATAGAGATGATTACAATGATTGAACCGTTAATTTTGTCAACCGAGACCTAGAGTTATGTAAGCAAATCAAGAATTATAAGAAATCGTAATTGAATCAACTCAATTTGATTAAGAGAGATGACTGGTACCAAAGCGGTACAGTTCAGTTGCTTGGACGAGGTGGTTCCGGTGATCCACCGTGCCAATGTTCGATCGGAAAGCACAGACCAACTCCCTAGACTAAGGCGACACTAATGGTGACGGTCGATCTCTAATCAAGTCATCGGAACACCTAGATCACCACCGTAGCACGAACGTCAAAGCAGAAGAGAAGGGAGATAGAGGAAGACTGATATAACACTAATCTCAAAGGATTACACAAATCTTGGAGCAGATCTGGAAGATCTGGGCCAGTAGACGTTTGGAAAATTAAAGCATGGTTTAATCTGGGCCTTTAATCCATTCGGTGCAAATCTTAATCTAATCCGGCGGCACAGATGAATATGAAAGTTAAATAAAGAGTTGTGCTAATCTTGATATAAATCCGAAGGCCCAGATTAAGCCCATTAATCAATTAATAACAGAATATTAATTATATATAATAAATAAATCATTTGAAAATGCTCCTGAACTCCAAATTGACTCAAATTTGTTTCTAAAATTTTCTTATTTTTCATACTATTTTTCTATACAATAATATTCCAGTTTTAAAAATATAATCATGTTAAAACAATTTAAAAGCAAAATACATTACATATATTGGTATATTTGACCTAGCTTTGACTTGCCATTTTAAATACTATAAAAATTCCAAAAATACAAATAAAAATCATAAATAATAACTAGATATATTTTAGTGATTTTTCAAGTGATTTTCCATGAAATAATAATGATGATAGTAATATACTATAATAAATAATGAGGTTAGCTATATTCTTTGATAAATAAAAAATAAATATTATATTGATATTTTCTGTAAAAAGGAATAATAGAAATAAATAGCACAAAATATACAAAAATATACTACCATGGTAATGAATAGTAAAATACATTTTCTTTTATAATAAAGAATGATAATATAGCTTTATAATATGAATTGTATTTCTTTTGTTATTTCTATACAAATATACAATAAAAATATTTTTGATGAATAAAATGCAATAAAAATAATAGTTGTAATAAAAATATAATGAATTTCATCTCTTATGCCTATTTTTCAACTAATAATAGTAATAATAAAAAAAAATCTTATATTTTTCTATGGATAATAAGTAGAAATAAGAAAAAAATATATAGTGAATAGTATAATAAATGAAATAGAATATTAATAATGATTTCTTTTTAGCTATTATGGATTTTAAAATAAAAAAATAATAATAATAAAGAAATAATAATAATAAATAATATAATTAGCTATCTTTTGATTTGTAGATAATTCCTACATAATGAATAATAGAATATAATAATAAAATCCTATTACTTTGGTTATTATAAACATTTTAAAAATACAAATAAAAATCATAGCCATTTTATTTTCTATTATTTTTTTTTTTTTGTAAGTGATTTTCTACAAAATAAATAGAGTTTAGAAATAATAAAAATAAAATTCTACTATTTTAGCTATTATAAAAATCCCAAAAATATAAATAAAATTCTAGCTAACCCCTTTCTTCCTATTATTTTGTAAATAATATTTTCTACATAGATAAATAGAGTTTAAAAATAAAAATAATAATAATAATAATAATAATAATAATAAATAAATACATCTTTATAATAAAAATAATAATGGAAGATATTATATAATAGACTTTGTGCATTTTAGAAATGAATGAATATGCTTACATAAGGAGTGTAGAGCTACATAAGAATATTTGCACACATGATATAATCTTTAGAGCGATTAGTCGAGACGAGAACATCTTGACAGAGGATAAATAAGGATGCAATGACAACACGAAAAGATGCGTTGAGACAGGAACATCTTGACGTAAGATGATTAAGGCTTTGATAGCAATATGAAGAAGATACGTTGAGACAAGAACATCTTGACGTGAGATGATTAAGGCTTTGATAGCAACATGAGAAGATACGTTGAGACAAGAACATCTCGACACTTGATGAAGAATAATAAGATACGTTGAGACAAGAACATCTTGACGTAGAATGATTAAGGCTTCGATAGCAGCATGAAGAGATATGTCGAGACAGGAACATCTTGACGCTTAATGAAGAATAACCAGAGTTGCGACATCAACATGGAGATACATGTCGACTCTGAGGAGGAAGAACATTACGATGTCCTAGATAGGTGACATCTTAATGACTCACTGCCATGAGCAAGTAACTCATGATTGAATACGCTCACACAAGGGGTGTAGGGCAATATAGTAATTTTGCACAAGTAATGCAACATATAGAATGATTAGTCGAGACAAGAACATCTTGACGCTCGTTGAAGAATGACCAAAGCTACGACATCAGCATGGAGAGATATGTCGACTTTGAAGAAGAAGAACATTACGATGTCCGAGCGAAGTGACATCTTAATGACTCGGTGTCATGAACAAGTAATTCATGACCATTTGAGCTAGCAAGATTGAACTCATCCATCGATGAGTTTGTCTCCGGTTCATTTCCGAGATTGTGAGATTGAATCGGTCGTAGGTAGATTCATCCACAAAATGCAGTGAATGTGAACCGTCTTGTAGGTAGGTTCCTTCACTAACACATGCCTCAATGTTGAACCGGCTCGGCGCTTCGGGTTTGACATTGCGTGCGTTGTGTTTCCTAGGTTTATGAATCGGCTTAGTGCTTCGAATTCATGATCTAGAAGATCGGTGAGAAGAAACACGTGGGCCATATCCACCCTTCTCCCGATTCACCAACCTCAAGATCAACCAAACTCGCCGCTTCGAGTTGTATTTTGTGTGATTGGTTGTTGACTAGTTAAGATTGAACCGATCTGTTTGTAGGTTTATCTTCTAGATCAACGGAGGTCGAGTCGTTCGTATGTAGACTCACCTCAAGCCCTCTAAAGAGATTAACACGGTCCGTAGGTAAGGTTACATCTCGAGGTGGCATAGATCGAACCGATCTGTTTGTAGGTTCGTCTTCCATAGGACAAAACCGATCTGTTTGTAGGTTTGTCTTCCATAGATTGAACCGATCTGTTTGTAGGTTCATCTTCCGTAGACCCTTTTAATTTATAAAAAGTTAATATTATTATGCAAGAAAACTACATGTGAATGGCCACAGCAAATTTATTTTTATTTAAAAAATATTTAACTAATAGTCTAGGACTATTGACACCATCTAGGTACATTTCTTGGGAAGAGGACGTGCGAAGCCGCAAGTTTGTTGGAAAAATAGGACAACACAGATTACATAGCTAGGGCTGTACAAAATAGTTCAGGCTCGTAGCTCTTGATTCGGGCTCAGCTCGATTCGAACTAATCTGACTCGAGCTGATCTGGCTCGACTGAAAAACGAGTTGATCCCGAGTTCATGCCAACTCGCTCGTCAGCTCGCTCATATATCATCTATATATAAAAAAATATTTCCGACGCTCAGCCGACTCTAACCCTAAATTTTATTTCACGAATCCGCCTCTCTCTCTCTCTCTCTCCTCTACTATTCTTTCCTCTCTGAACTCGTGATTGTTCTAGTCCAACGATTCCACTCGCCCTCGCCAGCGATTCATCTAAGACAGTCGCCACTCGCCACTCTCTGCACCAGATCGTGACTCCTCTAATCCGATTTCGATCGGCACCTCTGAGGCTCTGACCTCTCGGACTCTCTCTCACCTGATCGCAACAGTCACCACTCACCGATCGCAGACTTTCGATTGTGCTTCTCCAACTACATTGTGATAGCTCTCTTTCTATCTTTCCTGACAGTAACAAACTTCTCCGACTATGTGTAGTCTGTGCTTTTCCGAAACAACCTTCGAGACTACACTGATCTTTTTGTTTTACTGGTAAAGTATAAAATTATTCTGAGACTACCCTGATTTTTCTCATTTACTATTTCTCCGACTGTTGCTTTATCTGATGTCATGTAGTTCTTTATTTTTCTACTATTTTTATTCTACTAGTTTAATTTCTCTCAATTACATGCATAATATTTTAACCTAGTAGTTTGGTTATTTTATTTATTTAGGTATAATGTCTTCCCCAGTAGAATCTGATGAATTAGACAAGATAATTGAAGTCGAAGATGAAACAACTAGTTCTGGCTTAGATGAGGCAGTAGCGGCAGAACAAATGTAGATGAGGTAGCGGTTGTAGATGAGGTAGCAACTGTTGAGGATAATCCTATTGTCAGACTTGTCACCTCCAAAGGTAAACATAAAACCTCTGGGGTTTGGCAATATTTTACACAGTTGGAGGTAGAGAACAAAAAGGGGCAGATGGTGATAATGAACCAATGCAACTATTGTGAGAAAAAAATAAGGTGGTAATAGATGGTTCAACATCAACTTTACAACGTCACCTTCAGGTTTGCCCGTACTTTAAAAGGTCAAAAGGGAAGACTCAAGGTCTTATCAGATTTGAGTCATGTGAGAGTGGTAATATAAATGAACTTAACACAACTAGAGGTTACGATCAAATGAAGTGTAGAGAAATAATAGCAAAAATGATCATAGCTCATGAGTTGCCCTTTGCATTTGTTGAGTATATCCTAGTGCAATATCTTAATGAAGTACAACAATCATTTTTATCAAAGAGTGAGTAGAACAACGATAAAAAAATGATTGCATAAAAGTATTTGAAACAGAAAAAGATAAGATAAGAAAAATATTCAAGGGAGTTGATAGGATCTCACTCACAAGTGATTGTTGGACTTCAAACCAAATCATAGGGTATATGTGCTTGACAGCACACTATATTGATTCTTATTGGAAATTACAAAAGCGTATTATTGGTTTCAATGAGCTTGCACCACCCCATAGCGGTGAGGGAATAGCGGATGGTATCTTAGATATTCTTATAAAATGGGGTATTCAAGATAAAATCGGGGCAATTACACTAGATAATGCATCCAATAATGATAGGGCAGCGTCACTTTTAAAATATGATTTGCAAGAGAGGGGCAAGTTGCATTTTGAGGGGATATTTTTTCATGTGAGGTGTTTTACTCATATTCTGAATTTGGTCGTGCAAGACGATCTTAGTAAGATTGAGTCATTTATTTGAAAAATTAGAGAAGTCGTTAAGTATCTTAGAAAGTCTCCGGCTCGCCTTTTAAAATTTGATGAAATAGCAATGCGTTTAGGTATCCAAACGAATCGATCATTATGCACCGATGTGAAAACAAGATGCCTTTAGAACATTCGACCCTAACTTTAAATGGCAGCCCACATATGGGGAGTGGGCAAGAGCCTTAAAGGTGTGTAAATTACTTGAAGTTTTCTTAGATGCCACCAACCTTTTCTCGGGGATAATATACCCAACAATAAATTTATTTCTTGTGAAAGTTTATAAGGTCAAAAAGGTGATAAGTGAGGCTTATTTGTCGGATGATATTTTTTTTGAAAACTATAAGTATACCCATGTGGGAAAATTTTGAGAAATATTGGGATGAGATTGGGATTGTTATGTCAATTGTTTCCATACTAGATCCTAGATTTAAATTGATGTCGGTGGATTTTACTTTTAAGAGAATGTACTCAGCTAAAGAAGTGGGTAGTCGAATTAAAGAAGTGACCAAAATTTTGAAATCCCTGTATGATAAGTATTCGAAAGATCATAGGGCTAAGGCTAGTAGGGCTGCTATTTGTAGCATAACAGTCGCTGCCCCTGCTGTCGGCAAGGAGAGATGATGATTTTTAATTCTTGTGCATTTCTTTTACAAACATTAGAGGTGAATGAACTTGTGCATTTGTTTTATTATTTAATTCTTCTAAATGTCATATTAATGATTATTTTTTTCCAGCAATCCGCAAAAGAAGAGGAGGACTTGGACATTCAAATTCCAATGAGTAATTTAGTTGTTAATTGAATGAAAAGTAAATTATCTAATATATAAAATTTAATTTGGGATGTTGTTATGTGAAAGTGTTGCCTTGTTCCTGATCATAGAGCTTTGGCAATTTAGGTATGGCAGAGATCACAATCAATAGTTGTCTCTTCTATAGCTCAGACCTTGGGCTAGTTGTTGTTGTAGCTCCTCATTTAGGCGGGTTGGATTGAATGGTTAATGACGAAGGCTTGTTGACTAGGAAAATGCATCTCTATAAACAATTTTTATTTATCTAAAGTGTGTTTATATTATCTGAAGTGTGATGTGTTATTTTATTATTTTGGGTGCAGCAGAGTGTTGTTCTAGTATGGTTATGGTACTGATATGACGACATAGTGCATGTTCCAGGCTTTAAAATTTGTAGTTTGAATTGTGAATTTGGTTCTGGTATTGTTGCTTCTGATACTGTATTAAGAATTTAGTTCCGATTGTTAGCGACTTAGTGTATTTGTTTTTCTTGATGATTTGAAGTTTTGAACTATGTATTACTTAATATGTTGTATTTGTTTGAAGTTCTAGTATGTATTAATTAATATGTTGTTGTATTTGTTTGAATTTCTAGTATTGTATTATTCATTGATTACTTTTTTGTAGTTTGTAGATTTTGAACTGCTATTTTTTTGAACGGATATGTTGTAGTAATTTGAACTGATGTGTTGTAAGTTGTGAATTTGTAGTTGCTGAATTAGTGATTTTTGGTTGCTAATTTAATAATTTGAACTGTTATGTTATAATTTGTGAATTTGTAGTTGTAATTTGAACTATTTTAGTAATTTGAAATGTTGAGTTCAATGAGCTGCTATAGTAATAAATTTCTTACAAAGTTGCAGCCCATAAATTATTTAAATGAGCCAAATATCCGAGCCATGAGCAGTGAGTTCGAGCCAAGATTTTGGCTCGGATGTTACTCAACTCGCTCGAGTCGCTCGAGTACGTGAGTGAGTCCGAGTTAGCTCACTCGCTCGTGGCTCGCTCATTTGCAGCCTATACACAACTAGTTAAATCTCACCGGGATGCACAATATCAAGTAATAGTCTCCTCACATCTGGAAAAGTGGACCACCTAGCAAACAACTAATAGTCTAAGTAGTATTTTCACACCTATCAAGTGCACTCTCTCTTCTCACATGGATTATTCGTGAATAAATCGTGAACCTTATTATATGATGCTGATGCCTAAAAATATGGACGACACAGTTGACTACATGGTGACGTTCACTCAAAACCTGTGTCATGAACTGACAAAGAGTAAGGCTGAGCTATCAGAAGAGGAATCGGCGCAAGAACAATGATTTAGGCTGGGAGCCGTTGGTGATTCAAATGTAAAATATGGCAAGGCTTCTATGAATGAAGCAACAGGCCTTAATCCACAATCTGTAGAGAACGGCCCAATAGATGAGAAGGCACGGGAAGTTCATTGAAGTGGAATGATCAGGAGGAGGGTTCCAGGAGGTGATTTAAGTGGATAGCAACACAATGTAGCCACAGAAGATCAAGAGAGCCACAAATAGGAATAATCAGAGAAGCTGTTGAAAAGGAGTTAGCTGTCTGGACTCTCAAAATTGTTTTACTATATTACATTCACTTTTTACTGTATTACTGATGTAATTTTTTCAGATTTTTTATTTGTTTTAGTAAATAAAAAAATATAGGGAACCGATAAGATTAATCATTTTTTAGTCTTACTAGCTTGGATCGAATTTGAAACTCAATCCCAGATTTTTTTTTTACATTTGTGTGTTATATTAAAAACAAAACACGACAGTCAAGTAAATTAGTCTAAATATTATAACAAGAATTAAAATAAAATTTTACAAAGCCAAATATAAACACGATTAATATGTTATTCTAAAATAGTGTCAAATAAATTAAAATATTACAACAACAATTAAAATCCAATTGCTCTGATAAATATAACAATAAAACATAAACACGTTCTTAATCTAAATCATATTTTGTTGGAATGAGCTCGACCTCGAGTTGGTAGTCTGTTGATACGACCCTCCATTTCATCTATAACAATTGGAATATGTATCTTTCTTCTCTTTCCTTTGTTGATTTTTGCTAGATCTGGCATAATGATCGGACCGTTGTACATTGGCAATCTCGTTTATTGCCATAACTATGTCAATGACCAGACCATGTGTTAATGTAGTACTAGATGGTATAATATGGACTAACGTAATGAGTGTAATCCAGTCTTCTGAATGAACAAACGACAAACAAGTGGTCGCATGGGATGCCGGTCAATTACGGTTTCTGACACCAATAATTATCAATTCCCGTCATCGCTAATTCAACCTCATATTTTATTTCACCCCTTTATCCCTATTATTTCAAATAAAAATTACAAATTATTATTTAAATTTTAAATTGAAATAAAATTATATAAGTATAGAATATTACCGTCTCGATAAGTCCATTTCTGTTATAAACATCGTAGTTGTTGATACCCCAATCTAGTGGTATGATATCATAAGTTCTTCTCTTATCACCATGATATTTTATCAGTTCGGTAACCTTTTGGAAGAACACCAGACCTTGGGCTTCCTAAGCCACTATAAATTTCTCGACAATTATAGAACAACTCAATATATTTATGCCACGTATTCTCGACGAACATGAAAATCATCGATTTTCAATTTCAATTTTGATTTTGTACTGAATTGCTAACCGACACCAAATTGTTCATCAATTCTATGTGATTTGCGAAAATAAGGGTCGTCTGCATACGGTATCGACATATTATCAGCAAATTATGCACACGGATGCTTCATTCCTCGATTGATGAAAAGAACAAACATTTGCCACTCCTTAACTATTTATTCCACATCTATCGCATCCTCAATTTCATCCATATTTATATCTATTGCATCATGAATGTCATCTTTTCGACATCCAGGTGTCACTCTTCTTTTCCTCATCCTCATCCACATCCACATTTTGTATCGAAACACGGGATTGTCACTGCTCTCGAGCTCGGGAGTGGGTTCTCTCCCCATCATGACTAGGTTACTACTTTCATAAATATTAGTCGGATCATAATAATTAGAACTGAATATTAGTTGAGATTCAACTACTAGTTTCAGTATTTTATATCCGGGTAATTAGTGCGGAGCTGTTGTTTTAATCATTCCCCAAATTTTCATCGAAATAACCCCAAATAAGCTATAAAAAAACCACTCGAACCTGCTGGGGCAGTGTTGATCCATGCACTAATGCTGATATTGAATTGGCTAGGGAGCAGTTCTAAACCAGCATGAATCTGCCTCTTCAAGTCACGAAGATTGATTGTCTCGTCGGCATAAAATGTGCATGCAGCAAGAATGTCGTAACCCACGCCGGTTGAAGTGTTCAGGATTTGACTTCCGTGATACACATTGATCAGCAACATTTTTGTCTCTATGGTATAAACAATAAACTCTATTGTTAGTGTATTTAATTTTACAATAAAAATTAATAGTCCAAATAGGAAAAAAAAACCTTACAATGTTGATGAGACAAGAGTGGTGAATACAGATCGGTTATGGATCTGTCGAAAAATAAATTTTCAGTTGGAAACTCTTGCAACGGTAATAATGGTGATTTTGAAGAAATAGTTGGATGAAGGAAGATGGAGGAGAACGGTGTTGTGTGTGCTATATAATAGTAGAAAATTAGGACTGAGTTTAAAACTTGATCCCGATATCTGGACCGAGTTTAAAACTCAGCCTCAGCTTTCTGTAATTTTCAAATACCCATAAACATAAAAAAAAAATGGGACCGAGTTTTAAACTCGGTCCAGACCAGTAAAACTAAAAAATGGATAATCTTACTAGTTCCCTATTTTTTTTATTTACTAAAAGAAAAAAAAAATCTGGTAATTTTCGATTGCTAGTAATAGACAGTGTAGGCCTGCTTAGTGTTTTGTCGATTGAATGATTCTCAAAACTCTATGAACTCTTATCCTGTATCGTTTGTTATTCAATAATCAGCACTTATACCCAAAATCTCTTCTGTTCATCTTATCTTTTCTTCTCAATTATCTTAATATCCTTGTTACTGATCCAATTCGGGTCATAACAACCTTCAAGCATAAGCCCGAAAGATATTAGCCGCAATCAAACATCAATGATCAATGTCACGACAGGGAATACCATATTCATTAGTCTAAAACCAAAAAAATAATTCATTGTTTAAATGATTCTCTTCATTTTATTTGGGATCTCATTGATACTATAGTGATCATTAACTGAAAATTAATTGATAGCATAAGGCGTAAGCTATTAAATTATGATATCGACTATGGTGAGACTTTTGTTTCAGTAGCAAAGATGAATATTGTAAGAATGTTGGTGTCATGTGTTGTTAACTTTAACTGACCGCTACACTAGTTAGATGTCAATAGTACCTTTTACATGGAAATCTCAAGGAGGAGGTGTATCTAGAGGTCCCATTGGGATTTATCATGCCACAATCAACTGGGAAAGAGTGCAAATTGAAGAAGTCATTGTATGGATTAAAATAGTCTCCGAGAGCATGATATGATAGATTTAGAATGATTATGTGGTATGGGATGCAAGTAGTGTAGTGAGGATCACACTTTATTTTACAAGCATTTCGGATGTTGCATCACAATTCTTGCAGTCTATGTTGATGATATTGTGATTACCGAAGACGATGAGGAGGAGGTCCTGTAGTTTAAAAGGAGGCTTGGAGAGAAGTTTGAGGTTAAGGATTTGGGACAGTTAAATTACTTTTTCGGAATTGAAATTATAAGGTCAATAAATAACATAATACTATCACAACGGAAGTATGCTCTAGATCTTCTCTCAGAAACAGAGATGTTAGGTTGTAGGGTTGTTAGTACACCAACTGAACAAAATCATAAGTTATGTGCTGACGCAGGGTGGACAAGGAGCAATATTAGAAATTAGTAGGTTGACTAATTTATCTGTGTCACACTAGATCTGATATTGCTCATATTGTAAATGTGATGAGTAGTACATGTATGATCTATGGGATAACACATGAAATTTATTTGTAGGATCCTCAAGTATATCAAGGGAAGTCTAAAAAGGGGCTATGGTTTAAGAGTAATGAACACTTGAGAATTGAAGAATATTGTAATATTGATTGGGCTGGTTGTGTGGATGATCGCAGGTCTACGACTGGTTATTGTATACGTGTTGGAGGCAAAATTGTAGATTAGAGGAGCAAGAAGCAATACATGGTTGCCAAATCTTCAGCTGAGCCGAGTAGAGGGCTATAGCATTGAGTATGTATAAGATGATGTGGGTGAAAAGTTTCTTATCTGAGTTGTGTTTGTTCAAAGGAAAACCATTACAATTGTGGTGTGACAATAAATCTTCAATCAACATTGCAAACAATCCAGTCCAGCATGATTGCATCAAGCACGTGAAGATTGATCGGTATTTCATCAATGAGCAATTGAATTTCGGAGTTTTAAATTTGAACTATGTAAAATCTGAAAAGTAATTAGCAGATTGTTTGACAAAAGAGTTGGATTCTAGAGAGTATGAAATTTTTTGTTATATTTTCTGTAACAAGATGGGAATAATTTATATCGTCCATCTTAAGGGAGAGTGTTGAATATAGAAAATACTAATTAGTATTAATTAGAGAAATTAATTAGTGATTCTCTATATAAATAATTTTCTATTTATAATTTTATCATAGTTAATATATAAAGGGACAACCTCTTAAAAGACTAACTCTAATTTCAGCCAAAATTATCTCGTCGCTTATTAACATAAAGTATATTGATATTGTTTTACATGTGTGGATAATGTTCAGTATGAAGATTTCTTTTAAATAATTGAACTGCAATCTAAGGTACGTATAATAGTCTAAAACTGTATTGCTACTGGTACCTTACAAAAGGCTACAGTGGTTACTTTTCCTTCATACCAGTATCAAGATTTGTGAATGATACATAGGATTGATTTCTTTTCATCTTGCCTAGACTGAGATAGGAAGTAACAAGTTCTGGTATGAAGGACTTTAACATGGGAATGAAGAGTTCAAGCGGTTATTTTTTTTTCATATAATTAGGCATTATAATGTGTTTGCATTTCCATTTAAAGAAGACAGGATCAGATGCTTCTTTTTCTCAATTAAATTTGCAAAGACCTCTAATTACTTGCAGACAAATAAATTTTGTTTGATTGAAAAGAAAGCACGAATATGTGTAAAAAATTTTAGAGTTTTAATTATCTTTCTGGATTTTTTTTTATCAAAATGATCTTTCTAGAATTTAAATTGGATCTCAAGTAAAGATGTGTTAGTTTAGCATCGGTACGTATATTCCAGCTCGATGCATATTATCTTTCATGTTGATTTTGTATATGTATTTTCTTTTTGCAAAAATAGCAATATATGTTACCTGTTTTATAGTGGAACACAAATGATAATCTAGTGTTTCCTGGAGAGAAATACCCCTGAACCCCTTGTACACCAGCATCAACGACCAACACTCCAGATGCATGGTTATAAACTTATAATAACAGTACTCACAAAATAAGAAAAACTAACTTTGTCTAAACAAAACTAGTAATTCAGATAATACAACCATCACAGAATTAAAGCTAGACCATGGCTAGCGTAAAAGATGTTTAGTATGAAAGCATTTTGACAATTGGGTCCCCAAACATTCCAAATTATGCTGTCACTGGACAAGGCTCCAAGCATCCACTTCTGAGTTCTGATGCCACAAAGGCAATAAGGGGATGATTTGCAATAAGGGGATCCGAGCCATATCTCTACACCTCTCTGCATTTTCTATGAATTTTCCCATCTTCCTTCCAGATACCTGTCCAAAAACGAAAGGAAAAAGTTAGTGCAACTGTTTTCCTAACAGAATTAATAATTACAACGACCGATAACATTTGCAAAGCATAATGAATTTCATTCTTTTCTTTCCATACTATCCAACAAAATGCACTACTAAGTACTAACTAAAAATTGTTTCAAATTCTATCAATCATCATACGTAATTGTACAACAAACTCGATCTGAAATACTTTTCAAAGAGGTCCAGTTTTTAAAATGAATTTGGCTCTCAGCCCTTTAAAACCATTCAATTTGAATAAAAGGGCATTTGATTAGGAATAAATATCAGTTCCTTGCATGTGACCAAATTTACATTTTTTTTGTTATGCTCCCTGTCTTCTCTTACTAAACATTTTTGAGTTTTTTTTTTTGCACCTGCTACGTAATATTTTTGTTTTAGGTGGAATTTTCAGTTGCTACTTGCTACCACATGCAAGCGTGCTGAATTTGAAACACTTCGAAAATCCAAGTTTTCATAAAAGGACTTAAACTAACATAAATCGATCTTATATATTATAATTTCTAGTTAATGATACTAGAAGCTACATATCAATGGTGAGCATTATGAATACAACTTTACCATGCATGCCATATATTACAGTGATTTTTGAAATTAATTATCTAAATAATTTTAATTTTAATAATAAGAGTGATTAAATTAAAATTTTAAAAATATAAATGGCAGCGCGCCGCTAATAGTAGCGCGTTGTGAAGACGTCACTGTTAGTGGTGTCTTTTTCTTTCACTTTTCAGTTATTAAAAAAAAACATCAGCACCAATGGGAGTGGCATCCTCCTACTGGACGCTGGAAAAGAGGAAATGCAAAGGGGAGGTTAATCTTTGAATGAGCGTCGTAAATTTAAAAAAAAAAAATGAAAGATGTCATTGGAAGTCGCATTTTTGTATAAACGCGTCATTGGAAGTGCCGTGTTTACAAAGCGTCACTGTCAATGGCGCGCTGCCATTCGTATTTTTAAAATTTTAATTTAATCACTCTTATTGTTAAAATTAGGATTTTTTAAACAATTAATTTAAAAATCGCCTCATAAATTATCTAAATGTTGTACTGCACTTGAACTTAATTAACAAACATTAACGTAAAACTCAATTGAGGTTTATCTGTTAATCCTCACGATGAAATTTTCAGAATTCAAGTACATACGAAGATGTTTCAAAAGGATGAATACATATCCATCAAGAAACAATTGCTTTACATATCTACATAATTATAAAAAACGAAATCAGTCTTTTGAGTTCATAAACATGACCGAAAATTTACTGAAGGCTAAGACAAAAGTTTCTCCTTCAACAGACACTTCCATAGATGAGTCTATAAATCTTGACCCCATGAACAACGCGCAATTTGTCTTGTCAAAAGTTTGTCTGTTGCTCGCCATACTTGTGTAATTTCTCAATCAATGTTCTTCAGGGGACTATCTCTGAGCCTGACCTGCCAACTAGTGACATACCTCTCCACCTTGGCCAACATTTTCTTCATCTTCATCAATTGAGATATTTCTTCTTTCCCCTTCTCGGCGCGCACCTTACTCAGCATATCAATACATGATTCCATCTCCAGTGCCAACCGTCTGTTAAGATCCAATCCCTCCTTCAGAGTCCCTAAGATAGCATTGTACTCCTCCCTGGCCTTCTCTATTCGTTGCATTAACTCCTTGTTTCTCTCCACTAACTCCTCCGTCAGACCCTCCACTTTACCCTGATCTGATAGCTTGTTATAGAGTCGCTGATTCAGTGCTGACAGATACTTAACAGTCTCATTCGCCTCCTCCAGCTGGCCCACTCTCCAATGGAGCTCTCTGGCAACTGATTCAGTGTCTTTATAAATAGTCTTGCACACCTTCTCTGCACTGTCACGTGCCACCAACACAGACGCCAGCTTGCGTTTTAGCTGGTTGTTCTCTTGTGCAATGGCATCATAGTTACTAGAGATCATTTCTGAAGCGGTGTGTTTTCTGGCACAGATAAAGGAGGAGGTACCCTTCGCGGCTTTGGAGAAATAGGAGGAGTCATGATTTTATGAGGGTGTGAGGAGGGTGAACTTGGAGGAGTCATCAAGAAGAGGTTCTGCGTCTTTCTTCTGTGTTCTTTAGGAGGAGAAGGGTTTCGATGTCTATTAGTTGGTACATTCACGGGAGGAGTGACTGAGGCAGCAGAGGAAGCAGTTGCAATGCTCGATGAGCAGCGACGCAACTCAGCTGTTTGAGATTTTTTCTTTTCTGAGACATTGGATTCAAGGAGGCGAGATTTGATATCATCGACGATGTTCAGCATGGCCTCCAAGCGTGCATCTCTCAAGTGCTCATCGGCCTTGGTTATGTTCGCTTGTTCATGGACAAACTTGTATAGGAGTTTGATGTTTGTTACAACACCTGGAGGAAGAGAATTGCAACATATTAATTATAAAGTTGTGCTACTAATTTATAAATCTTGAATTATACTTATGAAGAAAAAGTTCTCTTAATTTATTTCTAATGGACATTTTGTCCGACTTGTAAAAAGGAAATGAAAAAGAGAGGTGTTAAAAGAATCTCAACAAGTCCGCCAACCAGATCAATTCATTATATATGTTATCATGCATTTTTGTTCATATATAGCAACATCTCATAAATTTAAATTTGTAAATGATTCACACTTGACAAAAAGCAATCAATAAAAGAAAAACAAAAAGAATGCCTCCCAAAAAGAAATAACTGCTCTCAGAATAATAATCCACCTGCAATTCACATATTGATTCCTTCATCCTACAAAGTATAAGAAGTAGGATAAAAATTCAAATTTATCATATGTTACCCCTAATGATTGACAAAGAAAGTTGTACAGTATAACCTATATGCACAATGTAAGAATAAGTAACAAATGCCCCTCGCCATTTAACATCAAAAATCAATGGACACAAAAAGGACTTCTTCCTGAGTCACCACCTAATTTAATTAAGATTATGTCCTGTAATCTTCAATATTATTTGTTTGATTTTACCTTCAAGTTGGACATTTCTCTTCCTCATTGTCATGGCAGGGAGTTGCTCAGGAGGATTCCTAAACAAAAACGCCCAAGGATTCATTCTCTCCAGCATGACTTCAATTGGAAATCCTAACAAGAAAGAAAGGGAAAAAATCCCCAAAGATGACAAAATTTTAAGAAAAATAAGATGGTGCTCTCCTTCTTCCCTTTTGCCTTTAAAATCTCTTTCTTTCTTTTTAATTTTGAAAGGTAATTTCAACCCCTGTTTCTCTTAATTCGAAGTGTTAGTTACTTTTTTTTTTTCAGAAAAGTTCCTTTTATTAGCTCACTTGCAAAAAGAATAGCCACCAAGATACCAAAGGCTAAAAATAGGTTGGTAATTTCGCTGTATTTCTCGTCATGTTTTTTTTTCTCTAGCAGATCGTTACATGAAATTCTACATTGTAAACCCAATAACACAGTTGTACCAGAGTGGCGCAGTTGAGTTCTGATAGATGCACATCATAATGGTACAATGATGCTTTTTTTCATTTGAAAGATGAGGATAAAAGTCCTCAAATTTCATCGCACAGAATGATCACAAAGTTGTGATCTGTTGACAGTAAGAATTAAGAAAAAGAAAGTGAAAAAAAAAAGTACAACAATCAAAAGCGGAAACCAAATTCTAAGCTCCTGCGTTAAATATTTTCATCAAAATTTTAAGTTTCTTTTTGAGTCGAAAACTCTCTGCCAAGCGTCTCTTCGCCTTCACAGGCCCTATGGTCTAGTTTAACACTCAAGGGCCTCAAAGTTTCGTAACCATCTTAGGATAGATGAGAGTAAACTTTTGAGTTTTTTTCAGAGTTATTGAATGATTTTGAGAGATATTTCAAAGAGAAATTTAGAGAAAAAAAGAAGAAGAAATACTCGGTTGTTATTGTTATATCTATTTTCTTTTTTTTTTTCTATAGTTTCATTCATGATTTTTATGATATATATTTATTTTGTATTTGTTTGTATACTTATGAGAGATTAGATTCATCTCTAAAGATAGAGATTGTGATTGTAGTACTTAAAACTATTCGTAATTTGACTTTTATTGAAGTTTTCTGATTGTTTATTTAAATTTATTATTATATTATATGTTAGATGATTTAAACTTACTCCTATAACATATGAATTTAGATATTAGAATATAAGATCGATCAAGTATATGCTGGAAACTCCATACCTAAAAGAACGACACTAAGTTAGAGATCAAGTGCATAATCGGTGAAGTCAATGACCTAATCAGATATTTTCCGTTGTAATTGAGTATTTATAAGAATTACTTAACCATAAATTTTATTAATTATTTAAGTATAACTGAGACTTAAAGAGTGCATCTTAAATTTAGATTGTTAAGGCAAAGTATCTAGTCGTGATATCTAAAATAGTCTAGAGTACATTTGTGACCCACGACCAATGATTGTCATAAATATTTTTGAGTAGAGAGCTATGCATACATATTCAATTAATTAAATTTGTTCTTAATTCTTCATTGCACTAGTGGAGAGGAAAAGCCATGGACCCGTAGACCTTTGCTATTAAATTTGACCCTTACACGTTATTTACTTATTTGTTTATTTAGTTTAATCTCGCGGATGTAAATAAATATGATATTTTTTTCATCAGCTTAACAGATACAAATAAATTCCCTCCAGTTGGCGCTGAAAAACCAAAAAATTCCCTCCAGTTGTCGCGAATTCGATAAGGTAACATGTTAGGTTAATATGAATCATTGGATACAGCTGAAGATGGATCTGCACCCTTAATTCTAGGTTTAAACCTTTTAACTCACTCACCCATCCCATTTTTCTGATTTTTCTCTCTCTCATCGTTCTCTCCAAGGTTATTAGCGACGCCGTTTCCATCGCTCTCTTTACTCTCCAGTGACGCCAGAGAGGGGCGAAATGCGGAGGGGTGTTGGTGAGGAAGAGAAATGCAAGAGTGCGGCAGTGGGGGAGGCGAAGGGAGGTGGCGGAGGAGGAGGAGGAGGAGTTGGAGGAGAGGATGGCGCGGCGGAAGAGGGCGAGGTCGGAGGTCTCGTCGGAGGCGGGGATGGAGGATAGGGTTTTGGGAGGGAGGAGGCGGAGGGGGGGGCGAGAGGCGGAGGTCGGAGGTCTCACTTCGTGTTCCCAGAGATCCAGGCCGGAGAGGGGTTACTGATTGTTACTGATTGTTGCAGAATGCTCTTTTTTAGTTATTTATTACTGATTGTTGCAGAAAATGAGTTGCATTATCTGTTTCTAAACTCATTCTAGTACTTTTCTATTTATGTGGATGTCCTTATGCAGGTCACATGGGGAGGGACAACAATGATAGAAGCTGAGAGGCTACTACTAATGTCTGCACTAGCAGACCATGCTAACCAGCGTTTTGTTATGCTTTCTGACAGGTTATCACTTACCACTCATACTTCTCATTCTGAGATTGCAATATTTGTTATCTTTTTCTATTTATGTATTCATTTGACTATTGATTATTTAATTTCTGTAATTAATGTTTACTTTGCTGATGCTTTTATCACTTATTTTTCAGTTGTGCCTCAACCACAATATTTTTTTCATGCACCAAAAGAGAAAATTGTACAGATATCCTAACTTTATGGTATCTTAATTGGCGTCAATCTTCAGAGTTGAATGTTGGAAATTTTAAGAGTTGAATGTTGAAAATTTTGGAATGTTAGAATGAATTTATGCATGTTGAATGTTGATGTGAATATTTTGAGAAATTTTGTTATTAATATCAGATCTTTTTGGTTTAAATCATGGTATAAATGTTGGGATTTTGAGAAATCTTGATATGAATGGTGGGTTCATCGCTTTGAAAGATGCAAATAAAGGAAGATACCATCATATTAACGGATGTAATAATGAAAGACATCATCTGTTATTAGATGCAAATAAAAGAAAATATCATCATATTAATATATGCTAATATTAATAATTACATCAGTATTATGCCTGTAAAAAACTAATATTTGCTTCATGGAACAAATGGAAATGACAGTGAATCTTGCATCTGTCTTTCCTGATATAATAAAATACGATGCAAATAAAAAATCGATGCAATTGATTATCACCATCAAGCGTATTTACATTCGCGCTTTGCATCACTTTCGGATGCTAAAGACAATTCAAATTAGTTTACAAATCAACCAAAAATTAATTGTCTAGCTTAGTGTATCTCTGAGAACTGTCACTTGTGTTTGTCCTTGTGAATTTGATGTCCCATTTACAACTTGACAAAATCGTACTTACGATCAATTAGATTTAAATTAAAATATTTATTAGCATATTATAGAAACACATTAGTAACTTATTGAGGAGGAGGGCTTCAATCTTGCAATCTAAGGACAAAGAAAACAACACTAGGAGCGGCACATAGAAAGGGGTCACCACAAGATATAGTCAACATGGGTATCAAAAGATGAAGCGAAAAACACAAATTCTCATGGTGAATTTCATTTTTCTGCAAAACAGCTGAGCTCGTCGAAGAAGCTCAGCACGAAGACACGAGAAAAATTAGAGAAGGGAGGGAGAGAGGAGTTTTGAACTCCGAAATTCATAATTGTTGCAGGAAAAGAAAAGAGAGAGAAATGTGTTTATGTGTGATATATATCAGTGAGATGCATACTCTATTACATAACTTTTATGTAGCGAAAGCGATAAAACTTAATTATAATTTTTAGGATAAGATTATGCAAAGTTACCACATAAAATAAACTGTATGATTTTTTACACCTATATCAATGAAACTAATACTCAAAACGGAATAATGGATGCAAAAAAAATTGAAGGAAATAAAATTCAGAGCCTATTCGGTGAAGCAAAATTTTCCGGGAAAAAATATTTATGTATGGAATTCAAATTAGCGATATTCAAAAACCCATTGGAAAAGAGTACCATCAGAGATTTTTAATAATTATGAAATAAATTATAATTTTAATAATAAATATTAGTTAATCAAAATTTTAATAGCATATATGATAGTATGTAGGTGGGTGTATGTTTACAACGCTAGTATCACTGGGGTTGTATCAACAGAAATGTCAGTATCAATAAAAAAAAAAGTCAGTATCACTAATGTCTTGCAACCTATCATGCAGATTGCAAGACACTGACGACCTCTTTGAGAACAGTGGATTGATAGATTTGACACGACATAGAAATAATAGATCTCTAATCAAAGGAACTCTCTACGAGGCAAACAAGCTATAAGCTATGGATCTATTTTTTAAGTTTGGTGGAAAGACGTCAGTATCATTAACGTCTTTCAAAATGAAAAAAAACTTAGTTCTACTAAATTTTTTGAAAGTGAAAAAATGCTAGTCCCATTGGTGCATTGTAAACACGCATTCCACCTAAAAGTTATCATAAGTATTATCAAAATTTTAATTAGTTAATATTTATTACTAAAATTATAATTTATTTCATAATTATTAAAAACACCGCGGAAATGTTATGGTCATCAAATTACATACTTGTTCGGCGTGTGTGTCAAATTATGAAAATTCTCGAGAATAAGCGGTCACGACATGATCATTTTTTTTGCCCGTTGAAGTTAGCTACAAACAAGACTTTTGATTTATATATAAGTATTAATATTTTTTTTAATGTTATGTATGTATATTTGAATAAATTTGATTTTAAGTGTTTGAATGATTGGTGTGAAGATTTGTTGTCGTACTTAATAATTTTTTTAATTTTATTATTTTACAAAATACGATTGAATTTAATAAGTTCTTTTAAGATATTTATGTAGGATCTTATTGTTACTTCAAGGAATTCAAGTGCAGATGATCAAGACTGTTAAAGATGCTTTAATGAAGATATAAAATCATATTCATGCAAAGTTATAATTCAAAATCTTGTGTTTCTTCATATATTTACAAGGAAAAATATTATCTAATGTAGTAAACCATTATAACGTTTCATAATACTCCTCTCAAAATTGTCTAAGTTTTCTAAAGTTAGAGAGATTACAAAGTTAACAGAACGTATCATTATGTAATGCTACATATGAAATGTTAACGCTTTAGAACTTTCAACGATTCACTGAATCGTTATAACATTTCTGAAGTATAGTTGACCTTGTGAGAGTCTAGTCAAAGTAGTCAAACTATTGTTAACGTTTTGTAAAACGTCAAACGGTTCATGTTATCATTATAATGGTTCATCATATATATTTCTGAGTCGTTATAACATTATAAAAAATTCTGACAAAGGGTATTCTTAGGAACTCAAGATTCAATATCAAGAAACATTATAACGGTTCTTGAACCGTTATAACGACTTCATGTGCAAGAATACCAACCGCTCTCTATTAAGAGCTCTATTTAAGGTGTTGTTTTGATATTATTCAAACTAATCATTTTTTTAATTCTAAGCAATCTAAACACTCAATCCAAAACTCTCAAATAGCTCTTACATTTTTTTTTCCAAATATAAGAAATTAAGATCTTAATTAGTCAAATTTATTAGATATCTTATAATCTTCTGAGCAATGTTTAGCTCCTATCTTTGAGCTTTGGCTCAATTTTTCTACAGCTTCTAGCTGGATTTTTCTAAGCCTTGAGTACTCATTGTTGTAGTTATATTGTTAGCTTATTTTTAGTCTTCTTATACTTATTTTTGTGAAGAAATTAAAATTTCTAATTATAAAATATTTTTAAGTAATAAAGCAGTATCATGTTAGTGGGATGAGACCCAGAGACATAGGATTCTATAACCGAACTTCGTTAATATATTTTGTCTTCTCTAATTTTTTTACTTACTATTATTTTTAAAGGACCTAACAATTAGATTCTATCACAATAATAGTAAATAAATAATTAAAAAGAGAGAAAGAAGACACGAGATTTAACGGAGTTCAGCTATAAAGAGCCTACATCTTTGGGACCCGCAATCACAATAGTCGATCGCGTCGTTTCACTAAACACTATAATTATTCTTATAACTGTGAACTTTTTGTCCCTTACACCAAATAAATAGACAGTTGTCGGCTAATGAAAAGTGAGGACCACCTCAAAATTCACGAAAGAGAAAAAATAAATAACATACTAAAGGATCTCTCGATCTCACTTTATATAGGTATATCAAAGCAATTTATCAATCATCTCAAAGGAATATGGCTTTCTCAGGTGCTCATAGATGAAGGCTAGGGCTAGGTCGGGTTTTGCTTTTCAAAAACATTAATTTTAGAGAGGAAGAAACTTATATATATATATATATATATATATATATATATATATGTGCAAAGCAAATCTGGCAAGAAATTGGCAGGATCCGTTGTAACGGTTAGGTAATGTTAACCCTAACGAGGTTAACCATCGCAACGAATAAAGGATCCATTGCAACTGATGTAAGAGGGATTTATTCTGGAGCTTTTTGGATAAACTTTATACACAAAATGATTTAAACCATTATAACGGTTATGATAATCGTTACAACGGTTATAGTCTGCACAATATAATTTTTTTGAAATAATCCGTTACAACGATTATGGATCCGTTACAACGGTTCTGAACTAATCAAGATCTGAAAACTTTTGGCTCAGACTTGTATTGAAATTGATTTAATCCGTTACAACGGTTAGAGCGTACTGCCTCCATTATACTTAGTTTAATCTCAAGATTGTTTTGGTTACCTTTATTTCTTATAATTCTAATATAATTTAAGTCCTTCTTGAGATATATATATATATAGTTTGGCTATGGTGCTACGCGTAGCACGGATGACCCGTGTGCTACAGACCGTTTCTTCGTCTTTAAAGTTTAATAGTTGATCCGACTGGTCAAAATATGTTTTCATATGAAAATCTAGTTGAGGACCAAATTTTAAATTTTTTAGGATTTTTTATTTTTTAAGATAGGTAGAAAATCACTTGATTTAATTATTATGAACCATTCAAAAAGAGTCATTTTCTAGCTATCTTAAAAAATAGTAAAAAAATCCTAAAAAAATATAAAATTTGGTCCCCAACTAGATTTTCATATGAAAAATATTTTGACCAGTCGGATCGACCATTTAAACTTTGAAGACGGAGAAACGGTCCGTGACACACGGGTTATCCGTGCTACGCGTAGCACCGTAGCCAAACTCTCTCTCTCTCTCTCTCTCTATATATATATATATTCTTCTGCTGATGTTGTATATTTATATTTCATATACTCAAAGAAACCATTAAATTCTTATGTGAGTATTTTTCAAATTGGCAGATATAATTATATATAATTTTGAGAATTATTTACAACAACACTTACATCTTTTGCACTTCACATTTTATATTTTGTATAAAGTTTCATATCTTATTAAAAGTTGTGTTAGGTTATTTTTGTATCAAATGCTCTTTTTAGTAATTGATACTTGATTGAATTTTTGTAGCATATTTTCATTACATTCGCATCTAGCATTTGACTTATTTGTTGCATTCTTCCACTACTTATTTTAAGTCGACTTGTCACACCCCAGAATAATTGAATCGGATCAGGGGTGCTAAATCCCGCCACGTACGCACGACGAGATGTGCGTACGAAAGGCTTAATGAATAAAAATAAAGTAAATCCCAGAATAAACAAACAATAATAATATAATATACATGACTATACAGTCCAGAATGAACAAAGAGAAATACAACGCCGACATCGGCGGGGCTAGCTCCATCGGAATGGACAGCAAAATCTCTCAAAGAAAAACCCAAAAGAAAGAAATAAAACTCGAAACCCGATAGATCCTAATCCACTACCCTCGCTCACATGCGGAAGCGCGAAGCATCTCTGGTCACCACGCAGGACTGCACCTAGCACTCTCATCCAAAAACTCGATCCCGCTCCTGTAAAAAACCTGGACCCCACAACCACCGTGGAAACGTGAGTGATAAATCACTCAGTGTGGTTTTAGGTCCAGCACCGAGATGTTACAAATCTCTAGGCTTAGACTTAAAACCATTACAAATTTATTTTTATAATAAATATTACAGTTACATAAAATTTGATGTTTAATATAATTAAATTGATTAAATTTTGTTCTGAGTAGAGTATAAAAGAATCCAAAAGAGTTTAATAAAATGCACTACTTGAAATTATGAATATTTTAAATCAAGGATAAACCCAAAATGAAACATTCTGAGATATTATAATATAAAAGGTACGGGTTCAAACTCCCATATCACACGAATGACTTTGCGGGATAAATTCTTTTCAGAAAGAACCAACCTCAACCAGTGCTCTATAGAAGAGAGCCCGCTCTATAGAAGAGAGCGTCATTCACTATAAAAACCATCCCTAATTTATCCCGCTCAGTCCCTTACTATAATGAAACGAACAACGACTCGATTTTTATCAATATATAATTCAACTTGAAGGAGACTATCCGAAAATAATATGAAATGAAGTGAATCAATCACGAACAAATATAAAGTGACAAAATAGTCACTGCTAAATATAAAGTGATAAAATAATCACTGTAACCACGGAATAGCTCCTCAATAATAAATTTAAAGTGTATTTTATTATAAAATCGAGCCGGTACTGACACTCTTCCCAAACCCAAATTTGGATATTCATTTTTAACTTAAAATATTCCTTGAGTTTCATAACAACGTACAAATTATAGAAAACAGAAAATATGCAAATTCAAATCTTAATTCAATTTAGTAATAATTCGATTAAGCTTATTTTGATCAATATAACAATCCAGTTAATAAAAATCACATTATTTACATAATAAAATTCCAAGGTACTTAATTAATACCAATATAAATTATTAAATACTAATTAATCTATCTCAGATAATCTATCCTAGATAATCTATCGTCTAACTAATTATATTAAATTATTAAATACTACTTCCTCTATCTAGGATAATCTATCATATAACTAAGTATATTAAATTATTAAATACTAATTACTCTATCTAAGATAATATATCCTAGATAATCTATCATGTAACTGATTATATTAAATTATTAAATACTACTTACATCTATCTAGGATAATCTATCCTACAACTAATTAACTTAATTATTAATCTAATTAATAATCAAAATGAAATGCATATATAATGAAATGCGGATGATATGATCAGGTTTCAATATCAAAAGAAAAGAAAATATAATTTAAGTCATATCCTAAGAAATCGTAAATCTCAGTGCAATCCGCACCTGAATATTTTGGCAAGGCTGATAGCGTCTGATTGCTCGGTCTCCGGTGGGGCCCACAGTCTCGTCAACCGTCTCATCCTGAGTGTACTTGATTGTCGGGTCGTCAAGATATTTTCGAGAACCTATAAAGTCAAAATAAATTAAATTGGCGAGTATCCTATTCGCGTTGGGTCTGGTTAGGACAGGGTATACCGGACTCGGAGACGGGAGTATTATTATTTGGAATTTAGAATCATATTATATGTATTTTGAGTAATGTAACTAATTTAGATTGATTTAGTTAACTTAACGTTATCGCTCAATTATTTTAATTAGGATAATTAATTAATTAAAAATAGAGAAATTAATTAATATTCTTATTATTAAAAATAGAGAAATTGATTAATATATATATATATTTATTTATTAATATTATTCAATTTTTTCTAAATAGAGAAATTAATTAATATATATTTAAAATTTTTTATTATTATTCTTATTATTTCATAACTCTTAATTATTTATTTTACATTCTTAAATTATATTTCATTCACATCCTAATATTATTTTATTAATTAGAAAATATATAATATAAGCTAGAATTCAAATAAAAGCAAAATGAAAGAAAAGTAATTAATTTCAATTAAACTTAAATTTAAATTAAACGTTTTTATTTATTTAAACGTGTTGGTGTTATAATGTGATATTTATTTTGATTAATTAAATTAGTTTGATTTATTTGAATTAATTAAATTAATTTAAGTATATCACTTAACTAATTTAATTATGATTATGCTAATTAATTATTAAATAATAAAAGGGCATTTTAGATACTGTTTTATTTTGTTATATTTCGAACTTGATATTATGAATTAAACCATAATGGTTATGATTCATCGAAATATAATTCAGAACTTCAAGTTCATAACAAGTTTGCTTTTAAATAAATATTAAAACGGATATGGCCTATGACCTTCTCGTGGAATACAGATACCATAATAATATTTTCACAAATAAAGTTCTATTATGAATATATATCTTCAAATTTAGTTGCAGGGTCACCTCTCTGAAGAGCAGATTATTCGAACAATATGTTTACTTTCTATCTCATGTGGCATATTGATTCAAATTACAAAGTTCATTAAAATAATGAATCTGATAAAATGTTCAACCCAGCAAAAGTAAAAATAACAAGGAACAATCAAATCAGAACATGGTAGGAGGTCGGCACAAGGTCAGGAGCAACAAGAAGGACACGACCCAACTTACCATGAAAAAATATATTCGTCACACAAACTAGCACAGAGCCGGCTGACAGCCAAAATAGAATTAAAGGACATCAACAATCAACATTAAGAGAGACACGAGGCTTAGTCCCGGTAGTGGGCCCACATGGCCAGAATAAGAAGGGATATTACCTGCAATGTAACAGATGCAGTAAGAGGGAAAGACAAAATCAGAGGGGCGGCTTAAGAGGTGGCAAAAGGGCAAGGTACCACGCCAAGGCGTCAGGTTCGCACCGGTCGGTCAACCACAACAAACTGGCCGGATAGGGAGAGGAGGGAGGCGACAATAGTAGCTGTTGTCAGGGGACTCTAGTCCTCACGGTAGGGATTGGGAGAAGACATGAAGGAGTGGTGGCGCTCGATCCGGTTGTGGGATCTCCAAGGGGAAGGGCAAGTGGTGCTAGCAATGAGAAGACATGAAGGAGAGGGATTGAAAGAGGTGAAGGGAGCTGTGATTTGATCACTGTCAGTGAAGGACAAATAGGGGAGGGGATGTGATAGGAAGGAAAATGAGAAGGGTCACGGTATGGGTGGAAAGGAAAGGAAAAAAAAAGAGATCAGATTATGCGCAGCTATCACCATGTAGATATTTGTGTGACCAGTGATTTGGTATCTTGATTTTAAGATTTAAATTATTTTTATTAATTTATTTTCAAAGATAATTTAATTACCAATATTGGTTAATCATAAATTAATTGGTTGCTTGTATTATTATTTTTTTATGTGATTTTTATTTTAAATTCGTAAAATTACAAACATATGAGTTTGCTTGATAATTTAATTAATTCATTCATTATATTTCAATAAATAGAAATAATATGTTAAGTTAGTCTAACTCGATTTGATCTACTTGTATTTTTTTATAAATTTTAGTTTGATCTTTGGATTCATTTTTAAGATTTAAATTTTTTTTATCTTTTTAAACATTTGAATTTTAATTATATGTATTTTCTCATCATCATTTTTTTATATATTTTTTTATATTTAATTACTGTCAAATTTTTTTATGAGGTTTCACACGACTATTGTGTGAATTTATAGAAATTTTACTATCTATCAAATCGATCTTTTTCCAAATTATCAAAACTTATGTTTTGGATATATACCATCAGCAATTACCTTCCAAATGTTTCATCCTATAAATTTCTGAGTCATTATAATGTTATAATTAATTCTGACAAGAGATATTCTTAGGAACTCAAGATTCAAAATCAAAAATATTATAACGGTTTTTGAACCGTTATAACGACTTTCTATGCAAGAATACCAACTGCTATATGTCAAGATCTCTATCTAAGGTGTTATTTTGGTATTGCTCAGACTGATCAAACTTTAATAATTCTAAGCAATCTAAGCACTCAATCCAAAACTCTCAAAGAGAAACTAAGATCTTGAATTAGAAAAAAATGTTAGATTTCTTATAATCTTCTGAGCATTGTTTGGCTTCTATCTTTGAAGTTTGGCTTAATTTTTCTGAGTCTTGAGTGTCCATTGTTGTAGTTATTTTGTTAGGTTATTTTTAGTCTTCTTACACTTATTTTTATGAAGAATCTAAACCTTCTAATTATAAAATATTTTAAATAATAAATCAATATCTCGTTAGTGAGGATGAGACCCAGAGACATGGATTTCTATAACTGAACTCTGTTAACATGTTTTATATTCTCTAAATTTTTGTACTTACATATTTTGCATCACATTCTATATTTTCTACAAAGTTATATTTTTTATTGAAAGTTATGGTAGATTGTTTTACATCAAATGCTCTTTTTGACAATTGATATTTGATTTAATTTTCATAACATATTTTTATTACATTCACATCTAGCATTCGACTTATTTGTTGCATTCTTCTACTACTTATTTTAAGTCAATTATTGTGTGAATTTGTAGAAATATTTGCTATCTACCAAACTTGTCTTTTTTTTTTTAAGTTGTTAAAACTTATGTTTTGGTATATACCATCAGCAATTACCTTAAAATATCATTTATAATATTTGTTTTTCAATGTTGCTAAATTTAAAAGTTTTTTTTGAATATATGATACATTAAGACATCTAACATTATGTATTATGATTTATTTGGAGCAGATATTAAATTTTATTTTTGTCACATGTAATATATGAATATTTTATATCTCAGATATTAAATTTACATTTAATATATATATATATAATTTTATATTTACGAAGTTAATATTAATACTTTAATAGATATAAAGACTTATCATTACAAATTTGTTAAATTGACTTCAGATCGTAAGTATTAAGATTTGAATTGTTTGTTATGAATATTTATTGTATAATGTATTAAAAATTATGTTACTGAGGGTGGTGGTGTATTAATAACTATTAAAATAAATGAAGTCATGTATAAATGAAAAAATAAATTTTTATTAATAACCATTAAAATATATAATATTAAATATAAGTTGTTAAGTATAAAGACATCATAGTCATAATCATATTTCAGAACATGATCAGTTATAGAAAAAAATTAAGCATATAGTCAATATATTTTAATTGAATGAGAATATGTTGCTCTTCAAATTTCTGTTTTTCTCTGTTTTTCTCTCTCTAACCTCGAATCTCACTAAAATAAAAATGGGGCGGGAGTAAGTTTAAAATCCGTCGGACCTATCTCAGTTCAATCATTGCTCTAATCCGTACGATCAAACAATGTATGAATCTCAAAGCAATAAACAAATTAAAGTACGAATTCCAAAGATCTCCTTTTTTTCTTTCCAAAAATATGGAATCTCGGATTTGAAGGATGAGTTTCTTAAAAATATTTAACGGTGGATGAGGCTATCGAATCAAAAATGAATCTGATGGACTTTGGAACTATTCCAGCCCCAATAAAATTAAATGAAAAAAAGTAGAGAAAAGTAGATATTTAAAAAGAAGCGAATCTTATTTCATTTTACTTCGGATATTTGACAAATGAGATTTCTAATATTTAATTCGATTCGATTTGGAGTTTTGTTGGACTAAACAGATTGCATAAAATCGTGCATGTTTGGATTTGGGAACGGCATACTCCAGGTGTAGGCAAATTGGCACTTAGGACTTCCCCCCTACTAATTGGGCCGAATTATCGCGCGGTCAAAAATTCCCTCGTCAAAACTTTTCTTTCCCTAAAATCGAAAGAGAATGAAAGACGTCGGAGAAGAAGAGTAACAGCGGGCGGAGAGAGGAGAGAGTGGTAGGGAGGAAGAGAGAGATGAGAGAAGAGGTGAGGAGCTCGGGCACTCCTTTTGCGCTCGCGAGGTCCTCTTCGCCTCCGCCAACCCCCGTTGCCAGGTCTTTCTCTCTGTCCCCACCTCTCCGTCGGTCCTGTATTTTATTTATTCCTGCGAAATTGATAGAGCCACCTAAAACATACTCAATCAATGAATGCATTTTGATGTATCGAGCGCCAAACTCGTAATTGTTTTTAATAGTTTCATAAACCCTAGAAGGAACCTAGATTGATGCAATTGAATTACTGTATGTTGAACATCTCAAGTTCTGAATTTGTACCGGTGCTAATATTTTCATAAACCCTGGACAGAGACTTGATTGATGCAATTGAATTCATGTACAACATCTCAAATTCTAACTTATAATTGGTGTTAATAGTTTTAAAAACCTAGAAACCTAGTTTGTTTCAAAATTAGGAAGTATTATTTTTCTAGCAATTGAATGTTAAAGGACATTTTGTATGTTATTGCTGCAATTTGAAATCGTCGGATTTGAAGAGCATAGTTAAGATTTGGAGATAAGTCGCCTTCATATATAAATTGACTAAGACAAAAACCCTATCTCCAATCAAAGCTGATAATTGGAACTAAATTATATCAATTTTGTCTTCCAATATTGAAATATTGGGCATTTAGTTTTGCTATTATCATAAAACATGCTTCTGCTTAATGTGGTTATTGCATTGTCTTTCAAAGCATTTGGGCTTCAGTGCTGGTTCTCATTGCATTGTTAATCCCCTGTCACCCTACTTTTTTCTGTTTGTCTTTTTTTTTCCTTATATTTTCTTTTTTGAAGCTTATTTACCTTTTATGCCGCTCTTCTTCTGTACATTTTCTCTGTGTTGTACTAGTTCCTGTATATACTCTACCTTTGTTAATATTTATCTATTTTGAACATATAGGCTCGTGATGCTTATGTGGTGGTTGCTATCAAATCTTTATTTTAGAGTAACTATTTTAAAATCCAGAAAAAGAGGTGTTAGTTTTTATTTCAGGACAAACAATGGGTGCTTACTACACATTAAATAAACATTTGCATTTGCAATGATTTATTGGAAACTCTCTTTCATGGAAATTGTTTTTTTTTTATCGAACTTTCATAGAAATTGTTCATTGCATCATTTATCATATTATTTATATTATCCTGCTGTTGCAATTAGAGATGGAACTATTATTGTATTCTTTCATTCCAGCTCGGCTGGTGCCTCTTCACCCGTACGAGCGGCAAATGCGGCAAGCATTGATTGGTTGGGTAGTAGTGCTCAGGCCTCAAAAGTTGGGGCACATTCATCCCGCACATCACTGAGCACTAACGCTGCTGGTGGCAGCTCAGCGCTTGAGTTGTCACACCTGTCATGCCGGCCCTGGGAACGTGGCGATTTACTTCGACGCCTCGCCAGTTTCAAACCCTCCACATGGTTTTCGAGACCAAAGGTTTTATCCTTTTTCTTTACTTTTGTTTGTGATGTTTTGTTCTTTGTTCTTATTTTGCCTCTTTCCACCTTTTTCTTGATTTTTACTTTTTGGCATTTGGTTGATGGTTTTGTCACGAGGATTTTGTGTATTGTGGGATTCAGACATCAATACCTCACAAAACATCCTGTTGGTTACTTGTTTGCACCAGCATGTTTCTAGAAATATCTTTGCTGGGTTCAACTGCCCAAAGGAAGTTATAGTACTGTGGCTTAAGTTCAACTGCCCAAAGGAAGTTATAGTACTGTGGCTTAAGTTCAACTGCCCAAAGGAAGTTATAGTACTGTGGCTTAAGTTCAACTGCCCAAAGGAAGTTATAGTACTGTGGCTTAAGTACTAATTTGTTGGTCATTACTCATTAGTGTTGATGATCTGTGTGAGGTAGGGCTGCATGAAAATGATTTTGCTTATTTCTTTTTTCTTTTTCCTCTTAATGACTAAAGTTGTCTGCCACTGTTCTAGCTTCTCTTGTCAACATACAATCTAATTAGAATTTGGAAACTGTAGGTAGTCAGTTCCCTGGCTTGTTCGCTTAGAGGCTGGGTTAATGTTGATGCAGATAAAATCAAGTGCGAGTCATGTGGTGCTCAGCTTACGTTTACAGTTTTGTCATCATGTCCCACAGCTGAAGGTGTAGTTCTGCATTACCTTTGATTATATTGTTTTGTGTCATGACTGATGCTTACAATTTTGGCCGGTACAACAGATCCTCAAATGCAAATAAGGACTATGAGAACTTAATATAACCATTAACCAAAACAATAAAAAATAATGCGAGGAATGCTTATTCGAACTTTTTTCATGGTATGTTTGTCAAAAGTTGTCTTATCCAAAATCTAATTACAAACTTACATTTCAGTGGACACTGCTGCAGAGGCATTTGCAGAGCAGCTTGATTTAGGGCACGTAGTGAACTGTCCTTGGCGGGGGAACAGTTGTGTGGACAGCCTGGTGCAGTTTAGCCTCACTGCATCCGCCCTGATAGAAGGCTACAAGGACCGTTGTGACAGTCTCCTCCAGTTTGCCCAACTTCCTGTGATAGCATCTTCTGCAATAGAGACTATTCGACTCACAAGGAGTGTTCAACTTGACCATCTCCTGTCACTACCACCAAACTTCTTATCTGGGGAGCTTGGGGCTGATCCTAAACAGCTAGACTCCTCTAGTGGTTATGCCTATGTATGCATTTTCTCTCATAAATAGGCTGTTTCCTTGTATATCATACAAAGAGTATTCTTGGTTTCTGTTGGTGGAAAAATTGAGAATGTGATACAATTGTGTCAGGTTTTATGAAAAAAATTGTGGATATTTACTTGGATAAGTCCTGCAACATAATTCAGTTGTAAGCCTGCATGCCAGGCACTCCTAGGTAGTACTTTATATCTTCTAGTTGTACATATACTGACTGGAATATATGTGATTATTTTCCCTATTGTCTTACAATCTTAATCCTTTCACTGCCAATCACCAAATTAATCCTTGTGTATTATTTATAACATTATATCAAGTATATAAGTGTGACTTCTGACTGCCTGATTTGGTTTCAATAATGATAAATGCATACATGTATTGACTGCTGTATTCTGTAATATGATCAGGCTCAAAAGTTGATCAGCATTTGTGGCTGGGAGCCAAGATGGCTTCCAAATGTCCAAGACTGTGAAGAAAACTCTACCCAGTCAGCCCGAAATGTTTGCAAAGGTAACTCTCCTTCCTCTACTTACCGTCGGGACCCACAAGCTGCTGTATCAGTCAAGCGTGACAAGGGAAAAGGGAAGATGCTGGTACAAGAATCAAGGAGCAACACCATGCAGTCCCCACTTCTTGACTGCAGCCTATGTGGCGCCACAGTCAGAATATGGGACTTCTGTGTGGTGGCTCGGCCTTCCAGATTTGGCCCAAGCAATGGAGACAATCCTGATGTCAGCAAAAAACTGACTCGTGGGGTCAGTGCGACCAGTGCAATTAATGGATGGGTGTCAGTGGAAGTAGAGAGGGACCAGATTGAAGGCCGGGATGATGCAGTCACTACAGGTGAAGGTAAATCATTGTCAAATGCTGAGGTGGACTTGAATCTGACGATGGCTGGTGGCTTACCATCAACTCATCCATTGCCAGCCACATACATCAGTCGAGGAGGTATGGGGAGGGACTTGATGATTGGGCAGCCCACCGGCAGTGAAGTGGGTGACCGTGCTGCCTCATTCGAGTCAAGGGGCCCAAGTTCCAGAAAAAGAAACCGAGAAGAAGGTGGTAGTACTGTTGACAAGCCTCTTCTGGTCCACCAGGCTGACAGCATAGAAGGGACTGTAATTGACCGTGATGGTGGCGATGAGGTGGACGATGGGACTCAAGACTCTGGTGCCCCAACAAAGCGAGCTCGTTGTATCGAATTTTTTGGGTCAAATCGTGCCCCGCCCTGGGTTGATTCATCAGGTGCAGGACCCAGCCGTAATTTCTCTTTTGATACTGATACCAATTGCAACAGAGAAATGAACGAGCCACCACGCCATGCGAGGGATTCAACTAGAGCATCATCCGTTATTGCTATGGACATGGTCCATAGTCCTGAAGATGACTCAATGGAGAGCGTAGAAAACCATCCTGGTGGTGACATGGATGATGTGCATCTACCTTCTCCACCAATACACCGCAATAACAATGTTGAGTTGAATGACATGTTAGATCTGAACTACAGCAATCAAGCACAGCAGAGCACATGTGTGCAGCCAGCTGCTGGCAGTGTTGCAAGGGAGGTTGGTGGGAGCAGCACCAATGAAGGGGAAGAGATCCTCAATGCCGAAACAACTAATGCCTATGCACGTGATAGGGGACAGGTTAGTCTTGGTATTAGTGGTGGTAGTGTGGGCATGGGTGCGAGTCATGAGGCTGAGATCCATGGGGCTGATGGGTCGGTTCACAGGACTGATAGTGTTGTTGCTGATGCTGAACCGGTTGCTGAGGTGACTGAGAATCTAGGGGGGCATACTGGTGAGTCAGTACCAGGTCCTGGACTGATGGATGAATTTGTCCCTGAGGAAGTCCCTCAGGGGGGTAGCCAGGAGCAGGACATGGTATCACATTCACTAGCTCGGGCTGATAGTGGGTCCAAGATTTACGGGTCAACAAAGGCAGATTCCATTGAGAGTGGAGAAAAGTTTGGTAGCCATGCGGTAGTTAGCCCTGACAGCAGTGTGCACCCTTCACTGTCTTGCAATGCTGGCATATATTCAGCCTGCGAGGTGTCAAAAGAGGAGGTAACTCAGACTGGAAATGCATATTGCCGTTCAGACTTTGACCCTGAAAATGGAGTTGTTGGTATGAAATATAATTTCCTTCTATAATTTTCTAAATAGCTAGAAGGAAGAATTATGGTACAATAGGTTCTACCTTAATGGTTTGTCATGCAATTTAAGTATTGTTTGATGATGCATGAAGGACTGTCAGTTTAGAACCATTGAAATCTCAAGACACTTGATGTACGGTGAAACATGCACTAACTACTATATATTTTATAGACATGATATCTGAATAATGTCGATCAAATCTGTATTGTTGGATTTCAAATTTAAGCTTTATCTTTGAATATTGCCAAACAAAATGTTGTCAAGTAATCCCTATTTTGTATAACTGGGTGTCATTAGTTCACCCAATTAACTTCATGTGGCTTGCTACTGGTGTTGTCAGTAATGAAGTCTACCATTGTAAAATTATTATATAATTGGTACGGCATTAGCCTTAATTCATACATTGGAGAAATTTTTCTGCATGTAGTGATGCACTGCAAACAGTTGACTTACACTGTTTGTATACTCGTTCAACATGTGCCAGAACTCATAACAATGTATCATTATCCATTATGACATTTTATATTACCTCTCAATCATCTCTCAGGGGCGACAAACGGCGAGAATGACTATGAACCAGGAATGGCAGAATTTGATCCGATCGAGCACCACAAGAGCTACTGCCCCTGGGTGAATGGAAATGTTGCTGTGGCTACTTGCGAGGGAGGCCACAGCTCAACTAGCACTTCAGGTAGCAATTCTATACCGCTCTGCGGTTGGCAGCTTACTCTAGATGCACTCGACAACTTCCAGTCCCTCGGCCATACTCAAAACCAAACAATGCAATCTGAATCAGCGGCTTCTCTTTACAAGGTCTTTATTTAAAATTCTGATTAACTTAACGTCACCCGATTAGGGCTGTTTTGTCATGTTTTTATAATTAATAACATTGGCATTGAACATGATAACATTTTGTTAATTTTTTTTTGATGATTTAGTTCCTTACATATATTTTAGATTTTGAACACATATAATTGTTAAACAGGCCCATTTGATTATCATCAAAAGTTGGATACAATCATAGTTTTCTCATTCCTAATTGAGGGGGTATTATTAATGAATAAATTTTGGGTTGGAACTTGGAAGTGAGAATCCTGCATAACTATTTATTTTGGAATGAACAAGAGATATCAAATGGAGTTTAGGTCTTCCAATGGGAACTAGCTCTTAGTGAGGAAGAAATATGATTATGTTAATTAATAATTTTGAACTACTGGTAAAGTTCTGCGAAACTGGATATTTGGAAGTCATTTTTCCAATTCATGTTTGTGATATATTCTATTGACCTTTTTCATCTTTATTTTAGGATGATCATGTGACTCCTAGCCATAAACTGATTGCTCGTCAATCGGCAAGCAGAAGCCAGGGAAAGCATTAATCTAAGAGTGAATTATTTAGGTATGCAAATCTCAGAAAAAAAAAGTATAGTGTATATTTATAAAAGAAAACTAAACCTTTTTTTTACTGAATAGATTAATTTTCTTACACTGCCATAGTCACTCGAGCTGATTGATTTGAAGCCTGTGCTGAAGGGCGGATGAATAAAATACTCAATACCTGAGTTTTGTATTTCCTTGTCAACCTCTTGAGCTTAGACTAGTTAATTTATTGTTGGAAATTTACTCTTTTGTATCGACTGTGAGCTATTCCAACTTGACTAACATGTTCATCTTATTTAAATTATTGTGTTTCAAGTGTGTGACAATTGAAGGCCTGATGTTGCTGAAGTTCCTTGAAGTTCCACATTATGTTTACTTGAACAATAATATTACAATAATATGGATCGAATTAACTCTGATTGTTCCATTTTCATCATATTTTGTTTTGAATAAACATTTGAAGTCACTGCAACAGTGCTGTTGTAGATATAAAATGTCTTACTATTTTACATTAGCGACATCAAACTATTTCCCTAATTTGTAGCTTCATTAGCGCTTATAATTGTTGTTTGGTCGTGGCAAGTTTGGACAATATCAGGACGTTTCTTTTTTGAATTATTTGCGGATTTGAATCATTTTTCGTATTGGTCGTAAGGTGTGAACATTTGGCCGAATTAAAGGCGTTGTTAATTAGGGTTGGAGTTCAATTTAATCAGTTCTCGAGTGGATTTTCTGGGCAATTTTTAATTATGCTAGATTTGTAATTGTCTCCGTCTGTTTCGTTCACTTGTTTTGGACTTTCAGTTTCTCGGATTCATAAGTTAGATGCAATTAAAAATTTTGAAACCCGGGTCCAATGAAAATCACTGATTAAAAAAGTAATTATAAATGATCTAGTAATTTAAGTGATAATTAAGTAGATTGATCATAAAGAGATGATTGATTCAAATCTTCATGAATATGAAATGAAATTTCAAAATCAAACTCTCATCTTTCTCTAAAAAAAACAAAATAATTAAGCCAGGCCTTCAAACCAGAACAAATCCCTTAACTTCCCATTAATTCATTTTTTTCTCGATGTTATTTGACAAGACAGAGTATCTTATAATTAATGTTTTTTTTTCAATCTGGGTTCGGCTTCTCTCCAATTAAACGGTTTCATTGAAGAATTCATGGGACATTAAGATTTTTAGCTTATGAAAACATATTATAAGTCAGAATGTTTCTTTACATCTCCCGGTGTCATAATGTTATGCTCTTTTAACACCAGTTTGATAAGAAACGAAAAATATGTTAAATCAAAAACCTTAATTCACATTTCCAGATCTTGGCTTAAATTTGATTGGGGTGTGATAACTGCACACCATTCTTATACCTCATTATTGCTTATCAGAAGATTCTGAACGAATATTCCATCTCTTAAGCGCTTTCAGCGCACCACACATCTCCTCCCCACGCGCTTCTAACACTCCCTCATTTACACCCCGCGCACATATATACACAGAATAAAAGTCTTTCTACCATCATTGAAATATGTTTACAATACAGATAAATCAGTTAAAGTCGTATATAATACAATATCTAAAAAACCCACAAGTTGAGCAAGTCTTTTATACTAAAAATGTTTATACCAAATGTAATTATATTCATACTAACATCTAAAAATATGTTGAAAGTATTTATATGAAAAGAGGGACTATGGTGCATTGTAATACATTGATGTATGTGTACATTATCTCAAAATCTTAAATTTTAAATAAAAGATGATTAATCTGAACCGCTCAAAATATGATTTTCATATCAAACTCTACTAACTAGTTAAATTTTAATTTTTTTAATTTTTTTTGCTATTATTTCACATAAGGAGAAAATTATTTGATTTAAAAATTATGGATCATCCAATGATGATGTTTTCTCTCCATCCGAAAAATAACAAAAAAAATTTTAAAATATAAAATTTGATGAGTTAGAAGAGTTTTATACGGAGATAATAATAAACAGTTCGAATCGATCATTTTTTTACATAAAATTTAAAATTTTGAGACAATACATAGATACATTCAAACATTACAATACATCATAGATCACTCAAATATCAAATCATAAAAAAAACTATACTAAAATATTTATCATAGTGTATATATGCAAAAAGAATGTAAATAAAGAAAAAGAACTCAAGAAGGATACTGAAGAAAAGAGTTGGAGAGCAAGAAATGAGAGATCAAAGAAAATGAAAGGAGTAGAATAGAGAAAGAGATAGAGGGAAGGAGATAAAAGGAAAGACTAAGATCAGATGAAAAAAGGAAAGGAGAGGAGATGGAGATTCTGAGGGAAGGAGGGAAAGAAGAGGTCGGAGGGGAGGAGGGGAGTGTGAAAGGAATAAAGAGAAAAATATTTTAAAAAAAGTAGGGGAAATATAAAAAGAAAGGGAGAACAAATGTTATGAGGTGTAAGAGAAATGTATCCGCTATCATATTTTTTTATGATAATAAATTACAGCAGATTTTTATGTCTATGATAAGTGAGCCCCATTAAAATAATATATCTCTAAATTTAAATTGGACCGTATAAATTTCATCCGATGTCTGAAAAACTATGATAGCTGATGACATTGTTTAAGTTATGGCAGTAGATAACAAAACTATCACAATAGATATAGATCCGGAGTGCAGGAATGATGTGGTGTAATAAATTATATTTAATGTTTATTATAGGTATGCACAAATCTCAAAAAATATCTTCAAAAGCAATAAGTTCATAGCAACTATATATATGTCGAGTGTATATCCTCTATGATATTATATACATATAGTACTTGTCCAAGTTATGATGATAGTTTCACGGGACAAACAGTTTGAGGAGGTACTCTGGACTGAATTCCTATATGTTGAAACTAACTAGAAAACATTCTTGACAAAAAAATAATAAAAATAAAGAAAGCCAAATCAATGAGAATATTTCAAAAATAGAAAGAAAAAAATTCCGCGTGCATTAGCATGATTGATTTTTTTTTTTTGACATGTACTAGAATGACCCTAATATTTTTTCCGGCCGGCTAAGATGATCTGGAAAATAAACTCGGACCAGTTTTTTTTTTTTTTTTTTTACGCAGAGGGCCTTGGTCTGAATTTTTCATTTGGGCTATATAAGGTGGTTTGAAAAAATAATTCGGGATAGTTTTAATTAATTATTTTATTTTTTAGACAGAGAACTACTTACAATTCAAACATTTATTTTTTTCATATTATCACACTAACTAAATTTGATTTTTGATACACTAATTGTATTTATAAGTATTTAAATAAAGATAATCAATTATCATTAAAAATTAAATATGAAAAGTTCATACAAACATAAAAATTAAACAAAATATATTGATCAATTACTAAATATAATTAATAAATTATTTACTCCTTGATCACCCTCTTCCCCGGCTCGAAAGTCTGCTAATCTGATCCTCCATTTCATTCATTATTATTGATTTTTTTATCTTTCTCCTCCTATCTTTATTGATTTTCTCATATCTGATCAGATAGAAGCATTGTGATACATCTATCAATTCATGGGTTTCCCTAATTATTGAAGACACCCAACTAAGTGTTGTTGAATGATTCTACCGTATAATATTGATTGATGTACTTCATTGGATCAAGCATTTTGAATGAGCATACAACAAATACAATGATCACAAAGAAGATCGATTACTATGATTTTTGGCACTGATATTTTATTTGTTGTTCTCCGATCAAATGAACCTCATACTTAATCTCACTATGAGTCCCTACAATGAGCATAAATATGTATGAAACTATAGATTTAAATAATGATTTAATTATCTAATAAAATAAATATTTTATCTCTTCAAGAATAATTTTTGTTGTACACATCATAATTATTGACATCCCAAGTTAGTGATATCACATTATAAGTTCTCTTTATTTTCACGATAATTTATTAGTTATTGTTAATTTCTTAGTGTATTCTTGACCTTCATATTGTCATTCTACTCCAACTTTTTTTTTCTATGTACCGTTCAACACATTTGTAGAGTGTTTTCTCCATTAGAGCACAAATCAAGAGTTTTCGAGCAATTCTAAAGACATTATTTAAACGACTCTTGTTAGTCATCATTATGTTCCACCTATTAGCGGTATCACATTATAAGTTCTCCCTTATTTTCACGATAATTTATCAATTCTGCTATTTTCTTAATGTATTCTTGACCTTCATATTGTCATTCTACTCCAACTCTCCTTTCTATATATCATTCAACACATTTGTAGAATGTTTTCTGCATCAGAGCACAAATCGGGAATTATTGAGCAATTTTCAAGACATTATTTAAACGACTCTGAACTGTTAGTTGTCATTATGCTCCACTAGTTGAGGCAACTATCCAAACATTATGTCCACCTTTCTTTATATAACTTTGCTTCAATGATTTCTATTTTTGGTATTTCATTATATATGCATGAACCTCCCATTTGTCATTCTTGATTTTTTTTTTCAATAATTCGATGTATCTCCAGTGTTTTTTTATGTCTGGTAGCCTTCTTGAAAATAACTTTAACTTTTTTGTTTGGACAATATTTGTACATATTTTATGCAATATACCGTGAACAAATCTATGAATTGTTTCTCTACTTCACACCATCTCAGGTTGGGTTACTCGAACATAGTTCTGATTGCTTGATGTTGGTTTGAAATAACTGTTTTTTTTTCTCTGATCCAACCACCTCAATTCGCAACCAATTCATGAACTACCACAACACACCCCACCCCAATTGTGTATTGATTCCTCATTAGCAAAACTACAAAGACGAGAAGTAAGAGTCGCTGGTCTCCATCATATGCATAAGTCATGAACAATTTATCAACGTACTTATTAAATAGAAAACCAACATCAACACTGATTACTGGTTAGAGATGAGGTCATGCTTGAATGCAAGGGCCAAGCTGCTATGTCAAAAAAATGATCTGATTTTTTTTCCCGGAACACCCTATCTAGTCTGAATTTTTTTCAGACCAAAAGTCCTCTGTCATAAAAAAAAACTGGTTCAAATTTTTTCGAACCACCCTAACTGGCTCGAAAAAAAGTTCGAGTCATTCTAGTATATGTCAAGATAAGTTCAATCATACTTAGTGTTTTTAAAAAATCCGAATGGGTCAAACTCGTATTCGCACCCGATCCGTCCCGATTCGAGACAAAATCTGTGCTAACCCGTACACCGGGTCACCCATGATCCTACCACGGGTTACAAATATTTTTTTCCAAAAAAAACCGTCTAAAATTCACCTCGAAAAACCCATACCAATCCGTTCCGCCCCGTCTAACCTGTTGAAACCCATTAAATTTGAAAAAAAAAATCTGGCGTTTACCAGCTCCAAACAAAAAAAAAATGATTTTTGAGTTGTAAAAAAACCAAAAAAATAAAAAATAAAAATTGCTCAAAAATATTAATGGTTATATATTTTGAATATTTTCAATAATTGTTCTATGATTTTCGGAATTTTTGAGAATTTATTTGAGTTATTTTTTAATTTTGAAAAAAAAAACCAACAGTTCAAAATATCCGATCCAACCCACCCCGCCTTTCAATCCGCCTCATTGACCCACCCCATTCGACCCGTCCGACCTATGATCCTAGAGCTGGTCGCATCCTCTTAAAACCGACCCGTCTCATCTAATCTGTCGACCCGCCCCGACCCGTCCCGACCAAATCCATCTAACCCATCCGAATTAGCTCGACCCGTCCCGTCCCGATTTTAAACACTAATCAATACTAATAGAAGCAAAAAAAAACTTTTTCTATTTTTTAAAAAAATTGCAAATCGGTCGTGCACGTTAAATCTGAATCGAGCAGTACTGGGAGTATATTCCAAATGATTGTAGTATGGAGATACGGTCCCGGACGAGCTGTTTGATCTTCTTTTTTTTGTGCCCTTTAGCGCGTATAATCGAGCCTTTCCAGGTGGTGAAATTCTACAAGTGCAGGATCCTCGAAAAAACCAGCAATTGGAGAGCAGAGGAACCCCCTACTGCCTCGTTGGCCAATCCGAAAATCGAAATCAACTAGAAAAGAAAAAAATAAATAGATAAATGGAGAAGAACCAATCCGAACACCCTTCTCGCGCTCCTCGCCTCATTGCCTCGTCATCTCCGCAGCATGTACAGCTCCAGCCCTCCAGCTTTCGTTCCCGTCTCCAAGTCCAACCCCCCCTCTCCATCCTCGCGCAAGGCCATTCGCAATCTCCTCCGCATACTCTGCACTTCGTCGTCCCCAATCCAACGAAGCAACCCCTTCTCCAGTCCCATAACCCTCAATCCGCCTATCCACAACCCGATAAGCAACATCCTGTCTCCTCCCCTTCTCCCGAAACCTTGCATCTCCTACGACATGGAGAAAATCATCACCCTCGAGATGATGGGTTTTGATACGGGTCGGATCCTCGACAAAAACCCGGCATTCCGTGAGGCGTCACTCGATTCTGTACTTCAGATTGTATACTACCTGCAGTCGAAAGGAATCTGGTATTGCTACTGTTAATTTGTAATGCTGATAAATTCTCTTTCTACAAAGGATTTCACCTTCTTTCCAGATAAGACATGAATTTCCTTCTCAAAATAGGAAGACCAAGCACAATTATGGATTCATTATTTTACTCGATTTTGTGGTTACCTTCCTTTTTGCACAATTTAGTGCTTGCTTTGAATTTTATTGCTGGTTGAAGAAGTATTTTATAATGTTAATGTCCTCTTTGCTTGTATAAATTGACCATTTGTTAATAGCCTCTGAAAATATTTTCTAAAGGCTGAAGGATATTGTACGAATTGTCGTCATCTGCCCAGATATTATCACGGCTGACATCAAGAACGATCTTGCACCTGTGTTTGATTTTTTGTCGGAGGATCTTGGAGTAGCAGATGAGCATTTCCATTTGGTCCTCAACAAATGTCCCCGGATACTTGCAGCAAGTGCCAGGTGCTCATGCTATTGCTTATGTTGTTACAAAATTCAATTATTTATTAAACTTATCTTTATTTTTTATTTTTTGATAAAGACATTTTATTAAACCTACCTAGCTCTGATGAACCTTAAATTGGTTAATTTAGTAGAATCATATGCAATTTTGCTTTGTTTAGGTCACTAGTATTGCAATTATGCCTGCAGTTTTACACAAGGTGTTAATGATTTACAATTAAATTATGTAATAGCAACAGTCTTTGAAGTCAATAGCAGAAAAAAAGTATTGTCAGTAGCAGGGCGGATCCATATATAAAATGTTATTATTTTGAAAAATAGTGTTTTTCGGTAATTTGTCCCCTCCCTGAAAATTTTTTTGCCCCACTGAATTGTCTAATTAATTTTATTGAGAAAAAAATATTTAATATCGTGCATAACGAAATAATTATACAAAGACATCAAAATATAAAGTTTCGTAGATGAAAACTTTCTTCATCAACTTGATTATCTATTACTTTGAGTTTTATTTTGTTGTTATTTTTAATATATAAAATGTTATTATTTTAATAAATTTTTTATTAGGTAAGATTATAGAAGTTAGTATCTTACGATTCACGATATGAATCTTATGATTCGATACGATACAAATGGATAAGGATATGAATCTATATTTTGTATCTCTAGAGAGAAAATCTTAAGAATCATGTCTGTATCTTTCTATATCTCGATACGATACGTATTCCAACGATACAATAATTTTAAGATACATATATTTTTTTGACTTTACCTCTTCTGTTCGACTTCACGTATCTGTTCGGCGATCGGATAACCCTAGTGTGAGAGAAAAAGGCAAAAAGAGACAAAAAAAAATGCAAAGAAAAAAAAAAATACTAGCGGTTTGAGAGAGAAGAGTTAAAAACTCCAAGTACGAGACAATGCAAGTGGATAATTCTTATTTATTTCATTTATTTTATTCTTCCATGCAGGGACAAGTGTAGTAAGGCCTAGGGGGGTCAGTTAACCCTTGTATTTTAAAAAATAGTGTTTTCAGTTAAGTTATTACCCGATTAATTAATGGATTTAGATCCGACAAGTTATTACAATCCGATTACTGACCTCCTCTAACTAAAATCTTGCATCCGCCCATGTTCTCATGTCTCTCTCATAAACACGTGTAGTATTTCTGTGAAGCATCAAAGCCGTAGACAATTATATTAATTTTTGAAGACTCAAATAATGTAGTCAAGACCACTAAATTATATTAATTGATTTGATTTAATTTATTCTCATACTTATCCCGTACGTGCTTATTATAATTTATTTTGTAGTGATTTTATTAGTTAAAATAGAATTATTTTCCTTAGATATTAATTAATATTATCATTGAATTATCATATGAGCTATAATAAAACTTTGTGCTCATATATATATATATATATATATATATATATATATATAGTTCGACTATGGTATTTTGTAAAGTACAAAGATATTGTGTGCTTTGCGCTCGATTTTTAATTTCAAGTCAAAAATAATTGATCCGAACCGTTCAATTCTTCATATCTTCATATCAAAATTTATTAGTAAACCAAATTTTATATATTTTTTAGAATATTTTTGCTATTCTTTTTTTATGGAGATTAGATTGAGCGGTTTGGATCGAGGAGAAAATGACTTGATCCGAGAATTTGGTTCATATATAAAATGATAATTTTCCTCGACTATCAAAAAAAAAAAAATAACAAATGAATTCCATATCAAAAATATTAAATTTGGTTTTCTAATAGATTTTTTCCAAAAAAATAACAAATGAATTTTAAAAAAATTAGATTGAGCGGATTTTTTGGATCGATCATTTCGACTTAAAATTAATAATAAAACGCAAAACACACAACGCTCTTTTGTTTTGCAAAACACCATAGCCTAATTCTCTCTCTCTCTCTATATATATATATATAGAGAGAGAGAAGACTAAAATACAACACGTTGCACGGATGCATTCATGCACCGCGTTAAAATTTTGAATTTCAAGTTAAAAATGATCGATCTGAACCGTTCAATATATTCTTCGTATCAAAATCTTGTAGAAAATCAAATTTTATATTTTTTGAATTTTTTTGCTATTTTTTTAGGTAAGAAGAAAATCATCACTATTGGACGATCCAAATTTCTTAAATCAAGCAACTTTTCTTGACCCAAAAAATAGCCAAAACATTTAAAAATATATAAATTTGATTTTCTATAAGAATTTGATATGAAAAATAAATTGATTAGTTTGGATTGGTCATTTTTAACTTGAATTTTGAGATTTTAACGTGGTGCACGAATGTATCCGTGCAACGTATTATATTTTAGTCTTTATATATATATATAGGGGTAGGGTACGGTGCTTTGCAAAGTAAAGACTCATTTTTACTTTGCATTGAGATTTCATATCCCGACGGCTCAAATGGTCAATCTAAGTTGCTCAATAATTTCTTTATGTTAAAATCTTATGGAATATTAAATTTCATAATTTTTTGAGCTTTCTAACTATTTTTTAAATTATTTTTAAAAACAATTTTGAAATAGATCATTTTATTATGTTAAATAAGGTTGTTTCTAAAAAATAGAGAGCTCACATAGTATAAAGAGTGGGGATCCATTGATAATGGATTATTTTGACAACCTTGACAATGAACCTTTAAATAAATATAAAAAAAATCTTAAAAATGAGAAAAATTTATAGATGTGTTCTTCTACTTTTAGATTGATGGTCATTTAAATTTCATATAATTTCATTATCATTTGATAGTCCATCAAAGACCGTTAATTTAGAATTGTTGCAAATTATATGAAAATTTGATGGTCTTTGATGGACTATCACGATAATGAAATTGCATGAAATTGAATGATCATCAATCTAAAAGTAGTAGAATAACACATCTATAATTTTTTTTTCCATTTTTATGATTTTTTTGTATTTAATTAAAGATTCATTGACAAGGTTGTCAAAATAACCCATTGTCAACCGATCCCTTCTCTAGTATAAATTATACTAGTATACTACATAAATGTGATAAAACGCTAAATAATAATATTTTCAAGTGTAAAAATTCACTACATATTAATTTTAGTTATTATTAATTCATTTTAAGACAAGTTTAGCATATCTTAACGATACGATATGATACACGATACACCGATACGATACAAAATACTACGATTCACGATACAAAATGCGATTCAATTTCTATGGATAAAAATATATATTAAATTATTAATTTTTTATTTAATACCCGATTAGTTAATGAATTTGAACCCGATAAGTTATTACAATCCGATAATTTTCCTTTCGGATCAAAATCCTACATCCGCCCCTGATCAGTAGCCTAATAGAAGACAATCAGATTGTACTCCATCTGCAGAGCCAGGTGTGGGATAGGGTGGGCTAAACATATTTTCATGGATTTTGTGTTTCAAATATGGTTTTGGACATATTTTACATGATAATACTTTTCTATTTTTGTCCTTCTTTTTGTTATTTGTGGGTGGGGTCTGCTCTGCATGTGGATCTGCCACTGCTGTACTAGTATTATCCTGTTTATGAACCAAAATGGTGCCAAAAGTCCGGTACAGTAATACCATCATGATAAACTTGCTCGCATCCTTTCAATTAGCTAACAAATTCTTCAAATTTTAGAGACCAGCTTAAGCCGGCAGTAAAGTTCCTTCGTCGACTCGGCATTAGAAATAACTATGCACTTTCCTTCAAATATGCACATCTCCTAGTTTTAAATGTGGAGAATACGCTAATCCCAAAGCTGCAGTTCCTTCTGAGCATTGGTTTCTCACATAAAGAGGTAGAATTCCTGGTCAGTAGAAAACCTGACCTGCTAACCTCCAGCATAGAGAACAGTATCAAGCCCAAAGCTGAGTACTTCTTCAGGGAAATAAAGGGAGGCCTGGAGGAGCTCAGAGAGTTTCCACATTACTTTACATATTGTTTGGAGCAACGGATCAAACCACGGCACAGGGAGTTGGTTAAGAAAGGGATTGAGATGCCTGTTGGAGTGATGCTTACAAGCATGGAAATTGAGTTTAGAAAATTGGTAGCACAGTTGGAGAAAGATAATTCATAGCACAGATGGAAACAAAGATAATTCGACGTCTAACTTCTTTGAGGTGTGATGTTTATGGGAGAATTGGGTACTTGTGGATAGAGAGAATTATAAGGTTCTCAAATATGTCCCTAGTAAAACTCGAAGATTTGGGCACCCAACATCTCCTGCTCCGAACTCATTCTCAGATAATACAACCAAACTAGTTGTTATCCTAATGGGTGTTTACCGTTCATTAATTGATCAATAAAGAAGGAGATATAAAGGATGTTGATCATGCTTTAGTAGGGATACAATTGATAATTGTAATTTTATAGCATTTTAGTCTTTGCACATGATATTTTTGTAAGTGCGCATTTTTGTCAGGTTTGTAGATCATGGAAGTACAAGAGACATTTGATAGATTTCATCTAGTGTTTTTTTTTCTGGTATGTGATTGTGTCGGTTTTTACTTAACAGGGTTTTTTTTTCTAAAATTTGAAGAATCCCTTTATTCTAGTTTGATTGCACCCGAAGATTGAATTTTGTTTCAATTTTTTTTTTATCTGAAGATGTCGTTTCATCCTTTGCAAGCAACAAGAGCTGTCATGTTGTATTTTTAGGGGGAAAAGTAAATAGAAGATGAAATTTACATGTTTCAATTATTAATTTTATTTCCTTCACTTGTGAGAAAACAACACAATATTTGTTGTATTAAACATCGGGCATCTTTGATAACTGCAATGGATTTAAATGTAAGAGTAGAAGTTTTTTTTTATTACTGCAACGGATTTAATGGTGGTTTTTGTTGGCGGAGAATCTTTCTTGTATGCTTTTGTTCTTCTGTCAAAAAAAAAGCTAGTAATTATAGTCCAAAATTTCATCGAAATTTTAGCTATTGACCATCTTTTGACTTATAATAATCCTATAAGATTTATTCGAAAAATATATACATTAGTTGTCTTTTTTGGAGCGAAAACAACCGTGCATGTGAACGAAATTTCTAGGGCGAAATTCACTACGCAAAAAACAACAAAAATCAAACAAAAAGGAAGTTAGACATATTCTTTAGATCCCATTTTTTTTAATTAAAATTATTTTAAGAACTCACCTTATCTTGGTTTTTTACAACTGTTTTTTTTTCAGATTCTTCTTCTTCGTGGCAGTAATTTCTAAATTTCAAAACTGAAATTGGGTTCTTCCATTCATCTGAGATCATCTCTACTCCTTATTAAATAAGTATGTATTCTGATCCTGTAACGATTCAAATTTTTTGTTAAATTTTTAGAGCTAATATCACTCATTAGATTGAGTTATTCATCAAATAATATTACTATCTCTATGACCATTTGTGTTGAAGTTAGAATTTTGTCTCAATTTTGTTTATTACACGAAATACTACATAATTTAGGAGTACAATTTCTCTATTTTTTTTTCTTAGATTATTATCAATTATGAATTTCAACTTTTTTTAAACGCTGAATGTTAATTCCTCTCAATTTATATTTATTTTGCATTAATTATGTATTTATGATTGAAATTTATATTAATTACTAATTATTTTTTTTCACATGAAGATATGAATTTTTATATTTTTGAAATATATCACCGTAGCAACATACGGACAAGATACTAGTATTAAATTATTGACGACTTGAAGCTATTGGCACAGCTATTATCTGCAAGAATCACAGAGCAATATTAGTGTTAGAATTGGCAAAAGTCCAATAAATAAATCAACACATTGACCCCAGAATCACAGATAAATTGTCCACTTTTTTTTTAAAAAAAAAAAAAGAAAATTGGCGAAATTACTACCCTTTTACTTTCAATTGTTGCAGTGCACTTATCTGTAGAAGAGCTCGGCGTTGGTCGCCTGAGACTGGTCAGGTTTTTGGCATCTTGCAGTTAATTGCGACTATTGTAAAATTCGCAATTAGTTTGTATTTTCAGTGAATTGAACTCAGTTCATTAAGTATTTAAATAACAGCATGCATTGGAGTGCCAAAGTGCATGGTCTAATGCCTTTAGTCGTAATCTATATCATTTCCACTGGTATTCATCGAATTCTGTATTCCAGCTGGTTGGATAGATTGTTGACATAACCTGTGGATTGTCATGGAAGTACACCTAATTGAGTGATGCGAATTTCATTTCTGTTTTGCTGTTTTTTTTTATGGTTGGCAATTTGAATTGATCCTCATACCTCAATTTGGATTTAGATTTACAGATGAGGCAAGAGAAGAAAAAGTTGGTCTAACAATAATGAAGCCGAGGAGACTCCATGCTTTTCTGCTGCTGCTGGGCTCTTGATCAAACTAACAGAGAATATATTTGGAAATAGTTCAATACTTCAATACCTTTATATGGGCCTAAATCCTGCCTAAACCCAAAGAATACACATAGATTTGAATTCGGCCCATATGCCCATTATTTTTAGGAACCAATTGCCTTGCATTTCACCACATCAATTTCATTTCTGCGAGCAATGAAAAACAGAAACTGGTAGTTTCTGAGAGAGCTAGCTATTTTAGACGATTCCCACTAGGTTTGATCGGATTTCATGGAGGTGGAAGAGGTGATCCCCGTCGCTCCTGGAGGTGGCGGAAGCTCCGATCACACCTTCTCTCCAGATCGATCAGGAGGTAGATCGCGTTTAAAAATTGAATTGAATTGAATTGAATTGAGTTGGTACCAGTCTACCAGATATGTCTATAAGATTAGTATTTTGGCGCAGTTTGGAGAGGCGTGTTGCTGTATAAATTTGAGTATAGTTAGAAAATTTCTAGGCGGAGCTTCTCTTTGAGAAATTGGGCAATGGCCCCCTCTTTCAATCCAAAATTTCATACACAACCTTATATATTTTATGTTCTAATTGTTATTTGTACCACAAAATGGCCCCCTCTGAATAATTTTGCAGTATATTTTTTAATTCTTATTTGAGTTGGCCCCTTCTTATTTGGGCCTCAAGCTCCGCTACTTAGAATCGGAGTGTCCTGTTACTTGGCTCATTGGGTGCTGGTTGTACAAATTGAGGATCAGCAAAGGCAAATTTCAGCTCCATTGAAAGCGTAGATTAAAATTGAAGGGATAAAGTGGACCTAACTAGTTTTGATACTTCGTTTGCCAAGTAATGCCATATGAGTCTGGTACATACTAACAAAACAAAAGTCATGTTTTACTTTACAGTTCTATGGATATTTTTCCTTTTTCGTTTTTTTTCATTTCATCTTGTTTTTGTTTATGACAATTTCTTTTTTTTTAATCATAATCCAGCTTTATACAGATTTAAACAACAAAATCTGCCTGCTTGCAAACCGACTCTAACACCTGGATCAGTAATATATTTTAATTTGTAATATTTCCATATATCTCATAACTGTTGTGGTATGATTTGTCATGGCATGTGTAATTAAAATGGTGCTTGTATTTGACTGCAGGTCATAATGACCTTCTTGGTTATGGGCTTCTTCTTTATACCAATGGGTCTTAGTTTTCTTCATGCCTCAGAAAGCGTATTCTTCACAATTCTACTTATCAAAATTTTTGAAACTACAAGAATATTATAAGACTCATTACGTAGTAAATAGTTCATATGTATTGACATTCATGTTATAAGATTGTTGTATGGATTGTTATGCCAGAATGGCAGGATCTGTGCCATTAAATATGATACTACGCATACAAAAGACATACTGATTCATATTAGACTAAACTTTTGTAACAATTCTCTCTTTTCTGCATCATCATCTTTTTCATTTTTTTTTTAATTTTTGGCCAGAGATCAGTTTCGGTCATTAATTATTAAAAATTGAATGAGATTTCAATTAGTTTAGTATTGCTATGCTACTAGTTGATTCCAATTCCCCTGCTGACGCACCAAGCTTCATTCAGATTTGACATAACTTGCGCCTAAATGCAGGTGGTTGAAATTGTATCTCGTTATGATACTGACTGTGTACCTGATGCTTACAAACATGATAAAGTAGCGTACATTAAAGACAGCTCAATATCAAAGAACTGTACTCACAAAGTTCGGGTAATTTCTTTTCTTTTCCTACTTTTACATACTTTAGAACTTGTGTAGACATCCTTTATCACTAGCATAACTGCTAAAACTTTTCTCTTTCAGGTTCATAAATATATGAAGGCACCAATATATGTCTACTACGAACTTGATAATTTTTACCAGAATCATAGAAGGTCTACCCCCCCCCCCCCCAACCACACTCTGAGATGCTGGCAGTGGTTGCCTTGTATTTATTGAAATATAACAGTATTGCACAATATTACAACAACTATTACATAGTACATGTTGAACTTTTCAAGCCAACTATCTCAGATGTAGAAACAACTAATAAAAAAAAAGAACAGCATAAAAAAACATTATCAGCATATTTGTCTCATAACATCGCATTCTGCCACCCCTGGCACCAAAGACCTGTTGGAGAAGATCAAGTTATGGCTCTCTCTCTCTCTCTGACCCTTCCTCCTCATACGTCATTTTTTTTCTTCACCTCACTTTCAATTTGAGCTCTCTTACAAATGAGATACTTTGTATTATTATAATTTTATCATCATTTTTCATGGGTTAGTTTCCTAATCTGGTACAGGTATGTAAAGAGCAGGAATGACAAACAGCTTTATATATGGGTTAAAACAAAAAGATATTGGGTCATGCGATCCAGTTAAAACAGCTAATGGCCTCCCCATAATCCCTTGTGGCTTAATTGCGTGGAGCTTGTTCAATGATTCTTTCAACTTTGCATGTGGGGCAGAGCCACTAAAAATAAATAGAAGAAATATATCATGGCAGAGTGACAGAAAGCACAAGTTTGGGAAGGATGTCTACCCATTTAATTTTCAAAATGGATCCCTAATTGGAGGTGGTTCTCTCGACCCGAAAGTGCCTGTAAGTGTATTAGATTAACAGTAATAGAAGCAATGATTGTGGCAACAATGAGAATAACAATAACCATAAGCAGCAGCAATATCTGTTATATATGGTGATGACTGGTAACTTTTATATTATATAGGTCTTTTAACTATTTAACTAACAGTAAACAAAATAAATAAAATAAAATAAATATTATATTTTTGTAAGTGGGTGTCCTTGTGCTTGGTATAATTATGTAGAGTGTTATGCGTTACTGGGTACCATTAAAATTCAATGCCTAGACCTATATATGAAGAAAATAACAAATGAAAGAACAAATAAGCATTTGAAAGAGAAGAAAATTCTAATAAATTTCCTGTTCTAAAAAAAAATAATAATAAAATGCAGCTTAGCGAGCAGGAGGATTTTATTGTATGGATGCGCCCAGCTGCACTCCCAAAATTCAGAAAACTATATGGTGTCATTGAAGTTGATCTGGATGCTAACAATGTCGTCAGCATACACATTGCAAACAACTATAATACTTACAGCTTTGGTGGGGCCAAAAAGGTAATTATGACCACATCAAAGTGGTTAGGTGCTGGGAGAAACAGTTTTCTTGGGTTTGCTTATCTTGTCACTGGCACCTTGAGTCTTCTTCTCTCAATTTTGTTTGCCTTAATTCATGTTAGGAATCCAAGGTATTTCTCAATTCTTTAACTTTCCACTTTATTGTGAGAAAATACGATTAATTACTTACGACGATCGTTGATTTATTGGTTGCAGACCTCATGGCCATTCCATTTAGCTCTCAAGATGAAAGGCATTTTGCCCTGAGCTGAACATGTTGCTGTAGAGTTTTGTAGAAAGCTAGTAATTTCAACTTTGGTAATTAATATCTTTGTTATATATGCTAGTAGTATTTATTTTGGTCTTAAACACTGTCCTTTGGCCCAGATAGATTTTGAATGTACTAATGTACATAATGTCATAACTGTATCATACTTCGCACCATGCTATAAATATGGCTTCAGGTTCAACTTGGGTTTTTTTCTTATTATTATTATATTTTGTTTATTTATAAAAATGGGAGTGATGTCTTCCAACTTTGATATTCACGAGAGATTCACGTGTATTTCGAACTCGCAATCTGCCCAATGAAAAGTATTGTTTTAACTACTAGACCAAAGCTTGGTTGTTGTTACTATTTTCTTAAGGTGGATTTTATTTTTTGCGTCCTGAGATTATAACAATGGATATCAGGTAATACTCATATATAAGTGTAAAGAGCGTACTAAATAATCGTCAACCAAAAAAATCGATATTATCACCAAGTAAAAGGAGAGAAGCAATGAAAATGGGGGAAATGACGGTATCAAAAACAGCTAGCTTACTCTTTGAGGCATTTTGAATAGTGTTTAATTATTTAAAGCTTTGTTGGAGAAACTTAAATTGACAACCGAGTTAATTCCTCTGTAGAAACCCAAATCACTGTAGATTTTGGTAATCACAAAAGATTTGAACAGCAATTTGCCATAAATTGTACACAGAATGTGCTGGGTAACGGTATTTTTCTCTTCTTGCCTGGTACAGCATCAGGAAACAGCATCATGAGTCGTGACTGCCATAACTGGTCCTGTGTCAGAGAGAGAAAGAGATGCTCTCTGATAAAAATGTTCGTTGTTAGTTGAAACTTGATACGTCAGCCACTGTAGAAAGAGGATTACAGGAAGGTGCCTTACGAAAACCATATCTCCTTTCTGAAGAGAGAATTCTTACCTGATTAACATAACAGGTGTCGGTCACATGCCAATCACTTTGTACTAGACAATGATCCCTTATGGCCTTTGTGATTCTCTGAACCGTGTAGCAAAGTAGTCGATGTACATTTGATTCCATTAATTACACTTTGGTCGCACTAACCCACTGTACCAGTTCCATTGGTTGAGAAGTACATGGCATCCAACCATTACACACATAAACTCTCTCCCCGTCTCTTGTATAAGCTTTCAGAGAGTACCACAGGAGGGTGCCGGGGCAATTCTTGGCAACCTGAATAACATGAGATCAGACACGTACGTAATCCTCTGGCAAATTTCTTTTGACCACTTTCATTCATAATCACAGTATCTCTCACTCTAATTTGTAGTCTAATCATTCAGTAGAATATAATTCCTCTTCATGAAGGTACAAAACACTGAGTTATCAACTTATTATGAATGAAGGTACATATGTTCTAAATTGCAATTAATAAATTGATAATTGTAATTAAGTTGATAAATAGATGATTGTAGTTAATTGGACATATGATAATTGTCATACGGAGTGCAGTATAAAATGGAATCTGGCACATGCTGTGCTCTTTTGAATGCAAGAATAACGTTCATATTTGTTATATTTCAGGCCAAGTTTTTCTGATAAATCTTTAACTGATGAGTGATGCGTCATACGGAGTGTAGCGTAACATGGAATCTGGCACATGTTGTGCCTGCCTGTTAAAGAAACTAATAGAAGGTGACTAGGCTAATTATCAGATACATACATAACTACTCAATGTCCTTATTGTTAGTGATTGCACACGTCATTACTGGTTATGAGAGTCTTGGTAATCTCTTATAATATAATTAAGGGTAATGATACAGCGCCCCCAATATTATCCCCATATCCCTTACAATCATGACACGAGGGTCGCACACGCTATCTATACTATTATATAAAGCATCTAAGAATTGGAGGGTCCATTTTTTATCATGATATTTTTTATTATACTCATTTTATCCCTCAATTAGACGGATAATATTTATTTTTGATTGATCGAACGTATGTGATCGCGTCCATTGATCCCCTCTTTCTCTCCATTTCTTTCCCATATATACTATTATTTCCATAATATTATTTTTTTTATTTAGCAACCTTGTGCATATTTGGTAAGAAATTAATGGTGATAATATATATTAGAATAATTTATTTTTTTCATAAAAATCATGAATCATTAACTCATATTGTGCAAAAATCTCATCCAAGATTAAATATAGTCTTTATTATAGGTTTCTCTATAATTTGGTGAATTTATAATTCTCGGAGGTGCACGAATATTTGCCTAATATTAGATAAATGTGAAATTTTTTATTTTATAATGTTTTAATGTTTAAATAAAAGAGTTCCGCTGCAACGCACGGGTATATAGCTAATATCTCTAAAAAGAGTCATTTTTCAGTTATAGTGAGGAGATTAGTGGGACAATGTTGGAAGGATTTCATTTTTTCTATAATTAATTTAAGATGAACGTTTGACTATAACAGTCGATGCAATTAAAATTTTGTTTATTTCATTTTTTTTCTTTTTAAAAGCACGAATATTTTTGTTCACCGAAAACAGATATTGTTGGAAAAGTAGATTTATCTTTTATTGAATGACTATTATTTGGCCTAAAAAGGAAAATCTTGCCATTAAGTAATTTAATTCCTGCTTAAGGGGAAAACGAACATTGTAATAATATCCGACGAGGTTCAAAAAAATTGATCTGTCATTCAGCTAGCTAGCAGCTAGCAGATTCTGATGCAAATTATAATACACACACACACACACACACACACACAACAAAGACAAATGTGTTTCAATATGTAGCGGAATATATAACGTTAATTAATATGGCGAGCATGCCATCTCAAATAGTAAGTAATGCGCTGATGCAACAACCACTATTCATGAGAACAAATGCTATTATAAATCAAGTATATTAGATATGGAATTAATTAAGTATTTTAGATATGGAAGTAAATATCCAGCTTTCTAACTCAAAGTTACCAAAATTTGACATTTCTTTAAATATTTTTCATATTCCTTTTTTTATTTCTTCGTCTAACAATATAGAGCTTAATACTAGTTAATTACAGATTAAAAAAGTAGTTGGAATTATAAAAGCACCATCATTTCCATTCTCATGCACAATCTACATTCCTTATGTTAATATAATGCATATGGGTAAAATTAACCTCTTTGATTAAATATAGACCATCATTATTTTCTTTGAAAAGCTGTTTGATTTCTGGATTTTCCATTTCTTACAACTTCCAGGAATAATATATGAATTGCATCTAGAAAAATTCAAGAAATACGAATTACATTGTCTAAGTTAAAAAAAATCCTAAATAAGGTATTAATCGCTAACTTCACAATAAAATTCATTCGTTATCTACTATTTAGTAACATAAGATATATTATTTTTTAATTTTGAAAATTGACCTACATAATTTCTGCTCAAAGAAAAACAAATGGTAAGAGCATTTTCTCTTTGAGAAGGGATCTAATTACCATTTTTTTGATGTCCATGGTGTTTATTTATTTATTTATGTATAAATTTAAAAATGTGAACCATTAGATATATTCTATATCATCTCAATTGTATGTATATGAAAAATCATAAAATTTTAACTTCATTTGAATAGCCATCAAGTAACGTGTCTAAATTGTAAAATTTGGTCCGTTAATTTTATTAACGCTTGATGCCTATATAAATAATATTGAAATGATATAATTTTTTATATACATATATAAGATGATATTTAAAAAATATTTCTTTAATTAATTTTGTTATTTAAGAATTTAAATAATAGTTATTTGATATTTAATTTTAATAGCATCGATGTGACACCAAAATAGTAATAATTGGATACCTTCTCTTTCTCTTTACCTCAAAATAAAACTCACTGCAGTATTTGTGATTTGACCAACATACTTGTCTTCCAACTAATTCCAAGAAGCAACAGAACATAAATGAATCTAAGGTCTTCCAAAAGCAAGTTGATCAATGCACAGTCCAAACTCCAAAGTCAGTCTTTGGTACTGGAGTAATATAGTATTCAATATAAAATACAAATAAATCAAAATCATGCTCATTACCGAAGTATATATACATAAATATCCAAAGAGTGATATATCACTATACTCCCAATCAATCTGCCAGAGATCATGCATGTTTCCTTAACACAAACAATTAATAATTACATGCATGATAGTCGGAAGGACGCACACATCTCCGTCAATCTAATGAACTAACTAAATTGTCCTAACATGCATGTACAATTTTTCTCGCTATTTTGTCAATTAGAGATGAACGGACACCACAATGTAATATATAACTGATAAAGTACAATTATTATATATATTATATATAATAATAAATTAAAGTTGCTAACTTTTCTCCCAGGAGCAGGAGACGAACGACAAAGCATTGGGAGATGCTGTGTGGGAACAATGAACAGGGAAAAGGAAAAAAGAAGGAAAAATCAAGTTTCCTGGTCTACAATAAAATACATAACCTATTTAGCACTTTTTCCTTTTTTTCTTTTTCTTTTTTTTTGCTAGTTAGAGAATAGTAATCGTTACAGTATATAATAATTTTTCGAAGACTCTTACCTTCTATAGTATAATCAATCAAAGTTCGAACACTTAAAGCCCGAGATTACATAAAATTCTCATTAATCTTGTGATCAAACCATTGGTCTACATCATATGAAGGGAAAAAATAACAAAGAACAGCTACTACCTTGCTACTTCATTCTTTCTCCTGATTTGTTAGAACTATTACCCCACATATATACAAAAAACTATGATCGATTAATAGCATGAAATTTAAATAAGTAATCACCTCATCACACTCAGTTACTTGCTGAGAGCCATGCAATAGTACTGCAACCGCTACTAATTAACTAAACCTTCCACCTTGGGAAGTCTAAAGCCAGAGGGCACCAGCTTGTTTGAGCAATGGCACCAGGGACCCGTTAATGTGGCACGACATAACTTTATCAACGCCACCAAGCAGTTTTCCTCCAATGAACACCACCGGGACCACCCCATGAGGTCCTGACATGACTGGAGAAGCTGAGAGAAGCTGCGAGAGCACCGCCTGGATCTCCCGGCCACCTCGCTCTTGGTCCAGCTCATAGACGGTCGGGCCCACACCGAGACCGAGGAGGAGCCGCTTTACCACATGACACATGCAACAGCCACTGGCGCTGAAGACGACTACAGCATTGTTGCTGGCCATGCGGGCGACTCTCTCGTAGGCCATGATGAGCTCCTCTCTATCAGTTTCTACCACCCCCATCTTGGTAGTTAGATTTAGATGAAAATAAATTAATAGAGATTTGCAAGAAGGGAGAGAAGGGAATTCAGATGAAAGGAAGGAATCAAAGGGAGATATTTGAAACAGGTATATTATTTAGGGTTGGGGGATAACAGGGAGATGGATATATAAAGGGAAGGGGAGAAAAAAAGGAGGGGAGGTCAAAAGAGAAAAAATGGGGGAGGTCAGAGGTGTAGCTTTTGGCAGGGGCTGGGGAGCAGTAGAGTTGTGCAGGATCGAACCCGGCAATCTCTGACCAACCCCAAGCTCTTATACGTGAGAGAGAGAAAGGAGTGACTTGACTCGGGTACGCTGTCTTCTCTGAAATTAACAACGCTAGCTGCAAGCCTGCAACTCGAGGACTACGTATTATTCAAATTAATTAACCAATGAAGCATCAGAGTTTGCGCTGTAATACTCAGGCTAATCAGCGGGCGCTACATTAATTTCATCAGAAACCTCACGTCCTCACCTCACCTGATAGAACTTGGGGGGGAGACAACGGGGAGATGGGGAATAGGGAACGGCCGTCACGCGCGAGCGACAGACAGACAGACCGACAACATAACGTCCTACGCGCCGCCGTTTCATCTTTTATTACCCGCCTTTTCCTCCCCTTCCTTTCTCCCTCTCTCCCTCTCTCCCCTTCACCAGTCCCATAGCCATCGCCCATCGCCCATCGGGCCCCCCTCACGCCGTTACCTAACTACCGCTCTAAAGAGTATCAGGATTCAGAAACACAAAACAAAACAAAGAAAAAAAATTGTATGGTTCAAAATAGTGATTTTTAGTGAAAATATTATTTGTTTGGTTTGTCTATTTAGAAGATAAAATATTATCTGATGCGCCATTAATATTTAAATAAAAATATTTTTCTTTAAAATATGCAATAATAGAGTGATCATAGTACGACTTCTATTTATTTTGAGTGTTTTTTTTTTTGTGTGAATTTTTTTTTTTAATCTTATGATACTTACTGTTATTTTTCTAGACATTACGTAAAATAAAATATTTGCCAAAAATTGATGTATCTCCACAGTCAGTGATGTCATTTTTGAACTAATCAATAATTATTTGCAATCATTTCGAAATAGATGGAACACATGGAATTTGTGATTATCTTGCATGACTAGGAGCTTCAGAGCACAAAAACCTTTAGCGTGTTCATTTGAAGATGATGATGAATTCTGAACTAGATCCAAAAAGAATATAATAATCTACACATTTAATTCATGAATCAACATGCATAGTGCGCTGGGAAAGGATAGGTTCAAATGGCTTAGCATTTCCCACCCATTAATTTTGCATCGAGATTCATAAAGAGATGAGAGAAAAATTTTAAACAAATAAAAAGTATGAATCTCAATGCAAAATCAATAGATAAGATAGGCTTTGAAATAATTTTTTGGTTCAAAACCATTTGAATCTACCCTAGTGCGCTCTTCCCCCCTCCTTTTTCCTCCAATGCTAGACTTCAGCTAGCAAAGTAGAAGAGAAAAAAAAACTCCAAATTCAGTATTATTATGCGAATAAATTTCTTGTGGATTCTAATATTTATACTGTTTTATATTTCAAAGTGCAACTCCGTCTAAAAATTTAAAACTCAGATAATCAAGCAACACATTCTTTTACTAAATAAACGCCTAAATAGAATATACTAACTTTCAAAGATTAATAATTCTTAATAGAGACTAAGCGCCTAGCTAGAATAGAATATACCAACTTAATTAGTTTCGATTAAAATTAATGTTTTTTTATTTTTACCTCTAGTTTTTGTACTACGATTTTAAAAAATTACCAATAACAATGTGTTTGGTGCGTGTGCCCAGGTGCGCTTGTGTAAAATGTGGTGTATAACAATATAATTTATTCAATTTAATTTACAAATTGAGTACTAAATCTAAGTGGTATAAACCAATGTTCTCCGTATGGAAAGTCCGTATGGAAAGTCATAGGTTTAAAATTCAAAGAGGATCTTTAATGAACATTTAAAAAGTTAAGTAACTTAAACTCTCAGTCTCTCATCTTTACTCAAAAAAAAATAATTTACAAATTGACGAGTATTCTAAAACCCAAACTATTAATACTTGAAATTTGTTCAACTCTCAAAATTCAGACAACAAGAATTCATCTTGCCTTATAGCACGAAAATGTACACAGTGCATATTTATTTTATTTTTTTGTAAAAATCAGCAAAAAAATTCCATAACTCTGAACGCCCAAAATAAAATATTTATAGTAACATAATTATTTGGATTAAATTTAGCGCATATATTAAATTTTATATTAATATCTTCTACACAATAATTTTGAAAAATATATTGAGAAAAGAAAAGTTTCCAAATTATTGTCCAAAAGATATAAACTAGGATACAATTTAATAATTTTGATAACTTACAAATAATAAATTTTTTTTTATATCGCTAGTCCAGAATGGTGAATTAGTGCCAAACTTTTGGAGACTCTTAGTGTCGAAAAAATGATGCGGCAATGAAGCCCAGGATACTAATAATAACGCTGATATAAAAAAAAATGAACAATTAATGCCGGAGTTTTAGGGGGAAATCGACAATAATTATTAAATACCACTTTTTTTAAAAAAAAAAGGAATGAATTTATCACAAGAATAGTTAAAAACATGGAAGAGATGTAAATAAGTTTTCATATAAGTTATGGGTTAGTTTGGCAAATTAAAGAATAGCTTTGGAAAAGTGATAATTTTAGAAGAGTGATATAATAGTGTCTTTTTGGAAGAGTGATAGAAGAGTGGTGTTTTTTACTATTCGGAAGAGTGAAAATATTGTTCTGCAGTTGTTAATCAGAATAGTTAAAATATGAATAATTATGATACTAACAATGATGATAATAATAGTACAACAACAACAATAATAATAATAATAATAATAATAATAGATAATGATAATAATAATAATAAAATAATCATAATCATAATAAATAATAATATTCATAATTGTAATCATAATAATATAATAAAAATATAAACATAATCATGATATTAAATAATATAATAATAATAATAATAATAATTATAAACATAATATAATAATAAATAATAATCATAATAATATAATAATAATTATAAACATAATATAATAATATAATACAACATAATAATAATAAAAATAATAATAATCATAGTCATAATCGTAATAATATAATAATAATATTACCATAATCATAATATAATATGATAATAATAATAAAATTATAATCATAATCATAATAATATAATAATCATAATAATAAAATAATAAAATAATCATATTTATATTCATAATATAATAATATAATACTAAAATCATAATTATTATAATATAATAAAATAAATAATATTATAATACTAATAATGATGATAATGTATAATAATAACAATTATTATAATAATATAATTATACTAATAGTGATGATAATATAATAATAATAATGATAATCATAATTTAATAATAATATAATAATAATAATATAATATAATAATATTATAATAATAAATCATAATCATAATCATAATATAGTTATAATATAATAATAATAAATCATAATCATAATATAATAATATAATACACATAATCAAACAATAATCGTTATTTCGACGAGAGCTAATCCGGTATACCACCTATAACTTGGTATACCGGATTAGCACTCTTTCGCACTCTTCTACTTAGTCTAAAATTCGTTTGGTAAATTAATTCATCAAAATAGCAATTATATTTTTACTTTTTGCTATTTCATACATTGCCAAACAAACCCATATGTGTAAGCAACATGAAAAAAATACTATTTATAAATAGTGAATGTATTTATGTATTTTTTTTAATTTATCGTCCATACCTTTAAGGTTTTAATGATCGTTCAAATAATTATGTTCGGAAATTTTCATCAAATTTGATATTTATATGTTAATTTATCCAATAAAATAAATATAACTCCAATCAATGACTAGAATAAAATTACTCTATGATGGGAGCTCTACCTATTATAAAATAAGATGAATTAGTGGACTACGATAACTTATCGATTTTTTATCAGTTTTAAAAATATATATATCTTCAAATATCATAATTTTAAATTGCATGGTTAGAATTAAAAAAAAACACACAAACAGTGTTATATTGTTATAAAAATTTAACAATATATTTTTTGGCTTATTGGTAACGAATTTTTATTATAAACTGTCACTATATTGACGCATTAGTGTCGAATTTTTATAAAAAAATCGACAACACTAAAAGTGTGAATTTAGTATTTTTTTAGTCCAGTACTAATATCTTCAGTGCTGCTTATTTTTATTATCCGACGCTACTATGACAACACTTAGAGCATCCGCATCCCATTGTCAAATTGACTGTCAAATCTCATTTGACAATTGTCATTTAAATTTCAGGGATGCAGAGACTAGGCAAAATTAGACAATTGTCTAAATTTGACAGTCCATTTGACAAGCCACGTCAGCGTAGGAGCAGAAAATTAATTACGAAAGTGTCATTTTGACAATTTCATTCTATTCAGGGATGTCACTCTTAAAATGAATTGTCAATTTGATGATGTGGCATAAAAAAATAATTTTGACAATCGGCACCAATGCGGATGCTCTTATTTACCATTGTAGATTAGTACATGAGTATGTGTACGCTCCTGTATTAAAAGATTCCTGGTTCAAAATTTATTATTTATGTTTCATATTTTGAAATTCACAAATTACTCACAGCACAAAACTAATTGAACTTCCCTAAAATTTGTATAGCAACAAAAAAAATCAAGATCATGCATATTTATTATCTTATTACACTGAACAACCTCGTCCTAATTAATTTTTAGTAGAAACGTTGTACTGTATTAATTTTTACAGTAGATTGTCTATGAAAATTAATTAATATTTGCATTCATTTTAGAAAAATTTATATATTAGGAAAGTTGACGTTAAACTAATTAAATATTTTAATAATTGAAAATTTTATATTGCCTATATATTCTGCGTTTCTTGTACCTAATTTTGTTACACTAAAATGTTTCAGATGGATAATTAAGTATAATTTTATATTGCCTATATATTCTGCGTTTCTTGTACCTAATTTTGTTACACTAAAATGTTTCAGATGGATAATTAAGTATTTGACAGTACATGAGAACTTAAATTTGATAATCACTTCCAAATTAACAAATCACCTGCTTGTTTTATGATGTGATTATAATTACTAAAAAGACATTTTTTTCTGAAATATCCCATGCAGCAAAAAATAGAAGAATTTATATTAGAATAAAGAATTTGAACTTAATTATATATTTGACATAAATAACGATGATGATGATGATGATGATGAATCGAAGATATGTCATCACTCACCACATAATATGTATTGATCAAAATTTTATATTTTAATTTATGATTGAGATTGATTGATTTTATAAAAGCCATTCCGATTTAGATTTACTTGAACATCATTTTCAAAAATTAAAAACGGCGACTTAAAAAGAGTCAAAATCCCATGAGATTTTCATATAAAGAATTTAATGAGAATGATAAATTTTTTTCATTTAATATGTTTTTTTGAGTTCTCCATTCCATTTAAGCTCACGCTATCTCCATATATATATATATATTTTATGGAAGATCTAAAAAAATATATATTAAATAAATTAAATAAAAACTATTATTATATTTTATTATAAAAAGATAAAACTACACATTATATATAGAACCTTACTCGAAATATGATAAATATAATTATTTTATAAAAAATATATATCAAGTAAATGAAATATTAATTATTAATTTGTTTTATTGAAAAACTGCGCAATTTTTTTAATTTTAAAGCTCTTATAATTAATTTAGATATAAATTATATTTAAATAAAATATTTTATTTATTTATAATAAAATTTATACTTAATTCAAATATTTTTAAAACTAAAAGAGTATGCGTCTACGGATTCACTGCTAGTCAGAGATGAACTCAAAAGTTCCTTTGCTTATTCATTGGACCGAAACCTGAATGAAAAATCAAACAAATACTCGAATCGAGAAAGCTCCGGCCGGTCCTTGACCTCAATCCTTGTTCTATTGGTCCCTTCTGACCTCTGCTCATGTCAAATCGAATCCCTTCTATATTTTAGCAACGATTTCTCATTAATCCTTCAGTTCTATTATTTTTAAACAGAACTCTCATGTACTCAGACATATATTACTTTATATACAAGGGCGGATTTAAGTGTATCCGGAAGTTGACCCGTTTAGATTTTAAAAAAATAGTGTTTTAGACTTAAGTTTTATTAATTTTACCCCTTTTAATCTAATTAATTTTAATTGAGAAAAATATTTAATATCATGGATAATGAAATAATTATGTCAAAATTTTAAAATATGAAGTCTTATAAAGGAACATTTTCTTTATTGCTATAATTATTATTATTTTGACATTTATTTTTTATTATTTTTAATATATAAAAGATATTATTTTAATATTTTTATTTAATACCCGATTAGTTAATGGGTTTGAACCCATGATTATATATATAACTATATATAATCAAAATGATGTTCAAGTATTGAATATATTATTATTATTTTTAGAGCTGATTTTCAAAAATTAAAAACGGCGACTTAAAAAGCTCAAAACGTTTCAAATTTTTGCATCCCATGAGATTTTCATATAAAGAATTTAATGAGAATGATAAATTAAAATTTTAAATCCTACAGTTAAGCTCACGGAAGTCTCCGTTTATATATATAACTATATATATATATAGTTATATATAGAGAGAGTGTGTGAGTGAGGCTATGGTGTTTCACGAATCACAAAAATTCTCTTTGTTTCGTGTTCGTATCTCAAATTTAAAAGTTAAAATAGTCGATCCAAACCGCTGAATATGATCTCCATATTGAAATATGCTTGAAAAGTAAATTTTATATTTTTTTTAAAATTTTTGCTATTTTTTAGATGATTAAAAAATTACTAGTATTGGATGACACACATAAATCATTAGATCAACAAATTTTATACTCATTTAAAAAATAGTAAAAAAATTTAAAAAAAATATAAAATTCGGTCTCCAAATATATTTTAATATGGATATCATATTCAACAGTTTGGGTAGACCATTTGAATTTTTAAATTTGAGATATGAATACGAAGCACAAGAGATTTTATGTTTCGTGAAGCATCATAGCTTCTCTCTCTCTCTATATATATATATATATATTTTTTCAATTAATAATTAGCTTTCTGTTTTCTTTCTAATTTTTAAGTTTATCTTTTTTTTTTTTTGCAAATGATGGATAAAATATGCTAAACCGGTGTAAATACCAAATCGTATAATAAAGACTTAATTTAGTAAGGGTGTCAGTGGATTGAATTCGGATAAGATCTTGTAACATATAAATGTGGATTCATATTCAAATAAAATTTGAAGATCTAAATGTAAATTCATATTCATTTACATAACAGGTATTAGATTTATATTAAAATATTTAAAATAATAAAATACATATTTAATATGAAAAAATATATACAGTTTAAAATATAAAGTATATAAATTATGACAAAATACTAATTTAACTTTGTATGAGATATTTTTTTCCTAAAATCAAAGTAATCTAATCATTATTAACTATTAAAACAAATTTAACTACTATAATCATGATTATGAAATTTGCTATAAAAATAATTGTTATCATATATACATCTTGCAATTAAAAATTTAAAAGAAGTATTTTAATGTTTTTATAATGGACTCGAATTCAGATTCAGATTATGCAAGATCCACATGAGAACCCAAAAAATCAATTGAATTTTTTTATTAGATCCATATATAATTGTGTTCATGTGGATTCAGATTGAATTTTTAAATTGAGGGTTATCTAGAGTTTTGCAAAGGGTTCGGGCCGGTCCGGTTCGGGACAAACTCGGGCGTCCACGGTCCATGGTCAATCACGGTTCACACGGGACATGTCTAGACGGGCCAAACTCGAAAAAATCCAACCCGTCCCACCGTTGGCCCCCGGAGGCTGGACCCGACGGGTCGGCACGGTCCGGTCGGTCCATTTTTTTTACAAATTTAAAAAATTATGAAATTTGAAAATAAATTTATGATATTTTATAAATAATAATTTTCATTGAATTAATTTTATATTTTTAATTATTTAAAAATCGAATAATACTCAAAAAATTATAAAAAAAATACCAAAATTATTAAAAGTTGGGTCGGGTCACGGTCCCGCACGATCCACGGGACGGTCCGGTCCGGTCCACGGGTTCGCACGGGACGGGTCTACACGGTCCGATTTTGGGTGAAGGGAGAACTGGACACCGTTGGACCGGACCGTGGTAGGGCACATAACGGGCACAGGTTTGGCCACGGTCCAGTCCGGTCCACGGTCACGGGTCGGTCCGGGACGGGTTGGACTGGACAGTCCATTTCAAAACTCTAGGGTTATTCATTGACACATCTGTTGGGTTGCAAACGAATAGTAAAATATCTGACTTTTTCGTGATTTGATTCGAAAAATAACAAAAAATATCTGATTTATATCCGAAGATATCACGTATCCGTATTTGTATTTTGAAAATTTTAACGGATAATGATATGATTTCTCTATTACCTATCTATATCCGACCATTTAGCTATTATTTGTCAATATATGATATTATCTGAAGGTATCTGATCCGATATTTTTCGATTTTATTTGAATGCATATCCACAAAAAAACTATTATATATTTTTTATATACATTACAAATCTAACTAATTTTATATATAATTTATGCTAATGTATCTTTTTTTATAATTCATTAATATATTTAAACTATTAATATATTGATAATTAGTATTTAATTTCTATAATTAATATTTATTTTTTATAATTAATAATTATATAAAAAATAGTATCCAATAATTTTTCAATGATACATAATATTTTTACTTAATATCGATATATTTATATGTATATATATATATATATATACGTATTCGTCCGATATCTGATTCATATTCAATATCTGTTAAATATCTGATCCTTATTTGTATTTAGGACTTTTCATATCTAAACCTATATTTAAAAAAATATAATAAACATAAATACAATAAAATCATTATTCATCTGTATCGGATCTCTGTTTGCGGCCCTACACGCTACACCCCTGCTTAACTGATTGACTGATTGCTGCACCTATTAGATATTATTTCTTTAAAAGTTTTTTACAATGGTTCGTGAAATTGGAGTTGCATGTTTGGCTGTAGTCCTCCGTGTGCTGCGAGTAACTGGCGGTCAAAGATCACGCTCTTTTACCTCCTCTACTTTTGTCTTTTCTGTGGCGTACGTATGTTGTATATGTATAACGAGTCTTTAATAAGTAATAATGTGCCTCTTTCCCAAGTATATATATTGTTCTTTGTAAATGATCCTTGAAGGATTATTATATTTCCCGGTATCCAGATATTTTTTGAGTTTATCACTACTCATCAATCCTCCTATATTCTGTCTGCAATTCTTTGCACCATAATGACCCGTTACACGTTTCATCATAACTTGCAACACTCAGAGAGAGTCAATTCTCTTCTTGGTTGGTTTCTCCCTGTTTGCATGCTATTCACGCTCTCCACGGGGCTTTCTTTTCATATTTTTTTGCTTCTCTCTTTTTCACCTCACGCCCGGCCCCTCTATCCTGACAGGAAATCGCATGCTTATGCTTCTCTCTCTCTCTCTCTAGCTTTCTCTCTCATGCATGACTCGGATTAGGATGTGTTTTAACCTGTTGTGTTTGGGTGGGCTCGAGTTGGCCTGGCTAAGTAAGAGAAAGACAACTACAGAGAAAAAGAGAGCTTTGAGAAGTGGATCAGCCTTGGGTATTTTTGGTCTTACCTTGTTGGAGTTCTTTGCTCAGAGATGTCAAAGTGAGAGGCCTGTTTTGTTTTTCCTTTGCTTCTATCCATTTCTCTACGTAATGGAAGTTTGCCATACATTTGTGATTTGTGCCATGTATTATTATTCCAAGTTGTCCAATATTGAAATTTCAATTCAAAGATATTACACTTTCGGTTTAGAAAATTAAGCAGCAAATGTAAATTAGTAATGTACAGAGAATTATAATACTTGGGGCAAATGAATTATGTATTCAACTTCATTAATTTCATCTTCTGAAAAATATATTATGGATCGATAGAGAGTTATTGACAATTAATAAATTAGTTTGATAATTATGAAAATGATTATATTAATCTTTATTATTGAAATCCAACAAAGTTAACAAATATGTACTTCATAGATATTATCCATATAAAAATGATCAAATTTTATACAACTTTCATCGTTCATTAAATGACTTTAAATTTAGAATGATCCATATTCAATGATATATTCATGGACCATCAAATAACTTTTCATTACTTGAAAATTGATACACAAACTAATCTATAAGGAAAAAATGTTATACATTTTGTTTCTATTTTTAGAATTAATATAAAAGTAATTGGTTGTCAAGGAAGCTTCTCCCATTATATAATTCTAAAGATAAAAGTTCAAAATAGAGAAATATCTATATCTATATCATATTATAAAAATCTTATATACTAGACACGTCCATATATTTTCAACGTTTAGTTTCTTTCTTAATGACCGAAATGCTCCTAATCAAACGATGCAAATTAATATTTTCAAAAAGTAATGGTTTAAATTTTGATTAATGTCATTTTTCTTCTCCATTTTATTTATTATTTTTTACTATACATTAATAGAAGGTCCAGAAAAAGATCTCATTCATCAAAAAAATTTAACCATCAATTATTTTTAAGTTTTTTATTAAAAAAAACTATCAAGTGTGAAACTTAATTAAAAAAGAAAATTTATTATATTTTGTAAATCATATTTTATTGAATAATATAATTCTAAAGATAAAAGTTCAAGATAGAGAGACATTGGAATAAAATTATTATATTTTGTAAATCATATTTTATTAAATAATATAATTCTAAAATGAAAGTTCAAAATTGAGAAATATCGGTATAAATTAAGAACATTATGAGTACCTTAAATCATATTTTATTGAATAATATAATTCTAAAGATAAAAGTTCAAGATAGAGAGACATTGGAATAAAATTATTATATTTTGTAAATCATATTTTATTAAATAATATAATTCTAAAATGAAAGTTCAAAATTGAGAAATATCGGTATAAATTAAGAACATTATGAGTACCTTGGATATTATATATTTTGAAAAAATAAAGTTCTTGGATGTCAAACTGGGGAAACTATGGGTTTCAATTATTGATCCGACCCGACGGGTTTTCTCAACCCGACTCGACTCGACGTAATTGAAGATAAATGGGTTAGATATGGGCTTAATTTTTTTGACCCGAATTGGGTCAGGTCAGGTTCGGATCAACCCGACCCGACCAGATTAATTATATTTTTTGAAGTAATTTTATTATTTAGTACTAATTAAAACTTAAATATACACTAATTACGATTTATTATAAATTAATTAATATTTAATTACTTAAAATTATATAAAAATTAATAAAAAATATTTAATTATTTGAAACGGGTCGGTCGGGTATGAATCAAGATTTTTTGATCGAATTTAAATGGGTCGGGTTCAGATCGGATAAAAAAATAATAAAATAGTATGACCCGACCTAGGGCTGCAAGAAATATTCGAAGTTCGTAGTTCATTCGTGTTCGATTCGAAAAAAGTTCGTTCGATTCTAATTCGAAATTAATTTCAAATCAAACTGATTCGATTCGAAATTATATCGAATCAAACTCAAACCATAGTGAGTTCGTTCGAAATGTGTTCGCGAACTATTATAGTTTTAACTTTTATTATGTTGTCTGTTTGAGTGACTGTTTGTTTGAATTTGTATTAATTATTTGATTGTTTGAGACTTTGAGTAGTATGAATTTATATGAAATTTATTAATTTTTGTTGAATGAACTTTTAGTTTTGTATGAATTTGTATTAAATTGACATTTTTTATATTTGATTATGTTATTTTGATATGAATTGTGGAATTTGTTCACCTGATAATTCTATTTCGAACTATTAACGAACCGAACCGAACAGTTCGAACTTTTAACGAATCGAATTTCGAACTATGATTTGAGTTTGAAATTGTTTATCTATTTCGAATCAAACTAGTTCGAAATAGATTTCAAATCAAACTCGAACACACGTTAGTTCGTTCGTGTTCGATTCGTTTGCAGCCCTAACCCGACCCGACCCATTGACACCCTAAAGGAAACATATATTGTAATGCTGCCTATGTTGTTCAATATCCTCTTATAACATCTTGATAGTTTTATTGGTGTTTTGCCAAAATTATCTTTTGCTCCTTATTATATGTCAGCACTTCATAAAAGATATAGAGTATTCTGAGTTTTGTTCTATATATAGCCCAAGAACAGTATCTTTTGAATACTTTTCTTTCTATATTTCAATAGAGTTAGGAGTTATGATGCTAGGCGTAACACGAATGTATAGTGTGCTACGGATTATTTTTTAATTTTTAAAGTTCAAATAAACGATCTAATCGTTTCAAAATGATTCTCATATGAAAATCTAGTTGAACAAATTTTATATTTTTTAGAATTTTTTACTTTTTTTATGTAGTTGAAAAATCACTCCTTTGAATGATCCATAATAATTAAATCAAGTGATTTTCTAAATATTTACAAAATGGTAAAAAAATTAAAAATATATAAAATTTTGTTCATAGTTAAATTTTTATATGAAAATTATTTTGAGTGATCAAATCAATCTTTTGAACTTTGAGAATGGTAAAATGATCTATAACACACTAGTCATCTGTGTTATACGTAGCACCGTAGCCAAATTCTTAATACATGAATAGAGTTAACCTTCCAATTTTTTTAAGCATGCTATACCAATACCTTTCTCCATCATTTATTTTCTTTTAGTTTTTTCAACTACTTGAATATGATTCATATATAGTTTTTCTCTCTTCTCTTTTAAAATAATGTGTTTAATATACTTAAGATGAAACTTAACTCTTAAAATGATGCATATATTTATGGACTATCATATATTTAATTATATTATTTAATAATAATATTATTATTATTTTTTATATATATTGCATTTAAAAAATATATTTAAAATTTTTAATTTGACATTTTATTAAACATATTTAAAAATATAATTTTTTTTCTTGAAGGACTATTTTCGGGACGAACGCCGCTACAAAGGTATTCTGTTCATCACGGAGAAAGAAATGGAGAGGAATCCGGGGTTGTCCTGACATTTGAAGAGCTAGGTTTTCCGAGTGGTAAATGAAATGCATGGGAGGAAAATAGGAGAACAGTGTGCGTTTGTCCTGGCACGACACCTGAAGAAAAGAAAATATAAAGCTGACTCTTTTCCTTGATGTTGCTTCCCAAAGTGCACTTTCTGAGTTGACCATGTATATAACTTACAATTCTAGCTGCCGATCAAAAGTGACCAGAAGACAAAAGAAAGAACAACCTTAATTCCACTATTATTCTCTCTAGATTGCCTCAATAACAAAGTACCCAATTTGACAGCACTAATTAGGGACGATCTAATTTGTTGATTATTTATATATTGTTTCATTATACATTAATGTTCCAGCGCCACTAATACAGTAACTTTGTCCCTTTTTCTTATCATTTTTGTAGACACCGTTAGAATATTTAATTATAACATTTACTGTATAATTAAATATATACTGTATGGCTTATGTATTAAGTATGAGTCAAGTTCATTTAAGAATTAATTAAAAGACACATCCGATTTTTGATGGAAAATTCAGATGAGTCAGATTCACTATAAATGATCTCAGAGATTGCATCAGTGTTTATATACACTCAGTTTTGTTCATTTGAACTTTCTCTCTTTTATCTCCCTAATCCGCCCATTAAGAAAATAATAGAAAATTAGAGGCTGAGTGAAAAATATCATAATTCATCATCATTAAGACTGAAAAAAAACTTCTGAAGATCAATACTCTTACATTGCTTCCGTCTAAAGATATCTGCAATTCGAGTTGTAAGTTTTTCAATTATTATTTGTTATTTCATATGAATTGCGTTATTCTATGGACCGTAACTTTTAATAAAATATATTATGAATAAAATATATTTAATTTCAGACACAACCTAAAGGAAAATATAGCTAGCTAGTTATTAAGTTGAGGCCGGATATATTTTTTTTCTCAAAATAAAACAGAGAAAAATAGGCGTATATACAGTTGGCTAGCTGAATTGTACTTATCACGAAACTATTTGGCCTATGGGTTTGCCTATTTATAGCTTTCTGAAATAAAGACTGAAAAAGTTGCAATAGTGAAAACAAAAACAAAACAGCAAGAAGCTGAATACTATCAGAGAAAAGTTTGCTTTGACTCGATTTGTAACTATATGTATACAGTGTCTGTTTCATAAGGTTCTCCTGACTTCTTTTATGATCAATCCATCGGCTTCAATAAAAAAAATGATCCAGTCATGTTTTCTCTATCATTAGAGATCGATGCTGATGCGGCATCAGTCGCAGAAAGGTTTATCGACTACTAGAATCAGGAGCATTTCAATAGTATTACAACGCATTTCCATAAATGGAGATTTGAGGAGGTTTTATGGAAGATAAACATAAATTTCCGTATATCACAAAACATATATAGAAAAATGTTTCATGGGTATACTGACAGAAAAATTAGAAATGAAAAAAATTACCTTATGCATTGACATGAAACTAGTAGCCCTTGGGCAGTCACCAAAGAAAATAATGCTGGAGGTTAGGTCTGTCCACTGACGTACGTGGAAAATAATACAATAATTATATTAGCCCATGGGCCGTGGAATAAAAAAAAAATTTAGGGATTTTCTAATGGGCAATGCTTTTATTTCTGTCGGAACACTCACGGAACTGAGTATTTTGTTTTTACTTTGAAAAAAATTATTCTAATATGTATATATATAGAGTAAATCTACGGTGAGCTTAAGATTATGGAAGATCTCCGTGAGTTTATCTCAAAATATATATCAAATGATCTCCAAATTTTAATTTTTCAATCTCATTAAATTCTTCATATTGAAATCTTATGGGGTATAAAAATTTGGAATGTTTTGAGTTTTTTAAGTCACTCTTTTCAATTTTTGAAAATAATATATAAACATTGAATATTTTATTATTATTTTTGGAGTTGATTTTCAAAAATTGAAAAGAATGACATAGAAAATTCGAAATATTCTAAATTTTTGTACCCCATAAGATTTCAATATGAAGAATTTAATGAGAGTGAAAAATAAAAATTTAAAAATCATTTAATATATTTTTTGAGTTAAACTCATAGAGATCTTTCGTGAGCTTAAACTCACTGTAGATTTACTCTGTATATATATATATATTATATATATATAGTGCTACACGTAGCACGGATGACCTGTGTGCTATAGACCGTTTCTCTGTCTTCAAAATTCAAATAGTCAATCCAACCGGTCAAAATATTTTTCATATGAAAATCTAGTTGGGGATCAAATTATATATTTTTTTAGATTTTTTTTACTATTTTTTAAGATAGTTAGAAAATGACTCATTTTGAATGGCTTATAATAATTAAATCAAGTGATTTTCTAACTATCTTAAAAAATAGTAAAAAAATATAAATTTGATCCCAAACTAGATTTTCATATGAAAAATATTTTGACCGGTCGAATCGACTATTTGAACTTTGAAGACGAAAAAATAGTCCGTAACACACGGATCATCCGTGCTACATGTAACATTATAGCCAAATTATATATATATCCTTTTGCTGCTTTCAGCTGCAGTCATGACATTAAAATTTTAGACCAAGCAACATTTCCGTAATTAGAATTTATACCATTAATTCACAAATAACTAAGTGTAGAATTTGGTAGTAGATATCTAAAAGACTAGATTGGACATAAATGTCGATTACCTCAAAGAGATGTAATATAACATCTTTTTGGACTTAATTTTCAAATTTAAAACAGCAAAATAAAATTTTCTTAAATGTTGGCTAAGCAATATGAGCCGTTATAATGGCTATGAACTGTTACATAATTGTTTGATTTGTTTTTCTAATTTTCTTACATAATAAACTCAATTTATCTTAGTCAAATTTATGTTTAATTAAATCTAAATCTAATAAAATCTTGATTTTGATTTTACATCCATTTTTTTAGGTTTGGTCTCTTGTGCATTCATTCATTTTGTATTTAAGTCCCAACATAATGTTCAAATAAGAGAAATCATCAAATCAATTATCATTTTATAAATTGACAAATTAAAAAAATATTTAGTATAACACTAAGATTTAAGTTTTGAACAAGTAAAATAAAAAAGAATTTTCGAAGTAATTAGAATCTGTACCATTTATTCAAGAGGTTGTTTGCTAAAACTCTTGCACATGTTTGTTCGCATCCATACCCACTTCAAAAGCATCAAAATGAATAGCGACTCCCTGATTGAGTGATACTTTCTGGTTGTGAATTCATACTTTATATTATGGACCAATGCTATGATTTTTATACACATTTTTGGTTTTCGAACGGTGTCTCAATTTTAATCTTTACACTGCAGAAATTATACAATCTAATCCAATTTGCGCTCATACTAATGCTTTATGTTTGCCGAAAGAATATCACAAATAAACCCTTCTAAAATAAAACTATTTGAGCCAACCTTCATTTTGAGTAAAATTTTAAAAGAAGATGCATGTTGGTGTGTTAGAAAATCTCGAAATTAAAAATCAGCAAAATAATAAATATGATATTGAGAGATAGTTTTGTTTAGTACATAATATTCCAACAACAGATGCAAACGTACCGCTTTCGCAAGAATAATAAATATGGTATAATCTATTTTATTTTATGATATAATGCTAATAATTAGAGTTTATGAGAGGGTAATATGCATATAGAATTAGTCATGCTATTATTTTTGCACGAAAAATGTGATGATATAAGAATCCTTTTATTTAACTCTACATTGTCATGAAAGACATGTTGCCTCGGGAACTTAGGAGCATAAATATCCGATTTTCTCTAAATTAAATAAAGCCAAATTCTCAAAAGCATCTTGTTTCCATTATTTTTCTTCAACATCTTCTTCACAACCATGTCATTCTATATTTCTCGTCTCATTTCCATGAGTGTGTCCTGTCTGATCAGGACCATTCAAAACTTGTTGTCTTCAAATAAGACCCACATATAATCATGTACATATTAAAACATAACCGTTCTCCTATCTATTCATTTATTAATCGAAGGACAAAAAATGTTCACTCATTAATTGAAACGATTTCTCGATCTAATTAGATGTTAAAAATATATTAGTACTGAATCCGGGAAAAGACGAATAAGTTTTTTTATGATTGAATTTTTTATTTGAAAAACTGAATCCTAATTATTCTTTAATTTGAATTGGAGAAGATGGGTGTGTTAGAAGAAACTATATATTGATAAAAAAAAATATGGATTTCAAAATCAAAAGAGCAGTTGGTTGCAAAGTTGATCATTAATCTCTCCTTCAATAGTGCTTTGAGGAGCACATATTAACCATCCGATAAGAAAAACTAAACAGTCCAAAATTATTTTAATCTATAGCAGAATTAACCATTAACAAATAGGCCTACTAAATATGCCTTTAATTACTCTCCGAACTCCAAACTCCAAACTGTCTTCTATGCTCCAAAGTCCAGAGTAACGAATTAGGCTTTGTGTTATCGAATTGTTTCCATCTTCAAGCCCATTATACAATCAAAGGAGGATTTTTTTTTTTTATTTCAATCTATGATGTGGTATCTGCGTACAACTCCTACTCTCTCTTACGCTATGCTCCCGAGTCGGAGAGAAAGAGTGAATTGGTGGAATGAAAGATAAGAGCGAAAATTATACTTGCTCCCAAGTGAAATGTAAAGGGTAAGAAAGGTAAAGTTAGAGTTGTGAAGTTTTACCCCATCTCTTTTCACTGTGTTTCTCTTTATTCCATTCCTTCTTCACAGCCTTAGAGTTGTCTGGTGACGGGTCTTCTTTCTAGCACCGTTGTGTTCATAATTACAAATTAAAGGGTAGGAATTCTTTGACTATGGATCATTTTGTCAATCTTGATAATGGACTTTTAAAAAGAAGTAGTGTACCCACGCATTGCAATGAAATATATATATTATCTTATATCTATTAATTAATTTGTTTTTGAACTAAAAAATATGATATCAAAAATTTATGAAAACAATATAATTTTTGAATGTGTTGTATTATAACAATAACAAAATTGATACAGTTTTAAAAAAGGAAGAGTTGCTTCAGAACTTGAGATGAACTTAATGTCACATACAAAAGAATATAAAATAAAATAAAAATAATAAAAATGAGAATAAAAAGATTTTTCATTAACAACATAAGATAAATGAATTAATAATAATATATTGAATAGTTTTTTATAATGAAAACATGATAGTAGTTGATGGATTAGAACCGTTAGTTTTTAAAAATATCATTTTTTACCATTCAATTAGGGATATTTTTATCTTTAAAAAAACATAAAATACTAAACATCAATGGACGTCTCCAATACATACGTTCCTTATAATATAGTATAGATAGAGATACATATAACATAATATAAATGAATTAATAATAGCATATTGGATAACTTGTTTTTTATAAAAAACTTAATAATATTTTATTATTAATTTATTTGATGGATAAGTTTTTTAGAACTCTAACAAACTAACATGGGTTTAAATCTGAACCGTTAATTTTTAAAAATATTAAACATAAAATAAAAAAATTAATAAAGAAAATAAAATGTTTTTCATTAATAACAAAATATAAATTAAATAATAATTGTATATTTGATTGTTTTTATAAAAATAATAATAATAGTTGATGGTTAATTTATTTGATGAAAAAGTTCATTTTCAAAGAAAATAACAAATAAATGGAGAGAAAAAATAATATTTGCTCAAATCTAAATCATTAGTTTTTAAAATATTGATATGTATCATTCAAGTATGGGCATTTTGATCATTAAAAAGCCAAAAAGGTTGAACATCAATGGACATCTCCAATATATATACTATTTATAATATAGTATAAATATGAAAAACATTTATAAATATATTTTTCTTCTTTTAGATTAATAATATTTTAAATTTTATATAACTTTATTATCATTTCATAGTCCATTAAAGATGTTAAAGTAAAATCATTATAAATTATGTAATATCTTGATGGCTGTTTTTTCTTTCCTTGCATATTCAATATTGTGTTGGGATTCGTTTGGCAAATCAAGGAATAATTTTGGAAGAGTGATAAAATAGTATATTTTTAGAAGAGTGATATTCTTGACTATTCGGAAGAGTGAAAATATCATTTGACAGTTGTTAATCAGAATAGTTAAAATATAAATAATTATGATACTAACAATGATGATGATGATAATAATAATAGTAAAAAAAATAATAATAGTAGTAATAATAAATATAATATAATAATAATAGAAAAATAATGATCATAATCCATAATCATACAATAATAATAAAAAATTATAATTATAATCATAATCATAATAATACAATAATAAATAATCACAATTCTAATAATATAATAATAATACAATCATAATGTAATCTTAGCTATAATCATAATATAATAATATAATATAATATAATATATAATAATAATAATAATATATTCATAATAATAATCATAATCATAATCATAAGAATATAATAAGAATATAATCATAATATAATATAATCATATATAATATAATATAATATAATATAATATAATAATAATGAATAATCATAATAATATAATAATATAATAATAATTAATCATAATCATATATAATATAATATAATACTAAAATCATAATTATTATTATAATATAATAATAAATAATAATAAAATTAATCATATAATAATAATACTAACAATGATGTTAATATAATAATAACAATGATTATTATAATAATAATAATAACATAATAATAATAATAATAATAATAATAATAATAATAATAATAATAATAAAAATTATCATAATATTAATATAATAATAAATCATAATCTTAATCATAATATAATAATAAATCATAATCATTATAATATAATACAACATAATCAAACAATAATCGTTATTCCAACGAGAGCTAATCCGGTATACCACCTATAACTTGATATACCGGATTAACACTATTTATATACTTTTCTACTTAGTCTAAAATTCATTTGTAAATTAATTCGTCAGAATAACTATTATATTTCTACTTTTTGTTATTCCATCAAGTACCAAACAAAACCCAGAGAAGAGAGAAACATCTCTTTACCTGTTCTCAACTAGTTTGGGTCTTTTTGGATCGGCTTTTAACTTGGACAACCCAACGAGACTTAATAATGCTTTAAAAAACCAATAAAATTAATTTCTTGCAAGGATTATTTCCGTTTATTACTTTTCTAGTTTACTACATAATTTATCGGTAAAGGATATACGTTGCAGCAGATAGAAAATTAACATAATATTTATATTATCTCTTACACGATATTAGATCCAAACTCTTGTCAAAACCCTAAACGCCGGCTACTGTACGGGGAAGGATCCCTAATGATTGGTTATGGGTTAAAAATGTTATAACCCAAATAGTATCTAGGGATTGAAAATCTATATGAAATACGACCAATCCGACCTATTTACACCGCAAGGATCCCTTCACAATGGATTATTTTAACAATCATCACAATGAATTTTTAAAATAAATATCAAAATATCTTAAAAAAAAATTATAGATATATTTTTTTACTTATAGATTGATAATGTTTTAAATTTCATTGTCGTTTAATAGTCTATCGAAAATCGTTAAATTTGAACCATTGTAATTTGTATAAAATTTTGATGTTCTTTCATGGACTAACAAATAATAATGAAATTCATAAAATTTAAAACACTATCAATCTGTAAGTTAAATATATATTTTTATTTTTTTATTTTAATATTTTTTAATATTATTTAAAAATTCATTGTCAAGATTGTCGGATCCTCCTCTTTTAATTAATTCATATTTTACGGCTCTTAATTAGATATTGTGCCCTCATTAGACAAATACTAAAACTCGTATTAACTAAATTAGCTAAAATAATATTGAAACCCCTTTTTTGAAAAAGAAAAAAAGTCTAATGTCAACGACATATCATAATTAAAACAATAGCTTGTGATTTTTCAGAAAAAAAAAAAACAATAGTTTGTGTAAAATCACAGATCAAGGTAAAAAAATCGAAGACAGATGAAGTGAAAGGTACAATCAATATTAAGTGAAGTCCAACAAGTAGCGGCCCAAATACAATTTCAGAAAAGGCCTCGGTCCATTTAATTGAAGTCGAATTTGGCACGAAACAACAAAATTAAAAGCGCGTGGGAAAAGTGGTAGGTGATAACGTGATGGAGAAGTGGTCGAGGTCCAAAAGGATCAGTGATTGTGAGAGATTGTAATGCAAAGAAAATATGACGTATGAATTATATATGACAATTGACAATGGTTAATGCGCATGACAAAATTTGGCAATTTGCGTTGGACGTGCAAGTGCAGCACCCAACTCACGGGCTCACGGGTAAGCAAAATAGCAAACATCACAAGTCGACAAAAATATTTGTATGTTCCCCAGAAGCATGAATTTACAATTACATTAGACCGTATATTTTGTAAATAATCATGTAAACGCCAATCATTCAAGGCATGCAGTATTCGGCTCCTGGTTAAACTGGCCTCATTGGACGGATAGACATATAAATAAAGAATAATATCATGAGACATTGAGAATCAGTTTTTGATGTATTGACAAAAAAAAATAAAAAATCAGCGTAAGAGATTACATGTTTAAAATTTAGATAGAAATATTTTAAAAATAATTAAAGATGGACAACTTATACTCCTATCTTTAATATTAAAAAAAAATGTCATGAGATAATCTTACACATCAATTTTTTTCACTATATGACAAGTTAATTTTCAAAATTTTATTTTTGCAAATATCTTTGCCTCCAACCATTCTGCAAACATTGCAATAAGGGCCAATACCCATCTATGAGCTAGCTTTCAACAAATTTTAAATTTAAGTATAAAGTAAGCAAAATATCCGCAATAAATTTATCGATGTATAAGATACATAATAATTAAAAATATTAATGTATATTTTCAATTAAGGATAACTTGTTTCATACTACTTTCTTCATGTATAAAATAAAAATATGATCTTAATTATTTAAAAAACTATACATATTGCCGATAAAACATAATTACACAAAATTAAGAAATTAAAATAGCAAACATACTAATATTATGAAGATCCTATCAGGTGCAAACATTATATATATATATATATATATATATATATATATATATATATATATATATATTATAGTCCGACTATGATGCTTTGCAAAGCACAGAGGCGTTGTGTGTTTTGCGTTCTATTTTTAATTTCAAGTCGGAAATAATTGATCCGAACCGTTCAATTTAATCTTCATATAAAAATCTATTAGTAAACCAAAATTTTATATTTTTTAGAATTTTTGCTATTTTTTCTGATGAGGAGAAAAATGATTTGATCTGAGAATTCTGGTTCATCAAAAAATGATGGTTTTCCCCCTATCAAAAAAATAGCAAATAAATTCAAAAAATATAAAATTTGGTTTACTAATAGATTTTGATATGGATATTAGATTGAGTGGTTTGGATCGATCATTTTTGAATTAAAATTAAAAATAGAGCGCAAAGCATACAATGATTTTGTACTTTACAAAGCACCATAGCCTTAATTCTCTCTCTCTCTCTATATATATATATAGAGAGAGAGAGAGAGAGAGAGATGGATTATGGTACTATGTATAGCACAAATCATCTCATGTTATGGATCAATTTTTCATTTTTTAAAGTTTAAATGGTTGATGCAACCGTACAAAATAATTTTGATATGAATATCTAGATACAAACAAAATTTATATTTTTTAAAAAAAAATCTATTTTTTAAGATAGTTAGAATATCACTTGATTTAGTTATTATGTGCCATTCAAAATAATAATTTTCTAGCTATCTTAAAAATAGTAAAAAAAATCTAAAAAAATATAAAATCTGGTCCACTTTGATAATGAAAATTATTTTCTATGGTTGGATTGACCATTTACATTTTGATAATGAAAAATAATCCATAACACGGAAGCGATACGTGCTATACATAGCACCATAACCCAACTCTCTCTCTTTCTCTTCAAGGAATATAATATTTTTAAATTTTTAAATATAATTCTATATACAAACATCGGCAGAATTACATAAAAGCTAGTGGGTCACAGGACCCACTCAAATTTTAATAATCTTAATTATACACTAAATTTTAGATGGATTAGAAGGTTTTTTAAATAATTGAAGAATAATGACCCCACTGAAATTTATAATAATTCTAAAGAGAACCCATTGATCTATTTTATTCTCTCTAATTAGAAATTTCACTCATTTTAAAGACAAACCCCACTAAGACAAAATCTTGGTTCCACCACTGGATACAAAATCCAGTCAGGAAAATTCTGGTAATTACATAATTAAATTAGAAGTTACATGGTAAATAAAAAGTTAAAATAAATTGACTGTTTGTAGAATATGGTCATTGATAACATGGTTAAACTGTTATTGTCATCATTAAATTCCGGAAGACAATTTATCACGTGCTGAAAGAGGATAGAGACAGATATAATCCCTAAAAATAATTATAATGCTTTTGAACCTGAATATCAATTTTAGCTCCTATTCGTTTTCCGCTCCCAATAGTGGAAACGGACACAAACGGTTGGATTCCCAGCTTCCCAGCTCAAAAGTGAACACGCGTTTCGTAAAAATTTCCAGCCGTTTCTCACTCTTATTTTTAATAATATTAATTTAATAAAACATTCACACACGCATTCAACACGCATTTTGTTAGTGCATGGAAATGAAAAAAAAAATCTATATTCTTTTCCCACTCTTCACAAAATGGTGGGAATCAATTTATTCACTTGAATCAATATATTTTTTCCCACGTGCTTTCTCATTCCATGCTCTCCTTAATATCTTTTGTTATATGAAGGACAATGGACTCTGCAGTTACAATAATCTCTCGCAACACAAGCACAACCGGAACAAACTGCACTGATGATGCTACTGCTTGAGAATTGAGATACATGACGACCAGCAACAAGCAGATTTCAATATACGTGCGATTAATCATTGCATAGCGCATATGCGATATACGGTTACATAAGCGGTTCGGTATGCGGATATGTATTCTAAATTTTTTTTAAAATATTTATATCGATCATTTATTTTTGAAGAATTTTAATGTAAAATAAGAATATATAATAAGATATTAATATAATTTTGAATATTTTGTATGAAAAATATCATATAATTAATTTTATAGACTTAATACGATAAATATTTTAAAAAGTAACGCGTATTGTTGAATATGCGGATGCATACTCTTATGATGCATGCAGTATCACACCGCATATACGATCATGCGGCTGCATTTTAAAACAATGGTATGGATAAAACACACCACAGGCCAATTCGCAGTGAAGTCGGCACACCGGATCCTCACCAACGCACCGCACATAATCATGCAAACAAAGAACATCCGGAATATTAAAGGACCACCAATAGTCACACAAGACCTCTATTTTTTTCTCAAAAAATTATATATAGATAGATAGACTATTATGAAAATATTTACATTTTAATCGATATATAAATGGGTCAAAAATATATTTTAAAATCTCAAAAATTATCCCAATAATATAACATCTTAAATATGAAAAAAAGTAATCCGGGCATGTACTCGCATCACTATGCATACGCGAGCGCATGGAGTGTAGTTTCTTCCGTTCCATTTACCAAACACCAACCCGTATATCACAACTTAGACAAAAATGATGAAAACAAGGGAACACATTTACTTGTTCATTCATTCGTTCATAATTTAGTAGTTCTTAAATGAAACAGAAGAAATGCAGTAAATAAAGCTACAAGAAAGGGGTCGACTCCCCTACGATTTTCAAGGGGACAAAACCATGTCCCCAGACCTAAAAACAGGATCCATCAATTCTGGCGAAAATAGCCATAGATAGTTACAAGCATGATAAGACAGTTAACACCAACAACAAGTAAAAAGCGATGTAGCAGCTGACTATACTTCTGGCAATCACCCCTTTATCTGCTGCCATACCTGTGCAAAACAGTTCATGGTTAGTTTAGTTTCGCTTTTGCAAAATTCAATCCAAAAAAGAAGAGATCCAAGTCTCTCAAAATTATGCTTTCCTCAGCATATATAGCACTTGCTCTCTCAAAAAAAACACACACACACACACACACAACATTTGCACAAATGGGAAGACTAAGATATTCAGTAAAAACCTCATAAAAAAAGAAGTTTCCTTCTAAACTATTTTTTAGATAAGAAATAGAATACGAAAGGTTAGCTAAAGATATCCAGGAACTGAAAAATGCATAACAACATTGTCATATTATGGAACTTGTCACTGACTAGAGATGAAAACACATTCCAATGCTTTTACATACTTTCACTTTCTCATGAAATGAAAAAAGCTGCCTCTTTCTCTAAAGTTATGGCTTTTGTGGGAAAAGTAACAACAAAGCACACACCCATGAAACTCCAGAAGCTACTTTTATTTATTGAAACAAACAAAGAGCAAGAATGAAATAGTGAAAATAGCTACTTTCTTATGAAAACCTGTACGACAGTTGCTACTTTCTATAGGAACTAACAACCAAATGCATAGCCTTAACATCAAAATTTGCTGTCATGTTTGACAAAATCCTTGTTTCTTTATCTACAAACCAATTAGAAAGGTCAAGAGGGAGACATTGTAAAGACGTTATTTTTTTTCTCTTGCTTTGCCTTTGATTTGGAACCTTGTACAATTATAAATTGTGTGCACAACAACACAAGTACATAAACTGGACAAGTAGATTTGTCAAATGCACTAAAGATTTGGTCACTCTTGCAAAAGGAATCATCCACAATTATTTAAGTCTAAAAGAAGGAAAAGAGATTATTTTTATGAACAATAAGCAACTGTCTCAATTAATCAGTCGTTTTAGACATCTCCAGTAGTTCACAAGAGCTTGTGGATTATTAAATGCTACAGTATTTAGACTATCATGCAGAATTAAAAAATAAAAAAGACTAACTAAACATGCACATTTGTATTAGATGTGATCAATAAGCTGTTTAGGTAAAGTCTTCTACTTTTAGCATAATGCATCTCTTCTATATATTTACAGCACTCACTCAGTTCAAATGCTCAGCTCAAACCGAGTGTTCTCAGAATATCCAATTCTTAGTTACAGCTTTCCTAATTTTCTTTCTAAACATTATTATTCTTATATCAAGGTTTTGACATTTAAAATCTAATCTTCATTCTCCAAACAATATTATATATTAAAATACTTATTCCCTATGCTCTACTTCATTACTAATTCATCGATGAACTTACCTGATATGAGTATGCCATTAAGAGAAAATAGGGTATATAAATATAACCATACAATTTGATTTTGTTATCAATACTTGTTGTTAACCATATATATAAAGCTAGGTATATACACTAATACCATTTCAGCACTTTTGGTATAAATGAGCAATATTTTTCATGTAGAATCACACTGTTAAATTCACTTTACTCTTCTAAGATGGAAGCAACAAAAATCCAAGAAATGTACTAGGTTTCCACAAATGACTTCATGCCATGACTCTCCTGAGTAACACTAAACGTGATTCCACAAAAAATGTACTAGGAAGGTACATTGTTATTTTTTTTTTTGCTTGATCATATATGGCAATTATACTATCATCTTTATTTCCGATTTCATCAGACACATCCGACTATGTTCTTAGTCATAAGCAAATCATGGATGTCCAAAATTATAAAATTTAGATTACAAATTAAGAGTTGAAAAAATCAGCATACTAGATACTAAAGTTAAAGAATTCATTTTGTTGGTTTCTAATCATGTGCCAAAACAAGCTCTAAATTTTACGATATTTAGTTGTTAATACTTGTGAGGTGGTATAAGATCAGTAAATTTGCTTTTAAACTGTAAATATTCATTTTACTCGCACCAAAATGCAATCGTACCATCATAATATGATGGAAGAGTAGATAAGTATATTTGATCGTTGGTCATCACTATTTTCAAAAACAATACTGCATATATTATTGATTCTGACGAGATCATAATCTAAACCCAATGGAACCATGGCAATAAGCAACTTTATCAAGTCCAGTCAGCTTGAAGTCAGTGAGGTCAGAAAGCAATAAAGGAAAGGTGAAGTCACATCTTATCTAATTTGTCCAAGGCAATAGCTGAGGTTAGATCAGGTACCTATTTATTATGTCAAAAATCCTATTATTAAAGATGTTCACTTTCTTTCCTGAAAAAAAAAAGGGACCCTACCAATTAATTTAACAATTTCAATTACTAAGAAATAATAATTTATAAGACAGGTGGCATGCTGGCCACTTATTTCAAAATATATATATAGTTTTGAAATTGGACTTACCATGATATGTTTACGCATATCATATATACTAAAATGATAAAGATCTTTGAGAATATTATTAGATGAATTGCCAATTTATATGCATCAATTATGTTACCGTAAGTCACAAAATATAATATATTTTTATATTTCGCATCATATTTCTCATTTCTGAATTCAAAGACAGATTAACTGTTTAAGATGATCTCAATATTAAAATATGATTCTAGACTAAATTTTATATTGTTTTAAAAAAATTGCTACTTTTCTAAAAAATAGATAAAATTTCTAAAATAATAAAATTTAGTCTACAAATATATTTTAATATTGAGATCATATTGAACGGTTGGATCGGTCTTTTAAATACGGAAATGAGAGAGATGACGCGAAGTACAAAATATATTTTGTACTTCACGACTCACCGTATCACAACTCTTATTGCATATCATATATGTGAAAAATGATCAAAATCGTACTTTTGAAGGTATTAACTTGCACGAAATTTAATACGCATTCAATCTTTGAGATAACAAGAAGACATCAAAATAATCAGGTGAATTTTCCAACTATATTAAATGTCTTCAATTGATCTTGAACCATACATTTTTTTCCATATCACAATTTATCACAAATGTTAAGTTTCTTCAAAGCATGCAATGTGGTTGCATGTTTAATTAATGATGAAACAAGAATTGTCAACTACTTTTTACTCGTATTTAAATTTTGTTGTTTAAAAAATAAATAATAGAAATATGTCTTTTCATTTCCAAAACGGATGAAAGATCATACTAATTTATAGTCTAAAATCAGTCAATACGTAATCAAGAATTGAAAATTGAACAATTTTAATACAATATGACTCTTTAGATTGCACAAAGCAAACTAAAATATACATATACTTCCAAATTTATAGTGCATCCCTCAAGAAGAACATCTAAATTAACTCATCTGTTAAAATTCAGATTTTAGAAATTAAAGCCAACAAGTTGCATTGCACTGCCATATTGTTCAGCTAAGAAACATTCTTATTTCCGGAAAAATTGTACTCTATAAAATTTACGTTGGATTTAATTTAACGATTTTACTGTTGCTGCACACAAATTCACAACTTAAAACCCGTTATTTTGACCGGGGGACTATGATATATATTATGCACAAGAAAAATAAGATAAAATATTTGCTATTTATGAAAGCAACTATAACAATTTACTTTTAAAAAAAGTAGATAACAATACAAAGGATGCATTAAATGTCCTTTCAAGAAAAGTGCTGCTCATTTTATATCATTAAAATAGTACTAAATATTATTTTTTAATAAGGTTTAAAGTGATGAGAATGAGAACCAGGACCTACATTTAATCCTAGCCTTATTTTAGAATCAAGTTATAATGGGTTCAAAGGCATTGTTTTTTTTGAAATTAAAGAGGACACCCATAAAAGTTCAAAGGCATTGTAAGAGAAATTATTCCAATAATATTATATACTTTCTTAATTAGTTGGCCGCCGGAAACTGAAATTTTCTCCCCATTGAAATGTTATTATGTTACCCTGTTGTCCTCACATTTTGACTACTCGATGCATAACTATAATGTTGTTTGTTTATGGATTGAGCAGTCAAAGATTTCAACTTTATAAACGAAAATAAAATGCCAGAGAGCAGCTAGTACCCTTTTATACAACAGGAAATTATCCAACGGATCTGAATCTGCTGTCATTACTGTAAAGACAATTAGTACGGCTAAAAAATGATCCTATTATAAAATAATGATAACGGCTTTAAAAAAATTTAAATAGTTCAGATTTAACTAATAAATGATGAATTTTATTTTTTATTTTAATAAGCTCTATAGACACAATGATAGTACGCTGCCGTCACATTTATAACACGGGATGTGAATTCACACAAGTGCAATTGAATCAAATAGAACCCAGAATTAAAGATCTCCATGCAACCCGCAATTAGAAATTAAAAGACAAGGAAACAAGCTACCAACCTCGAGAACACAAAATTAAAGTTCTCCATAAAGAACAAATAACAACACTATAAACATGCAAAAATCCAAAGCGCCCTAAACAGTGACCAATATCCAATAGAAAATTTAAGTAAAAAGTTTGGGAGAAAAAACTTCAAGGATTATGTTTATTGCGTACCAGATGAAAGCGAGAACCATGGATTCCGCAGGAGGGAGCGACTGTAGCATCAGCTCTTCCCTTTCTCCTTATTGTACCCATCCCAAAGCTGTATGAACTGGTTCTCAGCTGATGTGGCACCAGCCCCATTGCCGCCAGCTGGCGTGCTGAAGTAAAAGGGGAGGTTGGATCCATCCAAATGGTGTGAGTGTTGTTGGTGGTGGTGTTGGTGCTGCTGGTGATTGTGGTGGTGAATTTGTGAGGATGGTGAATTGGACTGAAGGGTCCCCCTGTTGACGCCAACTAAATTCAAACCTGAAGAGATCGAGAAGTTCAAATTGTAGTCACCCGTGGTGGGGCCCACGGCTGCTGCTACCGGAATCAGGTTGCTATTGTCTTGTAGGAATGAGAACTGCTGCATCTCCTGGTGATCCCCAGGGGCCACCGCCACCGTTGGAGACCCCGCCACAGTCACATTCTGGGAGAAGTTTAGGGACACCATCCCCATCTGCGGGAAGTTTCCGTAGGCTGGAGAAGAGAATCCATGATGAATTTGGTGCTGATTATGATCTGGGTTCTTCCGATTCTGGGTATAGAATCCAGATTGGTTGAGATAGTCGGCTGTAGTTAAGACCGTTTGAGCAATGCAATCCCCAGACGGGCTTGTGCGCCCAGCCACTGCAGCACCATGACTGGAGGCTCCGGTTAGCAGCTCAGTAAAAGAAGCACCACCTTGTGCAGCTACATGAGGAGTCTCATCTTGGTTCATGTCTTTATCCTTTGTTCTTACCCGGGCCCGTTCTCTTGCCTTTACACGATTCTCAGACCGGGAAAGGGATAGCACTGACCCCTTGCTTGTCTCTGAAGTGCTACTGCACCCCGATCTGGTAAGCTGATTATTGTTGTTGCTATTGTTGTTATAGGCGACCACATCCGGATCCATGTCATTTTCTCCTTCTGGCCGAATGGGATTGAAAAATGAGGTGCTGTCCAGAGTTGGCAACTTATCAATAGCAGCCGAGGCAGCCTTGATTAGCCACTCAATTGCCTTGCTTGGCTGATCATACCCCAGCCGATCTTGCAAATCATAGAATTGGATGGCTGTGGAGACTGACAAACGGACCCTTCGATCACGTATGCCCTTTGCAGTGTAGACCTTGCTGTGGCGGTCCTTCCCGCCGGATGCACGAGACACACGGTAGATCCGGGATGAGGGGTGCTGACATGGGGCCATTTTCTTCCTTGATTCGTCATTTCCTTCTTCAATTTTAGACATAGCGTTGCATGTCAAGGCTCCACCAGCGGATCCATTGGCAAGACCGATACCGCGAGCTCGCTTGGGGTTGTGGCTATGGGGGTGGTTGGTCTCTTCAGCCTCCATGGTTCCACTCTCATTCCTCGGAGGGATACCAGCGTGCGATTGAAGTTCAGTTTATATCTTCGGCGGGATTTAGCCGTTTAGGGACTGGACGCAAAAACTGTTCTTTTGGGGGCTGCGAAGGCAGGCTAGGGTTTCAATTTTTTTAGGAGGGGGAGTCGGTGAGAGAGCTCAGAACTGTCCTTCTGCATTGATGAATTTTTCTCAGTGAGCCCAGTGCTGCTACAGTTGTGAGAGAAAGAGAGATAGAGGAGAGAGATAAAGTACTGACCTTTTTCTTTTCTACTGTTCTATGACCTGTAGTGTGTGTTTATCTTAAGGCTTGCCTTCCTCTCTTCATTTTTCTCTTTTTTTCTCCGTTGCTTCGTCTTTTTCTCTCTCTATCTCTATTTCTGTGTTTGTATTTATAGCTCGATCTTGAACAGTGGCTCTGTATCAGACTGGCGACACAGGAGCCTGCGAGAAAAACTGAATTCAGACGATTTTTTGCAACTATTGATGCGGAGAGAAGCTACAAGACAGCAGCTTTAATCGCTCCTTGGTCAGATACTGAAGCGGATCACTTCAGCATCCGATCTGAGCTCGTTTCAGTATGACCACAACATAAAATCTCGCATAAAAGAAGAAATATCTCACCTTAATTAAAACCGCTCCGAACTAAACCCTCTCTATCTCTCTCTCCAGTCAGATCTAAGCTCTCTCAACTCCTCGCAGATTCTACAAACAACTCAAACATAGAATTTCACCTTCCCAAGCAGCAGAGGACCAGCGATCTAGCTACATTACATGGGCAATTCAAGTCCGTACACTCCCCTGCTATCCACCATTAACAAAGGAGCGAGGTGAGAAGAAGAGACGAGAAAGAACTGAGAATGGATTCCTTCGAGGGATAAGAGAGAGTCTGGTTTTATTATTGTTTTTGTTGGGATGGACAAAAAATAATTGTAAAAAGATGGAATTAAAACATTTCAGAGAGCACGAGGTTCAATGCCCTAGGCGTTGCCGTTCGAGCAATCACCGAGCTTATCGGGAAAGGTCAGACCATACCGCCGTCCTCTCTTCACACTTTATATAGTGGATTTTTTGCTTTTCACCCTCCTACTTTTCTCAAATCTCACATTTACCATTAACTCGGATTAACCTTTGGGTACGTATATACAAACAGGGGCCACGCGATCGAACCAATCACAGAGTTTTTTTTTATGAAAGGCCCGTAGACTCCAATCACTGAGTTTCTACATAGTAACCAGCACCCGAGATAAGATGATATGATTGGTCCGGATGCCTACCTCTGTATGGAATTGGTGTATTTGATTCTCTGTACCAGTCGTCTGGGAGACTGCATCCATCGGGTAGAGGTTGATGATGAGAAAGACTCTGAGGTTGGGGATAATTACGACCTGTGCCCTCGTCCTTCTCAAGCCCATTGTTTTATCCTTCGTACCTTTCCAAGTCATAAGCCTGGTGTAAAAGGTAGCTCGGTCTTTATGCACCGGAAACAATCTGATCATCCCGGTCCCACAATCTTCCTTCAGTACTTATTTTTGCGATTTTAGACCAGGTCCGTGAAGGGATTTATTGATGGTGTGAGGTTTGTATGGACTGCGTACAGTTGATGGGGGTCCGGACCCGCTGCTGCAAGTGTCAGCCAATGCAATGATAATTGCACCGAGGAAATTATTTCAACATGGGTGTATATAATAATAGTGTTCAAACAATGAAAAGTATATATATATATCACAGTAAAAGATTGAATTATTGGCATATAGCTTCCTGCAATAGGCTTATTAATCTTGACCCTTTACTCTACAAGACATACGATTTTTTCCTCATTTTAAATTTTTAGCTGTGAATTGTGATGATGGAAAAAATATAAATATTTTAAGTTTAGTTGGGTTGGAATCACCATGTTTGTCATAATTATTGGAAAAGGATATCACAAAGATTGAGGTGGTGTAGCCTAGAACCTGCGAGCACAGCTAAACACTGAATTTGTGTATGGTGGTAAAGTGGATTGAGTCAACAACAATTTAAATTATTTCTAATTTTAGGACCAATAATCAGTAAGTTGTACTTTGAACTTATTTTTTCCATTCTTTTGAAACAATTCAACTTAAATATAAATGACCCTTTCATTCTTATCTACAACGTGGTACTAAAACATTGTTGCCCTCTGCAAGTCAAGTTGCTTCTAAATCCAAGCAACTCCCTCATCATGCTACATTTCAATGAAAATGAATGAATCTTCAATCATACAAAAAAGTAGCGTATTGAGCAGAAAAGAAAACAAATGTAAGTGTAGTTCCAATTGCTGCATAGATTAATTGTTTGGTTGTCTTCCAATCTAAGTTGCAAAAATAAGATGCAGGTGTTCTTGTGGGGCTACATGCTGGATATATAATAGGACCGCAAAATTAAAATAATTTGTTGATCAATCTGGAGATCAAGTCATAATTATGAGGTGCAAAGATGAGATCGCGCGAGGTGACTTCAAATCTAAAATAAAAGAAACGACTAAATTTGATGATATTTAGATTATTCGCGTCGAGAATTTTAGAGGGGGTTTATCTTTCAAATTTTGAATTATTCAATTGTAGATACACAATTTGAATGTTGTGACATCCTAAAACAAAATTCTTAAAACTAGTATTTTGCTGTATTTTTTTTCTTTATGTAAATACATAAACAAATTGATACTAAATATTATATGAGGAAGGTTCAAATGTCTCAATTTTTTTGTACCTCGATTATGCCTCGCTTTTTAAATTTTTTTTTGTACATCTCGATTAAATATCAAAATAAAACCATTAAATTTGATCTAGATCATTTTATTTATGTACATATTAAAAATTTTGATATTAAATATTATTTTATCTGATATCAAGATCTTGTAAAAAAGTACACTAATATGATTAATTTCAGAATATTAATTATATAACTTGTTGATTTACATAAAAAAAAAATTATGTGTAAGAAGAATATATAATATTGATCAAATCTAATAATTTTATTTTAATACTTCAGATTTAAATTTTGAGTTATAAAAAATTAAAAAGCCATGATTGAGGCACTTAGTCATTTGAACCCTTATATTATACTAACCGTAGTCAAATAAATTATCCTTTAACTAGATTTTGAAATATGAAAATTCAAAGTTTATAATGATTGAAACCACCAAAAATTATTTCGTAGCAAAATTTCCTTAAAACAAAATTCAAGAAAGAAATGCAATTAGTAAAACACTTCCATCTGATTAATTAAAATGTTTTATAATATTTAAATGATAACGATTTTAACTTTGAAAAAAAATAAGATAAAATATTATGGTCTCATCGATCAGTGTGCCTCGAGATATGAGAATAAAGCCGCGCGGCGTTTGGTTCCATTAGAACTTTGCAAGTGCGTTTGGTCGAATATGATCTGGTTGAAAACAAATTAAGATGCAGCATCATGTCTGAATAATTGTGAAACATGAATAGTTGAAAACGATCACACATCCACAAGTTAGAATGCCAGAAAGGAAGAAAAAAAAGACGACTTTTTAAATCAGTTTGACTTTGATCTGATCTTGATTAGAGTTTGCAATGTATGATATGATTCGGACTTTGTAAATATTAATTGGAGATCTCGGTACAAACTTTTTCTTCATTTGTCATAAGCTGCATTGCACTTCTTCATATTTCCCAAATATCTTTTTGAAAATATTTCTTTGGCTAATTCTAATTTCGAACTATTATTCAGAATAATTCTTATACATTTTTTGAACTAAAACAATAAGGAATGAAGCTAGGTGAAAGCTAGATGGAGTGTTGCCTCCCCCCGATTCCAAATAATTATAAAAATAGAGTGTTTGTTTGGTGAAATAGCAAAAAGTTAGAATATAATAGCTATTCCGATAAATTAATTTGTCAAACGAATTTTAGACTAAGTAGAAGAGAGCGAGAATAGTGCTAATCTGATATACCAAATTATAGGTGGTATACCGGATTAGCTCTCGTCAGAATAGTGATTATTGTTTTATTATGTTGTATTATATTATTATATTATGATTATAATTATGATTATGATTTATGATTATATTATTATTATGATCTATTATTATATTAATATTCAAATGATTAATTATTTATTATTATTATATTATTAATAATTATTATTTTATTTTTAGTATTATTATTATTATTATTATTTATTATTATTATATATATAATAATTATAATTTTAGTATTATATTATGATTATAAATATGATTATATATTATTATATATTATTATTATTTATTATTATTATATGATTATGATTATTTATTATTATTATATTATTATGATTATTTATTTTATTATATTATATTATTATGATTATGATTATAATTTTATTATTATATTATTATTATATTTTGATTATGGTTATATTATTATTATATTATTATGATTATGACTATGATTATTATTATTACTTTATTATTATATTATGATTATAGCTATGATTATATTATAATTATATTATTATGATTATAATTATTTATTATTTATTATTTATATCATATTATGATTATATCATATATTATTATTATTAATTTTTTATTACATTATTATATTATTATGATTACAACTATGATCATTATTATTATATTATTAGAATTATGAGTATTTATTATTATATTATTATGATTATAATTATAATTTATTATTATTATATTATTATATTTTGATTATGTTTATATTTCTATTATATTATTATGATTACAACTATGAATATTATTATTTATTATGATTATGAATTATGATCATTATTATTACTATTATTATTATTATTATCGTAATCATCATTGTTAGTATCATAATTATCTATATTTTAACTATTCTAATTAATAATTGTCAAATGATATTTTCGCTCTTCCGAATAGTCAAAAATACCACTCTTATCACTATTCCAAAAATACATTATTCTATCACTCTTCCAAAATTACCACTTTTCCAAAACTATTCCTTGATTTGCCAAACGAACCCTATATTTTTTTCTATTTATACTTTGTAGAATATCAATGTAATTATACAAATATATAAAGTTTGTATTCAAAAGAATTATAAAATTATGTTACTATAAGTTTTTGCTTCTTATCTTAATTGTATTCTGCCTCTGCACTCGCAAACACAGAACCTGTTTCAATTCAAAAGTATGCATACTTCAATCGGAATGCACATTTATATGCGCATAAGTATTTATTAAGAGAGAACATGACTATTTATTTTGGTATTTGTTGCCAAGTTTAAATATAATTTTTCAAAATAACTTTTATTTGGCTGCCATGCACAACTGCAGTTAAACTAAAAACTTACTATCACTAGATCACACATTTATTTATTCAACTAAGGCACGCAATAATTAGTTCTTAAATGCACAAGAAACGTGTAAAACGAATGTTGGAATTAGCAAGAACTTTCATTTTAAAAAAAAAAAGAGAGGAATAATATACATATTATTAAAATCATACTACTGATAATACGTAAAAAAATTGAGTGTCACATATGACCTCTAAATAAAGAGGGTCTAAAATTAAAAAATGTTGGATGTGCTCCTGAAATAAAAGTTTAATGAAGAAGTATGAAATGAAAGAGATGGAGAGAAGAGAGAGGTTAAATGTTTGATCATCCGAATTAAGGGTGAACAATTTCATCAAAAATCAATATGCAGTTCTCCCCATTAACCCTTTTAATCATCCCTCTCTCACCTTCTTTGTTTTTGTTCAGGGCATTGGACTCAAACTTTCTCATTTTTTACTTCCTCTTCTACTCGTCACTCGCTCTTCCTCAGGGGTAGATCCAGCACTATACAGGGGCAGTTGTCCCCCCCCCGCTGAAAATTTTTTTCAATGAAAATCCTTGTAATTATGTATATTTTTAAAATATATATATATATATATTTATTTATTTATTTTGTCCCCTCCCTAAAAAAAATAATGTTTGTCTCCCCTAAATCAAAGTCTGGATCCGCCCCTGCAGTCTTCCCGACTTGAGAGCACCATCTTAATGATTTAGAATCCATTTATCCAACATATTTAGATCAATTTTCATATAAAATAAATAATGGACTAATCCCTATCTATTTTCAATTAAAGTACGTCCTCAGTAACTAACTTTTCATTTTTGATAAAAATATATTCATCTACATAAGTGAGTTAGATAAAAAAAAATCAGATATTTATATAAGTGAGTCAGATATTTATATATGTGAGCCAGATATTTTGATATATGGCTTGGTCATTCGAATATGAGACTCGGATATTTAGATATATGACTTAAGTATTTAAATATGTGACTCAGTTATTTAGTAAAAAATCACAAGAAAGAAAAAGAGTCTCAGAAAATAAAGTCATAAGAGAAACTGACAAAATCACATGGGTTGTACTGATAAATGTGTGTGACAAATGAGAGAAGAAAAACCTCAAAAAAACAAAAAAATAGTCCGACTATGGTGCATTGCAAAATAAATAGGCGTTGTGTGATTTGCGCTCTATTTTTAATTTCAAGTAAGAAATAATCGAGATGAACCATTCAATCTAATCTTCATATCAAAAATCTATTAGTAAACCAAATTTTATATTTTTTTAGAATTTTTTGCTATTTTTTCTAGCAAGGAGAAAATGATTTGTACTGATAATTCTGGTTCATCCAAAAATGATGATTTCCCCCTATTCAAAAAAATAGCAAATGAATTCCAAAAAATATAAAATTTAGTTTACTAATAGATTTTGATATGAAGATTATATTGATTAGTTTGGATCGATCATTTCTGATAATCTATATATATTAAAAATGTCCATTTTTATAGGTCAAATGTTGCTATTTTTCAAAAATCATTAACCATGGTATACTAACTCCAAATATGTTGAAAATTGATAATCTCTCTCTATATATATATATAGAGAGAGAGACAGAGAGAGAGAGAGAGTTTGGCTACGGTGCTACGCGTAGCACGGATGACCCGTGTGCTATGGACAGTTTCTCCGTCTTCAAAGTTCAAATATTTTTCATATGAAAATCTAGTTGAATACCAAATTTTATATTTTTTAAAAAAAATTACTATTTTTAAAGATAGCTAGAAAATCACTTGATTTAATTATTATGAGCCATTTAAAAGGAGTCATTTTTTATCTATCTTAAAAAATAGTAAAAAATCCTAAAAAAATATAAAATTTGGTATCCAACTAGATGTTCATATGAAAAATATTTTGACTGATTGGATCGATAATTTAAACTTTGAACACAGAAAAACGATCCGTAGCACACGAGCCATTCGTGCTACGCGTAGCACCGTAGCCAAACTCTCTCTCTCTCTCTCTCTCTATATATATATATATAAAGTACTTACATAGGTGAATCAGATATTTAGACAAGTAAATCAGATGTTTTGATAAGAAACAACAAACATCACAAATTAATTAAGTATTTAGATATGTAAATTAGATATTTAGATAGATGAATCAAGTATTAGATATGTGAATCATATATTTAAAAGGAAATTATAGAATTGTCACTCCAAAATGTTGAATTTTGAGATTTGCCACTACAAATTTTGAATTAAGAAAAATACCATTATAAACTAGTTTAATTTTTATAATTGTCACTCTTTCTTTAAATATATACAGATTTAACAAATAATCTCTCTGAAAAATACTTTCACAAAAGATATTTTCATGTCCCAAAATATCCCTGTGAACCGTTCAAGTATTAAACGATCTGTATTATTTTCTTTCCGTCTTTCTCACCTTCCCTCTTGCCTGCAGCGCCAAACATTTTCTCTCCAATAGTAACAAATTTACGGAAGAAAATGAAAATGTTGCCATCTCACTTACAAACCTCTTGTACAGTTTTGGAGTCTCATCTGAGAAGGTAAAAAAATAAAATTTCATTCATACAATTAGAGTAAGGCTAGATAAACTGGTCAAAAAACTACAAACAGATGAAGATGGGTAAAATTATATATAGTCAAGGCCACAACCAGAATGAATACAAACCCAACAGTGACCGTTTGTTGACCTGTTTACTTAAGATTTTTCATGGGCTTTCCATCTTCACAACAAGAAACTAAGCAAAATGCAGAAAGAAGAGGAGCGTTCACTAATATCTCGCGCTGATTTTGACTGTTCTATACAAGTTGAAGTTCACATTTTGCAATTGAGAGAGGAAAAAAACAATCAATCAGTGTCGCAGAAAGTCCTGAAAAAAAAAAATAGAACATATACAATTGCACAGTTACAAAGCATGTAATATAATTCAAGTTTATCCAACCTAGTACCAGATTACACAGGTATAGTCCACCAATACACAGCAATACTGAGAGTAAAGTTTCTTTTGATAAATTTCACATACCAAAATTCAGCTATAAATTCAACACAAAAATTCAACCATAAATTCTACACAAAAATTTCACATTACCAGAATTTATACCATAATTCAACCATACAAATTTGCAATACATAAGTCTATACTAAATTCAAAACAAATTTCACACACTACAACAGATCGGGGTTTTAGTAACACCCAATTACTAACGGTTTATTAAGAAAACCGTTAGTAGAAAAGGTCGGTGACATTTTGAAAATATTTATGAACTTTTTGGTAACGATTCTTTAAAAAAAACCGTTTTTAAAATGTGTGTCGGATATGTATTTTTTCGGAGAAATATTTAGTAACGGTTATTAACTAATAACCGTTACCAAATATTGTGAATCAGTAACAGTTTTTGTATAAAAATCGTTGTTAAACTATTCAATAATGGTTTTTATATAAAAAACGTTACTAAACATAATAAGTTCAAATTTATTCCTGCCCATCCAATATGTTGCACATGTCCTCTTTTAGAGTTCTAGTATCTTCTGAATTTTTTCTGACTCTCTGTGTTTCTCTCTCTCCTGCAGAACTACACCTCTATGTGCTGCACTCCCCCTCGATCGGATCGATCCTCTTGCTCGTTGTCCTCACCTCCTCCGCTACCCCCTCCATGAGCAACCACATCACCTCCTCCAACTCTCACATACACCTCTGATTTCGTTACCCTGCTTCTCTGATAAATTTCATTCTTTTTCTTTTCTTTTCTTTTCTTTAATTTTGCTGATTTCTTTAATTTCTGAGTCACCTACTCTTGTCTTGCTGTTTTGGCCTACCCCTTTTTATTTCACATTTGAGTGTATTCATTTTTATGAAATTGAATGATATAATCAAAATGAAGTTCTTTAATCTCAAGTTTAACTAAATTGAATAAAATAGATGATGATTTATGCTACTGACTTTATTTATTTCATCAAATCTTAGATATGCACTTCCTTCTTTAGAGCTCAACCCTCATTCACATGTATAAGCTTAAAAATAGAAGTTAATTTATATTAGTTGTATAAAGGATATAGTTGTTACCACATCATGGTACTTTATTATTTACATCATTCTAATATTCTTTATTTATCATATAGATTAAAGATATGCATTTAAATTTTCAAGCATCAATTTCTGATTTTGTTTCCTCACATTATGTATCATAGCCAATATGAACAGCCTTTTGAGATTTGATCGATACAGATAATTATTTTCATTCAATGAGCTAGCTAGACCGGCATGGCTAGCAATAGTTTTATTTTTTTTTAATAAAGATTTAGTAACGGTTCTTCACTAAGAACCATTACTGAATCTTTGTCACTGAGGGATTCAGTAATAGTTATTTTAAATAACCGTTAGTAAATATATTTGTCGTGAGGGATTTCATAAGTTATTATAGTTTACAAGTATTTGGTTAACTTTAGATAATACATGGATCAGAATACTGGGAAATGTAAATTTTCAGTCACATTATCATCAGCGTGTGGAACAGAAAAAATGGACTTAAGAAATTGCAAGAATCACATAATGATTCACCCATTTTAATTGTCCACCCAATTTTGTTAAAAAAATCAGTCACATAAATGATCAAATTTTAAGAATCACATAATTTGTGACATGAAATTAACCCAAGAAAACTAACCGGTTTCTATATTTGATTAATTTTGACTCAGTCTTGCATAAATCACATAAAAAACTAATTAAATTTGTAACCAACCGAGTGGAATAGAGAAGCTGGACTACTGCTGGACACACCTAGGCACTTGCCGGTGGTGTGGTTCTGGGGCGCGGAGAAGCTGAGACTAGTAGACCGATATGAGATAGGTAGGCGCTGGCACGGAGAAACTGGGACTAGTAGACCGACAGGAGAAAGGAGAGAGACAGGCGTGGAGAAGCAGGCGAAGGCAGAGCAGCTACTGGGGCGCTACTAGTACTGGGGTTTGGGGCGCCTCTGCTTCTGATTAGTGTTATAAAATCAGGACGGTCGGGTTGGGACGGGTTATGGCGGGTCGGCGGATTTTGGCGGGCCGGGTCGGGACGGATCAACGGGTTTTCACGGGACGGGTCCATTTTGAAGGGTTTGGCCGCGACCCGTCTTAGACCCGTCGGGTTGGGACGGGTTGGGTTCAAGGGTGAGGGGGGGTCGGGTTGGAACGGGACGGGTCGGCGGGTTTTTTTTTTCAAAATTCAAATATATCCCAATAAAAATCATATAAATTCTAAAAAAATCCGAAAATTTCAAAAATAATTATTAAAAATATATAACTATAATATATTTTGACAAAAAAATTAATTTTCTCATATTTTTCCACATTTTTTTGAATTTTCCGGGATACCGGGTATCGGGTCGGGTTTGCACGGATTTTCCGGGTCGGGTTGGGGTGGGTTATCACGGGTTGGGCGGGTCGGGTCGGGTCGGGACGGGTTCAAAATGGGTCGGTACTAGCACGGATTTTTTTCAAATTTTTTTGCCCACGCCCGTGCTAGACCCATCGGTTCTAACGGGTCACGGGTCTGACGGGTTTGAGCACGGGTCGGATCGCGGCCACAGATTCGGCGGGTCGGGTCTGACCCGTCCGGTTTTTTTTAAAACACTACTTCTGATATTTGTGGGCAATGCTGCCGTGAAGAAAATAACAGTTGAAAGAATGTGAAATGAAAATATATGGGAGAGAATGGGAAAAGAAACACAGTGTAATGAGGGTAATTTGCAGTTTTTGTTGTATATAATATTCATAATAATTATATTATTATTAATAATAAGAGTGATAAAATTAAAATTTTAAAAATACGAATGACAGCGCGCCATTAAGAGTGGCGCGTTTACCCCTTTCATTTTTTTAGTTATCTCTTTGGTCCTTACAGCCATTTTCTGAGAGAGGACGCCAGTGGAAAAACATCACTCCCACTGGTGTGTTTAAAAAAAATTTAAATGAAAGACGTCATTGTCAGTGGCGTTTTTGCAATGCGCCATTACCAGTGGCGCACTGCCATTCGTATTTTTAAAATTTTAATTTCATCAGTTTCATTATTAATAATATATTTATTATAAATTATATATAAAAAAACTGGGTAATTTGATCAGTTCGAAATTTTTATGTATTTTGTTGTTGAGAATCAGATTTATATCTAGAATGACAATTATATAAATTAAATTAGTTTATGGTGGCATTTTTCTTAATTTACAGTTTGTAGTGGAATATCTCTAAATTCAAGATTTTCGAATGAAAATTCTATAATTTCACCTATATTTAAATAGGTGAACTTGATTTTTAGATAAAATAAGTGAATTAGATATTTAAATAGAAAATAATAAATATCATATAGATGATATGGGAATAGGTGTGTGACCGAAAATAAAGAAAAATTCATAAAAAATAAAAATGATTTGGGTATTTATTTATATATATATATATAGTGGATATACCGTGAGCTTAAGCTCATGGAGGCCTTCCGTGAGTTTAACTCAAAAAATATATCAAATCATCTCCAAATTTGAATTTTTCACTCTCATTAAATTCATCATATTGAAATCTTATGGGTACAAAATTTTGGGATGTTTCGAGTTTTCTAAGTCACTCTTTTTAATTTTTTGAAAATCGGCTCTAAAAATAATAATAAAATATTCAATGTTTGTACATTATTTTCGAAAACTGAAAAGAGCGACTTAGAAAACTCGAAATATCCTAAAATTTTGTACCCCATAAGATTTCAATATGAAAAATTTAATGAAAGTGAAAAATCAAAATTTGAAGATGATTTGATATATACTTTTTGAGTTAAGCTCACGGTATCTTTATATATATATATATATATATTTATATATATATTTATATATATTTTAGATATGTAGATAGATAAATTATATATTTAAATAAATGAAGTAAATAATTAAATAGAAAAATAATAACACTATATGAGCTATACGGAAAAACAAATAAGAGATTTCATTGAAATATAAAAGTAGCGCAAAAAATCTCTTCAAAAATATCTCCATGTCGACATATGCGAAGCAAACTGTCATAATAACAACACAACTGTGTGGCCCGCTGAATAAATGAATTAATGATGCGATTTCATAATTCTCAACCTTTGCCCCGGCAAAATGAAGATTGAAGAGCCATTCATGATTTATATATTTATATTTATAAGCGAACCAACAACCAAGTTGCTTCTATGATACTATGATACTGTAAAAAATACAATGTTCAACTCAATTAATCTGAATTCTTTAAAACACTCAATGCGAATCTTGATATTATTCAATTACTATAATAACTGTAAAAAAAACAGTCCATTATATTTTCTACACTACAGTGGCTGCCCACTGATGTGAACCGGAACCATATCACCTGTGGACTCTCCGCAGATGCGGTTCTTTTGATTTGTGTGGTCCGATTATTTATTAACGGTTCCGATTTAACAGTAATAAACAACTCTGTGCATCAAAATTCGTATTTAGATTTTCCCACAGCTATTGTGATTTTTTTTGAGCCGTTGTGATTTCCTTGCGGAAATCTCGCGCATAAAATATTGGCAGAGAATATTGATCAGATGTGAACCACCCTGTTGCACTCACCACCATAAGAACTTGAACAAAATAAAATATTTATAGCGAGGAGGTACGTATAGTTACTAGTTAGTCCCATCATAAACATGAAGGCCTACAGTATATAGATATAGTAGGCCTGGTGGCGCCACAGAAATTCCATATATAGACTTGATGGCTTTGATGCCGATTTTTTTAATAATAATAAAATAAAAATATATAGTCATGCATCTAACCGTTTTCATTGAGTTTTAACCAAAATAATAAAATCTCTATTTCCGTCCTAAAAACTACATTTTCGTCCCTCAGACGGAAACTGTGTTTCCGTCCTGAGTTTTTTTTATTCTTTGATCCTCGACCCCAAAAGTACTTTGTAAGTCATTAATATATATTGTCCTGCCTTCACTTGTTTAGTAAGAAAAAAATTTGAGAATGAAGCACAAATAGAAATTAGAGGAAAAAACATTATACACCATAGGATGCAATTATAATCAGTTTTATATTATTTGTTATAATATTTTTTGTGAATATTTTAATTCTATATTTGAAAGTAATATATTAAATTTATTTGCCACGTTAATCGCGTAACCAATGCTTGAAAATCCAAGTTATGTTTGCTAATATGTTTCTCTGATTCTATTTTAATTTCATTTTGTTCAATAATATGACTCTCTTGTCATAAAATAGTCACCCCCACCATCACCCTTTATTAATATTTTCATAAAATGGTAAGTAATATGGTTTACTTGCTTATTTCAATTTATGAAATTTGTATAAAACTTCTTCTTAAAGATGAAAATAATTATCTCACTCGATTTTCAGATTAAAAAAAAACAGTATGTAATTTTCATCTGCTCCATGCTAGCTAGCTACTTCATAAACAGAGCACACACAAAATATGAGCATGCAAACAAAAGCAAAAAAAAAAAAAAAAAATCCAAAATTTAACTGCTTTCCGGATAAGTATGTATTTAGGAATATAGCATGCAAAGAAAAATAATATCAACCAAATGTAATCATCAGTTTCTGCTATTGTTGCTGATGTATTCATCAGGAATATTTAATGACAAATTAAAATTGCTTGGATTAATTACTTTTTATTATATCATAGAAATTTTTATTTTGGTGCATCTCTCGTTAAAATAAATAAGATCAACGGCTTCAAATTTAACTATTAGTACCGGAAACTATATATGATTCGGGTTCTTCATCATTTATTTTTGATGGGATGGTTTTTGTAATTCATGTCTTATATTCTCAATGTAAAAGGAAAACCAATGATGTGTCTAAGGGGAAAAACTGTTAAATTAATACAAATATTTTATGTTATATTACACGAATTTTGCAAAAATTATAATGTTATTTTCATTATACGTGCGCTTTTTAAAAATTTGATGAATGGAAAACAAATATATTAAAGTTTTAAAGGTAACTGTTTTTTTTATATATACATCTCTTTTAGGAAGAACTTTCCGAATATTATGGTTCTACATTTGTGAAGTTTGTTGCTGAATTTGCCGTCCTTTTTGTAACAAAATTTGCACGGATTATGACCCGTTCAACCTAATTTAATATAAAGATCGTGCCATTTGAGAAGAACGTCTTCCGTCGCAACAAAAGGAGATGATCCACGTAGATCAAAATCTATACAGATTTTATTATCTATTAATTAATTTATATTCATTTAATGATTTATTACATAATTTATTTTATATAATATTATTATTATTTACACTAATCTAAGTGACTAATAAAAGGATACTAAAAGTAAATTATTAATATCAATAGTAAATGTGATATCATTTTAATTCATGATGTTTTTCATTCGAAAATAAAAATAGATATCAATGAAATAGTGCTGAAAATTGAAATTTCTGTGGATTGTGGAATGATAGAGAACCGAAGGAAGAATAAATGAATCTGTCAGACTATCAATCAGTGCCTCTGGGACCCACAGACTATTACTTGTTCATCGACGTCTTCTCTCATTTTTCTGTACTGGATATTTCCTCACTCTAGAGAACACTAGAATGAGAAATTATAGGTTTTATATGTAATATATTCTGCAAAGTAGGAGAAATCTGGTAATGTGTTTTTCAATCTATGAGTTCTAACGGTGTCAAAATTTATCCAAATCAAATCGGTTTGAAAATAAATGAGTTGGATATTTATCAAGATTTTTTGACCGATCACAGATCAGATTAAGTACGGATCGATTCAATCTAACTCATTTAATTATATTTTTAATTTATTTTATAATTTAATATTAATCAAAGCTTAATTAATTTTTTAGATCGGATCGGATTGGGTCAAATAAATGTTGCCCTGGTTTTAAATGGATCAAGTCAGATCTTATCAAAAAAATAACAAAATAGTAATAATCCAACCGAACTTGACATATTGACACCCCCTTATTATAGTTACACTGCATATTTGTAACTTACGAAATTAGAGTGTAGAACTATAGATTGTAATTTATAAAAGCTAACAAAAATAAAATGCATATAAAACTGCACAAACTTGATTAAAGTTAAAATGATTGGATTCTTTAAATGATTGTCCTGAAATAATACATTTTCAGATCAGTTACTTGAATTTAAAAACAGAAAAAAGAAATTTATAAGTATGTTATTTGAAGTTAAAAATCAAATTTGATGCGTTGCATCAATAATGAATAATTTAAAACTATTTGAACTTAAATCACTTGCTATATCAAACATAAACAATAATCAATAATTTTACAGTCATAATAATAATAATAATTTATAATGCAGAAGAGGAAGGGAATTGAGCCTGCACTGGTCTGAAATGGAGAATGAGTGGCAATTAAAAATGTAGGGCTCAAATGTAAAACTGTGGCTGATGCTTTTTACGGAACCAGATCTCCTGTAATCACGTGCGCTTGTAATCAGATTCGCTTCAGGTTTGCAACAGCAATGTGTCTTCCAATTGCATCATTGTCACCCCTAAAAAAGAGTGGGTATCCAATGACAATGGGTTATTTTGACAACTTGATAATGAACCTCTAAATAAATATAAAAAAAACTTAAAAAGAAAAAAAATTTATTGATGTGTTCTTCTACTTTTAGATTGATTGTCATTTAAATTTTATATAATTTCATTATTATTTGATAGTCCATCAATAACCATTAAATTGGAACCGTTGTAAATTATATAAAATTTTAATGGTCTTTAATGGACTACCAAACGATAATGAAATTGCATGAAATTTGAATGACCATCAATCTAAAGTTAAAGAACATATCTATAAAAAAAATTTATTTTTAAAATTAATTATTTATTTATTTAGAAATTGATTGTGAATGTTATCAAAATAACCCATTGTCAACCGACTTCTAAAAAAAATGCATCATCGTATGCACTGTGCCATATCGTGATCACTAGTGTTGTTATAGATCCATATGACAACCTCTACTATTCACTCATCCTTGTGCCTACTGTTTCCAATTATATCGCTTCAGTTTTCACATGGAGTAGGTAGTGTTCTCAAAATCGTGCCACCGTGGTGAACACGGCACAATAAGAACACAATATGTGACATTCGTACCATACCATATCTTAAACATGTCGTGTTTGATTTTTCTACTATAGGATACGACACGGCACAATACAGTTAAGAGGGCATACACAGCATGGCACGACACGGAGATACGACTAGGCACGATACGATTAGACACCGATCAAGTTACTGGCGCATTGAGTTCTAATCCAGATATACCATATGGTCTAGATCCAGAGCCAAGCCAGCAAGTCAACGAGGTACAAGATCCGTATGCCTCTAATCCGTACATGTATAACCACGAAGAATATAAATACTCAATGTATAATCAACAACACTACTTCTAAGGACTAAAATATAATTTTTATTTCAATTTTAATATTTATATTTAATTTTTTTAAATTATACTAACATATTTTTAAGTTTTTAATTTTGCCTATGTTTCTAACATATTTAGACATAAACTTGAAAACGGATGAGGGGAAACTTGTTAGAATAGTAGGATGAGGGGAAACTTGTAAATGTAGACATAAACTTTGAATATTTACCATATTTAAAAAATAACATATGGCAATTCTTCCTTTTTTCTTTTACATTTCTTCAATTTTTTTATAATTTTTTTCTGAATTTTGAAAAACAAATATATGATATTATAGTATATAAAATATATATGCGTTTTTCTTATTTTCTGTTTCTTCCATTTAATTTTTTTTTTGCAATTTTCTTTAATTTTTTTGGTATTTTTTATTTTTTCAATTTTGTCCAAATTTTGGGGGAAATAGAAAATATAGTATTATAGTATATAAAAATTAGGAAAATTTTTCATTTTTAATTTTTTTTTATTTTTAGATTTTTTTAGATTTTCTGATTTTTTTATTTAATTTCTGACACGGTTAACACAAATAAGACAAACCATGCCGAATCAACACGACACAAACAAACACGGCATGGTTAAGCACGGACACAATTATACACGGTATGGTTAGGTATGACATGTCTTAACCGTGTTGTGCCGGTCATTTTTAACTTTTTGACACAACGACACGTTAAAAATAATAAAATAATATTTGTACCGTGCCGTGTCGTGTCAAGCCGTAATTGACATGGCACAGGATTTTTTACAATACACAACATTAGAACACTAGGAGTAGATCCGCTAGACATCCTTTTTCTTATTTCCTTTTTTTTTTTTTTGAAAAGTTATTTCCATTCTACTTCCTGCTCCTGCCTTCAATAGAAAATTTATAAAAAAAAAAAAGGAAAATTATATACACTTGCAATGCAAATTGTTACATGATAGTTGGCGGCTTGGCCCCATTCTTGATTTAAAAAAATGTATTATTTGTCGTTTAATGTACATGTTATTTCATTATATTCGGCCGAGTTATATAAAAGAGACAAATCTATAACAGCTCATAAATATATCAGTGATTTATTTTCTATTGGAGAAGCGGACAAACTGGAAAATATTCCAATTTTATTGGGACTTTGGATTTGGATTCAAATACAAACATTTATTATCCTTGCATGCATATAAATAACAAAACGATGGAAGTATGAATATAAATGTTTGAGGCTACGCTATTATGTAAATTTTTTTTCGTATTTTATATTTATCTTAAATTTTTCATTGAACATGATTTTCATATTAAAATAATTTTAGAGATCAAAATTCATATTTTTTTAAATATATTACTATTTTTTAGGAGGATGAAAACTCACTAATATTTGATAGTGCAAAAACAGTTAAATCAATAAACTCTCGTACCAATTTGAAAAAAAATAAAAATTTCAAAAAATATATAAAATTTAATCTTTAAAAATATTTTAATATGACTATCATGTTCAATAGTTTGAATTGACTGTTTCAATTTTAAATTCAAAATACAAACATAAAACACGAAAGATTTATATTTCTTCAAATACCATAACCTCCGCAATAAATCTTCCATACTTTGTATAATTTCGTACGGCGAATGGAATCAGATAAATGAAAGCGTTCCTTGTCATTAATTTGTCGACTTATTTTTGTGCTTATCGTGTTTCTACGCATATTGTATATTTTATTTTAATCGTGTAATGGGATAAGGTATGGATCCATTTTTTTTTTCAATACCTTATTTGTCATTCCTCTTGATTTTGTTATTGGGTTGGTAGTTGGTTTGACCACTACATTATATATGATTGGACAATATATAAACAGATTTTTTTCGGTTTTACCTTTGGTACTAGTACTATACTTATTTTGTGTCGTTAGAATATTGCTTGATTTACCTTGCTAAAAGCATATATAATTGTGCGTAAAACCTATGCGCTTTCTCATCCACATGAATTAATCTAATAGCTGGTTAGTAGTCATTATTCAATGGAAGTACGCCAAACCAATATACTACTAATTGCGTTTTCATGGAGAAAGCATATTCCATTCCAAAAGTCAATTATTAATTATGAATCTTTGAACAATTGTAATTCATTCTTGCCGACATTTTGAATTGTATTAATTACTACACACGTCAAACTGGTTCCTTTTTTTTTTTGCAAATCTATTTTTTTTAACTAATAATTTTGTAACAAGCGAAGCATGCAAATAGAAGAGGGCTTTTTTTTTTTTTTTTTTGCAAAATTGGCTGGTAGGAAATTGAAACTTGCATCTTCACATAAAAAGGTAATATCTAAAATCACACTTTTAGACAAGAATTTTAGTGCAGAATTCTTTTTTTTTTCGTATATATTTTTTCAACAAAAACTCAAATCAACTCGTAAAATTTTAAAGACAAATTAATTGATGCACGCATTTTTTTTTCATCAAATTGTCTTGGATTTTTCTAACAAAAAGGAACTTTATTTATCTAGGATCCTTCGTTTGTGCAAAATTAGTCTGTCAATTTAGATAAACAAAATTAATCCTTAAAAGTTTTAAATAATTTAGCAATAACAAAATTTTAAAAATTAACCTTTTTCTGATTTGTAAACATGACATTTTCACATATCTTTGAGGAGGGATTTTCATCACATGATGTCACAGGCTCATTTTTTTATTATTTTAAAATTTGGCATTTAAGTTTTAAATCCAAATTGTTGATCTCCTTTATATTGATGTGAGATGTATAAATCAGTGTAAAATATGGATAACCATGATCAATGCTTGCCCAAGGATTGCTAGCTATTGGTCAAGGCTATCCATATTTTACACTGATATATACAGGAAGTAAATTTTTATTTTTTAAGTTCATCTCATACTAGATTGAGTGACATAAAAATGGATAAATGTATTAAAATTAAAGATTAATTTTTATGAGATATCACAAATTGAGCACACTGAAGTTTAATTGATTTGCCCTCAATAGCTATTAAATTTATTATTTATCTCAGTTGAGTCGTTTGGTTAAGTTTTCCATTAATTCACCAAGGGAATTGACACTGTAGCTCATTTACATATTAGTTGTTATATTCTATAAGTTGCATTTCCCATAAATTTAATTATGTTGCATATCCCCAATTATTTTAATTAATTAATGCATATAAAATTGTGTAATATTATTAATTAATAATTTATTCCCGACTAATTTATGATTTTTATCCAATCCTTATTTTTTATGAGATGAACTAATAGTCACAACACTTAAGATATAGTTGGCAAAAGTGATAAATAATACAACCATATAGATTACAAAGTCCTTTTTCAATGTCTTCAGCTATATCTCTTAAAAATAAATTATTATATTAATTTTAATTATCTCTAAAATAGACATTATACGTTTTTCTGAACATGTTTTAAGAGAAAATATACCATGTAATTGGAGGAACGCAACATAGAGAGAAAAGATTAAAAAAGTTAAGTGCCCTTTGCAACTGAAAGAACGCGTATTGTAGGATAAGTATTTGAAGCACTCAAATATGATATATATACAGCATATAAAAAATGATACACAATATGTAAATGGGTGATAATGTCATATTCTTTAGTGCTTTGAATGAAAAATAGAAGGAAAACTTGATTGCGACAAATATAAATTTCAATGATAGTTGAGGGACAAATCAAACTTGTAATCAAAAGTAAAGTTCAGTAACTTGGACAATATTTATCCTATTTAATCAAACAAATAAATTTAACTAGATTTATTTATATTTAGATCATTTGATCTAGTATGTGATAAAATTTAAAAATCATGAAAAAAATTACAAATTTACATCTGGCATGGATATAACTAAGATAAATTATATTGATTGTATTTGAAATTGAATGTCAAGTTTTAAAATATAAATGAAAATTTGAGTGCTGGGGCATCATGACAGGAAAAACTTTTGATATTGAAATCCTCTTGATATCTTTTGCCAAGTTAAACTTGGAACGATATAATCTAAATTAAAAGTAATTGACGAATTGGCGTTTAACGTCTTAACGATGACTTGTTTGGTGCTTCCTCCTGTTCCTCAAATATATATAGAGAGAACTTAGGTGCTTCGCGAAATAAAGAAGGGTTTTATTTTAGTTTTAAATTTTATATACCGAAAGCTCAAAATATTAATATAATTAATTCATAATAATCTAGATATTAAAAACTTAATGAATATCAAATTTGACTATTTTTGAAGCTTTGTAATTATTTTTTTATTTTTAAAAGATGATAATTTTGTAGGTACATCTATCATTATTTTATTATTATTTTTGAAATATTTTTTAAAAATCTGAAAAAATAGTTAGAAAGCTTCAAATATAATCAAATTTGGTATTCAATAATATTTGAATCTGTAATTTATGTTGGATGAATTAGATTTATAATTTAAATTTTGGTTTTATAAAAATTTTTAGGCCAAAACAAAATGCATCTTTAATTCACGAAGCACCGTAAAATCTCCCTATATATATATATATATATTTCAAACATTGTCTGGAACCACTTGATTGCTAGGGTTGATTCCACCCAAGTACAACTTTTATTAGCTCCTGACAAATAAGAAAAAGTATAAATGCTTGTCCCACAGCTAAATAAATTAACAAGACTCAACATGCACTGAAGGATCGCTTTTAATTCAAGTTAAACCCGAATCAAAAGGTCATGCTTGATTGATCCATGCCCAAGGCGTTTCCTTCTGTACAAGATGTCTTAGAATCTTAAATTTAAAATTCTATGTTTATTGGTAAAAGACTAAAAGTTAACAGATATTTTGAATACTTATGATATTTATGCTTGGATAAGAGAAACCTGGACCGAACCATTTCCACCCGTTCCTAAAAAAATAACGTCATCATTGTAATTTTAGTATCCGCATCGTTCTGTTAAAATAATTGTTAAGTTTTATTTGATAATTATAATTTTAATTTTTATGACGCAGAGAGTAATTAAAATTAGATAATTTTTAAAATTTAATAATTACTTTGAAAAATCATATTAGCAATAGAGAAGAGAAAAAAAATGATTTGCTTTGATAATCTATTTTGCAATTTCAGTATTCAACCTTTATCTAAATATCATTGTCTATTTGAAGTGATGTGTAAACTTATAATTTAATTGACAATTATAAGGATACAGATGCTTTCATAAAATTTAAAATAGTTATAATATAATTTATAATTATACCATACTTAATTGCTTGATAATGATAGAAATCTGTTATTTTGGATAATATAACTATGTTATTCTAATTGTGTTCGTCGAATCCGGAATTTATAGTCTCTATTATTTCGAAGAGAGAGCAAAAAGAGAGAAAATTTTATCCGACAAGTTCGTGACTGAACCGACGACGCCGATCAGAACAACAGAATCACAATATTTCTGAAAGAATCACAGTAAATTCGGATCCGCTTGACAAACACACCGCACTATTCTTTAGTCCAGTCACAAAAGATGAGAATAGGGCCAACCGGTCCTCTGTTTGGTGAAACAAACCATAGCACTCCACAGAACGAGTTACATGATCAGCTGATGAACTTAACAGGGATCGATCGGACTCATCCATCGGCTTGCATACTATACGGTACACCACAGAAATTTTATTAAATTAATATTATTAAAAATAAGAGTGAGAATTGTAAAATTTCAAATATACGAATGGCAACGCGCCATTGTCAGTGGCGCGTTTCGTTCAAATCCCGTGCAAGTGAGATGGAGAGGCGCGCTGCACGTTTTGTATATATAAGAAGCAAACACGCAACTGACAGTGGCGCGTTTCGTAAAAATAATGAAACACGCCACTGTCAGTGGTGCGTTGTCATTCATATATTTGAAATTTTACGTTTCTCAATCTTATTTTTAATAATATTAATTTAATAAAACTTATTATTACTAAAAACGGTAGAAAACCCCACCTCTGAAGAAAAGGCACTCTGGCTTTGGTGCCTCTGCCTGGATTGGTGCGCGGCCCAGAATCCCATCAATAAAAAATTACAAGCGGGAGAGCAGTTTTTTATATAATATTCATAATAATTATATTATTAATAATAAGAGTGATGAAATTAAAATTTTAAAAATATGGATGGCAGCGCGTGATTGAGAGTGGCGTGTTTGCATCTTTCAGTTTTTTTTTTCTTTTTAAGTGATCTCCTTAGCTGGTGTGTTTTTTTTTTGTTTGACGTTTTTGTAGCGTGTCACTGTCAATGGCACGCTGCCATTCGTATTTTTAAAAAAATGATTTCATCACTTTAATTATTAATAATATAATTATTATAAATAGTATATATAAAAAAACTTACCGGAGAAAGAGAGCGAGCAAAAGAAAGAAAAGAAAATAAATGAGTAGAATAAAGCAAACAAAAGCAACCTGATTGATGGGATTCATTAAACAAATGCATGATCATGGAGAGGAGGAGGTTAAAATAATGGGGTGCTTCCCGATCCAAATCCACGGCTGTGGCTGTCGCGCGTAAAGCAGCCGAGCGGCCTTGAGATGCGCGCCGATTGGGCGACGCGTGGCTGAGAGCCCGCCCCCTGTCCCCTGCGGGAGATTTTGAAGCCGTGATGTGATGCTTCCGTACATTCTGGATTTTGTTATTTCTTTTTTCTTTGTTCTTTTTCCTGGAGACGGATTATAATTTACAAAAGAGGGGGAAAGCATTCTCGCCCCAACTTTTTTTGCACCCAGGCGCACTTAGAGCATCTACATCGACGTCTGTTGTTAAATTTTAAATCGTTTGCCACGTCATTTTAATTTCCTTTTTGCTTTTATTTTAATTTCCTTTTTGCTTGATCGTTTTTATTTTGTTTTTCTTAGGAGGGAAAGCATATCCTCTATGATATTTTAGATAGTACAGTGGATAGTTAAAGAGAAGGAAATAAAACGGTCAGTACTACAACTGACAGCATCTAAAATTCACGGTGCCTATTTTTAAATGAAATGCAGGCATCATTATACTCTCTAAAATATTCTAGAGGATATATATATATATCTCCATAATTTTTGTAATTATTTTAATTATATTGAGAATTTGAAGTATAAGTTCTTCATATGTCATAAAGGGATTTTTTTAATTTGATAAACATTAGATGGTTCATATGGTTGTTATTTTTTTAATATCATAACATGAGGTGATTATATTATCCGTTTTCCACATGTTCAGTATTTTTTGTATTTGCGAAGTAAAAAAAATTTTTTCATAATTAGATGATTATTGATATTTGTAGTTAGTTTGTATTTTTAAAATATTATTTATTTCATATTTAACAACAATTCAGCATTTAGTTCTCTCATCGACAGTTAAGTTTTTCTTTTAATTAGTAAGCAATTAATCTTTTGATAGAAATTAGGTAATCCGGTCATCAGGAACCAGTAGAAGGGTGCAATTTGTGTCCCATATTTAATATTCGAAAAAAAAAGAAAATAAAATAAAAAAGTAAATCTGGGAATATTGGGAGCAGTGGTTAAAAAGCTCCGGACCAAATTAAAAATAAAAATAAAAAAAAGGACGTGGCAAGGGGCGTGTGCATTGCCATGCGAGAGATGAGCTAAGAGTCTATAAGAGCCCGTGGATAGATAATCCTAAATTAATGACATGATAAAATCCTTTTAGCACTTTTGTCTATGACTCTATGTCAAGTGGGCAGCCAACATTTCCGTCCTTCATAGCCCGCCACTTGTCAACTTCTTATTGGGTTCCCTTGGGACACGTTTCGCAAAATCAGTGCCTTCTCCCATTATTATTGCATGTTTTGTTTTAATTTAAAGGGTGGGATCACTTGAGAATGGTTATTTTGATAATTTTGATAATTAACTCTCAAATAAATATTAAATTATTTTTAAAAATGAAAAAAAGTTTGTAGACGTATTTTTTATCTATAAATTAATAGTTATTTAAATTTCATATAATTTTATTATTATTTGATGCTTAATCAAAAACCGTTAAATTAGAACAATTGTAAATTATATACAATTTTAATAGTCTTTGATGAAATATCAAACTATAATGAAATTATATGAAATTTAAATGACCGTCAATCTATAGGTAGAAGAACATATTTATAATTTTTTTATTTTTAATTTTTTTATATTTATTTAAGAGTCCATTATCTCTTTATCAAAATAACATTGTGAAGTGATCCCCACTCAACATTAAAACTACTGACTTATGTATCGTATTTGCTTGGAGGAATTAATGTTGCTTGCATATGCGGTTAATCCGCCGAAAGGGTCTAATGATACTTATCATGATTTTACATTATTTGTTCAAATTTCACAGCTAACCAACCTCCCAAATTATGCGTCGATTGATCGGTTAAGGATTTTTTTTATTAATGAAGTGGGAATACAAATTCCTTGTAAGTGCAATAACATTGTAAAATTCAAGGACATGATTGTGATATGTAGTTCAATTATTATATTTATGTAAAATAAAAAAGGGTTATTGACGTTTGCATATTATTCTTTCTTAATGTCCAAATGATTTATCAGATTATACTTTCTTTACATATTTAATCTAAATTCTAAAAGAATCATATAGAATTATACTACTTTAAAGTTGTCTACTATTTAGTCGGAATTTTGAAATTATATGATCATAAAAAAACGCGTTTCAAATAGGGTTATTTTTCAACGATAATAGAAAAGAATAATAAATCAAAAAGTACAATTTAGTATTCACTAATTTATTCGAGGATGGTTGAATGGGTTGTATTCCAAAGACATATCAATGGTGATTACGTATATCCATAAGAAATTAAGGTCACCATACGGTACGGACCTATATTATTAGATCTTTGAACGCTGATTTTTTTAATAATGACAAAATAAAAATATGAAGTTACGATTGTAACATTGAAATTTTTTTTTTTTTTTATGAAACTAACAATATCACCTTCCACGATTTTGTCTCTCGGCCACCTTTCAAGTTTCCATCCCCTGAGCACCTTCCGCTTTTTCATCCTGGCCCCACACAGGCACACACCCACGTCCATGTCTCCATTATTCATCTTTTCCCTTGTTTCAAAGACACTCCATCTCATTAAGACAAAAATACATTTATTTAATTTTTATTAATCATAATTGTGATTATTATTATTACCACTAGTATTATAAGAATTAATATTATAACATCATTATATATCATCATCATCATCAATATCATCAGCTCATTATCATTACACTAATCATTATCATCATTATTGTACGTTATTACTACTATTATTATAAAAATACTGTATAAATTAAGAATGCAATGAAAGTATATGTAACCTATGAAATACAAATTAATATATGAATTTACATAATATTTTTGATCCACTAATAGTGATATAGGACGATTAATTATTAGAGTTCATATTATTAATTATAAACTCTTGATATCTTGGTCTTTACAAATTTACATAGTATTTTTTATCCACTAATAGTGATATAAGATAATTAATTACTAGAGTTCATATTAGTAATTATAAATTCTTGGCATTTTAGTCTTTACAAATTTACATTAAGTTAATATAAAAAATAATGAGTTCTTTATATTTACAATGAACTTACAATTTTTAATATACACTAGAGTGGTGTTCTGTAGAAATGAATTGCTTCATAATTTGGTACAATATAAATCAAAGAAGTTTTATATTTTTATACGTTGGTTACACAAATATTTTTTATCAAAATTATTTTTGCATAGATAGTTTATTGATACCAGTACAATTAATCTACATGTTATAATACAATGATAACAAAATTACTAGCTCTTTGAGAAAACAAAAGATTAAAAAAATACTGAAAAATGAGGTGCATTTCGTCCTCTATGTTTCACAAGTAAAATAAATTAAAAGTGAAGTAATAGTAATCTACTCATTTTATTTTTAATTCATTGATATTTGATAATTAGTTAGTATATTTTGTAAAGACCAAGATACCAAGAGTTTATAATTAATAATATGAACTTTAGTAATTAATTATTTTTATATCACTATTAGTGGAAAAAATACTATGTAAATTTGTAAAGATCAAGATGCCAAGAGTTTATAATTAATAATATAAAATTTAATAATTAATTGTCCTATATCACTATTAGTGGATCAAAAATACTATGTAAATTTATATACTAATCTGTATTTCATAGGTTACATATGCTTTCATTCATTCTTAATTCATACCGTATTTTTTTAATAATAGTAGTAATAACGTACAATAATGATGATAATGATTAGTATAATGATAATGAGCTGATGATGTTGATGATGTTGATATATAATGATGTTGTAATATTAATTCTTATAATACTAGTAGTAATAATAATAATTATTATTATGATTAATAAAGATTAAATAAAGATATTTTTATACGAACTTATTGATTATATTAAACAAGAAAAGTAACGGCAAAAAAAAAATCTGGAACCTGCATTTAACACAGATATGAATAGAAAAACAAAATAATGCACCAATATTGTTATTTCACGATATCCTCGACCCTCCCTGGTTGCTTAAATTTATCTGCCCGTTGTTCACTTGTTCTTGCAACTTCTCACTACCACAAAAATTTAAAAGTTGGTTTTTAAAAGCCATTAGAAACGCTTGCATAGGGTCGCTAAAAGTTTACATAATCATTTCTAGAAGATTTCTGTTCCCAAACAGTTGAGTAGACATTTATAAATGGTTATTAATAAAAACGATTAACCTCCAGAAATGGTTTTCAGTTAAAAATAATTTCTAAAGATACCTTTAGAAATAATCTCAGTTAAATCGAACTTTTATAAACTATTCAGTTAAAAATAATTTCTAAAGGTTAAGACAGAATCTTTTATAATATTATTTTTATTTTAAGAAACAGTTTATGTAAAAATCTGGTGCTAAAAGGTGCTCTCTGCAGTAGGTGTTGTTAGAATTTTTTTTAATATTCTTAATACATAATGTGTCCTGACTTTTTTGAAATGTTACAACAGCACCGCTGACCATACGACGACTTTGATGATTTATATATAACACAAGCATAAAAACTATGAATATATATTATTAATTCAATAATATGAAAAATCTATATAATTTCAAGAAAAAAAATCAAAAAATCTTGAAGAAAGAACAAAAAATAGATTCAAAATTTAAAATTGCATTTTGATGCTCAAAACAGGCTCTTTTAGCCCCCAAAATTGTCTCACGATGTTAGCGATGAACCTAGTAGATTTTGTCGTGAGTTTTTCATTACCATATAACACACATCAATTGAAGTTTTCTATTAAAAAAATGACATTTTGAAGTTGAGGTGCTTCGGTTTAGATAACATCTCCATTTTTTTCCATGTTTTGAAATAGAATAAAGTGAAAAATGAAGTAGAAGAGGGGAAATTAAAAATAGAGATGTCAGAATCCATAGGTGTTCGGAAGCGGTGGATGAAGTAGAGAATTAAATGAACGATGAATCTGACAAGAGTTCATAATTCATGAGTGTCAATTTTTTATTCTTATTGGTTAGAACCTTTAAAAATGTTTTTTAACGGTGAAAATCATTTCTAAAGGGAGCATAAAGTACATTGACTTTCAGAAATAAGTATTTGACAAAATAGTTTCTAAAAATCAACATTTAGTAATGATTTTATCAAAGAACCATTTCTGAAAGTTGATGTACCTTTTGCTCTCCTTTAGAAATAATTTTTATATATAACTGTTTCTAAATATTACCTTTCAAAAAAGGTTCTCGGAAAAAAACATTTATGAAAGTCATATTTAGAAATGATTTTGTCAGAAAACTGTTTCTGAAGATCTTCACAAAATAATGTCAGAACAATATTTATACTTTCAGAAATGATTTTTTTTTTAAATAATCATTTCTGAAAGTATAGATACAATACTAACATCTTTTTGCTGACTTAGAAAATCATTTCTGAAGGTTTCATTAAAATTTTATTATTGTCAGTTTGTCACTACCCTCTTTTAGCAATTGTTATCTCAGTTAGCCGTTTCTAAAGTTTTTTTGGTAGTGTTTGCTGGTGAAGATAAAATAGATCGAAAATTAATCAGATAAATTTGAATGATAACATGTGAGCATTGAAATTTCATATGCATATCATATATTTGTGTCACGTGAAAAGTATTACGTTTGTAGAATATCGGATCTCTAAAGGTCAATTTAATTTGGATCAACACAACACTTTTTGAGTCTCCCAGGCAATGAATTGTAAAGAACATGACTAAGGAACCTTTGGTATGAAGGGACTAGTGCAAACTTGAGCACATTTTCTTGATTTCATTATTAAAGGTCATATATGCTTATCTTTCCAGAAAGCGGAACTTCAAGAGCACATGCTAAAATAATTAGATGTGGTGGATGCTACACTGCTATCAGTCTATCACTCATAAATGAAGAGTTCAACAGCTACTGCTTGTGAGCGGCATCAGGTGCAACACCCCATTAATGGAGGGAATAATTGTTTCAACAATTATTAGATCAAATAAAGCTATCTTATGCGCAGCTGTGCCTGAACTCTTGTATGACTCTCCTAACATGGAAGGAATGCGAAAATACAAAAAGGGAAAGCGCTCCTATGATCGTTTAAAGAGCAATAAAAGTTGATGAGACAAAAAGATTATAAGAATAACAGATCCCCACTACAAATGGTAACAATGGATCTCATTTCTTTAAGGAATGACGTAAGTTCAAATTAATATCTATGCTGAGCTTATTGAGAGCCTTTTTTTTTTAAAAAAAAGAAAGAAAAAAATGATGAGATAACAAACCAATTAAAATATGCCCAATTAGTAAATAAGAGAAGTCACAATTCCTTATGTGCAAGGTTTTTCTTTTTTCTTTTATTCTTTTGGTCATAAAAATGTATTGAGAGGGGATCAGTTGATAATAGATTATTTTAACAATTTTGACAATGAACTTTTAAAATTTAGAAAAAAATTCTTAAAAATAAAAACAAATTTATAGATGTGTTTTTCTACCTATGGATTGATATTTAATCAAATTTCATGTAATTTAATTATCGTTTGATAGTCCATCAAAAACCGTTAAATTAGAATCATTATAAATTACATGAAAAATTAATGATCTTTGATGAACTATTAAACAATGATGAAATTATATAAAATTTGAATGACCATCAATCCATAGGTAGAAGAACACATCTATAAATATTTTTCTATTTTTTAAATTTTTTTATATTTATTTAGAGATCATTGTCAGGTTGTCATTGTCAACCTATGAGAATCCCCTCTCAAATGTATCTTTCCTTCTATTTGCGCATTTGCGTGTTCCCTTTTTTTGGGGTTGGGGCCGGGGTGAGGCAAAGCATCAGATCAAAGCTTGCCATTCAGCTATATCTGCCTGCTACATAATTAATGAAATATTTGCATTTTAGACAACTAAAAGCTGCTGAAGGACACTAATTTAGCAGCTGCATCAAAAGTTCGATTGATTAAACCTACATAGTCTATTCCGATGTCAAATTTACCACTATATAGATATAAACAAAACACAGTAGAAACACATCATGTACAAAAGGAAAACCTCCATTAATGAAAAATTTGCATTTTAGACAACTAAAAGCTGAAGAACACTAATTCAGCAGCTGCATCCAAAAGTTCAATTGATTAAACCTACATAGTCTATTCAGATGTCGAATTTACCACTACATAGATATAAACAAAAGGAAAACCTCCATAAATTCGAACTAAACCTCTTGAACCGCCCAAATTCTTCAGGACTCGATCTCAACAAACTAATGTAAGTACCAAAACGCCCTTCAAGCTTTAGAAATGTCAATCCACGTTCACTCTGGAAGCAAACCATTTAATCAGGAAAGAAAAATTAGTTCAACTTTGTTAGATCTCAAACAAGTATACAGAATTCTAAAAGATTTGAGCTACCATCAGGATATAAGCATGTCAGCAGTTCTTGACATTTTCATCCCACATTTTATCTAAGGTACTAGTCTTACTTTTTATCTTTCATTTTTTGTATGGTCCCAGTTGCAAGGTTTGGCCAAGTTATTTCTGGTTGAATAGTCCCAAACACCAGTTCATCAAATGTTTCCATTTCTTGCAAATGCATATGTAAGGAGGGTCATAACTCTATAGTTAATCACAAACATTAATAAAGATATATAAAATCCATTATACCAGCGATAACTCCCATTTTGGCGTCTATTGCTTTTATTTATTATATTAGAGGGAGGAGGCCAAGGTTTTGTGTAAACCATGGCATTTTGGTTTGCCTAATCCATGTGTTGTCTAATCAAAATAAAAAGGCACCGAATTAACTAGTGCCTTAATTACACCGTGGTAAAATTTATTAAGGTGAAATGAGGTGAACTGATCAATTGCACAAATCTAGAGTAAACTGACGCCTAAGATTCATTAATGGCAGGATGAGCATCAAGGCTTTCTCACACTATCATGACAATCAGTAACTAGCTTGAACTAAATCAAACCCAAGATAAACCTCTCAGAGACTAGCTTCAAGAAGAATTACGGCATGATTTAGCCCCCATTGGATAGAGTTTCAATTGTACAACATAAAAATGAACCAAGCCGATTGGCTCAGGTGTCAATTAATCTGGTTTGGGTATCATTAGAATAATAAATTAACAAGAAAGACCAAGAAGGCTATAACAAGTATATACCAGATGAAATTATATTACTCTGAATTGCATTATAGGTGAATTAATACCTCTAGAATGAGTTCATCTCAATACGATAGTTCCTTCTAGCCACAAGCATCCTTACTGCACTCTGATATGGCTCATCAAATGCATCCAAAACCCAATCCCCAGACAGATCCTCTGAGCCAGTCGGCTGTATAGCCACAAGTGTAGCTCCCTCAAGCCTCATACCGCCTGGTATATCCAGCACAGGTGCATACCAGAGCTTAACACTAAGTGCTGGTACAATTGTCCTAAGGGCCCCACAACTAGCTGAAACAGGACTTCCCCGAAAATCATCCAACTGTTTCTTATTCATTGTTAGCACTCCCTGACCGTCTTTATCAGAAAGCTTGAGTTGTTCTAGGGTTTCATGGCCAGATATGATCTTTTCTAAAAGAAAGTGCCGTGATGAAGCAGCAATTAGGGCACTGATCGTCCATATGACACGAAGCTTCAAAATGGCATTACTGATCATCTCCTCCTCTACATCTTTGTTGCAACAACCAGGGTTAGGGTTTTCAGTTTTGCTGAAGACAGAAGAAGCACCCAAAATCGCACATGTTTCCAGTGTTGAGCCAAACCCCGCCTTCCATTTAAGGAGTACACCATCATCTAAGCCAAGTTCACCATCCGGGAGTACAATTTGCAAATGCCGAAGCTCTTTGAAATTTCTTAAAACCTCGTCAGGGGAATGGTGTGAAACATCCGAATGAGAAGAGCTGGAATGAAAAGTTGAAAGAATCTTACGAGAAGGGGTTAAGAAGTGACTCAGAGCATGGAAAGCGCGACTGAGGTGGGAGAAGAGACCAGTGCCACGCGTACGACTCTGGTTCGTGGAAGTGGAGGCAGTGGCAGCGTCGTCTGCGATGACACAGTCAACTCTGACATAGACCTGGTCTACGAGTGGAATTAAGGACCGAAAGCGGTGCGAGATAAGCGAGCAGCGGCCGAGGGACTTGACATCGCCGATCCGGTTCAGGATTAGGAGAACAATCGGGTCTGGTAACCGCTCAAAGTGGTCGACGGGGACCACCTCGTCAGAGATTAACGGGTCTACTAGGTCTAAGCCCGGGAGTGAGAGCAGATCTAAAATCGGGTTTGCGTTTGGGATGGGTTCGATGTCAGGGTTGGGAGATGACATGGAGGGTAGGGGGAGGAAGCCCATGCGTAATGGTTGGTAGGTCTCCATTGAAGAAATTGGTATGGTTAGTTGGATTGTTGTCGAGTCGGGGGTTCAAGAAGAAAGGGAAAAGACCAAGAGGAAGAAGAAGGGGCAGAGAGCCTGACAGAGGTATTTCCTCGGCTCCTCTCCAATTCTAGAAAATTCGAGAGGAGAATTGGAAGGATCCTCCAAGGGTCTTAAAACCGTATATAGATGGATTTTTTTTGATGGCGTGGAATAATACTGTTTTCAAATTAGTATTGCCAATTAAAAATTATTTAAATATAAAAATAAAATAAAAAATAACAGAAAAATAGTGCTAATACATTAATTCATAAGAAACATTAAATTAATGAATTAGTGCTCCATAAAAATAATGAAAATAATAAAAAAATATTTTTTTCTTTTATATTAGCTATTCTTTACTAATTCGAAATAATAAAAATTAATATTCTTCTCACATTTCTTAAAATATCATTAATCTCACTATTCTCAACTACTAACTCAAAAAATACTATCCTTACAATAATCCTTTAACCATCCAAGAGTTGTAGGATTTTTTTTTATTGGGAATTAATGTCTCACAAAAAGTTTTTCACTTTTTCCGCTCAAACATAGTAAACATTCTGATTTCTGATCGTTGATTACGAAAATTTCATAATTATTCTTTTTTCAAAAAAGTTCATCCATGTATACTGTATACATATATGACGGTCTAAATTTATTAGTACAACTGTCAGAATAATTCGTAGCTCATGGATTGTTCATTATTTAGTATTGACTTAAATTTAATTAGTTCATTAAACTCTTTAAGTTAATAAATTAAATTTAAATTAGTCCTGACTCATTAGACTCATTAGACTCATTAAACTAGTAATATGTATTATTTTGTATTATTTTATTATAAATTTGTAGTGAATTATATAATTTATAATTTAATACGTATAAAATTATTATATAAAATATGTATAAAATTTTATTGTCATTGATTCTTATTAAATTTTTTAATTTTAAGTATAAAATATTATAATTATAAAATAATGTGTTAATGAATTAGATCGACTCGCTCATTTATTTAATAAATCAATTTTAATCCAACATTACTTCATTAAATCTATGGGTCTACCAATTTCATTTTTTTTACCCACGTGATACCATTACACACCTCATTCCCATCACCAGCAAACATATTTAATTTGAAAAAAAACAGCAATTTGAAAAAGCAAAGCAATTATTTACTGATAATTTTTCATTCAAACTAAGAATCAAGGATGCTAAACTGTACAGAAAATTATCGTTATATACATTTTTCCAGTATTTATATTGCCTACATAATATCACCCAACATGACATTCGTAGTATTGGAACAAATATAATACACATACTTTAAGAATTGAGGCAATAGAGAAATCATGTATTATTTTATGAAATTTTCAAGAGTCATTCCATCATCTTAAGAACATCCTTAAATAGACTAAAATGAACTGATTTCAAGTAATAAAAGTTCATCGATGCCTTGGTGCATAATCAGGGGCGGATCCAAGATTTTGGTCGGGGGGCAATTATCGGATTGTAATAGCTTATCGGGTTCAAACTCATTAACTAATTGGGTACTAAATAAAAAATTAATAATTTAATATATATTCTTACCTAATAAAAAAATACTAAAATAATAATATTTTATATAATAAAAATAACAACAAAATAAAGCTCAAAATAATAGATAATCAAGTTATAAACAAAGTTTTTGTTTACGTACTTTATATTTTGATATCTTTGCATAATTATTTCATTATGTACGATATTAAATATTTTTTCTCAATAAAAATAATCAAACAATTCAGGGGGGGCAAAAAAAATTCAGGAGGTAAATTACCAAAAGTATTAACGAAAAATACTATTTTTCAAAATTCAGAGGACTCGTACCCCGACCCCTGTGCATAACTCTACATGGATCGTAAACTTATTGAAATTTCATTTAATTTTGTGAACATAGACATGTTTTCATTTTCAGCTCTTTTTTAGCATGGTTATGAAATTATATTATTTTTAACCATAAGAAAAATGACAAATATTATTAGTAAATTCCGATTTAGTAAGAGAACTAAAAAAAAGAAATGCTATCATTTATTTATTTGTTGAAAAACACAACGTTCATTGTATATTTTGTTTATATATAGTTCACTTTTCGGTAATCCAACAAATGGATATGTTGATTGGGTTCCTAATGGAGAGGCAATGTAGTAGAATATTCTAGACCTATTTTATTAATTAATATTATATTACTTATCGCGTCTAAGCATGCGCGTGTAGCCGTGCCCGTGCTGTGCTTAAGAAATGGAGAAATACATGACACGTGCGTCACACGTGCTCTTATCTTATATTAATCTTAATTTTGTGATTTTATCCAATTGCACGGACGTATACAGGAATTTTCACATTTCACATTTGCATCATTGATCTTACGATCGAAAAATCCATTTTTAATAATGAAGCATCGATTTTGGTCTCGAATTTAGTAAAATGATCCAAATCGGCGTTAACTCTTCGTTTTAAAAATCATTTTGGAGAGGAAACCATTTAACGGTGCAAATAAATCGAATTTCATTTAACTAACTAATGTTTGAGTTTAATTTAAAATCAATTCAAATTTAATTTAATTTAAATTTAATTAAACTCAAACTAAATTAAATTCGAACTAAATCAAACTCCACATGAACTCAAATATTTGAATTTTATATTATCATAAATAATATGAGTTAAAATAATTAATATTTTATTAATTTTAAATTAAAAATAAAAAAAACTAATATTTATTAATTTAATAATAAGTTAAAAATATTTTATTAATTTTATAGTAAAATAATTATATAATTACATATATTATAGATTAAATAGTTAAAATATATACAAATAACTACATATTGAATTCAAACTAATTCATTAAAAGGTTATCGAACCAAATTCAAATTGAACTAAAAAAAATCTAATCAAACGAAATCAAACTTGAGCTAATATCGAATCAAACATCAAACAACTTATAAATTTTTTTAACCCTAAAACCATTACCTCCGCTGTAAAAATCTATTTTCAGTGATCAGGGTACAATTTGTATTTTAGAATAGTACTGTATCTAACATGTGCTTTCTCAACTATGAAGCCCTAACTTTTAAATTTATGGAACATTTAATATATGCAGTGCTGACACTTTCTCATTTTTCCGAAAGAAAATTAAAAGGTAAGTTGAACGTTGACAGCTGGTGCGCTGAAATAGTGAAATCTAAATATTCACAACCTATAAATATCTAAATAAGAAATCTAAATATCTAGATACTTAAATACTCAGAATATTTATCTATATCTAAATACCCAGAATAAATATCTAAATACGCAGAACACATCTATAAATATTTAAATAAGAAATTTAAATATCTAAATACATAAAAACATATATCTAAATACCCAATTAAGAAATCTAAATACCTATATATTATATCTAAATACCCAAAACACATATCTAAATACATAAGTAAGAAATCTAAATACCTAAATAATATAAACTACTCATGACATATATCTAAATACTCTGAACACATATCTAAATATATAAGGAAGAAATCTAAATACCGAGAGTATATATCTAAATACCCAGGATAAATATCTAAATACCCAGAACACATATCTAAATATCTAAGTACGAAATCTAAACACCTAGATATTATATCTAATTACATATAATATATTATTATGCATGCATGACATATATCTTAATAATTAACATAAATAATTATATAAAAATAGAAATCTAAATACCTATATTTTTTAAAATATTATATTTATATATATATAAATACATATATAATATAATTACATAGAACACGGGATTGGCGGTCCAAAAATTATAAATTGTCACATGTACTTTTACGCTAATGGTCTGTACGTGGCGGATTAATAATCACGTGTGCGCTTAAAAAGAAAGTTCATTGAGCACAGTTGAAAAAACTTTCTGAAAATGAAAAGTATTTATGGGGGATTTTTTGAGATATTATCGCTGATGTACTGTTTACCACGTCCTTAATTTTTATACTATACCGGTATATGCGGAACGAAATCTACTGCTCGTGAATTTGACGAGCAGCTTTCTACTCTTCAACATCCGACGATCCGAATTAATTTCATCGTCTGTACGATTTTTTGATGTGTTTCCGACCAATCTATTTAAAAAAGCAGGGCTCTGCTCGCGATCTAGAAAAGCAGCAGATTTACTCCCAGCATATGCATATGCACAGAATAAGTCATCCCAGTTTAGTTAGAGCTTGGACAGTTCGAAATGGCCATCAGACACATAAATTGAATTTACCACTGGCAAACACATCAATCAACAATTCAACATGATATTTAATTATTTATCCCCTCCATTTTCAATTGACTAACATTTTAGAGGCATGAAATTTTTTGTTTGTGTTGGTAGTTTTTTTTTATTAATTTAGATTGCAGAATTCACATAAAATAGAATAATATATTTTTTTACTCTAAATTAAAATTCAATAATATTAATTATTACAATCATTATTATTTTCATTATCATTATCATCATCATTTTTTTCTCATTTGAGATCTATGATCTTTATATTTTCAGATTGAGTTTCATTTCTAGCTAACCCTAATTTATTTGAAATTCAAAGCTTTGTTGTTGTATAACTAGTTATGTAAGAATATAATGATCAAATATAATTTTGAACATAAATATGTTACCTTTTTAAATATAATGATAAATCATAATCATAATATAATAATATAATACAATATAATTAATTAATAATCGCTATTCCGATGAAATCTAATCTGATATATTACCTATAACTTGATATGTCAGATTAGCACTCTTTCCACTTTTATACTTAGTCTTAAATTTATTTGGCAAATTAATTTATCGGAATAACAATTTTATTTCTATTTTTTACTAATAGAGTGTCAAACAAAACTTTATGGTAGAAAGTACGATTAACATGTAACCATACCAACTACATCCAAAAAAATAGTTATCAATTAATGAAATTCAAGAACAAGAGCTCGATACAAAGCCTGGTCCCCTAAAACGAGAAGTGAACGTTTTCATATTAATTAATTTATGAAGATTAGAGAAGAAGCTGAGATAGCTTAGTTATGGAAATATTCCAGTTAGACGTGAACAATTTCGATAGGTCGTTTTCTTTTAATCTATGAATGTAAATTATTAATTACTTTAAGCACTCGGTTGTAATACATATCTTTTTATTAATATAATTTGCTAGTGGACCCTTTGTCCAATAACCATCAAATAAAAGTAAAATCGATTGGGATTGACATCTTTTCCGTCAGATAGGATAGCAAAATTCGTTTCAAATATAATACTATTTTTGCGTTTAAAATCAATGACAATCGCCATATATAAATTTAACAATCACATAATCAAATATATTATGAACCAAAATAAGTATTTTCTTTAAACTCAAAAACCTTACACTACAAAAACAACAATAACAAATCTTTATTCCCAAATAAATTGGAGTACTCCAGAAATAAAACTCAATACGAAACCTTATATGATAGAAAAATAATATTACTAGCTGTATGAAAATTTATACAAATTAAAGGAATACAAAAATATGTTCTCTCATAAATTAATGCACAGACAAAAGAATGAAAAAAAGAACGCATGAACCATTCGATCATGTTATTCCTCATTTTCAAAAACACATGAACCACGTTAGCATAAAATGTTTGTCCATATGTAAAAAAAATCGCATTAAAAAATGCTTTTAATCTTCATAAATAGAGTTCAAGTTTCAAATATTTTTACCTTATCATGTATCAATATTAATCTTAAAGAAATAATAAAATTCAATAACAAAGAATGATCACAGCCTGGTCTAATAAAACTTAGAATCTTACATTTTAATAGTAATTATTTATGAAGATTTAAAAAACAGAAAAAAGAAAAACTGTGATCACGTTAAGAATAGATGTTGTTTTCGGAATAAGAATAACAACAGTGCAATCAAATACAAATTTATTATTTTAGAACAGTGAGAATAATTATTATTCTGCTATTTTGAGATAGATGAAATAATTATTATTCTTCTTAAATTTTCGTTACTACTCTAAACAAACAATCCCAAAATAACATTTCTATCATTTGAAATAGCATCATCTTTTTACTATCCTTACGCTAATCAAGAAATCACTATTTTTCACTATCCTCATTTATTATTCTCAATTTTTTTATTTTTATGTTATTCTTTGTATGATCCAAACAGTGAGAATAATTATTTTTCTGCTATTTCGAGGGAGAAATATAATAACTATTATTCTTCTCAATTTTTCGTTACTACTTTAAACAAACAATCCCAAATAATATTTCTACCATTCAGAATAATATCATATTTTTGCTATACTCACGCTAACCGAGAAATCATTATTTTTCACTATCCTCATTTGTTATTCTCAATTTCTCTATTTTTAAGTTATTCTTTGTACTGAAAGACATACTTTGTCTTTCTCGTGTGGTTGACCTGTGTAACAAAAGAAATGCAACTGATGACATAAAAATGAAATTATTCCAATTGACCATTTTCTTTAAACCATTAATAATTATCTTGTTGGCAGGAACAATTTTTACCGGCGTTGATTTTTTTTTTTGTTAATTGGGGCTGTAATTTGTCTGGAATAAATTAATTCAACAACAACAACATAACGATAATAATAATTATTATTGATTCTGTGAAGTATGTTTTGAACATCATATTAACTACTTTGTGTGGATTTAGGAAAAAAATAACGAAAAAACAGTAATCACTGGGACAACGGAAAAGCGTGGTTTTTCTTTCTTATGCAGTTGATTTGTACAATGAAAGCAAATGCATTGATAAAATTAAATAAATCTGGTCGTGTTGCTAACGTCGTATAATTAATGCTATAACAACCTAATGATTAGATAGGACAATTACATTATTCTAATAGGGATAAGAATAAATGAAGACATTCTTATCCTTCGATTATGAATAGATTATGATTTTTTTTTAAATTGTGATGCATTTTGATAATCCAAGTTGCCTTCTTTGTCGTGGGATAATGGACAGTTTTACCCCACTCATCCGTTTCCTATTTGAGTCTGGAATCCAAATCCGTTTGTGGTCGTTTGCTATAGATTTAAATTTTGGCAATTTGATGTGCAACCTTATACCTGGAAAATATCATGTTCTACCCTAGTAAATTATGAAATATAATTGCATGACTGTATTATAAATTGATTTTCTAATTTACTTGCCAACATCAAACTGAACAGTTAGTCTCTTCTTAATTGGCAGGAAACTAAAATATCGGAAGAGATTGGATTCCTCTAAAATATTATTAGAATACGGAAGTATCGACTTACTGAGTTAGATCTTCTTCACACATATGGTTAAGAGAAATTTAAAAATATATATAGAAGATCGAGGTTTGGGAAAAAGTAATTTGATAAAAATGGGAAATCGCAATGATTTTGATTTTTATGACATTGGGAAAGCAGCCACGACCATCAAGCGTTGAAGTGAAGAAACAATATTTTTCTTTATAAAAAACAATATTTTATTTGTTATGACACTGGGAAATCGCAATGCTTTTGAATTTCTTTTAAAATTGTACAGACAACATTTCCTTCTTTCCGAGGGGAAGAATGGAACGCTCCCCGTTTGGGAGTTCGGTTTAAAAGGTGCCATGCTCCCGTTGTTTTCTCATTCTAATTTTATCCCATGTAACACAGGACTACACTTTGAGAGTGTTTGACACTTAATGGAATAATAAAAAGTTGGAATAGAATAGCTATTTCGACGAATTAATTTGTCAAACGAATTTTAAACTAAGTAGAAGAGTGCGGAATAGTGCTAATCCGATATACCAATTTATAGGTGAAATACCGGATTAGCTCTCGTCGGAATAGCGATTATTGTTTGATTATATTATATTTATGATTATAATTTATTATTATATTAATATTATAATTATTATTTATTATTATTATTATCATTATACTATTATTATTAAATTATTATTATCATTATTGTTATTATATTATCGTTACCATTAGTATTACTAGATTATTAATTATTATTATAAATATAATTTTAATATTATATTATTATATTATGAATATAAATATAATTATTTTATTATTATATTATTATGATCAAGATTATTTATTATTATATTATTATATTTTGATGATTATGATTATGATTATTAATACTTATTATTATTTTATTATGTTGTATTATATTATTATATGTTGATTATAGTGATGATTAATTTATTATTATATTATTATAATTATTTTTATGATTATGATTATATTTTTATATTATTATTATTATTATTATGGTTATATTATCATGATTATGACTATAATTATTATTATCATGATTATGATTATGATTATTATATTATGACTATATTATTAAAATTATGATTACTTATTATGATTATATTATAATAATTATGATTGTAATTATAATTTATTATTATTATATTACTATATTATGATTATGTTTATATTTTTATTATATTACTATTATAATATTATTATTTATTATGATTATTTTTTATTACTTTATTATTATTTTATTATGTTGTATTATATTATTATATGTTGATTATAGTTATGATAAATTTATTCTTATATTATTATAATTATAATTATTTATAATTATTTTTATGATTATGATTATGGTTATATTATTATGATTATTACTATAATTATTATTATCATGATTATGATTATGATTATTATATTATGATTATATTATGATTATATTATTAAAATTATGATTACTTATTATTATATTATTATAATTATGATTGTAATTATATTTTTTTATTATTATATTATTATATTATAATATTATTATTTATTATGATTATTTTTTATTACTTTATTATTATTTTATTATGTTGTATTATATTATTATATGTTGATTATATTTATGATTAATTTATTATTATATTATTATAATTATAAATATTTATAATTACTTTTTTATTATGATTATATTTTTATTTTTATATTATTATGATTATGATTATGGTTATATTATTATGATTAATACTATAATAATTATTATTATTATCATGATTATGATTATGATTATTATATTATGATTATATTATTAAAATTATGATTACTTATTATATTATTATTATAATTATGATTGTAATTATAATTTTTTATTATTATATTACTATATTATAATTATGTTTATATTTTTATTATATTACTATTATAATATTATTATTTATTATGATTATTTTTTATTACTTTATTATTATTATTATCATACTATTATGATTATTATTTTACTTTTATTATTATTATCATCATCATTATTAGTATCATAATTATCATATTTTAACTATTCGAGTAACAACTGCTAAACGATATTTTCGCTCTTCCGAATAGTCAAAAATACCGCTCTTCTACCACTCTTCTAATAAAAATACTATTCTATCACTCTTCCAAAATTACCACTCTTCCAAATCTATTCTTTGATTTGCCAAACGGACCCTTTACGAATACTGATTAGTTAACAGTCAAACAGTTATTAACAAATGGGAAATAGAAGCATTTATAATATAGGATCAATAAGCAAAATTAACAAGGTCGGCAACTCAGGATCGTGGTGCAACATAAGCCGACGGACCAGGTTAACAAGGTCACTTCCTTTCTCTAGTGGTTGGACAGGGGATTGTCCAGTGACCAGGGACGGAGCCAGAAACGATCGATAGAGATGCCCGGTTCAAATAAATAGAATATTCGGGTCAAAAGAAATTTTATTATACGACCTTGGATCCGCCCCAGTCAGTGACTAATTCGAGTAATACTACGCTAAAGATGTATATGTCGCACTTTTCTGTTACCTTCATGGTCAATGCGTACTCCGTAATTGAAAAAATTAAAAATGAGCATCAGTCTAATATGGAAAGGAATTATCTAATCCTAAATGGAAAGTTGCAGAAAACCAACTTCATACCTGGTGCGATGTAGTCTTTGAATTGTTGGAAAAATCAATTAATTTGGCTAGCCCAAAATCCCCTACATGGGCCTCCATCTCTTCATCCAACAGACTATTATTTGATTTTATATCCCTATGTACTACTCTCGGCTTACAATCGGCATGCAAATACCTCAGCCCCTCAGCAGCGCCAAGAGCAATCCGATACCATGCACCCCAATCAAGTGCCGTTACTGTATCACCACTACTGCCTCCATGTAGCATCTCTCCTAAACTACCATTAGCCATGTATTCATACAATATAAAGTTTGAATCATGGTACGTACAAAAGCCATAAAATTTTACAATATTTGCTGCACATTTTCGAGGGTAGAAATTTCGGTGCGAAAACTTCGATCCATATTTTGCCCCTCTCCTTGACATTTTAATCTTTTTACTGCAATTACAGCACCATCTGACAGAAACGCTTTGAAAACCGTACCATTAATGGTAAATTGCATTATCTGAGAAGTTGTATGTACCTTAGTTTATTTCGTGATATGTGATTTTCTGTTTAGTGAAGAACAAAGGAACAGATGAACCTTATCTGCAGTACTGATGCTCAGTTGACGTGCCTGTACCATTAATGGTAAATTGCTTCTTTAGGGACCAGCATATTGCACCAATCAGAAAAAGCCCGACAGCACCAACTATTGCACATGTAGAAGTAATTATCCTTTCTTCCCTTAAAGCAGCCTCTTTGGCTTTGGTGGACTCTTTTGCATTACTACGTTCCAGCAAGTTTTCACATGGTCTGGTCCTGAATCCACACAAACCCTCATTTCCCGAAAAGTTGGTACTATCCATGTCTTCAAATGGATGTATACTTGGTACTGATCCAACAAGGTTGTTGTAAGAGAGGTTGCACACAATAAGACTTAAGAGCTCAGTAAATGAGTTTGGTATAGCACCTTCTAGCTTATTGTTATCCAAGTACAAGTACTCAAGCATATGGACTTTACCAAGTTCAGTCGGTAGTGTACCAGAGAGGGAGTTGTAGCTCAAATTTAGAGCAATTTGAAGTGCAATTAGCTGACCTAACTGGACTGGTATAGGACCAGTAAATGCATTGCCACCTAATTGGAGCTCTGTGAGCCGTTCTAATTCACCTAGACTGCTCGGCACTGACCCGTTAAGACCATTATCTGTCAGGCGGAGAATTTCCAGGTTGACCAATCTCCCTAACTCAACTGGTATAGGACCCGTGAACCTGTTTCGACTCAAATCAAGTCTCTGGAGCTTACTACAGTTACTGAGCTTTCTAGATAACATGCCACTTAACAGATTCGACGAAATGTTGAAGGCAACGAGTTCAGTCAAATCTCCAATTTCAGGAGGTAATTGACCAATGAAATAATTGTCTGACAAAATTAACCTTTCCATGGATCTAAAATTACCAATCTCAGGTAAATTTGGTCCAGAAAATAGGTTTTGATCCAATTCGAGTGCAGATAGGTTAGTCAGACCTGCTAATTCAATGGGGAGACTGCCTGTCAAAAGGTATGTTGCCCAATCTCAGCTATACCAGTGATTTGCAATTTCTAACCCCATAGGGCCAACATAGGAGGTATGATACCATGAAGTTTATTGTCAAACAATTGGAGGTATTGTAAGTGGGTAAGGTTCTGAAACTCGATCGGTATTAAACCAGTTAAGTTGTTGATAGAAAGGTCAATTCTGGCAAGAGAAGTTATTGTTTGGTTGTTCCCAGGTCAGCTGGTATTGTACCGGTCAACAAATTTTCGAATAGGTATAGGAGCTGAAGGTTTGATTCGTGTCCCAGCTCCCTTGGTATTGTACCTGTCAAGTGGTTTTCTGAAATGTCAATTTCAGTTGCACTGGCGCAGTTCCCAAATCCTGGAGGAATAATTCCATCCAATTGGTTCCTATAGATATATAGCATTTTTAGCATGGCAAGATACCCAAGTTCCTTTGGCACACCTCCAGTAAAGCCATTGTCATTTAACGCTATCATTTCCAAATTGGTACAGTTCCCAATTTCAGCGGTATTTCACCAGTAAGCTCATTTTACCACAAAATTAAGGTTGTTAAATTTTTCAATCATTCAATTTCGCGTTGTATATTCCCTTGGAGCTGATTCTGAGCAAGACCAAGAATTTCTAAACTAAAGCACTGACTAATTTCTAAAATTAAGTTGTTTTAGCATTCTAATTGAAGGTGGTAAATGGCTAATTCTTCAAGGGAAGTGAGATTGCCAATGCATTGAGGGATTTTGTCGAACATGTTATTCTCACTCAGAAATAGTTTTTAAGAGAATTTAAGCCACAAAAATCGATTGGAATGTTGCTATGTAGTTTATTTGTACTGAGGTCGAGCACCTCTAGACCGGGACAGTTGGCAAGCTCAGCTGGTACGGGCCCAGAAATTGAGTTTTTGGAAACGTTGAAAATGGTAAGAAGTAAAAGGTGGCAAAGAGCAGGAGCGGTGGAGAGATTTCCTTGGAGATTGAGATCGTGCAATGTAACAGATATTACCTCAGAATTGTTTGCACATGCAATGCAATGCCATTCCAGACTTCCAGTTACATGGATTCGGGTAAGAAGAGTTGCCCCAGTTCCAGAGGTGATTATCAGTGTCAACAAGCACCACAGCAATTTGGACTAATAGCGTCCATATTTACGACCCAGTACATATTTACGACGGCCGCAATTATTTGAAGTCTATTTGGCCCAGCACTTTCGTGAAAATTAATTGAAACTTGATTGGTCCATTACCTTTGCAAAAAAAATCACCAACCAACTCATTTTTGTCTCTGCTTCTTCTACCTTCCTCCCAGAAAATCCAAAAAACACCTCTTTCACACACCTAAGTAACTGACGATGGCTGAGTGATCTACGATGCCTGAGTAATTGACGAGGAAGATAATCAAAAAGACGCCGATCAACGATGCATGAGTGATTGTTCGATCGACGATGCATGAGTGATTGTCCGATCGGTGCTGATCGACGCCGATCGACACCCCTTTCTCACTCTCTCCGATTCATCTTTTTCGGCGCTCGGAGATGCAGCCCTTCTATCTCTCTCATGCGTGCTAACATAGGTCATCTCACTTTTTTTGCTCAGACACGCCCGTGTTCCTCCATCTTTGAACGTTTGTGCATTTTTTATTTATTTTTTATTTTAATAGTTTCTAGGGTTTTAGCATAACAAATCCGTTGATAACAAAATTTATGGAGTAGTAGAAAACCGTTCTAATTATTGAATATGCAATTTGAATTTTTCTATTTTGTATTGATGGAAGCAGCTGGGTACTTGACCCTGATGTTAATTTGAAATAGTTGACCGATTGCACCTCATTTGATTAGCGATGATGATAATTTAACCTGAAGACTTAGAATATTTTCCAGTCAACATTAAAAATGATTTTTTTTTAATTCTAGTAAGTTTCTCTGAGCTTCAACAATTCCAGAATGTTTGTTACCGATCTGAATTCAGGTACAAGGTGCTGGTTTATACTGGTATCTTACCAATTATGTAATATGGTTCAAAGCAAGTGCTGGTTTTTTCATTTTTATTTTATGATTTATCTCCCGCAAACATTTTAGCACTTTGTGCAGGAAGGATAGGCACAATGAATGTTTCTCAATTTCTAACTCTGATTTACTGGTTAGTCTGGGGATATGTTGTCCGGTTCAGTTGATTGGTGGAGTAGGTAATTAATTATGTCTGGTTCAGCTATAAATATGTTGCTAGACGATATGTTGATTGCAGAATTAGTATTACACCCCATTTATATGATTCAGTACAGCAAAATCGCTTAGATGCCATGAAAACAACCATAATTTTGTTATCTTTGTTTAATTTTGAAATGTAGTATTCTTTGAAGTATGAAGTCAACACGTTGACTGTGCTCGTTTCTTTCGAGGATGAGATGGTACGAGCTAGTTCGATTTTGGAGTATTCTTGTATTGTCAATGTTATTGGAGCCTTTTCTGTAAATTCAGGCTATTAATTTTAAATCAATATGTACTATTTTCTGGTACTTCAACATTTTCTTACTTAATTATTCTTTTTGGCTACAACTGTTTTCGGCTACGAAGCTCGGATGGCTGGACCTGTCACATTCCGTTGGATGTACTTATTTGAAAGGTACTCATTTAATATTAATTCTGCATTTATTTTTAATTTCTTCATTATTTTTAATATAATTAATTGCTAAAAGAGAATAAACCAGTTCATGTGTTTTACTAGTGGATCTGTATGTAATTGTAACTCTCATTTGTGTTTAATTTAATTTAATTAGTGGATCTGTATGTAATAACTAGATACTCATTTAGTTTTAATTTTAATTTAATTACAACTCTCCTTTGTGTTTTACTAGTGGATCTGTATGTAGTCACACATCTTATTTGCTTATCAATCAATTAGGATACTTATTGTTTTACTATCATGCTTCTTCTATCTCTGCCTCTGTTCTATGTGTTCTATCCATGTAGTTTTGAATGTGTGCCCTTGAACTTGTACATTGCAAGTTACTGAAAATCCTTGAACTTGTACAGTTTGCAAGTAACTGAAAGTCCTTGAACTTGTACAGGTTGCAATAGTCTCTGTAGTATTTGTAGAAGAAGAATGTAGTCTTGTATTCACTATTGCATAAATTTTGGAGGTAATGATATAGGAATGAATTTTCTGTTATTAATTTCTCATGAGACCGTTCCCTAACTATTTTTTTAACAAAAAATATTTGTGAATGCATTTTATGACAGTTATTGTATAAGTTTACATGACAGGTCTTTTCATCGGATGATAGTTCATCTGACGGCTTCGATTCCGACTCAAATTTTTTGATTCAGATTCCCGTGTGCTTGAATCATCACATATTTAGTTTTTACATGCCTAGATATACAAACTTTAATTAGAATTTTATTTGGAATTGTATGTTTCTTTTTTGTCACATATTTAGTTACAATTGGATGGAGAATGGTTTATGTCACAAATCTAGTTTTTAGTTCTTATTTCTCGTTTTTGTCACATAATTTTACAGATATATTGTTTGATGGATAATACTTAGGTCAAATATAAATTCTTACAGTTCTCTTTTTGTAATTATCACTGTAGATCTGAAAAATGCACTGTTGTATCTTAAAAAATTTAATTTAGCAATATAAAATTAGCATTTGCTGGAATTCTTAAGAGCGACCGGTGAAAAATGTATCTGCGAATGGAATCTTAGTCGCAGTTGTTGTTTCTGCGACCAATTATTGATTTCCTGTAGTGAAGGCCCGTCTTAAACTCCAGCAGAAACTCTGTTTGGTTCACCTCTCGGCCTTCCACGATAAAGAGATAGAAGCAGAGAAGAAAATACAACATGGGACTCGTATTTTTTTTGCTTGAGAAGTATAGTGAGTTTAACAGTTTAGGGGTGTCAATGGGTCGGATCGGGTCGGATTCGGGTTGTATTATTTTATTATTATTTTTATCTGATTCGAACCCGATCCGATTAAATTCGGGTCAAAATTTTTTGATCCATAACCGATCCGACCTGTATAAAATAATAAAATATTTGTTAATTATTTTTATATAATTTTAAACAATAAAATATTAATTAATTTATAATTATCTTAATTAGTGTATATTTATAGTTTAATTAGTACTAAATCATAAAATTACTTCAAAAACATAATTAATCGGATCGGGTCGGTTTGATCCGAATCCGACCCGACCCGATTAGGATAAAAAAAATTAAATTCATACCCGAATCGGGTTAGGTCAATTATTGACACCCCTAATTTAACTTCATGTGAATTCCTTTGTTAGATGGGTGATCTAAATCTACTATTATTCTTGTCAATAGTAGGTTGTATTTTTTAAATTCAATAAAATTCAATAAAATAAAATAAAATAATTATAAATATGTTCTTTTATTTATAGATTAATAGTTTATAAAATTTTATATAATTTTATTAATATTTAATAGTGCATCAAAAATTATCAAATTTAACGGTATTTCACTATTGACAACGGTTCTAAATTAATAGTTTTTGATAGCCTATCAAACGTTAATGAAATTATATGAAATTTGATGGTTATCAATTTACAAGTAAAATAATATATTTATAAATTATTTTTTCTATTTTTTTGAAACTAAAAGTAGAACTCTATTATTATACAAAAATAATAGCAGATTTGAATCCTATATACTAGTGCATGGAAAAGGAAAATAGTAATAAATGTACGTTAAGTGCATCTCGCAAGAGACGATAATGGGGGACTGTGGGTTTAAAGGTTTGGTGGGGTGTCGCAAAGCACTACTGATAAAGACTAATAAAGAATAATTGAGTGACTAAAAGTGAATTTTAATATAAATTTAGTGATCTCTCACAAAATTTATCCTATTTACTCACAGAGTCAAGTGGCTAAGTACATAAATTCAAAATATCAAACCTTTCTTCATTGAATAAAGAGACAACTAAAATAAATTTCGAAAATTTAAAGAAATCGCATTTAATCAATTATTTTTTTTAAAAGAAATATAATCAATTAATTTTTTAACTCCGCAACTTTATCTTTAAAATACACTCTGGTTACAATTAATTAAATTAATTTCCTCAGTATGAAGACAGTGACAACAAAAGACTGAAATTTAAACAAACTTATTTTATATAGTTTTAGGTGTATTATTTCAACTTTCACACACATCTTAAGGGTTTTTAGTAATTATTATCACTCAATGCGGAAACAAAAAACTAAAGAAAAAAGTGAAGTATCACATTGAAAAATGTTTGTAAAAAAATAGTTTTTTTTAAGTTGAGAAAACATAAGAAAGTTATAAAGAAACTATTCTATTTGATGCTATGAATTTTAAAAAACTTTGTCTTTCTTTAATGGCATTATCATGGTGACAAAAAAACTTCAGTTTCATATGTGAACCTCTTAGTTGTAAATCTTACATAGATATATCATTTAAAAATACAAGAGGATGTGAAAATTACATGACAAAAGTAAAGTATCAATGACTAATGTGACTTCCTTTTCAAATCTATAAGAATAATCATTAATTCAAAATAAATAAATAACATCACACTTAGACAAAAATGGATCTTTCAAATATCCATACTATGAAAAAAGATGTTGTTTGAAATAACTATTTTCAATTATTTTAAGAATTTTGCTTTATGATTGTATTTTTAAAAGTACAATTTTGTTACACTAAATGGATTAATCTTCAGTAATTATGGATTTTGCTTTATGATTGTATTTTTTAAAAGTAAAATTTTGTTAGACTACATGGATTTAATCTTCTGTAATTATGGACGTGGGAATACACACTATACAAGTGCAAATGGGATAACTTATATGAATAGTAAAAACCTATTTCACAATTATCATAAATTGGTCATTGTTATCAAAATGAAAAGAGAAAGTAATATTACAAATAAGTTTAAATATATAGTTTGTACAAGCTTTTAAAAAACAAAAAGTTTTAACCGTTTTAATGGTTTTGGCGGATTTTGACGTTAAGTTTTTGAGAAAAAATGGATTTAACGAGTTTTCTGTAATTTAACCGTTTTATCTCACATTAAACTCGTTAATTTAAAAAAAAACACATTTAAAGACTGATTTTTTATTTTAAATCTTAATAGTTTATGACTCTTAAATTTTATTTTATTTTTATTTTTTGAATGTAAATTAAGACCCTAATTAAAACAAAAAGCAAATACATCATGTAATAGTTTAATATAATTTAAGATTTTTAAGTTTTAAGTACTTAATTAATGTTATAATTATTATTTTTACTTAATTTTATTAATTATTAAGTACTAATGATATGATAATATATTTCTTAGCTTTTTTAAATATTAATTAATTGATAAAAAAATATTGACCATTTTTTAATTTAACGGCCGTATAAACCGTTAAAATCGTTAACTGGTCACCTCACCGTTAGCCGTTAAATGTTTTTTAAAAGTTTGAGTTTGTATGATAGTGTATCAAATCTACTTCAATTAGAAAATCAGATGAACGATATAAATATTCAACATGTTTTATCTACATTGGATTGGTGATTAGCTTATAATTTTCATAATTACACCAAGTTGGGTACCCGAAATATCTAAACTATAGAAAATTTCTCATTTTATCGATCGTGGTTTTTCCTTTCGAGATAAAGTTGAGGACAAGCCTCACCACTTTAAATATCTATAAATACTCTTCTTATTAATATATCCTTCAAAGATACCAGACGACGTCACAATAGAATCCAAAGCTACAAATGGTTCATACATTTATTATTTGGTAGTTTTATCACAGAGCAATAGATAGCGTGTTTCCTTAATTTTTGAAGGATCTAATTATTTTATTATTTTGGCGGTGACTGGTATTGATCCGTATTGCCATGCTATAGCGCGTACTTCCGTGAAACCATGACAACGTTATATTTTATTTATTTTCCATTTTTCCCAGCAATAGCGATAAGAGTATCTTTCTTCCCTGTTTCCGAGAGGTGCATATCCTTTAGACTCTAGAGTTAGGCAGCTGATTTAGAGGGTAAAGTAATTAAATTTTATTCATTACAATGTAAAGTACTTTAGAGAGGATATGAATTCGTTTCAGAGTACAAAATGATCCAATGATTAACAGACGGTTCCTCGCGCGTCGGAGACTCGAGAGTCGAGAGTAACAAGTCGATTCTGGAAATCTCTCTGTTGCTCTGTACTGTGTAGTACAGTATATGATCCATTTGTATCAACGTAAATTATAAAATAATTCATAGAATTACATACTACGTTGCATAACAACAGAGGATAAAAAATTAATGTGGTATGCCGCATAATATTGCTCAACAAAGAATAAAAATTCGATGTGATTTGGGAATTAGTGTATGAATAATTGAAAAAAAAAAGAATTAATGATGTGATTTGGAAGTAGAGAAGTACAGCAAGTTCAGAAGTATATGGATATGCAATTATGCATTATGATTTATAAATAATTAATTATGTTTTTCTTCTATTGAAGCTTTGGCCATAAATAGTGTTTAATCCTTGGGTAGGGATCACTTCAAAATGGTTATTTTGACTAGGTAAGGGTTGGACCAGATTTCTTAAGAGTCGGATCTAGCGGGATTACGAGAGGGTCGAGTAAAAATCAGGTTTGATAAAAATTTTTAGAGAGCCGGATTTAAAAGGCTTGATTTTTAAAAGGTGAGCGTGTCTCTTGAGAAGCCTGGCCTTTATGAAGTCATTCGGACTCTAAAAGCCGAGTAAGGGCTGAATAAGGATTAGCGGGTAAGAGCTTGATATATATATTTTGTTGCTGATTATATATTTTTTTAATTTTAAGTTGTATTTATATAATAATATTAAATTATGTTTTTCAGTTTTGGTATTTATTTTATTTTTTTAGATTTTTAAGTGTAATTAATATATAATATTAAATATTAAAGAAAGGGTTGGGTAAGGTCGGGCCGGACTTGTGAGAGTTCGATAAAGGCTAGGTTTTTTGAAGGGCTGGCCGGGCCAGGTTCAAAGGCCAAGCTCTCATGAACTATCTCTAATATTGACAATTTTGACAATGTATCTTCAAATAAATATGAAAAAACCTTACAAATATGTTTTTCTACTTATGGATTGATAGCGATTCAAATTTCATGTTATGGATTGATAGTGATTCAAATTTCATGTAATTTCATTATCATTTGATAATCCATCAAAGACCGTTAAATTAAAACTGTTTTAAAGTGCATAATATTTTGATTGTCTTTGATGAACTAGTAAATAATAATAAAATTGTATGAAATATGAATCACCATCAATATATAAATTGAATAACATATATATATAAGACATTTTTATTTTTAAATTTTTTTCATATTTATATAAAAATCCATTTTCAAAATTATGAAGATAACTCATTGTCAAGGATCCCTACCCTTATTCCTTTATCTCATCATTGTTTTTTCTTACGAATTATCAATTATGAGATGCGCCTTACAGTTGGTCAAATCAATCATAATCAAGAAATATTCAGTAAGATCCATGAAAATAAATATTATTTTCAGACACAATTTTGTTTTTATTTTTTTTAATGCTTTACTTGCGCCTCAATGGATCGCTGTCAACGAATCGTATTCGGATCGAATCGATCACGGTCAATATATGAATTCATAAAAAAAGTTTATACGTAGATTTATATTCAATTAAAATTTAATGCTTCAAATATAAATTTATATTCATTCATATAAGTAGATATCAGATATGATTCGGATAATATTTTAAATTCTTGTATATTCAACTATTTAAAATAACAAAACGTATGTTTGACATGAATAAAATGTATATAATTTATATTACAAATTCAGTGTAATTTAATACCAAAATAATAATTTATCTAACTTGCATGATCATTTTTAAAAAAATTAATATAATCTAATTATTATCGACAATAAACCAACACATGTAAATTAAACACATGTTTCTAGAATTAGATCAGTTTCCACTTGGATATGGTTCATACAATCCATATACTTTTGTACATGGTCCACATAAAACACAAACTAGTTGCACACACAATCAAAGGTTACTCATTCACTGGTTGTGTGAATCCTAACGAGACAATACCTAAATAGCAAGCCTCAGTTCTTACTCACTGGCTTGTGTTAGATCTCATATTGTTTCAAGTGTGAAAAGTGGTGTTCTAGTCTTGAATCCTTAGCTCCTTAGCGCATGTTTCCCTGAAATGCAAAAACTGGTAAGGCAAAATCAAATATGATAAAAAAAACATAAAATACAATAAAAATAAACATAAGTTTGAGAATTAAGTCTTAATTTTAGACACAAAATGGATTAAAATCTAGATATGAATGTGTGACATCATATATTTTATATATATATTTTTCATTAAGTATCAGATCTCTCTTTTTAAAGTTTAAAGTATTTAATCTCACTAAAGTTAAAATATAAGGCGATTCAATTAGTAATAGGCACGCCAAATCACATTTGCGTGTAATTTCGAAGTTATACGTCCAAGTCAGATTCATGTCATTCAATTATATTGATAATGTGATCTATGTCAATTTAGTTACGCATAAATATAAATATAATGATTGTCACTTAGATTCTTTGTTAATATAGTCGATGGACAAAATTGTTCGAGAAATGCGATAAGTAAAGACAGAAAGGTTTGCTAGCAAAATATATAATTATAAGGCTATACTTGTCAAGTGGGAGATTATTGGAATCGAAAACATCCGATATCAATTAATATGTTGGACTATGTATAAATAATTATGCATTTATAATTACTATCATTAAATAAATAATATTAAAGTATAAGTGATTAAATATGATGACTTCTGTTGACATATTCTACGTATTTTAATTAGAATTAGAATTTGAAAACGAATAGAATTAAAGTTTAATAAATTATAATTATTAATGGACCGATTATGATTAATTAAATTAATACACATACTAATTATGAATCTCTAGGATTTTAACTGCACTACAGTAACGATTTTGCTACAGCAGCCACACAATAACAACAGTATTACACAATAACAACAGTATTTTTTTGGAGATTAACCTAAAGTAAGGAAACTAACACATTAGAGTTAACTAGCTATATACCCGCGCGCGTTGCAGCAAACTTTTTTATTTAAACATTAAAACATTATAAAATGAAAAAATTCATATTTATTTAATATTAAATTATAAATTCACCAAATTATAGAGAAAATCTATAATAAAGAGTATATTTAATCTTGGATGAGATTTTTGCACAATATGAGTTAATGATTCATGATTTTTATGGCAAAAAAAATAATTATTCTAACATATATTATCACTATTAATTTCCTACCAAATATGCACAAGGTTTCTAAATAAAAATAATAATATTATGGAAATAATAGTATTTAAGGGAAAGAAATGGAGAGAAATAGGGGATCAATGGATACAATCACATACGTTCGATCAACCAAAAATAAATATTAGCCGTCTAATTGAGGGATAAAATAGGTATAATAAAAAATTACCATGACAAAAAATGGACCCTCCAATTCTTAGATGCTTTATATAATAGTATAGATGGGTTAGTTATGATCAAAGTAGACCGTCACGTTCTATCATGTAAGCTAATTTTGATTAGGATGATATGTATAAGGGGATGGGTCTTCGAATGCAATATTCAATTCATTCTGTGTGCTCTATTGATCTAGAAATATTCTGCATTTATTTTTAGCAGCGTAGAGAAGAGAGTAATTGTTTGCTATGAATTTGGAAGGAAGCCGTAGAAGATCAAAGGTAAATCCGTTGTGTTATTATTTATTTTATTGCATACGAATAGATTTTGGAAGGGTTTAAAATAATTACGAAAACCTATTAAGTTAATCCAACAATATAATCGCAACAGAAATTGTTTGAAAATTTCTCTCAGTTTCTACCGATACAAATTAGTTCTTGTATATTTCAGTATTAATCTATTAATGAAGGAATACTTCTAGAGATACAAGTTATTAGTTCTTGCACATTTCTGGAAGGATAAGCTCATCATATTAATTTACCATGACCAAATTCTCTCTTTCATATTAATTTGGCGACCTTATCTGATCAATAATTAATTTACCATGACCAAACTCTCTCTTTCATATTAATTTGGCGATCTTATCTGATTACCTTGCCAACGCGCTGCCATCATAAAATGAAGAACTGACATACTGCCATGCACACAATTGAGATTGAGAAAACTCCGATTTGAATTACACTTGCATGGTAGGATGGACCTTGTAAGTCAGGCTGACAGCCCAATTATGATAACGCTGTAGATATTGTGCTGGGTCCAATCAGATATTATTTAATATAACTGTGACGGATTCAAAGACATAATGACGATTACTCACCATTTATTAGGCACAAGACTTTTTTTTGAAGTAGGTAAGACAATACCTATCTTAATCTTTTATTAAATCAAAACGAAAATATTGCAGACAATGCCCCAAACCCAAATATAGAATTCATTGAAAAACACAAGAACAAATAAGATAAACACCAAAAAATTTCATCCGAAACAAAATAAACGCCACTATGACACTTTAACTTCGACGGCTTGTACAGCAAGTCTTAGTTAATTTGCCAGTAGCTCGATTCTTGAATACATGATTCTACTCGATGCCAAATCTCTTCTTCATGAAGCACACAAACTGGTAAATCTTCTCTGGCTCATGAAGAGTCTTCGCCACGCTTTCCCGCTCCATGCACCTTTTTGCCCATTCGACAATCTTCGGTGCCACTGCTTCAATGCTGAAATTGGCACAAGTCTCATAGGAATAGAACCAAGAGGTGAATGGCACAAAAGCCACATCAACAAACCCAAATTTGTCGCCACCAAAATACTTCTTGTCACCCAGCTCGGTCTCGAGCAGCTGGAGGATCTCAATCATCTCCTTTTTTGCAGCTTCTTGCTCCTCTCCCTTCAACTTCCATAGCCGGCTCCCGCAATCAAAAACCTGTTAGTGGAGAACAGTTGGTTAGGCTGCTTCTCAAGGAACCATCAAGGATTTTGTTTCTAAACTACCAGCTGGAATTGAGCTTTATAAGTAAATTTATTAGTTGACCATGAATTTGAACTTTGACATGTGAACATTCAGACTTATTATAATATCAACATCATAAAATGTATATAATTTATTAAATTCAATAAACTCATATCTCATACTGAAGTAATATAAACCTTAGTGTACCGATCATTTATCATTCTGAGATCTGATAACTAATTATTTTAATCAGGAATTCAGGATCATGGAGAATGGCTTAGGTAAGCAGAAGAAAACAAACCTTCTTGTCTATGAAATCAGCCCAGAAACGAGCCTGAGCCCTCTGATAAGGATCGGACGGCAGCAGTGGAGCCTTGTCAGACCATACCTCATCAATGTACTGAACTATTATCAGGGACTCACAAATGGGCTTACCATCATGAATCAGCACTGGTATCTTCTTGTATAGCTGCTCAAGAAAATCATGTTATGTTATTGCATAATTTCTACGAGAACACCAATCAAAGTTAAGTAGTTAACAAATGTTTCAGAGGTAGGTTATAGATTTTACAACAATGAAATTATTTCACAATGATTTTAGTTCTGACTGCTGACAATAAAGACATTATAGCTAATACTTCCGTTCCATGTGGTACAACATTACCGGATTGGATTTGAGCAGCAACTCGCTCTTTTCGGCCAAGTTCTCTTCTTTGTACTCATACTGGACCCCTTTCTCAGACAAGGCAATGCAAGCTCGCTGTCCGAATGGGCTAACCCAGAAATTGAGGAGCACTACACCTTTCTCTGAGGCCATTTTTTGTGAAATTGTGAAATAGAAGGTTGATTTGGTTTAGTTTCGTTGGTTTTGAGAGAGATTTGGTTTTGGATATGAGATGTGATTCTGAGAAATGGTGTCGAGCACAGCAGAAGGTTTTATAGAGTGATTACGAGGCGCGCTCCGTTTGATCCTCTTGTACTATAGAAATTATTTTGTGCACCAAACGAGTATACAAACACGGGTATCTATGAATTTACAGAGCCAATCGGAGGAGAGTATTTCGCTTGTTTGATTGTATCCCGCAAATTCGTGTAAAGAAGTAGAAACCTATTGTATAATTAGTTAAATCCGAAGCACCTTGCTTCTACGAGGCGTTGACCATGTCTGCAGTTTCGCACTTTGCAGGCAACAAGTCTGAAGCATTTTTTTCGAAAAAGAAAAGAAAATTAATTGATAAAACATGTCACTGATTGCGTCAGCTATGTCTGGTAGACGAAAGCAATCAGATCGTCGGTTGTATGATTGACGGTGGATATGTAGAAAGATGCTTTTGGGAATTCCGTGGTGCTGTGTAGTTACCAATTGACTGAGTACTGGGCCCAGATACTGGCGACCGTGCGAAGGCGAGACCCACTTTCAGTAGTATGTAACAGAGACTACAACATGGATTCAAGAAATAGACGACTTGGATTCAGATCTGGACGTGAGGACTTGGGATATTTTGTGTTATGTATTGTGTAGCTGAAGTCTATTGGGAATTTTGGATCTTGGTCTGTGATTTTCGAATTAAATATATAATTAAAAGGAATGCTTTAGTGAACTAGTTATTTAATATTTTGTACAAAAATTAGCTAATAAGACCGCCTGAATATCTATCAAACTAATTTTTAAATTATTGTCATTAATTCTCCTTAACTTTATTTGAATTTAATGTTTTGCACAAAAGTACACTTCTCATATTAAACTGAAATTTGAATTTGTTGAGAGAGCAAAGAAATTGTGTAACTGAAATATAATCGTTGTACTATTATTGAAATATGTCATGGAAAAATTCTCAAGGATTTCATTAAAGAATATTTAATTTAATAATCTCCATAAATCTTGATTATAATTTATTAATTTGTTTGTTTAAATATATTTATATTTTGTTGATATATTAATTATGTGTGAAATAACATAAGTTAAAGCAAATTCAGATTATCATTACAAATTTACTGTGATCCGACATATTAAATTATAATTGATAAAACATTAATAATTAAAAAACACAAAAATCTATATGCATCCTCTCTATGAAAAAGATGATTCAACGCACATCGTAGCTTACTAAGAATTGAAATAAATTGACCGCCGACTTGTCTTGCACCGTTGCACGTTATTGAATTCATCAGTTGGTGCAGACCACAGAAGATCTCTCCACAATTCGGTAGCATGTGACGCCATGATGGACTTCGTTCTAACGAAGCACAAAAAAATAAATATATATGTATAGTCATCTCTGTATTAATAGAAAATAATCATGTGACAAGACGTGCTCTTTTACAACACATCTAAATTTGGGTTACTAGCAGGATCTGCTCGTATTCGATGGTATGAGTTTATTTAATTTTTTCGAGATTTGTATATGTATTTTTCGAAGTAATCTTTTAATTTACGAACAGTTTTCAGTTCGTTTTTTTTACAAACAACAGATTCTCATCCAATTTGGACAGCAAAGACAGGTGCATAAAGCATCTTATAATCCACTCCATTGATTTAAACTACACGGTGATGATGAGAGAATAACAGAACCCTGCTTTTTCTCAACAATAACAGTAGATAAGAACCCTGTAACTTTTATCTTACATTTAACACATTATTATTTATTTATTTACTAAATTATTTTGTGATGTGCAGTTGTAACCAGCTTGTTATGCAGAAATAAACATCCAGTTACGAGAATTAAATAATCCAAACAAACAACTACTAACTGTCCCCTGCATCGTGTTTTTTATTCAGATGCAAGATACAACTCTTAGAGTAAGAGATGCCGCCCACCTAGTTACCTGCACTCGTTTTCTAGTTTTTAAATTTTGTAATTTGAATGTTAAAAACCTTAAAAATAATCAATCAGCAAAAAAAAAAAAATCGTAATATGTCCAAAAGTTGTGAATTTGACTAAAAATTTTGAACATGAAAACACTTTTCTATAAAATGTTGTAAGATCCCTCCAAACGAAAATGAACTTTTGAAAAAAAAAAGAAATGGTTCCTCATGCATCTCTGTTTAAAAGTAATTTTAACAGTGGATAACAAACAGTTTAGAATACCAAAACAAAACGTCAGCTCAATGAAAATAAATGTATGTATGAAATTACAGGACAGGATAAGCCTTACAAATACGGCCCAAAGGTATTCCCAGGCCATTCTGATGGACTGGTCCAAACAATTACTCGTCGCATATTATTCCATTGATATGTTCAGGTACGACATCAAACTAGGTGTCAGCCGATATCCGATCACTTATTTGATTTATTGAAAAATAAAATTTATGCAATAAAAAATATATTTTTTTGAATTGGACATTCTATTTCCTCGACCCTAGCACCCCTACCTATCGTTTCTGACTTCACCACTAAATATGTTGAATATATATAGAGTCCGACTATGGTGTTTTGCAAAGTACAGAGACGTTGTGTGTTTTGCGTTCTATTTTTAATTTCAAGTCAGAAATAATCGATCTGAACCGTTCAATCTAATATTCATATAAAAATCTATTAGTAAACCAAATTTTATATTTTTTAGAATTTGTTTGCTATTTTTTCTGATGAGGAGAAAAATGACTTGATCTGAGAATTCTGGTTCATCCAAAAATGATGGTTTTCCCGCTATAAAAAAATAGCAAATAAATTCCAAAAAATATAAAATTTGGTTTACTAATAGATTTTGATATGGAGATTAGATTGAGCGATTTAGATCGATAATTTTTTATTTAAAATTAATTATGGTTAGTTATGAAGTAGATTTTTTTACCTCATAATCTAAACCGTCCGATTTAACATTTGATCAAGTCGTTGTTAACTCACTATTTTTAATTCTCTGTCGAGACTAATGGAGCTCTCTAGTATCACTCCGAAACAGAAAAACCATGATTCTCTGGCCCGACCATTCTTTTGAAACAGAAAAACCTAAAAACCCTTGCGCCTCCTTCCTCTCTCTCTCACCTGTGTGCCTCCATCCAAATTCTAGCGAAAGTTAAAAAATCTAGCCACACAAAAAAAGCAAGCAATTGCAGCGACAAGAAATTAATGTGGTGAGTCAATAGACCTTGATGCTCCAGCGACACAAAGAAAAGTTAATGGGTAAGTATATACAAACCTTGATGCTCCAGGGAAAGTCTTGTTTATTGTTTAGCCGGCAAGGAAATTTGTCTTTATTGTAGAGTCAACACGGAAAATATTTTTTATTGTAGACAATGTTGCTATCCTTCAATTAAGAAAATCTGAACTATTCTTCCGATATACTTCAATTAATATCTATTCTTGCGATATTTTTGTCAAAAAGTCTTAGACAATTCTCAATATACTTCAATATATACAGACCTTGATATACTTCAATTATTCTCTAGTGCATTGACTATTGTTCTCAATATACTTCAATATAATTTTTATTTTTGTTCTATACAGAACTTGATGCAACCTCATATGCTGGTTCGAGTGAAACTGTTACCAATGGAGTTGAAAATAGTCATAAATTTTCATTGCGGGTAATTATAAGTTACTTTCTTAATATATTATAACTTTGATATAATAATTAAAAGAATACATTAGTGATATATCATTTTATTTCTTTTGTCACAGTTGGATGGGAACGACCCATACTTTGATAATTTAGGGGGATTAAGACTTCAAGAAAATGATGAGGGTGTGACTATAGTAGAAGAGAGAAATGAGGATTTGGATGATGAGAGTGTCTAACCAGTAGTAGAAGAGAGAAATAAGGATTTGGATGATGAGAGTGTCCAACCAGTAGTAGAAGAGGGTGTACCAGATGGTGAAAATAAGCCTTATGTTGATTTAGAGTTTCGCACACTTGATGAGGCATACGACTTATATAATAATTATGCAGGTCGTATTGGGTTTAGTGCGCGCAAAGCAAGTAGGGCATCAAGTAGGCAAGGTATATAATCAATTAGATTCACGTGTTACAAGGAAGGGGTTTTGAATTATCAAAAGAAGGAAATGCCAATTGGAACTTACACTAATCAAAGGACACCCGAGAAACAAAGGGGATAATAAGGATGGGATGTAAGGCTTCAGCAGGATCAAGCTTGTAAAGGGTAATATTTGGCAAGTGAGCGTATTTGTAGAGGAGCACAATCATGACTTGGTTACTAGCCCCTTAAAGAAGCGAAATCTGAGATCTCAAAAGCGCTTGACAAAAGATGATAAGAGCACTATCCGCAACTTGAGTGCTCAAAATGTAGGAACCTCCCAAATATTAGAATATATAGCTGTCTAATATGGAGGTAAGCAAAATCTCAGAATAAAAAAGAAGAATGTTAGCAACCAGATTGCAGCACAAAATCGAAAACTCCTCGGTGTTGATGTTAATACAACCCTGATGTATTTTCAAAAGAAACAAGAAGATGATCCACAATTCTTTTATTCCATAGAGTCAGATGATAATGGTGTAGTAAAGGATTTTTTTGGGTCTACGGGAGAGCTAGATGTGCCTATCAAAAGTTTGAAGATATTGTGACCTTTGACACGACTTATCAAACTAACAAATACAGTATGCCATTGGCATCATTCATTGATGTAAACCATCATTGACCATTCATTGGTGTAAACATTCATTGGTATACCAAACTAACTAATTATTTTTCCTACTATTGTAATTCACGGTTTTTTATAGCGACCAAAATCACTTGGAAAAGACGAGCACTTTTGAGGATGAAAAGAGTGAAGATGATTCAGAGGAAAGTGACTCTGATTAAGAGATGTATTCTGAATGTGTATTAGTGAATTTATATTAAAATATGTATTGTGAATTTAGAGTGAATTTATATTAAAAATTTATATTCTGAATTTGGAGTAAATTCATATTTGAATATGGAGGTGTATTATTTTTCCGTGCTAGAGTGAATTGCGCATATTAAAAATTTGTATTCTGAATTTGGAGTGAATTTATATTTGAATTTGGAGGTGTATTATTTTTCTATGCTGGAGTGAATTGCGCATATATAGTTTACTGGAAGTGAATTGGGGTAAAGGGCATGTGTAGTGAATTGCGGATATGTAGTTTACTTGAAGTGATTTAGGGTAAATGGCATATGTATGTTTACTGCGCATATGTAGTTTACAAGAAGTTAATTGGGGTAAAGGGTACCTGTATGTTTACTGGAAGGGCAAAGCATTGAAATGTAAAGGGCAAAGCATAACAACATTGAAATGTTTGAGCCAATTATCATTAAAATACAGATCAACAACATTACAATTAAAACAGAAATATAGCATAATGACATACGTAGCACACACTAAAACTCAAGCTAAAACATAGAAACATGAGCAAAATCAACAATACAACTAAAATTATTATAACACAATTTTGTTTCAACTTCTTTTTCCTTGTCTCTTCTTCCAAATTATTTAGCTTTTTAATTAGACAGTTAATTACGTCTTTTGATCGCATCGGGACTCGGTCATCGTACCAACTGAAATATCCACATGCTCCACGCATCTATATGAAATTTACAAAAGTCAGCTAAAATATAAAATCAACATGAATTTATGAAATCAAAATGATTTAATTATCATGAGTCATTCAAAAGGAGTCACTTTCTAGCTATCTTAAAAAATAGTAAAAAATCCTAAAAAATATAAAATTTGGCCTCCAACTAGATTTTCATATGAAAAATATTTTGATCGATCGGATCGATCATTTAAACTTTGAAGATGGAGAAATGGTCCGTAGCACATGAGTCATCTGTGTTATGCATAGCTCCGTAGCCAAACTCTCTCTCTATATCTGGTCTTATGCATAGCACAGATCACTCACGTACTATGGATTAGTTCTTTGTTATCAAAGTGCAAATGGTCGATTCAATCATACAAAATAATTTTTGTATGAATATCTCGACATACACCAAACTTTATATTTTTTAGAATATTTTTATTATTTTTAAGATAGTTAGAAAATTACTTCTTTTGAATGACTCATTATAACTAAATTAAGTAATTTTTTTTAACTATCTTAAGAAATAAAAAATATATAAATATATAAAATTTGATTTATATCTAGATATTTATATAAAAAATATTTTGTATGATTAGATCGACTATTTGAATTTTCAAAATGAAGAACCGGACGGTAGCACGAAAGTGATCCGTGCCAACTCTTATATATATAACTAATTTCTAATGCAAAAATGATCATCCACCTGCCAGTAAAAGAGTAGTCAATACACAATATTTGATAATCCAAACAAGCAGGTCCCAAACCAGGCAAAGCTTGCTGCCCAAAACTCGAATCCAGACTCTTTGATGTATCAAAATGCAAACAAACATAGACAATGTTGATGATTAAGGCTCCGTGTGCTGCCAGAAAAACTGATTTAGCTCGAACTCATTTTAGCTCGACTCAATTTAGCTCTATAGTTCGGTGAAAATAAATCTCAATTCCATCGAACTCGATCTGAAACAAAAAAAAATTTGGTACCACACTCCGATACTATAAGGATTTACTTACACTTACTCCTATAATATCAATTTAGTCAACAAAAACCAACATATATCCATACACTATAGCAGCTGTCATGCATAACAAAAGTTCAACAGCTTGACAAAAGGCAAGCATCAACACGATACAGTATACTAATAAGCAGTAAGTTTTTTTTAATCAAAATATCACTTCCAGCACGACATTCTTCGCTTCGGACCAAGATGACAAAGCCTTCTGATGCTTCTCTTATAGCAATCATGTACACTAGACAAATCTAAGTATAATACTAATTTTAGAGTATGAAACTACTTAGTTAGAATCAGGGGCGGATCCACAGTATCCCAGGGGGGGCAGCGGCCCCCCTTGGATTTTGAAAAACAGTGCTTTTCGGTAATACTTTCGGTAGTTTGTCCCCCTGAAAATTTTTTTTGCCCCCCCTGGATTGTCTGATTAATTTTATTGAGAAAAAAATATTTAATATCATGTATAATGAAATAATTATGCAAAGATATCAAAATATAAAGCTTTATAGATGAAAATTTTCTTCATCAACTTGATTATCTATTACTTTGAGCTTTATTTTATTGTTATTTTTAATATATAAAATGTTATTATTCTAATAAATTTTTTATTAGGTAAGAATATATATTAAATTATTATTTTTTTATTTAGTACCCGATTAGTTAATGGATTTAAACCCGATAAACTATTACAATCCGATATTTTCCCCCTGACTAAAATCCTGCATCCGCCCATGGTTATAATCAGATATCAAAACATCAGTATCCAAGTAGAGACATTAGTGAGGGGTCAGCTCCTTTGCTAGACCAAACTTCTCACTCGACTAGTATTAATTCTAAATTACTTTTTAACATGCGCACAGATAATAACATAACGTCTTGAGATAAAATAAGATGTAATTTATCTAAGAATTCTTCTCCTTTCTTTAGACACCAGCATCTAGCTAGATTAATGATACTATGTCCTTACTATGTCCTAAAGATCTTATAGATTTACTACTCCCTTATGTTGAATTCAGATTTCGGGAAGAAAGAAATAAAATCACGTTGAATAAAATATCAAGGACTAATTTGGTTTTTGTTAAAAGCTTTGGGATTGAATTATTTTTTATGTTAAAAAATCAAGGATTTATTTAGTGTCATTTAAAGTTAAAGGACCGATTATATTTTTTAAAGTTCAAAGATCAATTTGATGTTTATTTTTTAAAAAAGTTTAAGGACTAATTTAGTGCAAATAAGAGTTTAGAGACCAAATTAATTTTGTAAAGGAAGTTGAGGGACTGAATAATGAAATATCCTCTTAAAAAATATGATCAATTGGCACAGAAGATCTTGATAATCACTAATAATGCCCGCAAAATAATACAAAAATGTAAAGCTAAAATGAAGGGAGAAAAGAGGAAGAAAAGCCTTTTTGTCCACGAATTCAGCCCAGAAATGAGCCTGAGTCCTCAGATATGGATCAGACGGCAGCAATGGTGCCTTATCAGACCAGACCTCATCGATGTACTGGACTATTATCAGGGACTCACAAATAGGCTTGCCATCATGAAACAAAACCGGTATGTTCTTGTGTACCTGTTAGAGAAAATCATGTTATGTAGGCGCATAATTTTGTTACAAATATGCTGCTTTTACTATCATTATAAGTTTTAAAATTTTCGGGGGTTATTTCTATGAAAATAACAATTAATATTACTTGTCTTTCGCGCAGTACGTAGGCATCATCGATTTTATTTTGGTTTTCGCTTTTTTTGTTGTACTTGTACCTATAGTTTTTCTATTTTTGTCTTTTCTTTTTGCTGTTTCTTTTTTCCAGCTGTAAATACCACTCTGTATTACCATTTATTTTTATTTAATAAAATTATAATAGGTTGTTTGCGTACTACCAAAAAAACAATATTACTTGTCTTTTTTCAATATTTTTTATTTCAGATATCCAGTATTTTTACTTTTACCATGCTAAAATAGCGAAAAAATTCTCATGTTGTTAAAAACACCTCACTTTTTTTTTTCTGAATTCACTACAAACAATATTCTTAAGCAAATACCAAGTAAATTAAAAATGTGCGATCTACAATAGTTTGAGAACTCTCTTGTTACTACAACATAATTGGGTTTTACTAATGATTTTTAAAATAATTTGCTAACGGTTTTGTAACCGTTAGTAATGGGAGGCGTTAGGAAAAATATAACCAACCGTTAGGAAAAGAGGCGCTGGATGAACATTTATTAAAGGTTTTTAGTCAAGAACCGTTAGTAAAGGGTGCTGTGAATTTTTTTAGTTTTGCTAACGGTTTTTAATAAAAATCGTTAGCAAAGAATGTTGTGAATTTTTTTGAAGTTTTGCTAACGATTTTTTTGCTAAAAACCTATTAGCAAAGGGTTTTTGAATTTTTTTTTTTTTTTTGCAATTTTGCTAATGATTTTTGCTAATAAACCGTTAACAAAGGGTTTATGTTTTTTTTTGCAAACTTAACTTTCTATACATATGATAATTAAACTAAGAACAGATTATTCATTCAATAAATAATATAAAATAAATATAATTATTCATACAAAAAAAAAATATATTTACTGAACAATACATCTTTCTTAATCAATAATATAAAAACCTATTCAATTTCTAAGGAAAAATATAGAGAAAAAATAGAACTTAAAACTTCAAATAAATTTTAAATGTATTTTTTAGGGTGAAGATGATGTTTTTTTGCCCAAAAAATGGCCGTAATGATTTTTGGCTAAAAAATGTTAACCTTGTAGATCTTGTTCCGTGACCGCGTAACACACTTCAATCGGAGTTTTCTATCAAAAGTTATGACCGTTTGAAGTTGAGATGGTCGAATTTCGGTTTTTATTTCTTCCGTCTCTCTTCTTTGTTTCTTATTTCTTTTTTTTTCTCTTCTCTATCTCTCTCATCTCTCTTTTTATATATGAAAACAGATGAAAATGAGTTGGTAATCCGTGAGATTTCTATTTTTGAATTTTTATTTTTAGATCGTTGCATTGGGATAAACGAATGGTGAGATGTGCAATCAGTGGGAGTAAATATTATTGTTGAGATGGGATATATTAGATTTTTTTGTGCATGAACCTTTACTAATATTTTTTATAAATAACCATTAGCAAAACCCAGCGCAAAAAAATTTTCCTAACGATTTTTTATAAGAAACTGTTAGCAATTGTTGTCTAATATTTTTTAATATTTTCTGACATATTTTTATAACGTTTTTTCTTCCAAACCATTAGAAAATAGTTGAACTCATTTTTTAAAATGCCACCGCCTAATATTACTAATGGTTTTCACTAAAAATCGTTAGTAAATTGGTGTTAGTAAAGCTCAGTTCTATTGTAGTGTGCTGAGCTAAGCATACTACTGGTGTTATTTTTTTCTCTTCTTCTTATTATTATTATAATGAGAAAAGTTCAAATGTCTCAATTTCTTATGTCTCAATTATGTTTTCACTTTTTAAATTTTTATTAATTCAAAATTTAAAATAGAAATATTAAAATAAAATTATTAAATTTTATCTATATTACATTTTCTTCTTACACATAACAATTACTTTTTTCACTTTTATTTTATATAAATCAGCAAGTTATAAAATTAACGTTCATAAATTAATTATATTAATTAGTGTATTTTTATAAGCTCTTAATATTACATAAACTAATATTCCAACGTCATAATTTTAATCTATACATTAATAAAATGACTTAGATCAAATCTAACGTGTTTTATTTTAATTTATATTTCAATTTAAATTTTGAGTCATTAAAAATTTAATAAGTAAAGATATGATTGAGACATAAAAAATTAAGTCATTTCAACCCTCCTCTAATAGTTGTTGTTGTTATTATTATTATTATTATTGCAAGTTAGCTCTTAAATTTTGCAAAAAATGAAATTATTCCCATGCATGATGCATGGTTTCACTTATGAGAAACAAGATTATACTACAGCTATGCTAGTTCTATTTCGTTGCTAGAACATTACCGGATTAATTGGATTTGAGCAGGAGATCACTCTTTGGGAGTAAATTATCTTCTTCTTTTTTATTACTCGGAAAAAATTCCTCTTTTTTGTACTCGTACTGGACGCCTTTCTCGACCAAGGCAATGCGAGCTCTCTGGCCGAACGGGCTAACCCAGAAATCTAGAAGCATTGCACCTTTCTCCTGCGCCATGGATGCTAACTTGTTAACGTTGAAGGTCGACTCGATCAGCTTGCTTTTTGGGGACGTTGGGGGATAATATCTTATTTGGATGGTAGAGGTAAGTGGCGTCGGAAGCACGGTGGATTTATTGTGCTCCTCCGAAGGTGCGATTTGATTTGATTCGATTTGATTTATCACCATATAATTTTCGAGTTGTTTGAACCGTCCGATGCATCAATGAAGACATCTTGGAGCGATCAGCGATTCATCAATCAAATTAAGATATCTTTGGAGTCAAAAACTGAACGCGGTCATATACTCAGTTTGATTTGTTAAAACTTCAAAAGGATCGTTTTGGAAAATCCGGTTTTTTAAGAGTACTAAATAAATGTGCGAGAGAGTGTGCAGAAACTAGTTTTTAATTAATTTAATTTAATTTATTATCTTGCATATAAAGCCTTGGATTCTCACCCTCATCTCTTATCTAAAAAACCTTTGATTCTCATATAAAACGTGAAGAGTCAATCATATATCTATGTTTTTTTTTTCCGAAATCTTGACAACAGCCGTCAAAAATATCTGAACTTTCGTGCATATCAGCAGTTGAGTCGTATTCCATTTCTCTACCTCAAACTCCACATTCAATAGTTAATGGAATATATTTGAGTCTGAATTTAAAAATGACCTATTTAAATATACAAGCATTCATTATTTTATTATATTTTTAAACAATTTTTCATTTAAAGAATATACCTAATTATATTACTTTATATTAGTTTGTCAAAATATACATTGTCAATTAGAAAAATAAAAATAATAATTTAGGAATAAAATTCTTTGACAACATATTTAGTTGATGATCTTAAAGTCTCATGAAATAATTTATAACTTTGAAATAATCTTTAAAAACGATTATTATTTTGTTTACTATTATTAGTTATTATTTTATTTATTATTATTGTTTATTTATATTATTTTATACTATTATTAATTATTATTTTATTTAATATCAACAATTATTATTTTATATATTATTATGTATAAAGATTTTTTATTATTAGTTATTATTATTAATTGTTATTTTATTTATTATTTTATATCTTATTTCATTTGATCAAGGACTTTATTTTTATATGTTCTTTACTTCTTTTCTTATTTTTTACCTTCAAATAATATTATATGGAGACATAATCTCGATTAAGTGTTTTACACCAGCATATTTAATAGGTGAATAAAATAAAATGATAAATGAAAAAGTTGACATATTCAAAATCATATTATTTGTAATGGCAAAGATGTCGAACAAAAAACATAAACATTGCAAATAATATCAAACAAAAAAACAAAAGTGTATGATACTAAATAAGAAATAAAAAAATCTCGTAAAGTGTACAGCAATGTGAGTTTGGGACGAAAACCTCATTTATTTCCCGGGATGAAAACATCATTTCCATCCGGAGAACGAAAACCGTATATCCATCTTTATTATTTTCGTTAAATCTAATAATTCGCCGTTATACTCATAAATTGTTGTTTTTCTTTGTTATTAATATAAAAAATCGGGAAATGTGTCTTAAAAGCAATTTTTGCCATCTGAAAATGGTGCTGATATATCGCAGGACACGAAGGGCCTTATAATCACGACTCACAACTCAACTCAAGCGGTGCTGACATACTGTACCCAGACTAATACTGATCACATTATTCCACATATATCATTAATTATTATAACCAAATTTCTAATGCAATGATATTTATTCAGATACAGTAAAAGAGCATTCATTATATAATAACTACTAATAAAAAACAAACAAGTTACAACCCGAGCAACGCTTGCTGCTTAAAATTCAAACTCAAGACTAAACATTATTGCACCCACATTTGATGTTTCAAAATCCAAACAAACAAACATCCAGCGTTGGTGATTCAGGCAACACGTGCTTGCCCAAAATCAAGGACCGACTCTTAACAGAAATCAACACTATGACAAACCTACACGATCAAACAAACACAAAACCATCACCTTTTATTGCTTTCTAGCAGCATCTAGATTTTATAGAGAGAGTAATTAGTAGCTGCAGCGAGTTCATACTCTACTAAATGATTCTACTCCACACCAAATTTCTTCTTCAATACACCCACGAATTCATAAACCTTCTTGGGGTCATCAAGAGTCTTTGCCACACTTTCCCTTTCCATACACCGTTTGGCCCATTGAACAATCTTTGGCACGGCTGCCTCAACGCTGAAGTTGCCAAAAGTCTCATAGGAATAGAACCAGGAGGTGAATGGCACGAAAGCCACATCAAGGAAACCAAATGTGTCGCCACCGAAATACTTCTTGTCACCAAGCTGAGCCTCAAGTAACTGCAGGACCTCGATCATTTCCTTTTTAGCAGCTTCTTGACCTTCCCCCTTCAGCTTCCATAGACGGGTTCCACAATCATACACCTGTTGATTTGTTCCCAAATATGAGCATGACTATTATGTGCAAAATTGCAATCTTATGAGCTAATTATTTTCATTGGTAATGTTCAAACTTACTAGCTAGAATGTCAAGGGAATGAGTATATGAATAATATATATTTTTTAATATAAGACTTTTTCTTTGTTTAGTATTAGTAATTAAATGAAGATTTTTGAGCATGATCGGGTTGATTAATGCAACAGCTGATCCTAATTCATAAGTTTGTGCAGGTGGTTGGGACTAGGGAGACATGATTACCAATTGACTGAGAGTAGATAAAAAAAACATCATCCACTAAGAAACCTCAATTATTGTTCATACAGATTGGTCACTGACCATTTTAAATTGCCCAATAAAACTCAATTGTTCCTTAATATGTACTAGAACCTTTCTGTAGATCGTATAAAATGACTGACAGCAATCAACATCATGAATATGGATAATATGGAAAAGACCTTCCAGATAAAAGACTAGATGTAGCTTTGTAGTAAAACCTTGATATATAGGCACTGAACCGAACTTCTCAAGCGGTTAGCTATACCAGGTAACCTAAATAAATCTTCCAAAATGATGGAAAATTTTCATTTGATACCTAAAACTTGTTTTGTATTAAAGGCTTTGAAGAAAAGTTATCTACCTTTTTTCACTACAAGCCAGGTATATGCACATAATGAGCTCAAATAAACAGCAACAGTTATACAAATATAAAGCTAAAATGAAGGGAGAAAAAGAACAGTAACAACCTTCTTGTCTATGAAATCAGCCCAGAAACGTTCCTGAGCCCTCTGATAAGGATCAGACGGCAGCAGTGGAGCCTTGTCAGACCAGACCTCATCGATGTACTGGACTATTATCAACGACTCGCAAACAGGCTTGCCATCATGAATCAGCACTGGTATCTTCTTGTGTACCTGTTCAGAGAATATCATGCTATGTGATAACATAATTTTGGCACATATATGCAAGTTTTCCTCATTTAGCTGTCAATAATATCCAGTATTTTTAATTTTACCATGCTGCAAAAGCACAACAGAAAAAAAAATTCTCTCTTATTGGGTAGAAACCAACAGGAAATCTGGAACTACTACAAATAACGTGCAGCAGCAAGACCGATTTAATAAAAAAAATGTATAATCCAACCCACAATCGATTGAGAAATTTGCTGAATATAAAACACTTCGCTGCTTTTGTACTTAAACGAAGCCAGGCTAACTCATTAAGTTGGTTTCTATTAGTTCAAACTAGCAATAATAAATTTTCACGAAAATGTCTCAAATTTTGCAAAATGAAATTACTCCCGTGATATTATTATTTTTTTACTTCCAAAGAAAGATAGGCCTCGATAGTACTAACAACTCATTAGTAATGTTCCAAGTGGTACAAGCCTACAAAATTACCGGATTAGATTTTAGCAAAAGCTCGCTCTTTTCCCCTAAGTTCTCCTCTGTGTACTTGTACTCGACGCCTTTCTCGGCCAAGGCAATGCGAACTCTCTGGCCGAATGGACTAACCCAGAAATCGAGGAGCACTACGCCTTTCTCCGACGCCATTGATGCTAATAACTTGGAAGTAGAAGTTGATTTGGCTTTTTTTTTGGTAGGTTTGAGGCCTATCTCATTTGGATGGTAGAGATGAGTAATATCGCGAAGTACGGAGGATTTATAGAATGATGTCCAAGAGGTGCGCTAGGTTTGGTTTGATTCCCCTTCTCATCTTATTATAATATAATTTAATTTGATGCACTAGGAGACTCTACAAAATGATACTTACGCATTGGTTGTGCGGAACTAATTGGGAGACGCCAAAGAGGACTGTTTAATTAATTCTCTTTTCCCAAATGTAAGTGTAAATGAGTAGAAACATATTGTGCAGTTTCTATCAATAGAGTAGCAGGTTTATTCTCCAAGATGCTGACCCTTTTTTTTTGAGAAGAAAATGCTGACCCTTTCTGGAGACTTCTTGTAGAAATACAATTTTATCGAAAAAGAAAAAAGCAAATTAAAAGATGAAGCAACAAGCATGTCGACCAGTCGATGTCACCGATGACAGTTCAGAAACTGAAAAAAATGATGTCACTGATGACGGATTATTGCGTCAGTTACGACATAGAGGATACATTTTCCTCCTCTCAATCACTAAAAACAACTGATCATATCATATTTACCAGTTTTTAGTAATAATAAGTTTTAATAAATTAATATTATTAAAAATAAGAGTGAGAAACGTAAAATTTTAAATATACGAATGGCCATTACGCTAATGGCGCGTTCAATGCGCGTTTGAAAGTCAGCGATGGCGCGTTTCATTATTTTTACCAAAACGCGCCACCGGGCAAAGTGCGCGCGTTTCTTATTTTTACTTAAACGCGCTACTACCATGCGTATGGCGTGTTTGCTTTTTATATATACAAAATGCACAATCACTTGCGCGGAGTTTGACGAAGCGCGCGCCACGGCAAATGGCACGTTTCCTAAAAATAATGAAACGCGCCATCGCGCATGTGCGCTACCGCCATTTGTATATTTGAAATTTTACGTTTCTCACTCTTATTTTTGATAATATTAATTTAATAAAACTTATTATTACTAAAATCTGCATATTTACCCTTTATATATTTTTCTATTTTATAATTAACCAACATTAATATAGCTAATATATTCTTGAACTATTTAAATTCTATCATATTTATTCATAAATTGAAATATATCATATAAAATGTATTCATATATATATCTAATAATTATTTAGAATATCTTATGTGTCATTTAACTCTTTAAATCTTTTTATGTTTATTAATAAAATTAAATTCATTTAAATCTGATTTAGTAGACATTATTTATTTTTTCTCAAAATGATCTAAAATCAGACCAAATGTGTAATATCAGATTAGATAAAGACAAATAATTAAATATTTTTTTTACCTAAATTGATTTAATTTTTTTAATAATTATAAAAGTTTCAAGATGTATAAATTATTATAAATAATTATTGGGTGTATATAAAAATATTTTAATGATGAAGAAATATAGAAATTTAATGATATATTTTGGAGTTAATGGATAAATATAAAAATTAAAATATTCAAAAATATATTAGATATATTAAAGAATATATGAGTAAATATAAAAAAATCTAAAAAATGATGGATAATAAAATATATTAAAGAGCTGTCAATATGAAATAGAAGAGCAGTTAAAAGATAAATATAATATTAATCTGATTTTTTTTTAAATTATGACACATCTACATCTGAAGTGATTTATTTTAAATATTTAAATTTGAAATTGCTTAAAAAATTAGGTTACCGTAATTTGTAACTGGATATTTGGTAGCAACTTCAACTTCGTTATCTGAAGGTTATTCGGACCTCAGGGGTGTCAGTACTGTTATATAATATTCAAAGTTTTCAACGATGACTGCGGAACATACTAGATTGTTCATTGTTGGATACGAAGTGACGTCATATAAGGACAAATAAGTCTAATTTTGTGAAGCGGAGAGGATATTAGAAACGTGCCCAACATAAGACATGCTCACGGTACTGTATTAAAAACGTTCGATTCGTTTGGACGGATCTAAGTTTTCAACGATGACTGCGGAACATACTAGATTGTTCATTATTGGGATCGGGATGCCCAACATAAGACATGCCCCGGTACTGTATTAAAAACGGGGCGGGATGGGAGTTGCGAGAGGATATTAGAAACGTGCCCAACATAAGACAGTCGGCGGGTTTTAGCGGGATGAGTCAACAGTTTCATTTTGATGGATTTGGTCGTGATATGTTCTAGACCCATCGGGTCGGACAGGTCGGCGTGGCGGGTCGACGGGTCGGCGGAATTTTTTTTTCAAAATTAAAAATAACCCAATAAAATTCAAATAAATTATCAAAAATTCTGAAAAATTCAAAATTAATTATTAATAATATTATAAATCTATTAATATTTATATTTTTTTATCAAAATTTTAATTTTCCCCATTTTTGATTTTTTTTGAATTTTTCGAGTTTACCGGGTATGAGTCGGGTTTGCACGGGTTCTGGGACGGGTCGGGGCGGGTTTGTACGGGTTGGACGGGTCGGGTCGGGACAGATCCAAAACGGGTCGGGACGAGTCTAAAACGGGTCGGGTCTAGCACGGATTTTTAAATTTTTTTCCCGCGCCCGTGCTAAACCCGTCGGTTCTAACGGATCACGGGTTTACCGGGTTGAGTTATGAATCGGGTCGCGACCACGAATTCGACGGGTGGGATCTGACCCGTCTAGGTTTTTTTACAACACTAGCACACGGATTATTCAGGTTCCAGATATAATAAACAACGTTCAGGTCGGAAAAGCAAACGAGTTGATTTAGTTAGGCTAAGTTAGGGATATATACAGTATAAGCGGGTGGAACTATTTTTATTATGATATTTATTTAAAATTATTGTTATTTATATCTTATTTTTATTCATCAAAATTAGTATTATTTTTTTATTCATTAAAATAAATTGGTAATGAAACATTAATGAATGCTAACTAATAATATTAATATATTAATTAATTATTATTTATAATAAGAAACATCCAACCTCATTCATTTCATACAAATACATCAAAAAATTTACTAAATGAAGTCAAAATATGATGATGCAATAATATCTTGTCAAAACTTTTAACTAGAAAATAAAATATATTAAAAATATCTTATATAAAATAAAATTTTGCATTATTTCATCTTATCATTTCAAAATACTACAGTAAATATTATGCAAATATTATAATTTATCAGATGGTGAAATATGAAGATGATAATAATTATAATTCATAATCAATGATAATTAATTTATACAATTTAAGACAATAAACATAGAAAAATATATTACATGAGATAATTATGTTGAAAATAATTATTTTTTTAATAATTTACCTTATAAGGCAGATGGGTTCGAAATGATATTTACCCATTTACTTAACAAAAAGAAATTCTTATCTTTACCCATATTAAATAAATTAATGAAAAAAATTTATATCCATATCCGTCTTATCTAATATGATATGAATCGGATAAATAAATAAAACAGTATCATTTATATCCCTAAATATAACCGTGGCCCGATGCATTCATCCGATCATCCAGTCCAAAGATTGAACAAGTAAAGACCGAGTCAGATTATCTGACAAGCCCGGATGGATAAAAATTTGGTGTTAGATCCATCCGTCCTAACCAAAATAATTATGTATATATAATTTATTTATATTTATACTTATATTATATATCAATATATTCAAAAAATTATATAGAGTCTTAATATAATGTTAATATCACTTAAATACTTATATTAAATATTTAGTTATGATATGATTATATGAGTAGATATATTTCATTTGAAGAACTAATATTTTTAGAACGTCTAAATTTGAATAATGTAACGACGGAGAAATTTATATACATATTGGTTTGTATATATATTTGTAAGTTGAATTTTTATTTAAACACAACACAAATCAGGTTACGTGTATTGATTTATTTCTATAGTTTAAAAAAAAGATAAAAATTATTCTTAGATTGCCAAGTTTCAGTGAGTAAGCATAGTATATATAATAAACATCTTAGTATTTTTTATCTGTATCTTTTTTAACTCGAAAATTTAATAAATATAAAATTAAAATTTCTAAAATCATGATAATTATATATGTGTGGTGTAGTTTTGATCTGATCTGGCAGTGAGAAGAGATGATGTAAATATAATTATTCTTTCTTTTCAATACAGCAAAAAATATATATATATATATATATATATATATATGCTTCGGATTACGAGGTGTTCTGTTATCTGATAAAAGTAGGATTAATTTATAATTCCTAAACTAAGGATAAAATACATGATTATTGATGATAGTTACAAGTCACTAACTTTTTAAAATAATCATCAAGTGATTAATCTTATTATTTCTGATACCAAAAAATGTTTTTTATTACTCTAAATAAATTGATAATTTTTTCTGTTCTAAATAGAATAATAACACCTTTTCATATATGAAGGAAATTAAAATTTCATATTTAGAAAAAGAAACTATCATAAATAATATTCACTTTGCTTAGTAAATTAGTGGAATCTTATCTACTAACCTCAAATTATATTTAATACATGAACAATTAATAGAGATTCATGAATCATACATTTAAGTGAAATCGCTAATTTATTTGACTTCTTTTTGAAAAGTTACTGTATTTAACTTAATAAAATAATATTATTTTTATTTCGGAAATATTAGTATTCTTTATTCAATAAAAAATAAACAATGAAGTTTTGTCATTCATATTATTTATGAGATGTTAATTATTCTCATATTTAAAAATTTCAAGTTGTAACCACGAAAATTGTCATAATTTTCTATTTACGTTGGAATACTTCGCGTGACGAAATCGAAAGTGTTATAACTAATGTAAGTAGAGCACTAGAGGCTTGAGCTAACCAATGAGTAATGAATATACATTGTATATTTATTTAATATAGTTAATAGTTATAGTTATTGATATTAAAATTATATGACATATGACAAATGATAAAATGTTCTTTCTTCATCACCATCCGTAAATGTTCTTTCTTCATCACAAATGATAAAATGTTCTTTCTTCAAATCACATATCATTTTATCACAAAATATATATTTTCTCTTTGCTTCCAATGCCATCGCCCCTCAAGTGAAAATCATATTTACATTTTCAATATATTCGTGATAAAATCTAAAATATTAAACTTTAACTAATAAAGATTCAAATTTAATGTATTTATGGGTAAATATTAAGAAAACAAAATTTTAATGGATATAAACTCAATTTGGTCTTTAATGAGATATTGTAATATTTACATTAACGCCGTTCCTAGTCAAGTACACACTGAATGAGCAATTAGTAGAGAATAAGAGTTACTAATATGAAGATTTATAATCAAATTTATTAAAGATATTCAAGGAAAAAGAAGGGAAATTTTTACTGTCCAGATTTCCAGTACCTCCAATCATTACCTTTAGTACTCAATTTTATTATAGTTATTTATTTTATAGGTGGTTTTGGTTTTCTATTGTTAAGCTTAAAAGCTACCCAACTAGTCAAGTGCCACCATATAATTAATTGTGTTTGGATGAAGGGTTGAGTTAGTGAGAATAGCAACTAACTCAAGATTTAAAATAACAACTAAATTAATATTTTGTTAAGTTTATAGAATAGTTACTAATCTTATTTATCTGAAAAATTATGTTCTCATTCAAATATAAAATGATAAATAAAAATAATAACTAATTCAAAAGTTTATTATTCATCACTCATCCAAACACACACACACACACGTGGTAACAAGTAGCGTTACGTGCATACTATAAGAGGTGCCGGGTGCAATAAGGCGGTGCGTCCGAATTGACTATTTGAAACAAAGCATTGTGGCCTAATTTAAATAACGAAAGGGTTTTTTTCATCTATCTAATGACCGAAAGGAACTTTTCATCTATTTATTTCCTCAAAAAATATTATTTCTGTTGCAAACCAGAGCATCGTACTCTACGATGTCGACATTTGTGGTTGCTACATTGGAAACGGAAGACGACAATACGACCAGATTTGTTTCCTGAAACGACTGTCAAGTATGAAGTAGAATGATGGCTTTATTTTTTATCCTATTTGGAGAGCACTAGCCAATAAAAGCACGCTTAATTATAATTTTTAAGTCGTTAAACAATATAAAATAAAAAAACTACTTTTAGCTTTTTTGAATATAATCCTGATAAAAATATAATTCTGTGTAAAAAAATTGCCAGATGATATTTTTTACTTTTAGATGTTTTTCATATATTTATTTTAGATTATTGAAAATAATCAATTTTTTTAAAATTTATCTGAACTATCTAACAAAATAAAATTTATGTCGAAATCGTGTGGGAAGCAATTTTTTTTCTATTTTTAGAGTTTTCATATATTTGTTTTAGATTTTTTTTATTGATCTATTTTCATATGTAAATATTTATTATTTAACAATATATCTTAAAAAAAAAGCAAATTAAAAACTATACAGTTGCTCCATAAATTCTCTATATGAAAATATTTTGGGATGAAAAACTTTTTGTACTTTTAGAGTTCTTCATGTATTTGCTTTAGAGTTTTGAAAATAATATATTTTCATAAGCAAAATTTATTATTTAATAATATATCTTAATTAATCCGAAAAAAACCCTCAATAAGTTATTCATATAAATTATTGGTATAGCTTTTTTATTAATATTAGATAGAAAAGAAGTGCATTGAACTCGGGAAAAAAAATTATAGCATGATTCAATGAACAAGAGAGACTATCCCATCTCCGTCGATGGAGAAAAAAATAGGAAGCAATTGGTTGCACGGATCAGACGACTTTTCTAACACTGTTTGCATTTTTACTGGGCCATAGCTTACATTATGCTACCATTTCTTCATTTTCTTTTTGGACAGGTGGTATATATGGTGTTATCCCTTGTAATGTGATTTACTTTCTGAAGATGATAGAATTTACGATGAGATGGAAGATGATGTGTGATTGTTGTCGTGTTTTGCATGTTTAGACTGTGATGTATCATGTACAGAGGCGGATCTAGTATGATCCAGCGGGGGATAACTATCTTTTGGATTTTGAAAAATAGTATTTTTATATAATATTTTCGGTAATTTATTTCTCTGAATTTTTTTTTGTCTCTAAATTATTTGATTACGTTTATTAAGATTTTTTTTTAATATCATGCATAATGAAATAATTATACAAAGATTTTAAAATATAAAGTTCTGTAGAGGAAAATTTATCACTTTGAGTTTTATTTTGTTGTTATTTTAATATGTAAAAGGATATTATTTTGATGGTTTTTTATTAGATAAGAATATATATTAAATTATTATTTTTTTTAAAACCCGATTAATTAATGAATTTAAACCCAATAAGCTATTATAATGCATCCTCTCCCTGATCCCTGATCATGTATGTATGAATTTGTTATTGGGAGGGGGAGTGATTTGTTTTGGATAAGGGTTTTGGGGTTGGGGGATTATCTTGGAATGTTTCTTTATTTTTCTATGAACATGTGTTCCTATTTTTAATACAAGCGGTCCTCTTTTAAAGCCACTTTTGTCGGGGAAAAAAGTCATTCCTATCAAAATCTTGTGTGATGAAAAAGTTCCTAGTTTGAGAATCCTTTTTGTATTTATTTTAGATTTTTTTTTAAATGACCTATTCTGTATGCATTTTTTATATATAGATAGTGCTGCTAAAGTATGATGGTTGGAATGTGCTGAATAATAAATTTAATTGTTTCTGTATAAAATGGGTGGTCATGTTCTGTTTTGTTAGCAAGTGTCTCTTTTGTTACTTTTTTTTTTGTTGAAAAAAGTAGATTAATATACCGACTTCACTGAAATCGAGTACATGTAAAAGTTTGCGTCTATTGTATCAAATCATTGGTACAAAAAGATGGGCTCCTAAAATTAACTATTACAATAAAGCAACCACCAGAAAAAAAGTGCAAACTAACCCTATGAAGCAATCAAGACATAACAACCCCTGTAACTATCTAGCCCCAAGTTCTAATACTCAACACTTGACTACTTGAGAATTACCACAATACAACTTCAGCAAAGCAAAATAGAACATAAAAATCTACACAGTTCATACTAAACAAAACACAAGCAGCAAAATGAAACTAGTTGCAGAAAAATGCCAACAGAGACAGTAGCTTTGCATTTATCTCCAAGTCAGTTCATTCTCTATACTAAACAAGGGATCTAGCTTCTGAGCCATCTCCACCTGATTCATTCCCAGACTTCCAACCTGCAAATGGAGACTTTGCACATCATTTGATAGTATGTGTTGGAAAGTAAGCAATAATGAGTCATCAAGGTCTTTACACCATAATGAACTGAACTTAAAATTTCATGCATATAGCCTGGAGATTTAAGAGTATTGTCTGCATTCAAATAAAGTCAATTTCTCTCTAACCAAATTGTCCACATAGCACCCCTAATCATTTCTATCAATTGTACATGTTTAAATGGTATTGTAGCGTCTAATATTCAAAAATCATCCAAAGTAACATCTACAAAAGTAAAATTATTATTGGCTGCTAACCATTGCCATAGATAATTAACAAAATATACAGTGTGTATCACCCTGCCATCCTCTTTTGACAAAATTAGCCTTGGTCAAAACTCTATTTTTTAATCGACCACTTGAATATTTGTACCTTGAAAGATATTTTGAATTTCCATATAATTTCATAATATTTACTAGCCACTCCATCATTATTTAACCATACATAAAAGGAGTGTAGTGTAAACCCCCCAATATTACTCCATCTCCAATTAATTTGATCCTCTACATCAGATAATAACGAAATGTGAGAAGTAATACTAATTTATTAAATTATATCAAGTATGAATCCACAAGTATCACAGTGAAAGTCAAAGAAGAAACACCCTGAGTAATTGCTTTTTCCCCAGTAATATTGTGATCACTAACTATAGAGTATAGATTGGAAAATTCATAAGCTAAAGTTGTATCTTCTAACCGCCTATTTGTCCAAAACAAAGTGCTATGTCCATTGCCTACCTTTCTGTTTAAACAAAAATCAACCACTTCACTAATATCAGGTTGAAAAAGTTGAAAATTTCATTAATATCTTTCCAAAAACTTAAATTTTTATTTTATTTATAACATTATGATATTTAAGTCTCAAAATATCTTTTCAGTACCCTTGTACTGCTGTGTTTTTGTATCTTGCAATCCACTTAACTAATAATGTTGTATTCATTACCTCTAAATTTATAATTCCTAACCTTCTTTATTTTTTTATCTTTACAAACAATTGAACATTCAAATAAAGAAATTTTTTTTGCCGTTAATGTCTCCGTACCACAAAAAATATTTTCTTAACTAATCAATCATTGTTCTAACTATAACCAGTAATCTAAATATAGACATCCAGTATAAGAGTAAGGAAGACAATACTGAATTTAACAAAACTACTCTACCTCCTAACGACTATAATTTATCTTTTCAGCTTTGAAGCTTATTCTCTATTTTTCCAATCAAAAAATTTCATTGATTAACTGATAAATTTTTTCAATGTAATGATATTCCTAAATTCATTAAAGAAAGTGTAGATACTTTACAACATAGTTGCTTAGCTAACTGAGCTCCCTCTGAATCTGACAAATTCAATGACACTAACTCACTTTTAGCAAAATTAATTTTCATCTTTGGCAAATCTTCATAGTATCCATTTTAGAGCCTAGATATTATCTACTGTTGCTTCTAAAAATAAAAGGTGTCATTTGCAAAATGCAAATTAAGTATCTGACCTAGAGTATCAAAGTTCTCTAAGCCTTTAATAAAGTCATTACTCTTGAGATCTATGAAGAATTCTATGAAATACATCAGCTATCAAGTCAAAGAGAAAAGGAGACGAGGGATCCCGGTCTTACTCTATTATAAGAGAAATATTCACTAAGAGTTTAATTAAAATTAATTAATACAAATCCTACTAACTTTTAAAATTATTTTAATCCAACTTACCCATATTGAATTAAATCCTCTGTCCCTCTAAAATTTCAATAAAAAAAATCTCAATGCACTCAGTCAAATACCTTCTCAAAATTTATTTTAAAAAGCACACCCTTAATTTTCTTAACTCTAATTTGATGTAATACATCAATTATCATCGCTACATTATTCATAATATTCTTTCCCTTAATATAAGTTGTCTGCAAGCAATCAAAGAGTCCATATATGATGTTAATTTTGTAGACATCAATTCTGTAATGATTTTGAAACTATAACTAATAAAACTTATGGACATATACTGTATAATTAATTGAGCATCCTATTTATTAGGACAATAAACTCGAACTGGGCCAGATATTTACAGCCATCATGGGCCGTCAACTGACTGCTCCTAATTCGTTATCAAATTCAAGCCCAGTTACATATTTATTTATTAAAAAAAGCCGAGTCCCTTGCATTATAGAGACTAGTGAGACTATATCAGTAATTTGAGACCACACGTTCTTGATTATCTCTGACAACAAATCAAACGAACGTGCTTCCTCTAATATTTTTTTCTCTTATCAGAGGAACAACGAAGATATAAAGCCTCTCTTCTTGTTTTTCCCGTTCTGATCAGTCAAAATTCGAAATTAGAATGTGGGATGCAGAAGGATAATTGCTTCAGTACAGTGACAAGACCTCATTATTGCTTTCTGCTTTAAAAATATGTTCATAGAATACTAGATGATCCATTATTTATTGGGAGCAACTACTTGATAGTGTTTATTTCGACAATTTAAACAATGAAATGTTAAACAAACTTTTAGAAAGTTAGAAATAAAAATAAGTCTATATGTATAATTTTGAACATGTGGATTAATAGTGTTTCAAATTTTATGCAGCTTGAATAAGTCCAACAATATGAATTTGAAATGTAATCAATCTATTAGTTCAACAATATGTTAAGTTCTTATATTTTAAGATTTATATATATTTATTTAAAATTTATTATTAAATGAGTTATTATTTCGAATAATAAATTATTTAATAATAAGTTGATATTGATATTTAATAATAAATTTATATCTTCCCTACCCTTACTCACAACAACCACTTAAAATTGCTTAGCTATTTTATTTATTTATTTCTTTCTTAATCATAGGTTGCTCAGATTCAAATTTTTGAGTAATTAACAACGGGAGCTTGCACCCATTGGAATCTTAAAAATCTCACAATCACTAAAAAGTCTTTAAGTGTGATACCATGTCCTTCTTCCGCAACACTCATTTTTTCCTTAGCGAGGGAAGTGCGAAAAATGATCGCACACATATAACACTTTAATTAATATTATATCTTTTCAAAACTAATTATCTTAATAAATATTTAATAAATACTCTAAATACAATATAAATTATAAATAAAGGTTAATTCATAATGTTATATTTTAAATATTATTAAAGATATTACTTAATATTTATAAATATTTTACTAATGAAATGTTAAGTGAAATGCATATGAAATGAATGTAAATAATTTTAATATTCTGAAATACAAATAAAATCATAATCTCAGTGCAATCTGCACCTGAATAGCTCGATAAAGACGGTAGCGCCACGCTGCTGGGTTTCGATGGAGCTCGCGATATTATCAATCGTCACGTCTGAGGTGTACTCGATTGTTGACTCGTCGGGATACATTGGAGAACCTATAAAGTCAAAAATTATTAAATTTGTGAGTATTCTATTTATGATTGGTCTGACTAGGTCAGAGTATACCAGACTTGGAGTCATAAGATTTAAAGCTCATGTATTTAGATTATATTTATTTTGATTAATATAATTAACTTAATTTATTTAGATTAGAAAAATTAATTAATAGAAAAACATTTATAAAATCTAAAAGACCAATTAGTGAGTAATAGTACGGCTCATACATGTCTTATTTCCATTTAACTGAAATCTCCAATTGATCCAATCAAATCATCAAGATGGCTAATCAGTTTACAAGGCACAATTTATGTGAGATTTATATGCAATAGACAATATAGACAATATATGTAAATTTCACTTATTTTTCTCGCATTACAGTTTTGTCAATGACCATACTTATCAAATGAGTTCATCATGCTACTAGTACTCTGATGCATGCCAATTTATAAGACAGTACATCAACAACAAGGTTTAAATTTGGCAATAAGTAACACAAGGCGTGGTAAAAGGGTCGGTACTAAGAAAAACAATGCCAATCGAGTAATGAGGCAAATCCCAGACAAGAATCAACATACAACAATGTAAGAAGCCAAAAAAAGTATAGGCAATATAATAGCACAGGGCATGCTTATTTATTACATATTTATTACATAGTTGGGGTCACATTAGCTGGCGACAACAACTTTTGCTTATTTATTACATTCATTTTCTTTTAACATAACTTATTTTATTCTTTCTGTGTAAAACCGATCACTGATTGTGATCCTTTTAAATGAAAATTAAAAATTTGAGGGTATAACCCTCATCTTTTTCTCAAAAAAAAAAAATAGCACAGGGCATGCAACTACCAACATCACATAAGCAAAAATCAATAACAGAAGGTACAAGTGACCAAAGGATGCAAGGGCACGACAATAGCCCCAAGGGATGGATAGTAATCAGCACAAGTGACAGAGACACAAGCCTAAAGCCTCACTTCACTGGTACCGAATGTACCAAGGTATAATAACAACCATAATGCAAAACCACAGGCTCAACCTGACACAACAGAGACCCACACAACCAAGGAAACAGAAAGGATAGTTATCAGAATTTAACAAGGCAGCAAGAAAGAGGGGGGTAATCCCGGCAGTAGAGAGGTGCTCAGCTGAGGGCTCGACTAAGCTCGACTTCGGGTGGCTTGGCAGCGACCTCAGTTTTAGGGTAGATGGGTGTGCTGCAAACTTTGCTGACAATGGCATATGAGATAGTTAGAGGTATATGTTGAGATAAGTAAAATTGTATAGGATATTATGTGATGTGTGATGTGAGTGATGTTTAGTGATTATAATTAGTTAGCTAGATAAATTATTAGTTAATTAAATTATTAGTCTATAAATAAAGATTTAACCATTGTAACTAATTAATTCCAAAGATAATAAAACTTATTATCATTCTCTCTTTTACCCTCTCATTTTATAATCCTATCATGATATCAGAACAGGAATACCGCTAGAATTATGCCAACATCTATTCAGAATCTATGAATCTTATCCCAACCTATTTCTGATTTATTCTCTTTTTTTCAGCTATTCCAGAAATATAACCTCTATTCTCTTTTCCTATTTCTATCTCCTATCCTCTATTCTTACCTTATATTCCTCTCTTTCCTCTATTCTTGTTCCTCTTCGTCTCTTTTACAAATCATATTCACAAATCGCAAACCTCTTCGCCATCGTGCAAGTGACATCCGCGACCTCGTTTCCTCCTACTATTATGAGTTTCAGTGCCTCTAGCTCATCGCGCAAGTGCAATCACTCTCCACCTCCACTTCCGTTTCCTCCTCGCCTCACTCTGTGGCAATCAAGTGCGACTCAGCCATGGAGAGCTCGAGTTGTCAGCCTCAATGGATGAAAACATGAATTACGCTCAATGACCTACACTCGCGATCAGAGAATCCCTCAAGCGTAAAGAGGAATTTCACGTCTGTGCATTTTTTCATGATCAGAGAATCCCTTAAATCCGAGGGAGATCGCCTCTCCAAAGGCGACAACGTTGTCATCGTCAAGTCTAACAAGGCTAACATGGACATTGAGTCCTTCCACAACGGAATCTTGGCGGCAATCATCATCTCGGAGGGAAGCTCCGCTCCTATTGGATCTCCAATTGCGCTGCTTGCCAAGTCAAAAGTTGAGATCGCTCTTGCTAAGTCCCAGGCCTCCGGTATCAGTTGTGCCGCTCCAGCTTCATATCAAAAGTTGGAACCTATGTTAACTCAAGTACCAGAACTAGAATTAGTGCCTTCCACAACCTCACCTTAGTCAAAAGATTAGTTTCATCTCACCTCCAAGAGAGAAGACCCTGGCACAGGAAGAAGCTATATCAGAAAAAAGAGATTTTGTCTGGCAGTAATTGCTGAGAGATGCAGGCATCTCCGTGTTTTAAATTTGATAGAGGATTATGTAGAAGTTGAAGAGGATGAGATGGTGGAATGGATTTTAAAATTTTCAGAACAACTACCTATCTTCAATCACTTATTTTTGTTTGCATGTGTTGCCCTTTTAATTTTGAGGCTTTGGAAAAACTGCCAGCCATATCACCATCCCTACAGCAGCTCCGTGTGAACCATCATGTGATAGTTGAGCATCTTCGCTGACTCATGGCACAGGCTCCGCAGCTCACATATCTCAATACTGGTACATTTCTTTCATTGTCTCAATCATGAAATTAGAGCAACACATCAACAATTATGACAACCTAGAAACTGTCAGTCAAATTAAGCTCAAAGATGGCATAATGATCACCTAATTTCATCTATAATTTTTCAAAACTTATCTAACATTCACAATCAAACCTCTATTTTCAATTAAATTTTAAATGATCCAATCATGTACCGGACTTCTCTTCTCGCTATTTTTCTTTTTTTTTTCCTTTGAAAAGAACTCAAACAAGTCTCGAAATATTATTAAAAATGATAATCAATCATTCTATTGATGTTTCAAAAATATCTCAAATGAGCTTGAAACATTCTTTTTCTTTATTTTTTTCAAGTAGATCTGTGATGCAATTGGAGATTAAATTCATAAGCCGAGATGTTAAAACTCATAATATGCGCAAACTCATCATACATACTACACGATGAGTTTGAAAGGGGATATTAGATGTATAGGTTAAGATGAGTAGAATTATATAGGAGATATTATATGATGTGTGATGTGTGATGTATAATGTGTGATGTGTATGATGTAAAAGATATTTAGTGATTAAAATTAATTAGTTAGATAAATTATTAGTTAGTTGGATCATTAATTTATAAATAAAAACTTAATCATTATAATTATCAACACCAAAATAATAAAACTTATTATCATTCTCTCTTCCCCTCTCATTCTTTAATCCTATCAGACAGAAATAAGAGATGGGCAGAGCTTGCTAGTGAGTTTAGGTAGTTTACGGATGGAGAGAAAACATGAGAGATGAAGAGGGGTCATGTACTAGACAAGACGGAAAAAGAAAGCCAAGGGAGAACTCACGGGTGGGAAGTGGATAAATGAAATGACAAAAGAGTGGCACAAAAGAAGAAAAAGAAGTGAGGATGGGTTCTCGGGAGAGAAAAATCAAATTCTAATTTTCTATGACAGAAATCAAATGGATGATCATGTGATTGCCAATTTTTTTAGATATTTATAACTGATTAATTCATTTGTTGTCAAAATGATTCGGTTATTGTTTTTTTTTCTCTAGTCTTGAATAGTGTTCGGAGGATATCATTATTAATTCCGCCATCAAATTTCAGTTGATCAAAATATTTGTTTCGTCAATTAAATTTGAGTTACATACTTTTATATTTTATATAAATTTTTAATTTAAAATTTGAATTTTGTTCTTAAATTTAAATCTTAACTTCATAAATTTTAACTTTTATTAGATACATTTTTCTTATATTTTGTTTGATTAAAATTTTTATATTGCAATATTTTAATATTTTAAATTTATGGGATTTCACATAAGTCAGAGATAAATATCATAATCACGGCGAAGAGGACCATCAATTCTTGTTTTTCATAGGATGTTTCCTCGTATATATGGGGATGAGAAAAGACAGAGAAGATAAGATCGGGGAAGAAGAGACCTTAACTTTTGAAAGCAATCATTATTTTTGAAAAATATAAAAACTGAAAGCTCAAGAGACGGACCAAAAAAGTAGGAAAAAACTGATGAGAGATCCGGATACATTGGTAATATTTGGCACCATAAAAACTTGGCATCTGATGTAAGTTAATTTAGGTCAGTGATTTTACGGAAATATTTTGGTCCAATGTAAGTTGATGAAGAATTTGGTTACTGTTGAAATTATGCACATGTGAAGCAATTCCTATAGGTCAGACATTTCTCAAGCAAAATGTCAGCACTAATGAAAAAAATGCACAAACAATCACATCACGGCTCACGCGCTGTGCTGAAAATCAATAGAAATTTCCTGAGCACTTCGCTCGCCATTTCTTTCCATTATGATTAACAAAGAGAGAGTCAAACTAAGCACACCTCACTTGATCCCAGACAAAAAATATTGCTTCAGCGAACCTCACTTGATCCCAGACAAAAAAAATGGAAACGTGTTTTCTTAATAATAAAAAAGAAGAAAATCTGCTCTAAAGTTTTCTATGGAGCAACTCAAAATTCAAATGAAAAATGTGTGGTGAAGTTCAAAATGCCTTCGAGGGTTTAGAATACCAAATGAAAAAGCTGGTTTATAACGGGTCACTATTTTGCGGTCTTCTGAGTTACCGAATTAAAGGTCTTTGTTCTTAGAATCCTAGTCCTTTCTTTATTATTTATATGTTGGGTCTGTCCAGTCCGGTCTGTATTAAGTGCACCGTTAGAGGTTTGAAATAGACCGTTCGGTCAATCCGTCTCGAACTGATTCGTGACCGTAGATCCAGATCGGATCGGACCGTGGCCAAACCCGTATCCGTCCGGACCGGACCGTGGTCCAGTCCAATGATGGGCCGGTCCTCCCTTCACCCAAAATCGGACCGTGTAGACCCGTTCCGTGCGGATCCGTGGACCGGACCGGACCGTGATATAGACCAACTTTTTATAATTTTTTATAATTTTTTGAGCATTATTCAATTTTTAAACAATTAAAAATATAAAATTAATTCAATAAAAATTATTATTCATAAAATATCATAAATATATTTTTCAAATTTCATAATTTTTTTAATTTGTGAAAAAAATGGATCGGACCGGACCGTGCTCGTTCCGTCCGTGGGGGTCCGGCCCCCGGGGGGCCAACGGTAGGATCGGTCCGTGTGGACCGTGCAGATAAGTGGACTGTGGACCGCCCGAATTTGAACCGGACTGAATCGGTCCGGACCGTTTACAAATCTCTATGCATCGTTAGCGGGCTTTATATCCGAAGAAGAAACTTTGAACTTATTTCTCACATATTTTCCAACTATTGATCCGACTATTTTGTTCAAATTTTCAGAATAATTAATTTCACAAGTGTACATCCTGTAAAAACTTGAAAGGTAATTTGTGTTAGCTCAGTGTGCAATTTAGAGACTATAAGATCATTGATTGCAAATGCTCTAAACAAAAGTTGGTATGTTTCAACAACCATAAATAATAAATTGCATTATGAAATGGTCATGGATACTTGCTGGTTAGTTGTGATGATGAGTCTTCGAATTAGGAGACCGGCTGGCGATTGTCACAATACATTTTGACTTGGTTAAATTGCATTGAAGATGTCAACGGTTGGGCCTAAAGTCTAAAACTAAAGGCACGACCGTATTTTATAATAGTTCAATGTACAATATGTAATAGCCAAGAGTGCATTCCATAATAATTAAAAACGTCTTCCATGACACAATATATCTTTCTAAAAATTGCCATTAGAATCAATTAATTTGAATTGTTATGGTTATGGATTAGTCTGTTATTTTCGTGTCATTTTAGCTATAACAAGACGAAGGCAGTAATCCAATTTTGATAAAAAAAGGAAGTTCACTTATTTATAATTCATAATTTATAAACAATCAATAAAAGAGATTAAAATTCTAGGCTTGATGGTTATGCCACATCATCATTATTTTTATTTTTAATCACGAATTTTGTTAAAATCTCATCATTTATTTTGATCCAATGGTTGATGAATAGTTTTTATATCTCCTCATTTAATCTAGATGGAGTATAATATGTCTAAGTTAAATTTAAATTCTTAAAATGATCAAAAGTTCTTGTCTTATTTTTTTACAAGTTGTCATATATTTACTTATATTGCTTATAACTATTATTATAATTATTATTACTAGTATCTTGTTTGTGCGTTGCTATTGTGATATTTTTTTTAAAAAATATAAAAGTTTATATCTTCATGTGAAAAGAAAGGAAATAAAAATGAAGATAATTTAGTAATTATGTAAATTTCAATCATGAATACATAATTATTGTGAAATAAAGACAGAAATGAGAGAAAAATTGACATTCAGAATCTAAGGAAAGTTAAAACTCATAATTGATGACAATCTAAGAAAAATAAATAAAGTAGAGCATTTGTACTCCTAAATTATGCAGTATTTCGTATAACAATCAAAATTGAGAGAAAATTATAACTTCAAAATAAATGGTCATAGAGATGGTAACATTATTTGACGAATAACTCAATCTGAAGACTGATATTAGCTATAAAAATTTAACAAAAAAATTGAACTCACGCAGGATCAAGACACTTACGTGCTTAATAAGGAGTAGAGATACAAAACTTTAATATTTAGAAAAGAGGCCTTCATTTTTGTGCCTCCACTTTTAAAATTTCTAATAAAACCAAAATATCAAAAATAAAATCATTAAATTTAATCTACATTATTTTTTTCTTTTTACACATAAAAATATTTTTTCACTTTTATTTTATATAAATCAATAAATTAAAAATTGAAAGTCCAAAACTTAATCATATTAATGAATTTCTTATAAGTTCTTGATGTCACATAGAAAATATTTAATTAATCTATACATAATAGCTTGATATATATCAATCTAATAGTTTTAATATTTTAATTTTAAATTCTGAGCTATTAGAAATTTAAAAAGTGAAGGCACAATGAGGACACAAAATGGAAACATTACAACCCTCATCTTAAAAAAAATATGCTCAAATTTATTGAAATTATCTTTCTATAATTTTATATTACTAATTTGTTTATTTTATAACTGATTTTCGAGGTGGAAGGCCATAACCTAATAATAATTATAATTATAATACATAAAGTGGATTAGATTTTTAACTTTTCGCTACATTATCATATATATTATCCATTAGATTTATTTCTCTGTCCTCATTTTTATTTAATCGATTGCTTAAATATTTATAAATCTCTCTTCATTCAAAATCTGTACGATTGTTCTGCCTCATATACAGTTTTATTTTTAAATGAAATCAAGATTTTGTATTTCATATTGTATCACTAATTATATTTCATTATTATATACATATCTTTAATGTTCCAATAATTATTTATTATATATAAAATTTATTTTACAGTACTATATATTTTAGAAACTATATATTTTTATTAATATCTTCTTTTCGGGGCAAAGCCTTACAAACAGCCTAGTTAGAGCAACAAGAAAAATAAGTAGAACTGAATAATAAAACACAATATACAATAACATTGAACCATATCCTCTAAAAAAAATATGGGAAAATTTTTTCTCCTCGGACCCTCCATCCCTCAAATAATCCCCGCGCTATCAGCGCTCATTTTTTTAATTAAGCACGTGCTAATTGAGCCCAACATCCTATATATATAGTTTCTTCAATATTTTCCTCAATTAGATCTAGCGTCTAGCCCTTTCTTTTTGAATTTTCTCTTTCCTTAGAACTTATGATGTTGAAATGTGTTTCATGTATTATAACTTTGATGTTGATATCATTTATATGTGATATTTAAATGATAATTGTATAAAGATATATTTAAATATCATTTATATGTGATTATCTTTTGTGAAGTTGAATTTTTTTCGTGTTATTCAGTAAATAATTGAAAGAAATCGCATACTCCAGATAATCACATATAAATGATATTTAAATATCCATAACACATATCTAAATATCTAAATAAGAAATCTAAATACCTAAATATTATACTTAAATACTCGAGAACACATATCTAAATTCTCAGAACAAATATCTAAATACCTAGAACACATTTCTAAATACCTAAATAAGAAATCTAAATACCTAGATATTATACTTAAATACCTAGAACACATATCTAAATACCTAGATATTTTACTTAAATACCCAAAACACATATCTAAATACTCAGAACGCATATCTAAATACTCAAAATAAATATCTAAATATCTAAATAAGAAATCTAAATACCTAGATATTATACTTAAATACCCAGAATATATATTTAAATACCTAAAACACATATCTAAATACCTAAGTAAGAAATCCAAATACCTAGATATTCTATCTAAATACTTATAATAGATAATTAAATATGTATGATACATATCTCAATAACTAACATAAGTAAATCAAATTATATAAAAATAAAAATCTAAATACTTATATATATTTTTTTAAATACTACTCATATATATATATATAATTAGGCTATGGTGCTTTGCAAAGCACAAGAGCGTTGTGTGCTTTTCGCTCTATTTTTAATTTTAAGTCAGAAATGATTGATCCAAGCCACTCAATCTAATCTCCATATCAAAATCTATTAGTAAACCAAATTTTATATTTTTTAAAATTTATTTGCTATTTTTTTTTGGATAGGGGAAAACCGTCATTTTTGGATGAACCAAAATTCTCAGATCAAGTCATTTTCTCCTCATCAGAAAAAATAGCAAAAAAAATTCTAAAAAATATAAAATTTGGTTTACTAATAGATTTTTATATGAGGATTAGATTGAACGGTTCAGATTGATTATTTCTGACTTGAAATTAAAAATAGAGCGCAAAACACACAACGCCTTTGTGCTTTGCAAAACACTATAGTCGGACTATATATATATATACCTGAATAATATGATTACATACAACATGAGTTTGACCTTTCGGAAATTATCATGTGGGTTTTGTGCAGATGGTCTTTATTCGGCAGAGAAATAATTATGTACGTGCGAAAAAGAAAAATTTATTAAGCGCAATTGAGCAAAACTTTATGAAAATGAAAAATCATTTGCGTGAGATTTTTTAAGGGATTAACGCTGGATACTGTTAGTCGCGTCCGGAAAAAATAATTCTTCAATTTTATATTGAATTCTAAAAATTATAAAAAATAGTTACCCATGAGACAAAGACATCAAGTACAATACCGTGTTCATTCGTGTGAAAAAAATCCTCAGCACATAGTTATTTACAATTTGGCTAAAATTAGATGTTAATAAAAAAATGGAAAGACTTTCAAACCGGTTTCAACAATTAAATGAGAAGAAAGAAAACCAGCCATAGAAAATGCATTCAACCAAAAATTTTAAAAGCTATTCGTGCCAGGGTCACAATATGACATTTTGAATTTATACTGGTGGGCGTGAATATTATCAACTATAAAATAGAAAAAGATTAAAAATAAAAATAGAACAAAACATTAAAAGCTATCCGTGGACGGCTGGACCCCGGTTATTATTGAGGTTAATCCGTTTGAATTCTTTCCAACTCGATCCAAATTCTCAATCGCTTTTAATCTAATCAAAAATCCGACATATAAATTGAGACCCGATAGCCAGATTACCTCTGCCGGTTAATAGCCAGTATAACCTGAATCCGGCGTGAACTACAACCGAACCGTTAACAGACACGGAGTGACGGAGTTGGTGACGTCATCAGAATTCAGAGCAGCAGTGCAGCGCAATCGACAAGGAAAAAAATAATATTCCATAAAAATATTGGATGATATACACGGCCAATTTTTATTTTTTAACAGGTACGCTAGCTGGACCGAGAGGGAACCTTTCGGCACGATCAAATTCCCAATCTAGAGAAGAACGAAGAGATTGAGGGGATGGCTACCAACTCCGCGCCGCCAGGTTCACAAAACCCCTTTTATTCTTTTCCTCATTGCTTCTATTACGTCCGAGAATCGAAGGATTAAGGGTTCCGCTTTGATTTCGTGAAATTCTCTTGTTTTTTGTTTAATTTTCGTATTTGATCAAGAAGATTTGTTGATGCATGCACTTGTTCTCGTTTATATCTTTTCAAGTTATAAGGGATTTTTGTCGCACGAATAGTATTGGCAGGATTTACTGTTAATTTTCTTTTGTTTTATGGAACTTCTAATTTGGATATGTAAGATAAACATGTTTGGCAGAAAAATCCTTAATTATTCATATTTGAATGTACTCTGGTTACAAATTTTATAGTCAGCTTTGGTGTGCTCCTGTATCTCTTGAGACAATTAGCTACAATATCAATTTTACAGCTAGAACTAATGCAATAGCTTTCAATTTGGGGATATTGTTCATGTCTTATTTTGCAAAAAGATATATTTTTACTATTGCCTGATTGCTGATTTAGCTTGCCAGGATCATGATTCTCAGGGATCCAACTAATTTCTTCTATCCTGTTTTCCGACATCAGGTAGTGGCCCACCGCCAAAGCCATGGGAGCGTGCTGGGTCTGCTTCAGGACCTGCCCCGTTCAGACCTCCTTCTAATGGAAACACCAGTGATGTAGTAGAATCTTCTGGAACTGCTAAACCTGGCGAGGTTGTCTCGACCATCAACCGGACCACCACTGCAACCACAAACACTCTGTCGAGGCCGGTTCCACCAAGACCGTGGGAACAAAATTATGGCAGTACATATGGAGGTTGTGTACTTGCATCTGATAAATACAGTACTGAACATAGTAAAACATTGATTGCAAATGGCACCACTGAAGTTCATCTTGTTTCCAAATTACACCATGGCCTTTTGTATTGTGATTTTATTTAGTGGGGAAGAAGAGACTGATTGCGCTATATGTCTGGCACACCCTAAAGATGAACCAAACCAATAGATTACACCAAGCCTGGATATATAATCTTTCTGTCTAACTAGTATTTGGTTAAGATGGATACTGTTTGTTTTAATTCCAAAGAAACACAAAACTTTCCTTGTAATTGGTTCAATAAACCCTTTGATTGGACATTTTGAACTTCTTAGGATCTAGCTCAGCGCATCGGCCTTGTTTAGTTTTCATTTTCATATTTGTTTTAATTCCAAACAAATACAAATACAAAAAAAACTGTTTTCTTTACAGTTGGTTCGGTAAACCATTTGCATGGACATTTGAACTTCCGTGGATCTAGCTCAGTGTGTCGACCTTAATATGATAGTTCTTTACTGGTATTTCTGATAGAAAATAATGTGAATATTTTCTTTTGAGACCTAAATATATTGTTTTGCGGTCTGTAATGGGGTCTAAAATCAAATGTGATATCATAAAAGCCTGCACGGGCAACCTTTGAACTGGGAACCAGGTTGTTATAAACATTTTTTTGTGCCTTACTGATGCCCTTCGTATTTATTTATAAAATATATAATTTCTTTGGGGGCTATCCTCTCAACAAACATAATGCTAAGACATTTACATACCTGGGTCTGAATGAATTTCAGGACATGGGTCAGGCATGTATGGTGGTGGCTATGGTGGTTCATATGGCGGGAACATGTACGGCAACAGCATGTACAACTCAGGATATGGGGGGTTATATGGAGGATCAGGGATGTATGGTGGAAGCAGCATGTACGGCGGTGGCGGTGCGTTTGGTAGGCCTATGGGCTATGGAGGAATGGGTATGGGCATGGGGGGCATGGGAATGGGCCCGTATGGCAATCCAGATGACCCGAACAACCCGTTCGGGCCTCCTACTCAGCCTCCCAGCTTCTGGGTATCCTTCCTTAGAGTTGTAAGTTTTCACTTTTCATCTATGTTACTCTCAAGTTTCTGTACTTTTTTGTGTTCCATCTGAAAGATTCAGCTGGAGCACAGAATTTTTTTTTTCTAGTAATCACATATTTATGAGACCTGACTATTACAAGGGTGCCATAGCCAAAAAGTTGACCAGTATTAAGCCAGGATTATTTTTATTTTGCATCATTTTTTAAGATTTCCATTGTGCGTTTAACAAACAAAAAATGTGGAGTCTTTTCTTCTCTTTTTTTTTATTTGTTGTATGGCGTTAACTGTGACATTAAATGTGCAGATGGGCGGGGTTGTCAATTTCTTTGGTAGAATAGCAGTTCTAATAGATCAAAACACACAGGCATTCCATATGTTTATGACCGCCCTTCTTCAGGTACTTTATTCCTTTCCTTTACATAGCTGTGTCTAGTTTGGCCTCTAAAATTAACTTTTGAAATACTCATATTGCATTGACTTTCAGTTACAAGAAAAGATATTCCTGTAAGCTTAATTGAAAGTATGTCATTTATCCTTTTATCTAATTTTGCATCTTCCTTAATTTTTGGACATAATTCTTAATTATAAGAAACTAAGGATCATGAGAGGAAAAGTGGTGTGTTTTGGAGCAATTAATGTAATTCATGTGTTCTTTGTTCTCTTGTGATTTCATAATTTTTGCAGCTATTTGATCGGTCGGGTATGCTATATGGCGAGCTTGCGAGATTTATCTTTAGGTTACTCGGCATAAGAACAACCCCAAGAAAGAATATAGATGGTGGGGCCCACCTTCCATTCCTGGGCCAAAAGTCAATAACAGTGGTAATTCCTGGGACAATGATTGGGGTGATTATTTTGCCAATGGTCAATAGAATGGATCTAAAAGAATCAATGGAATCTAAGGGGGAGATAGTAGTTGCAGATCACTTAATTGGATCGAAGTTGGAGATGCATAACAAGAACCAGACAGGCACATGCATCATTCCGGAAGAAACCTAGTGAAATAGCTGAATTATTATCCCTTTATATTTTGATGTACTGTAGGGTTTGTATGCTTGTCGTTGGTTTCTGCAAATATGGTATAATCTTGTGCAATAATCTGTTCCATCTAAAAATTCAATGGAAGGTTTGTTCTCTAAAAAGAAAAATATGTAATGTGAAATCATGAGTTCCTGGGTTGACAATGGTGCTATAAAAAAACCTGATTCCTATAGTCAATTTGTTATAACGTGTGTTATATTTCCATCGGAGATGGTTTGACAACTAATGACGCAGTGCTATAATATTATTATTGGGGGACCAATTTGAAACTGGTATGAGAATACAATGAGAAGGAATATGAAATCGTCATTTGAAGTAGCTAGTGTTGAAGCTGTTTGGTGATATTTTGATGGAAATGGGTTTTACATATCTATATTCCTCTTTCTCTATCTGAAAGCCTTTGATATTTCACTGTTCCATGTAGCGTTGTTCTCTTATATGAAGGTGATGGTGAAAAACAAATGTTATTTATTTCAAACAAGAAAGAGAAAAATGATATTTTACTTTCTTCTTGGTGTTAGCTCAATTTATTACCAAACACATGAAACGCGCTTTTCGGTGGTAATTGTTCAAAACTACACCTATTAATCTTTCAAAACTACACATATTAATCTCTATATATTGATAAAAAGGCTATATCGTTCCAATTCTCCTGAGAGGATTGACATAGCCTTCTGCACCTTATTCCGTTTTGTTTATAATCATTTGGCAACGCTGAATGCTCCGATAATTATTGCATATTTTAAAACTACCCTCTTCGTTGGAGTATTACGCCATTACCGAACAAAACATACATCTTATCGGTGTTATAACAAAAATTTAAGTTGTACATTTAGTGGGGCTCTAGTTCTCATTGCCATTTGATCTTATCATACGCTTGAATGAATAAAAAAAATATTTCATACTCCATTATTCCGGGACACATGGTCCAATCGCCTCCTCTAGGCTTTTGAAAAAAAAAATTCTTACAAAATGAATGTACCTGAAATTTTCTGTCCAGTGTTAGATAATGACATTCTAAAAATATATTGAAGAACAAAAAGTATTAGATAAAAGGAAAACGGCGAGGTGTGTGACGCTAGCGGATGAGGAAGCTGTGTAGGAGAGAGGAGCCATATTTCCCACCTCGAATTGCTCATCCATAACTGACTTTCTTTCCTTTCTTTTCCATATTCTCCTCTTCTTTCTTTCATTCTTTTTACACTGTAATTAATCGGAAAACAAAAACTCAAACAAATAAAATCAAGTAATCAACGTCGTCGTTATCTTCTCCTTTTTGTCTTCACGTGCAACCTCGCCTCTTCTCTTTTGTTTCTGTGTACTAATAACAACGCCACACAACCCATATCCCCTTTATATTTCTTCACTAATTCTCGCCACTACCTCCGTTTCCACTTCATTCAATTCCTCCTCTACCCCCTCCTCAGACGTCAAGGTAAGCTTTACTCATCTCTCTCTGAACATTAAATATTAAACATTAAACACCCGCCTTTTTCTTGCTTGTTCCAATCTCGATTTCTTGCTTCATCTATTTGATTTATTTCTCTCTCGCATGCATTTCAATTCATTGAATTTATATTCGAATTTAGAGGAATTTGGTTGGTTCTACTCTGCATGCATTTGGATTCATGTCCAGACCAATTATCATCACCGTACCAGCAAAAGTTTCTGAAGAACCTTGTTATTTATTTGATCATTTCATTTGATTGTCGACTAATAAGCTTCAAATGGTTTTTGTAGGGGAAATAAAACCTTGTCAAAATGGAGATAACAAATGTGATGGAGTACGAGGCCATAGCGAAGCAGAAGCTTCCGAAGATGGCATACGACTACTATGCATCAGGTGCAGAGGATCAGTGGACTCTCAAGGAGAACCGCGAAGCCTTTTCCCGAATTTTGTATGATTCATTTCAAATTAAATCATACATATACGAAAGTTGGCATGAACGGATGGAGTAACCATATTAGTTCTCAGAGATTTGGAAAAAATCAAATTTAATTGTTAGGTATATTAAACAGGCTAAAGAGTAAAAAGCAACATTAAAATTTTTGGAAGTAAGCAATTTCAGTAAGATACGTCATTTGAAATTCAAATTGAAGAGGTGACTGAAAGAAATGGAACAATTATCTGTTACAGTAGAGCAGGGCAGACAACCTCAGAATCCTAAACACTCACACTCTGACAGTAATTTTTTTTATTATAATTATCCAATAAAATATTTAATTTACTTAATTTTGATTAGAATATTTTGGTGTTATCTGATGTTATGAAGGTTCCGTCCACGTATACTGATAGATGTGTCAAGGATTGACATGAGTACAACTGTTCTTGGCTTCAAACTTTCAATGCCTATCATGGTGGCTCCCACTGCCTTTCAAAAAATGGCCCACCCTGAAGGTAATATCACTGTACCACAGAATAATATGGTTTGGTATTATATTATCGTGGTTGTTTGTATGTATGATTTGTTAGGATTTCTTTATCATGATCATTTAGTAAACTTTTAATCATAAATTAGATTATCTTGATCCATGTTGTTGATCTTTCTGAGAGACACAACTCCGTTGATCACTAGATTTCTTTAGCCTCTAGCGATTTTCCTCTAATCCGATGGAGCGATTGAGAGGACCGGCGTAGACAATTTCTTCTCTTTTGAAACTCTGTCTTGAGAGAATAATTGAATTCTGTTGGAAAACAAAAAGTGCCAAAAAATGGAGAATAGAGAGTTGTTTCGAAAACCAACAGTATCTCTGTATATAATGGACGTTCATAACTGAGAGCAGTTATATTTTAACGAGTTCATATCAAATCCAAATTCTCTCTTAACGGGTTCGTTGCTTAATCAGAAAACTGTCTATAGTTATGTTCTTCAGAGATCAATAACATAATTATATTATTATTAAAATTTATATAATTTAAACCATTACTAAATCATAAAATTATTTATACGCATTCTATATATTAAAGGATCCACTTCTCATGACACATATTAAACCCGATTAATAATACATAATTTGATCACTTCATAACGGATATAATTTAATAATCCATTATATAATATATATTTATTACATATAAGACCATATATGTTGTAATTAATAATAATTAATTCCAACATGATTTGTATAAACTTCTGGGTTTCCAAAATGAAATGGAAACTGGCAGGTGTTAGAGCCTGCTTTATTGGGAAAAAGGAAGTTTGAATGTTTGATACTGTAGAAGGATATTGTACTACAGTGAATGAAATTAGGATATACGAGTTAGTAACTTGAGATTAGCTCATGCTGCAGCTTTTTATGTATCTATTTCTCAGAATAATATCTTGTCAGAAATAATATGCAGTGCATAAAATCTTAATTGACTCAACTTCATATTGCTTCAGGTGAATATGCAACTGCACGAGCTGCATCGGCAGCTGGCACCATCATGGTTTGTTCCAAAATCTCTCACATAATCCTTGATGATTTTCTTAACAGATGTTTGAATCAACTATTTACTGTATCACTGGTACCTTGTGTTTCTCCCCAGACGGAACTGTATAGACCAGTAGTGAGCTTAGTTGGTATGATATCAGCACCTGGGTTGTTCTGTCAAGATATCTCTATGTTTCAGCAATTCTTATGCTACATACAGAATGTTTTTCTAATTAACTCTCACCAATTCAACTTGAAAATGTCATCTTTTTTATTTCAAAAAACCTTCAATGATTGTTTATGACATTCTTTCACAGACACTATCATCATGGGCCACATCAAGTGTGGAAGAGGTTGCCTCAACTGGTCCTGGAATTCGGTTCTTCCAGCTCTATGTAAGCTCTGTTTAATTTTTCATTTTCCTTTTTTTATATATTAAGTGTAGGTATGTTACTAATGGCATCTCTGGGAAGTAACCATAACATATGTATTGTAAATAAAATAATTATATAGGTGTACAAGGACAGGAATGTAGTGGCTCAGCTGGTAAGGAGAGCTGAGAGAGCTGGTTTCAAGGCTATTGCACTTACTGTCGACACCCCTCGCCTTGGTCGCCGTGAATCTGACATTAAAAATCGGTATGGTTCTCTTCTCTTCTTTCCTTGTCTTGTACATCTAATTTATTCTCAGGGTTATTTGCAGAACTCAAATTAAAAAATTTAAAATGGCACGGACCTTTTCTCTACAGGTTTGTCCTGCCTCCGTTTCTGACATTGAAAAACTTCGAGGGTTTGGACCTAGGAAAAATGGATATGGTCAGTAAAGTTTTTTGACATTTTAATAGAATTTGAATTTTTTTACTTTTCTTTGATTCAATTTTGATTTGCTATGGTGCATCATACAGAGTAATGACTCTGGACTCGCATCTTATGTCGCTGGCCAAATTGACCGTACTTTGAGCTGGAAGGTAGTTTTAATTCATACAAATTTGATCACTTTCAATCTTTAATATATATTATATTAAGCCAAATCATTCAACATGTTCTTCTCATTTTTTTTCCACTTCATTTGTACAGGATGTGAAGTGGCTTCAGACCATCACCTCAATGCCAATTTTGGTCAAAGGTGTTCTCACTGCTGAAGACAGTAAGTGTCCCATGTTTCCTTCTTTTTCTTTCATGAAAATTTATATTCAATTAGTGTATCAAAATGTTTCTCCTTGCACTTATTTCATTCCTTTTCGAATATGTCAGCTCATTTGGCCATTCAATCTGGTGCTGCTGGTATTATTGTCTCCAATCACGGTGCACGTCAATTGGATTATGTTCCAGCCACAATCTCAGCTCTAGAGGAGGTATGTGCTTTTCATTTGTCGGAAGTACTTTTGAATGGAAGGAATTACTTAATTCATGTGCTATAAGTGTCTGGCTTTATTTGGGATGGGTCTAAAATGTTTCTTGGTGCATTAATGTACAGGTCGTGAAAGCAGCCCGAGGAAGAGTTCCAGTATTCCTGGATGGTGGAGTTCGCCGTGGTACTGATGTTTTTAAGGCCCTTGCTTTGGGCGCCTCTGGTATTTTTGTAAGTTACCTTGATTTTCTCACTTAACAAACCGGCAAGCTGGTTCATTTTTTTTTGGGGGGGACACTATGTTTAGGATTTTATCTTTCATTTATGGTTATTACCGTGACATAAATGATTTGGAATGATTTGTAACATCTTTTAGGATAGATCAGATATTTGTCTTGATCTAACAGATATGAGCTTTGGGTTAAGATTAGGTCATGTTCAGTCACAGGTCTTCTGGAACTAAAGTTTGCTCAGGTTGGTTTGGTACCATTCTGGGTCATACCAGATTGTAGATTTATCAGATGCCTCTCTTGATCCCATTTTGGTATCATCTGGTATGGCGCAGCATGTACTTCTCTTTGGTTTCGGATCCATAAACTGGTATTTCAGTTTAGGCAGATTTGTCATCTCTATCTATACAGCCTATAAGAAAGTTGCTAATATCAGGGTGCTAGATGAGTTACTTCTTAATTACAACCATACTTAATTCTGTTCTTATTTTGTACCTTAACTTCGTCTTTTCCTTCTAATTTTTTATGTGTAGATTGGGAGGCCAGTTGTGTTTGCTCTCGCAGCAGAGGGAGAGGCAGGAGTGAGAAAAGTGCTCCAAATGCTCCGCGATGAGTTTGAGTTAACCATGGCACTTAGCGGGTGCACTTCACTGAAGGAAATATCCCGCAACCACATTGTGACCGAGTCCGACCGGCTCAACCCCTCATCCATCATGCCTAGGCTATAAATAAACCCTTCCTTCAAATGAAACAAATCAAATTTCTGATATTTGAAGAATCCATTGTTTCCATGAAATGTTGAAATGGGTTGTTTTCCGAAGATTATTTCGGTTTATAAGATATTATGTGATGATGATTGATGACAATGATACTGCAATATTTCTATTAATTGTCGACTTTTTTGGTTCTACTTCTGCTGTTTATTCTCTGTTTTTTCTGATTCCTGAATCTGAGCTTGAAAATATTGTCATGCAGTAAGCAAGGACTTGTAATTGGTTTTCCGCAAAAATGCGTACCATATCTAGCATGATAAATTAATTTCTGACATATGAAAGAATAATATTTGAAGCACCTACGTTTGATGAGCAGAAACCTTAAATGATTTTGCTATCAGTAAATATAAGGAGGCTGAGAAGGAACAAAGAGTTATCCTTGTACTCCATCAGAATTGTAATGGCACTTCAGTCAACAATCAAATTCTAAATCTTAAAGCAAGAATTGATATCGTTGATCTTGTTCTACATAAAAAAATTAGGGTAATGCCAAAATTACAAATTTTAAATTAAATTGATATAAGATCTAGAGATCAATACATCAATGAATTATTAATTATCAGTTTGCACAAACAACAGTGCGCAAGCTTTTAAACATCTAAAAATTGGTTTACCTTGTTATCCAACTTGGACTATTCTGTATATTAAAATCGATGGTAAATAATTATTCAAGCCAGCAATTACATGTCGATTCTAGTTACTATCTCTATCTCTACCACCTTAAGCATTTAAGTGTCAATATTATATAACGGTCTAAATTTTTTATTGAATTTTCAAAATAATATTAACTATCATATTGAGCTAATTTTCAAATAATATTACTGATAAGCTTCAATTATACATTATATACAACTAAGGTTTTATCTCAAAAACTATACATTTTATGTTAATTGTTAAGAATTTATTTAGTTTTTGTGTCGAGTTCGAGATACTGCCACATTTCTTGTTGGTTTTCAGTTTATGAAGTATAAATAAACGAGGACACCAACATGAGAAATGAGGCTTAGAATGAGATGGATTGAACCTACACGAAAAATTCAAGTGAGAAGCACTTTCTGGACAAGAATTATGGACCGCAATTATTAAAATTATGGACTGCAATACTGGGACTGGCACACTGGTTGAGAATTGCGGACCGCAATTATTGGGGCTGGAAGCGTGAAATTACGTTTTGAAAGCGGTTATTCATTGGAATTAAGAGGTTTTTACACCCCTTCGTCCTAGACATCTCTCAACACTTTGGAAAATTGATCCCAAACAAGAAAGAAAAGGAAGAACACTATTGGAGAAGAGATTGGAGAAGAAGAACTCATGAACCGGACGATAAATCGTAGATCTTCTTGGTGTATTCTTTCTTTTACTTTTTTCTCATGTTGTGCTGTTATTTAAACATGAATTTTTGTGTAATCTCTGACATGATTTGTGGCTAGACACCCTTCTAGGGGTCTAGGTGTAAACTCGATAACTCAGATGATTTAATTATACTTGTATGTTGATATTTTAGTTATTGTTATTTGTGATTGTTGTTTTGTCTAAATTGAATGCTTAGTTTTAATCAACTGCATGCTATCTTAGAAGTGAAGACGAAAATCGAAAGGTGGAACAGAATCTTCTGACAAAAAATAGTAATTTAGGTCGTAGGCCAAGTACTTAATTGTGAAACCTATTGCCTAAGGGAAAACTGAAAAAACTCTAGAAATTACATGAGATACCGAAATGCGAAGTACAAAATTTAGGTTATACCAAAGTGATTCATTGATCTTAATGAGCTTAGACTTGTAAGGTGAAGTACTTAACCGTGAAACCCGAATTATTTAGGTACGGTACCAAGCCATGAAATTATAAATTTGATACTAAAATCTAAAATTGAATCCCCAACAAACACTAGAACATATTAAAAGATAAAATATAGTGAATTAACCAAATGATTGAAAGTGAAGCTGAAAACCGCTAGTCCTTTATTTGATAAACTTTTCAGTTGTTATTGTTGGATTTACGTTCTTAATGCATTTTTGATTTAGTTCAAAACACCCGTTTGATTGTGTAGATTAGTGAAACTTGTAAAAATCGGTAGTTCACCCTTGTCCTTGTGGTTCGACACGCTCGATTACTACTTGACTAAGGCATACGCTTGCGGCTAAAATTGAGTATAAATTAGGGTATTTATTAGTTTAGCACAATACACATTAAGTTTTTTGGCATCGTTGCTGAGGACAACAGTGTGAATATTGGTTCAACCTTTAGTAACTAAGACTAGATTTTTTTTATTTTTTGTGATATACTTAATTGATAACTCTTTCAGGACTCGATCTGGCTGGGCAATCAGATCTCTTGATGTACAGATGTAGAGCCAATGAGACAACTTCTCTTCTTAAACAACCGTCTTATCATCTCGTCACTGAAGAAACAACTCAAATGGTGGAGAATGATGAGAACCGTCCCTTGAAGGACTTTGCTGCCTCGAAAGCAATTGGAATTCAATTAGGCTACACGGTGCCTAATGTAGCAGCAAACAACTTCAAGCTGAATCCCGCTCTCTTGAACATACTCTCTTAACACATGTTCAACGGTTTAGCCCATGAAGATCCGAACCAACATCTGGCCATATTTGAAGAATTGTGTAACACAGTTAAAATTAATGGTGTTGAACCCGAAGCCATTAATTTATAGCATTTTCTTTTTCTTTCGGAGATACGGCTAGAAATTGACTAAATTCTTTAGATATCGGTACAAAATAAGAAAATAAACCCAAATATCTGATACTTTTTTTCTAACTTGTATTCAACCTGTATTTGGCAAGTGTCCTAGTGCTTTTAATCTGGAAATTTGGCAAGTGTATTAGACTGAAAATGGAAACTAAAAATGGCACAATGGATATCTTAATTAGTATCAAACTTGTAGTAATTTTCTATTTTTTTTTGCGATTTTGGCAGCATCCCTTTTGTTTGTTGTATGGGTTCCCAGATTGTATGCCAAAATTTTGGCAGCATTCATTTAATTTCATAACTTATATAGTTGTATTTATATGCTATGTATCTACAACCTTGTTTACTCACTGATTAATTTATAAGTTGAACAGACAACTAGAATTACAAGCACCATCAAAATTCTTAAAAAGAAGGTACGAAGAATAGTTATTGTACCTAAGCATATAGAAATATTACACACTTGGTCAAAATTTACTAAAACCCTACTATATTTTGCGACTTGAAAAACATAAATAGGACCAAACACGGACATAATCTGTAGAGAAATCATGTCTAAAGAGGGTGACATTCATTTCTGCAGCTTGTTCCTCACTTCCATTCATATCACCTGCCCAGTAATAAATCAAAGAGCAAATCAAAATTATTAGATTTCTAGGAGTAAGTCCAATTGAATTTTGAAAAATAATTTTGTCCATTTACATAATCAAATTATAGAAATTAACTAAATATTTACATAATCAATTTCTCACTTACCGATTAGAACTCAAATGTTGAGGCGGAGGAGAGAGCTTGAACCTGGGTTGAATAAGAGACAATGACGATTGAGATAGAGGCGGGGTTACGATCTCAACACTGGATCGATCTATGATTAAAAGAGAGAGAGAGAGAGCAGTCACCGACGATTGAGATACAGATGAAGTCAGTCAGTCAGACAGAGAGAGGAGACCAAGGTCGACCAAGGGTTTCTTCGCCTGGGAGGTGAGAGGAGAGAAGTGTGCGAGAGGGAAGATTACGCAGTGACAGCCTCCGGCGACAGTACAAAGCTAGGTTTTGAATTTCGATTTCAAATTTCGCCTGGAAGAGAGAAATGCGAAAGAGAGTAACGAGAGGAAGAGAGAGAGATAGAGCGCTCATTTTTTAATTAACGGAACCCGCTCCGTTAATGTTTATCAAATCAGCGACTTCATCACAGCGCTAATCTTGATACGCGATTAACGATAATGGATCATGGAGCACACTTGGCTATGTGCTAAGCGTAGCACCGTAGATTTACTCTCTTTCTCTCTATATATACAAATATATATATATATATATATATATATATATATATATATATATATATATATATATATATATATATATATATATATATATATATAGAGTTTATTACGGTAATTCCATAAGCACTTCGGCCAAGTGCTAATGGCTCGAATTTTAAAATCTCGCGTCCGAAATTTTAATTTAAATAACTAAAAAAATTCTTCATATCAAAATCTTTTAGATTATTAATTTTCATATATATAGTTTGGCTACGGTAATTCCATAAGCACTTCGGCCAAGTGCTTATGGTTCAAATTTTAAAATCTCACGCCCGAAATTTTAATTTAAATAACTAAAATTTTTTTTCATATCAAAATCTTTTAGATTATTAATTTTTATCACGTTTGGAGTTCCTTTACTCTGCTTAATGATTTTTAAAATATAGCAATATTTAGCCTATAAAAATGAGTATTTTTAATTATTTTTAGAGTTATTTTTTAAAATTTATTAAGCATAGTAAACTAATTTCAAATTTGATGAAAATTGATAATCTATAAGATTATGATATGAAGAATATTTTGAGATATTTAAATTGAAATTTGGAGCACTTGATTCTGAAATTCGAGTCGTAAGCATTTTGACTCGAAATATTTATGAAATCACCGTAATCAATCCCCCCCCTCTCTCTCTATATATATATATATGATATATTTAGTTATTTACAGATAAATTAAATACGGAGTGGAGCATAGTGAAATGGATAATATCTGTTCCGTTTTCAACCCTACAATAACATGTGACTGTGAACACTACAATTTTTTTAGCCCCACAGTTACAGGTAGCGACACAATCTGGAGGGACAAAACAGAGGGACTGTATCAAAGTCCATTTAAAATAAAATAAGAGCTACGAATATTTACAACTATACATCGTAGTTAATTTACATCATATCTTTACTCACAAATAAAACGAAGCAAGTTATTGTAGAGGGCAACAATTAGGTCTACTATACGGAGAAGTAGAAGCTATTCTTGTTTTTCTTTTTTGAAGAAATCTCTGCAACGAGTGCTTCATTGAGAGCCCCTGATTCAGCATCTGAGCAGAATTTGAAAGAGACTGGAGTTGATTTGAAAAAGAACCAATGTTGCTTCTTGTGTCTATCAAAAACTTTTGTGGGTGTACGGTTGCTGGCTTCTTTTCTTTGCCTTTCTCCATCTCTCTCTTTGCCAAAGATATTATGTCTCTTGCCTGCATGAGAAAAAAATTTCAATCAACAGATTATTAATTTGGGTAAGACATTAATTGTACTGTAAAAATCAAACAATCAAAAAATAGCTTCGAGTTTTTTTTTCCAGGCTGGGATCACAACCAGAAAATTGCAGTTGACAATGAAAAACAAATTAAGGCAGGCCCATTAGATATGCTATAAATGGTCTTATAATTTCATTCTAGTCATTAAAGTATGAGTTATTTTAGCGTAGCTACGGTTTTTTTTAGGAATATTGTTTACATGAAAAATATTAAAACTATATATGTGTTTCTAATGGCTTAGATATGCGTATCAAATGTGAAACAAGTTTAGAACTTGATCGGTCATTCATCACAAATTCATTGAATCTCCATTATTAGAATATTAAGATTATACGATGGAAAACAAAATCTTTTTCAATTGACTAAAATTTAATTCATACACATTATATGTGTAAGCATTTTGGAATATATTTCTGATTTTGATTTTTTAATTTGAATAATATTTTTTATAAGATACACAACTTGATATAACATAAAGTTGGATTTACATTAAAATTACTCTAATGTATTTTCCGCATATTATAAACAATGCTCAGTGGACTCTTGTGATCAAGTTCATAGCTCGTCAGCGCTCAGCGATCAGCGATCAGCCCCTCAATATGCGAGACCGCTATGCAGCTAGGAGACCACGGCGTCAAAGTGAAGAAACAATTTTAGAATTCAACTTAAGATGGCCACCGACCGCCGACCGCCGACAGCCGACCAATAATTGAAATTGAATTTTTGCATTATTAACTTTGGAAAAGTGAGAAAATTAATTAGTTTTGATTTAGAGATAAAGATAATACTTTCCGCGCAGAAGATCATAAACTTTTTTGTGAACTGTTAAAAACTGGATGGTTTACTAAAAAAGTTTGAAAAAAAATGAATTGGCACATGATCCTTCACATGCCAGTAAACCTCTTATGATCGATCCCAATTTCTAGTAAATTTTATACGGTGTGAACGTAATCCATACATAGATGTACCCGATGCCTGTAATCTATATATATATTGTCTGTTTACAACAAATTTGATAGGTTGCAGGTATAACCGACCTTCTTAACAAATTAATTCCCAGTGTGGTACCCCTACTATATAATGCAAAATTAACGCATCCGAGAAAATATATTAATTAAATTCAGAATAAAAAGAATGATATCAGATAGGCGCGCATCGTACCTGAATCTCTGTGACAGTGCTTGTGCACATCCGACCATCATACAACATTGTAATGGTTCTCTTCTCATCTGCTTTTCCAGTGTATACCTCCTTCCTACATACGCAAATCCAGTACATTTTCTTAATATACAAGAAAAAATAATATAAAAATAATATATATAATTGATCAACCCGGACATAGAAAGAAAAGTTCTACAAACATTCATCAATTATGCATTTATGAAGTTGTGAATTATGATTATTGTAATTTCACTCGAAAGAATTTATGATTGCAAGTACCTGGTGTTCGTTCCTTGAATTTCCGAGCTGCTGGTAGATTCTGAGGCTGAGCTATGGGTCAGGTGAGTACCCGGTGTTCGTTGCGAATTGTGGCCGGTATGAAGAGCGAGGCTGAGCTCTGGATCAATATCAAACCCAACCATATTTCTTTCTGGTAAAATTGTTGTGACTTTCTCTAATGTTTCCTTTTGCTGTTAGTGTGCCTGCTTGTCTTCTCTTTCTTTTCCTATTTGGAGTTGCTTATTAGGTGTGCAAGGTACAGACCATGAGAGGATGGAGAATAGAAAGAACAAGATTGGCCTTATGGCTTATATATATACGCGTTCGAGATATCTCATTTGATTACTCTCTTTTCGATCAGTATTCGATAGTGATGGAATCCAGACGGTTGAACTTGGAAAGTATTGATACTATTAAGCCACGTGGAACTTGGGTGCCAAATGGCAAACGAATAATTGCGCGTGCTTAACGCGTCCGTCATTCCTTTTTTAATGTTTTCAAAATTGAATGGGGAGAATTGATTATCATCTCCAGTGGTGCAGCCATTTTATCATTTATATATATGTATAGCCGACTCATAGGCTCATATATAAAATCAAAGCTTTTGTTCTATAGTTCATATTAAGTTGAAGGAATAGTTGTTCTATTTATGTATGATTTCATATGAATTAATATTTATCAGTAAATATCTTTTCTTGCTAAATATTAGGAATTAGTTCGATCAAAATTATTATTTGAAACATTACTCTCTTAAATTGTTAACCATCATAATAATTGATAATCAGTTTTATTATAATATATGAATATATTTATTATTTGTATATGGTATATTCTAATTATCATAACTTAATCCAACAGTTAATTGATAAGAGATAATGAGTTAATTTTTAAAAATATGAGGTAGTTGAAGCATTACTGTCTTTCGACGCTTTGTTATTTTTTTCTTTTTTTTTTCTCTCAAATTCGAGATAAGAATACATGTCAAATGTAAAGAAATTACAAGAAACTAGTTACTGTCAACAATTAAAATAATGAATTGGATATTCTAGATTGATATCTATTGAACTTATGTAATCAGAGGCTTAGTCCAAATTTTAGTATAAAAGTGTCGAAATATAAGTTTATATTATTGGAGCATTAAAATTGATAAATTTAAAAGCAAATGCACCTTATGAAATAAAAATACATAATAAATTTTAACTCTAATATATAATTTTTATGAGATTGAAAGAGGACTATGCACCTTTCAGTCCTCCTTTTCTTCATCTCTATATATAACCCAGGTGAATAATTAACACGTTTTGTTAGGGGTGTCAATTATTGATCCGAGCCAACGTGTTAATCCGACTCGATCCAAACCTGACCCGACATGACCCGAAGATAAATGGGTCGGGTATAGATTTAATTTTTTTGATCCGAATCTGACCCAATTAATTATGATTTTTGAAGTAATTTTATGATTTAGTACTAATTAAAACTTAAATCTACACTAATTATATACTAATTAAGAGTAATTATAAAATATTTAATATTTAATTGCTTAAAAATATATAAAAATAATTAATAAATATTTAATTATTTTACAGGGATCGGATCGGGTCGACCCGTGACCTGATCGGGTCGGATATGGGTTAAGATATTTTGACCCGAATTTAATCGGGACGGGTTCGGATCAAATCAATAATAATAATAAAATAATATAATACCACCCGAACCCGATCCGACCCGACTCATTGACAACCCTACGTTCTGTCAATCAATAAATATATTTTTTTAATTTCTACTCATCAATAACGATTGCAACAACCCAATTGGTGCTTCCTAGCAGCGCTTTACGTTGTACGATCTAAGCGTCGGCACGTCGTGGACGATCTTGACAACCGAGCAGAAGAAAAAATATACACTAAATTATCACCGCTCGGTGGTTTAATTTTCGTCACGTTTGTAATTTCGTGGAATAAATTACGACGAAAGAAAAATAGGCGGCAGTGGCAGTGGCACTGGCAGCGCACCATGAAATGTCAGGCGGAGGCGGCAACTTGGCTAAGGTGTTAATTGCATTTTTTGGCTATTTATCCATCTGTATTGTATCCGATTTATCGATATAAATAAATTTTTATTTTTATTAGATCATCAAATATATATAGATATGAATAAGAAAAATATTTCATTAACTTATCGGGTATAAATATGAATAAGAGGTTTTCGTTATCTATTATCCATTGGGTAAATTATATAAATATATATAAAAATATAATTATTTTATAATTTTAATAAATATATAATTAAATTATATATATATATATAATAATTAGTATATATTTTTTATGACAATTTACATGAAAAAATTATATAATTTTTATTATATCTAAAATATTAATTATTATTGCACTTTGTTAGTATATTTATTTAATATTATTTATTTATCGAAATCATATAATTTTTTCATTGAATTATTTTTATTTTTACCCATTATCTACCGTTATCCGTTTGTTACCTAAAATTTTTAATGCGTAAGGGTAAGATATGGATAAATAAAATTTTAATGTGTATGGATAAAGAAAATTTTAATGGTTATGGGTATGAAAATATCTCAATCCGTACCCTACCCTATCCATTAACAACCCTAAACTTGACACCGCAACCACGGAGCGATTGACGAAGGTTCGCTTTATTTAATTTGTTGAACTTAAAATATTTCATTAGATTTAATTTATATTATTTTAGGGTTCGTTTGACAAATTAAAAATAGTTTTAGAAGAGTTTCAAAGAGTGTCATTTTTGAAGAGTGATATTCTTAACTATTTAGAAAAATAAAAATATTGTTTGATAGTTATTAGACGGAATAATTAAAATATTGATAATTATGATACTAATAATGATGATAATGATAATATAATAAAATAATAATAAAATAATTATAATAATCATAACATAATAATAGTATAATCGTAATCATAAATAATAATATAATATAATACAACACAATCAAATAATAATGAAAAAAATATAATAATCATAATTATAATAATAATAAAATAATAATCATAATTATAATAATATAATAATAATATGATAATAATAATAATAATAATAATAATATAATATAATAATATACTAATAATCATAATATAATAATATAATAATATATAATCATAATCATAATATAATAATATAATATAACATAATCAAATAATAATCGCTATTCTATAATAATTAAACCTATATTATACATATGGATTAGTATATCAAAAGAATATTTTAATTTGTGTTTGACATTATAAAGCTTTATTTCGATATTTCAACCGAAATTGAAGTTGTCAAACGAACCTTAAAAAGAGAGAAGAACTTCTACGCCAAGACATAGGTCTCCATAATTCACGACACTACTTGTCGGGACCATGTGCGCCGTGCGGGCCGCTTCCTCCTTTTCTAGTAAACTCACCAAGGGAAACAGTTTTTTATGATTAAATAATTACCAGCCCGATTTATATGTAATCAGAAATGAAACAAAATCAGAAATAATCGATAAAAATGTCTAATTAAAGAAATAAAATATTTAGATCAATGTTCCATTGTATAAAAAATTATTAAATGAATTTTAGTATTTTTAATAACTGCGAGAAATAAATAGAAATAAATAACGACAAGTGTATATCTTGTATATTACTATATATTAAATACTATAAATATTTGAGAAGTATGATAAATATATAATATATGCGACTAATAAATAGAAATAAATAATTTGAATTCCGGGGGGCAGTTATTATTCTATCTTCTTGTTGTATTACAGTGAAGCATTTCATAAATTACTAAAACAAATTGTCATACAAAACAAGATAGGCTATTGAATAATTAACAGGATAAAATTAATCATAGAAAAAAAAATTGGTCATGGATTACTCAAATAAAAAACGTTAATATTCTATTTTCGTTGTTAATTAGTCATAAAAAATAATAAAATTGTTATTCATTTTTCTCAGTTATTATTATATGAATGTCTCTTTCGATGTCATAATCTCGTAGAAAACTAGCTCAAGAAATTCATAATTTATATATAAAAGGGGTTAACCTTAAAAGCTTTCTAGCTATGTCATGTCATCTGTACTCTCTATCATTGATTTGACTTTTTTTTTCTTTTCATTTAACTTAATCAAATGGATCATATCATTTTTCTCTTCCTTCCTTTATATTTCTTTTATGAATTATTATCTAGTTAATCATAATATTTATCATTATATATATTTTTAGCATTTTCAAAAAATATATTTGTTTCAAAATTTGCTTAATAATTTTTTTCACAAACAATTTTTTATTTTAAATATCTAATTATTTATACATAAAAAATTATTCTTTTGAGGCGAAATCTGATCAATAATCATATATAGTTATAAAAATAATTACATACCAAAATATTTTGGTGGCGAAGAACAAGGCAAAAAGAACTACGACATTACTCATTTTGAATTTGAATTTGAATTTTAAAGTAGTAATGCAAGAAAAAACTTTGACGACTTATAGCAAAAGATGGCACCAGACCGTAGATAAAGAGATTGTTTAGCAGTTGACCGCTTTAATCTTTCGTGGGGAAGTTTGTTGAGAAAGCTAGCATACATGTGCAAAAATATTGCTGGAAAATAAATATTATTTTTGGTAAATTCCAAAAGCAATATATCTAGGAGAATATATCCCATGCAATAACCCTGTTGATATAAAAATAAAGTTGACAAGGAAAATGATGACAAAATATTTGGAGTTCATAATAGAAACAAATATTGAGAGAGAATTAGGTGGATATTCCTAGTCTTTCATTTTATTCCTAATCATTACTTCAATTCTATTCACATTTTAAGTGGGAAAAATTCTATTCACTCGTACCTTTTTTTTTCCCATGCCGCTGGAACAAAAGAAAAAATCACTTTGATGAAATCCGTGCCTAATGAAAAAGTGTCTACCGAAATGTAACATGATCGTCGTGCTACAACCAGATCAGCTCAGTTGGTACGTACCCTCTTTTCCCTTCCTATCTTTTCGTTTCAAACATGAATATTAGAATTATAATCTTTCATATATCGACGAATTTAAAAGATATTCTAGCTCTTATTTAGGTTCATAGTTCGCATGACAAGGTTATGCAGAGATATCCCTGATTCTACGTAGAAATATTTGACCTTCTTTTCTGCGCTACCAGACTATTAGTTACCATGTGCCCTTTAAATTGTTCGGTGCCTTATACAAACAAATTCAAAAACGCTGGTCTTATTTGTGACAGGATATTATATATTGACATCTAGTTGCACCGAACATTGGCTTTCTTCACCCCTTTCAGCTCATATTGAAAAATAAAAGCTCATATTGCCTCAATCGACTCACGTGCTATTTTCTATCGGTCCATAAAGCCGAAAACATTGGCTTTCTTCACCCAAAAACAAGCGAAGTGGCACACAAATTCGGTTGAATACAAGAAGATTTTTTTTTAAAAAAAAAACTGGTAACTTGGCTTGCTACATCAGAAAAAAAAGCCTGGTGACAGCATTAAAAACATTAGAATACACTGCCCATTTGTTATAACATTATTATTTTAAGCCGGGTGACCAATATTTTCCAAGAGACTTTTCTCACAAAAGGTAAACCTTTTCGAAAAGGCAACTTAATTAGATATTTCCGGAGCTCAGCATGGATGACAAAATTAGGAGGGATTTAGAGATATGGTCAAAAACAACGGCAATATATTGCCATTTAATGCTTTGTTAATTTTCTTTACATATGTTTATTGAAAGTGTAGTTCCTTTTACAAACTGCATTCACAGACTACTTGTCCAACTCTCTTGTTCAAACTGGCAAACACTGGAAAAGAAAATCACAACAGTAAAGATACACCTTGTCTTTTTATGCTTTTGACCGATGAAAAATGGAGCCTTGTTAGTTTCAACCACTTAGATTTGGTGGGTACGCATAGCATTTTGTCTTTTGTCTTTTCTACTACACTTTAGGCTCTAACAGAAGTGCAATGATATGGTCTTTTATAGAACCATAGTTTGGTTTTAAAAAGCAACAAACATAAAATGGAGTTTAATAAATGCATCTGTTACTTTCGCAGCCATCTTTCAGTTCTAATATTTGGCCCTTCTGGAGTTTTGGGTAGTGTTCCCATAGTTTCACACGTTTTCTGGTAACCATCAATAACATCCTTCTGTGGGCGTATCGTGTCTATATTTACTCGGATATTTCTGTAAAGTTACGGAAGTATCGCAGCAATTACTTGAAATCATTCCTTTGGATCTAATTGGGTAGATAAAAGTCGGAACAAAAGTAAAGAAAAACTAGATTTCTATTATCCAGTAAATTGAAATTCAAATACATTTCAGTTATTATATAAGAATGTGTATAGCATTCAGAATATATGTGAAGCATCATGACCATGGCCACTTTGCATCTGTCCATACACACCATCGCTGTCTCATGTTATAGCCTGGGCAACCATCTCCATCACTTTTCATATTTGCATCCTTTGTTTTCTCCAGCAAAGTTTGATTTCTTATTAAAGCCTCATCTTGGTACTTTGGACTGAGAAATTTTGGATGGTCTAAGAATTTTACATTTTTCATCCAAAGCCACAGAGCCTGTCAGTAAACCAAATCAATAAATGGATAGTGGCCCAATTAACCTGATAATAATCAATTTATTTTTATACTATACCATATATGTATAAGGGAACACCAGAAGATCGGTGCTTAGCACCAAAAAACTGATACAGTACCAATCAAGTCCTGTACTTGTGTACTGTGACACTACAAAATAGGCCAGGTATATACTTGGTACCATAAATTTTCTACTTATCATAATGCAGACAATAATATAGGAAAAAACAAAAGTACCTGCCAATATATCCAGATGGCAACCTTATGTGGCATCAACCAAAAAAATATCTCCATAGAAATCAAATTTTCAATGGAGTTGATCTCCTGGGCATGAAGAATTGCCGTGAAATAGTCGCCATGCGTTGGGTGTTTCACTGAAATCACAACTGAGAGGTTTTCACTTGGTTCAACAGCACTAATTCTCCAATTTCCCATCATATCCTATCAAATGTTTTAAAAAAAAAAGTTAAAGCTGCAGAATAAGAGGAAATTGCCAAGCTGATGCTTCACTGGACAGATACATCTCCAGCAACGTGGCGAAACTTTGGATAACAGGATACAGATAAATTAATAGTAAATTATGTACCATGAATGGGCTGACATGGAGGGGCTTTGCCACAAGGTCAGAACCAGGAAGAAAGACAAATTTAACCCTCTCACCCCAAGGAGTGTTTGTAACCTGAGTTCACAACACAAAAGGCAGCAAATATTCATAATAGCTCGTGCTAAGATCACAATTATATCTTCCGTGCTGACTGCTTGCTTCTTTCAATTTATTATTGTGAACACAAATTAGTTTTTGAGAAACAATATGATTTGTCAGACTAAAAAGTCACAACAAGAACAACATAAACAAAACAACATAAATAGAAACCTCAGCTATGCACATATTCAGATGAGCTTTTCCTTGTTCAATGGTGTAGCAGTAATAAATGCTCAAAGGGTTCTGCTCATAGCCCACACTTCTAGGCACCGTCAGAAGAAGCCTATGTTGTACAAAGGAAACATAATTAGACCCAACACTCGACCTTTTTATATTTAGAAAGTTACAATGTATTTGATTGGTAAATGGCTATTTAAAAATTTACAGATCCATGTGTTGAGGGACCATGGAAAGACATCAATGCTAATAGATACAAAAAAGTCTGCATAACACTTGTTCCCAATTTAGGCAAATGTTCTCAACATGACTGAAATAATAATTGATGACTGTCCTATGGATGTTGGTGATGGGGGCAGTCATTAACTTTTGGACTGATAGTTAGGTCAGTGAGTGCCCTCTGGTATCTAAATTTCAAATTTAGTATGCTGCTTACTACGTTCAAAATATTATGGAAAATGTGAGGCATGAGGCATGGCAATAGTTTGAATCTGAAGTTTTAGAAGGTTGTTAATTGGATATCTCCATCATGACTGGGGCAAACTCTTGCAAAAAAAAAATAAGGGATACTATCAGATGCACCTAGCCTAATCATATTAACATGGATGGCGATCATTTTTTTTCTTTTTTTTTTGGGGGGGGGGGGGGGGGGATACTAGGGATTTGGTTGTAGATAAACCTTTATAGGATAGAACATTTTTATGGATAACCACAAATTATAAGATTTTTAAGAAAAGATAATTTTGTTAAGCAAGGATAATGAGGTCAAATGGACAGTTCCTACAGACCATCGATGTTTGCCTCATCTGTATGTGAGGCAAGTATGAAATCGGTTGGCCTCTAACAGTTATAGTGTGCGACTGATGTGCTCCTATATTGGGGATCAAAAAAAGTATTAAGACTTGATCTTTGGTGTTGTTTTATAGATATAATGGTTAGAGAAACTTCTGTGTGTTTTGATAATGTGAGACCAAAAGATATTCGATCTCTGGGTGCTGCTATTATATCACTTATCAAATTTGAGTTATTAATGCAAGAGGTCAATGAAAACAAATGTGGATGCAGGTACTGCTCGCATGAGAGGAGACGATAGCAGAGCAGTAGGAGCTCGAGGGAAATACTGGAGGATTAATGGATATGGCACTGATCAAGAGTGAATTATTGCTGCATATGGATGATTTCTAAAATTGTGTTGACCAAAATATGGGATGTATTATTGTATATGTTGTTGGATGTGCATGTGCTAGTGATTTTTGTTAATGGCTTCACAGAACTGGTATGAGTTTGATATCAGCAGTAACAAAATGTAGGACCTAGAAGCCTTGAACTGATACTGGTTAGATACAAGCAGGTTCTGATGGCAAGTACAAGGTCCAAAATGGCAATACTGTATGTACTACTTTTTGTCCAAGAAAATGAAAAGGACTATTCAGTTAAGACAAACACTTTGAAACAGAAAATTTGATTGATAATAAACTTTTAGAGGATTACCTATTGAAATTGGACTTTTAGTGAGTCCGAGGCTTCATTGAGTAGACATTATTCAATTTAAGAGAAACACTTTCAATCAGAAAATTAGATTGCTTATCAACCTTGACGGAATTACCTATTGAGATTGGACCTTGAGTTGAGTTCACCTATTGTATAACATATTATATTCCGAAAGATACTGTCTTGATTGATTTGGATACAATTATCTAAATACCAGAATTACAAATATATATATATATATATATATATGGTGGAGGAAATTAAGTGGATTACACTGGGCCATTGGTGCCAGTAACTTTGCGAGCCGCATCAGCCGAGAGGTCGCTGCAATATGGGGCCCGGTCGAGGTCGATCAGTGCATACCGCACTGGGTACTCAAACTCGTGCAAAACGGGTCGTCGCCTGACGTGGCGCACTCGCCCTTCGTACACCCGTATTGGTGGTGGTCCCGGCTCATCGTACGTCGGTGAACTTCTCGTAAGGTACGGGAAAATGCGAGAGAGAAGAAGTCGAAGGAAGAGAGAAAGCGAGAGGAAAGATGATGTCACCGTGGTAGAGGCCACAGCCCACAAGAGGTACAGTACCTCCATTGGTAAACCCAAATACTGACCTAATCCTCCATTAGCGGGATTTTGAGTAATATTCCTCCATCTTCACTGAGCTGTGGGGCAAATTAACAAACAATATCGAAGAATAAACCAGGAACTCGACTTCTTCGGTGAACGTGATCTAGCATAGTATAAATTCTTTGTCTCACTGCAAGTGGGGCCCAAAATAGATAGAACGGCAAATAACTGTGTGGATGGTTTTATTTTACGCTCTGATTCGTACTGTCGGCGTGGCTGCTCTTCTGCGCTTCCCTGGGAAGCTATAAACTGGGGGAGGAGCCGGCTCACGTAAACGTTAGATCTGAATCTAACGGATACATGTGAGGATAAGGATCTGGTGGAATTGGCAGATTTAAGTGGAAGGCGATGAGCCACGTCAAGGAAAGGAATAAATAAAGAGAAGGGATTGGTTCACAATGGGTTATTTTGATAACTTTGATAATGATTTTTTAAATAAATATATAAAAAAAATAAAAATAGAAAAAAATTTATCGATATGTTCTTATGCCGATGGATTGATGGTCATTCAAATTTCATGTAATTTCATTATCGTTTGATAGTCCATCAAAAATCATTAAAAATTATCAAATTTTCATATAATTTACAACAGCTCTAATTTAACGGTTTTTAATAGACTATCAAACGATAATGAAATTATATAAAATTTTAATGACTATCAATTCATAGGTAGAAGAACACATTTATAATTCTTTTTCCATTTTTAAAATTTTATTTATATTTATTTAGAGGTCCATTATTAAAATTATTAAAATAATTCATTGTCAACTGATCCTCTCATAAATAAAAGGAATTGATTGGACAAGCAAGCTCTATTAAATATTCGGTGAATTGTCAAAGGCGCCCTTAAGTTATATTAATTTTGTTTACTACAGCTACCCTTCGTCCCAGAAATAAAAATACTCGTATTAGTAAAATTTAATTTTGTAAACTCATAAAAAGAAAAAGAAAAAAATGAAATAAATATTATTAGTTATATCAAAATTATTTAGAAAATATTATTAGTTATATCAAAATTATTTAGTATAAATTTTCATGCAAATTTAATTTTTGCGACTCATTTTTCCTCCTTATATTTTTAGCTAATGAAAATGTTTAGAAAACAATAATCACTGAATTATATGAATAAAAAAATTACAAAATTGAAATATGAATAATACAAATGATGTGGCTTGCTCGAGATACTCAAAGACTCAACCTCTATCTATCTATAATTATCAAAAAATAATATAGAGTGCCAAAAATTACCTATATACACCCAATTACATACTATAAAATTGAATGATGAATAATACAAATGATGTGGCTTGCTCGAGATACTCAAAGACTCAATCTCTATCTATTTATAATTATCAAAAATAATATTGAGCGCCAAAAGTTACCTATGTACATCCAGTTACATACTCTAAAACTAAGTATTTATGAAATTTTAGTTTTATTTGCGAAAGTATATGTAAACTCTTTTGCAAAAACTTAATTTTTAATCGTTATCATATAAGACGAAATACAAATAAAAGTAATACTCTGATTCTCTCTCATTTGTAATGGGAGGAATGCTCTTGAGAATGCGAACTTTCGAAGGGCGTCACTGAAAATTTCAGAAAATATATAGAAAAATATACTGTGTTTGTTCGATCTTTAATGAGCCCACGCAAACAAGCGCAAATAAATAAATTAATTAATAAATAAAAATTTGTCCTCAAAATATTGCTTCGCTTTTTCGCTCGATGGACTCCAAAAGCAAAAACACTATCTACTCCCAAAGATTGATTGGGTTGGCGACTTGTAACGACGCAGAACATTTTTAATGCAGTTTATAAATTTTTTATTTACAGCAAATCAGTTTTAATTAGAGAAGTAGCTAATTATAGTTAACACTCTTTAATACGTAAATCATTTTTAAATTTTACTTATGTCAAGTCAGTGACTCGGTTTAATAGAAATAAAAAAGAAAAGAAATAGATTCAGTGAACCTAATCTTCATTGTTACATTAAGTGAGTTTCGTGACAAATTATAATTGAGTTATTTTAATTGATTTGGATGATATAGAGATAGTGGTACAGCCGGACTCCTAGTTCTAACTTACTGATAATCTTTAGACTGTTTGCAAAACTATGTTTCTTGTTGTTTGCTTATAATTTTTACTTGTTTGTTCCAGTTGTCATGCTTGACTATAGTAGCTTAGGAAGCTACTAGTTAGTTCAGCTTTAGTACTTTTGTCAATATTTTGTAAGACGTTTTGGAAAATAATTGAAAGCTGACAAATACTTAGTTTGCTTTTATAATAAAAATTTAATAATTGAGTTGCTAAATTAAGAATCATGGTTAAAATTTATAAATTAAGAGTTACATGTCCAATGCTGAAATGAAAAATAGATAGTGTTAAGTAAAAATAGAAACTTCATAAAAAAAACTCCTATGCTCTTAGGATTCTTTTGGCAAATTAAGGAATAACTTTGGAAGAGTGGTAATTTTAAAAGAGTCATGGAATTGTGTCTTTTTGGGAGAGTGACAGAAGAGTGATATTTTTACTATTCGAAAGAACGAAAATATCATTTGATAGTTGTTAATCAGAATAGTTAAAATATGAATAATTATCACACCAATAATGATGATGATAATAATAATACTAAAATATTAATAATAATAATAATAATAATAATGATGATAATATAATAATAATAAAATAATAATCATAGATTCATAAACCATATCATAATCATAATAAATAATAATATTCATAGTTGTAATCATAATAATATAATAAAAATATCATAATATAATAATAAAAAAATATAATTATAATTATAATCATAATAATATAATTATAATAGATAATCATAATTTTAATAATATAATAATAATATGATCATAATCATGATAATAATAATCATAATAATATAATAATAAAACCATAATCATAATACAATAATATAAAAATTAAAAATTAAAACCATAATCATAATATAATAATAATAATATATATAATTGTAATTATAATAATAATACTAAAATCATAATTATTATAATATAATAATAAATAATAATAAATTTAATAATATAATAATAATACTTATTGTGATGATAACATAATAATAATTATTATAATAATATAATAATAATAATAGTGATGATAATATAATAATAATACATGATAATCATAATTTAATAATATAATAATATCATCATAATCATAATAATAATAGTAAATAATATAATAATAAAAAAAATAATAGTAATAATATTAATATAATAATAAATCATAATCATAATATAATATAATATAATAATATAATATAATCATACAATAATCGCTATTCCGATAAAAGCTAATCTGATATACCACCAATAGTTTGGTATACCGAATTAGCACTCTTCTGCACTCTTTTACTTAGTCTAAAATTCATTTGACAAATTAATTCATGAGAATAATAATTTTATTCTTATTTTTTGTTATTTCAAAGAGTGCCAAACAAATAAGTTTCTTTTGGAGGTGGCCTACTATTAGAATTAGGGATATAGATGATTAATTGGCAAAAGTGGTTGTATATCCATAAACTTTTACCTTTTGTTTATTTTACTCTCAAATTTTAAATTGACATATTCATTTACTTAATTTTTTTATAAGACAAATAAGAATTAATCTTTAAATTTTGTAAATGTCTATAATAAATCTTTCATTCAGGTTTGAACTTCTGATCTCCTACGCAAAGGATATTGTATTTTATTACTAAAGCAAAGATTGTTTCTCCCTAAATTTTAAATATTTAATTATTCATGCATCTGAAGCCAGTTTCCTTTTCTGCCAAAAGGGAATTTTATACTGAAATATTTTTTTCCCTCAAAACAAAAAAATTGAATGGAAAACAACACGGGATTTGCATTTTATAGGAGTAATATGACTTGTAATTTGAAGTCGTTTAATATCGCCAACATGCATCTTCTAAATTACGAGTTCCTCATAAGTTTCTTTTTCAAGGTTTTCTTTTTTATATTTTGACTTTATTTTTGGCCTAAGTATAATATCTTTGTTTGACAACTGTAATATTGTCACACCCCAAAATAATTAAAACGGTTTAGAGGTGATTAATCCCGTCACATACGTATGACGAGACGTACGTATGGAAAACTAAATGAATAAATATAATAACATAGAATAAATAAAACAATAATAATAATAATAGATATATGATAATACAGTCCAAAATAACATAATAAAATACAATGCCGATATCGGCCGGGCTAACTCCATCAAAATGGGCAGCAAAATCTCTCAAATAAAAATCCAAAAGAAAGAACTAAAATTCAAAATTCGATGAATCCTAATTAGAACAACCCTGCTCACATGCTGATGCGGCGAAACACCTCTGTCATCACGTAGGACTGCACCTAGCACTCTCTCCAAGAAAAATCTCATGCCTGTAAACCTGAATCCCTCAACCACCGTGGAAATGTGAGTAATTAAAATTACTCAGTACGAATTTAGATCTAGCCTTAAGATTTGATCTTCTTTCCTAGACTGAACTCAAATACCGATATTGGCATTTTAAACGCAATATGATAGTTATTTATAAATATAAATATATTTCTATGCACTTTTGAGAAATTCACTAGTATGCAGTGACATGAAATGACAAGAAATCTAAAATATAAAATATGAGGAAATAATATATAATATATATTACGAGAAAGAAATACCCGTAATAAATATCCAGTTTGTAAATTACCAGATCCATCTCAAGCGGGCGCCGCCAACGTCCCAACTTACGAACTTGAGCCTTGCCAAAGCGGGCGCCACCAGCGACCCAACTTAGGAACTTAGAAATATTTTTTATGCGATGCTAATGTCGCATAAATAAAAAATTCAGGCTCCGGGGTGATAACGCCCTAGGAGAGTGAGCGTGAAAAAAAAAAACGTACTCTTGTCTGCTAAATATGATAATTCACCTACAAAATAAAAATAAATGGATTAGAGTATGACTTCAGTTGTCATATCATCAAAAAGAGATAACTATATGTGAAATGATAAAATAAAATATAATAATAAATGGAAAACTCTCTGTACCAATCCGGGGCCAAAGGAGAAAACCCTTTGAACATACCGAGGTCTCAAATAAGCTGGATAAATAAAATAATATAATAAAACGGAATAGAATCCAGACTCGAATATGACCGCCCACACTAAACACTGAAAGCCATTTCAATCCTAAACGCTCAATTAAATTTAGAATCATATCATATATCGGATAATAATAATATAATATTGATCAAAGAAAAATAATCATGGCACTGCCGATCCCGTCAAATGACGAAGTCGATGAATGACCGACAGACAAAGGTGCGCAGTGTATGTACAGATCAATGGGTCCCATGGGTCGATTGGTCACCGCACGTAACCCGTTGGTCTGGTTATACAAGACAATCTCGGACTGAGATCACCCAGCTCGCCTTTCAACACTCTCATGCATTAAATGTATGATTAACTACCTAACTTTATTATTTAATAATGATAATAATAGTATTTATCCTAATAATTATAATTTATAACTTATTTTATTTCTAATCTAATCCTATCCCGGACTAATTTCTGAGTCCAACTCATGTCCTATCTACATGAAAAATGACATGATATGACATGTAAATGCGGGTAAGTCCCAAAAATAGTGGTCAAAATACTGTATGCATATGACAATTCAGATTTGGTCACAAATCAAGGTTTAGTAAAAAATACCGCAGTTCAAATTTGATTTTGAAAACAGTTATTTTTCAGGGTTGGGTTTCTATTTTTGAAGAAAAAAATTAAATCTCAAGAACCATACCTGAGAGCGCTGGTGAGGATCGCGGGTCGCTCTACTCTGGAGGTAGGTCGCTTGTCACAAGATCGGCGCCTACGTACGCGACGTCGGGATCGACCTCTTACTCCGTGAGTGGATCCAACTCGACTATATCACCTATTTTAAATTTAAATTAAGTGTTTGTTAGTTTTAACGTAATTTATTTTATAATTGATATTTAATTATAAATGGCGTTCCAATTAACGTCCGTTCGGTTTTAGCGTATTTTTCCTTAAAAATTTCCGCAACATTTCTGTTGTATCTATAGGGTGTCAGAATATTGTTATCAAATTTTTATTGGTTTTATTGTGTTTACCCGTTTAATCTCTTTTATACGTCTTTGATTAATTTTGTTCGGGATTCGTTAATTTGATCAATTAATAGTGTTAAGTGTTTTATCGTTAATCCATTTTTATTCTATTTGAGTTCCAATTAAACCGTCTTTTAATTATTTATTATTTTTATCGTGTTTTACGTTAAGTCTTCGTTTCATAGTATTTGACGGTGCAAGTCGGTGAATAACAAAAAATAAGAAAAAGAAAAATAAATAACACACCAGCATAAATACAAATCAATAATTCATTTTTAATAACTTCTAATTCCATTTACAATTACAACAGATTAAAAGAAATAAAAACTAAAATTAAATAAATAGAGAAATTGATTAATATATATTATAAATAATATTATTATTATTATCCTTATTAATTAATTTAAAAATAGAAAAAATAATTAATATATAATTTTATATACATAATTTATATCATAATTATTATTATTAATAAATCTTAACTATTTCTATTTTATTTTGTTTATACTAATATTCTATATTTTTTTATAAGTTAGAAATTAGGTTTAGTAAATCAAAAATCAAAAGAAAAAAAAAGAAACTCAATTAATTAAAATAAATATTTTTATTTTATTAACGTGTTGGTGTTTACTGAGCGAGATCATAGGTTGCCTCGGTACCATTGTGTATGTTCGGTATTTTTATTTTGAGGCAGATAATTAAATCATCTCCTGAATCTTTAAGTTTATGTATTGATCCATGGATACCGCCAAACCTTTCGGGGTGGCTTCCAATTAATTAGTCACATTTTTAAATTAAAACACTTTTAATTCTCTTGATACTTTTTAATATTGAGCCTTAATTAATTTTTTACTAATCCTAATTAAATTTATAAGTCATTTATTGGCCCAATATTATTTTATTGGTTAAATCCTAATTATCATGTTTAGGCCCATATTCAAAATAGTAGCCCATTAGTCATGTCCATCTAGGCCCTTAATTTGATTAGCCTAACTAAGAGTCAAAATTGGCCCAAGTGTAGATCATTGTTCTTATTAAATCATTTAGGCCCATTTAACAAGTTACATATTCCAAATTTCCGCACAAAGATAAAGATCATCTAAGCCACATCCAAATTCACCCACACAAAATTTAAAACAGACAAGGAACAAGTACAAATTAGGTCATAACTCACCAACAAGGATAACAAGGAGCAAGCCGCATAACCAAAATAAACTAAGAAACATGGTTGTACCAGCATAAAGGGGTCCAAACAGAGGGTAGATCAACAATACTAGAAAATGACAACAAGAAAGCCAACAAGAGGATCAACCAGCAAAATACTCAAATCCCCGCTTCACTGGTACCAAGCACTAGAGTCTTTTTAACAAGCGGTTCAATACCAGAAAAGAGTTGATACTATCTACAACAATTACAACAGCCATTACAAGTGTAAATCAAATATAACACTACAAAATAGCCCCCAAGAGAGTCATAGATATCACTGGGATAAAGATCAAGGAACCTAACAAACAATTCAACTTCAAGGATGAAATCAGCACATAAGAACTCATTCAGCAAGCATAAAAAAGAATCGTGCCAGTAATCGAACCAGCTATCAGATAACTGTATTCTCAAGCCTATATCAGAATCAGAGGCAACAAGGTAGATTACAGGACAAAAAATGAACCAGTACAAAGTTCAGTGATACATGCACGGGACGGTACCAACTTTTAAAATTTATAATACCCTTACACTACTTAGTTCGACTGCAAGCACACGACCTACGTTGATATAGTAAGGCGTCGATCTACAGGGAATGAGGTAACTACTGAGTTTACCCTACTCAGATCTCTAGATATGCAAATAAATAAAAATGGGGGGGGGGGGGGTTTGTTCTGAGTTTTTGGTGATAAATATAAAACAAATAAAAAAGAAAATAATAACTAATTTTTTTGTGTTTTGATTTTATAAAATAATAGTTCTTAGGGATACAGGTCAGTTCCACTCGGATCTAGATAATACGACCCGTATGCACATGTATACGGTCCGTATGGACTCAGATAAGTCATAATTATTCTTAGAGATTATTTTCTCTTTTGGTTGCACGAATCCTAACCGGACAGTTTCTGGTCAACAAACCTCAACTATCACATATTGGTTTATTAGTGTAGCGCGTGACCCTAAACCCTAAACCCTAAGTTCACATAAACCTTCACCGTCGTATGTTGGCTTAGATCACTTAGATTGAGTGTATGGTTTCCTATAGACACGTTAAGATCTCTCAATCTGAGCGGAGGTTCAACCTTTCGGGTACAAACTCGATCTATCTTTTTGGGTCTCAGATCTACCTACTGTACTTAGAAAGAACCCTTGACAAAATACTGAACCTTAGACGGTGCAAGAGCCTGGCCTCGGCTCGAGACCTAATCCTAGCAGTTGGACAAGCATATCAGACAAGCAATTGACAATAATACGCAGCATAACAATCACAACCATAAATTAAAATAACCTTTAATAAATATTCAAGTTTCACATCCCAAATTGCTAAAAACTAAAGTACTTAACTACTCATTGCAGCATATAAAAATACAATAAAGATACAGAGAGTTAAGATAAAAGACATCCTACAGAAGTTATCTAAACAACAGAGAATACAATAAAAAGAGATAATCAAACTCTAGATGCTGCCCTGTACCAGTCTTCTGCTTCGATCTTCGTCTCCTCTCAGGACTCGGGCCTCCGATGTCTCGAATTACCCTTGAGATTGGCCGGTGGCTAGGGTTTATGAAGATGGAGTGGAAAAGGTGGAGGTGGTATGTAAATTGTGGCCAAAATGAAGCTCCCTCAAAACCCTAGGCTACTGGCGTATTTATAGGAGAGGGATCAGACAAGTTGGAAGGGAATTATAGTATTAAATCATTATTTTCTTTGGAGATCTTTTCTCGAATAGAGATCATACGGCCCGTATGTAGGTGCATACGGGTCGCATGCTCTATGTAGGTGCGGCAAACGAGTTTTGTTTGTCCCGTGGTCCGTCAGTTGGCGTGAAAGCTCAGTTTGGTACCCGATTCCGCGATATTTTAGCTTGATATCCCTGAAATAATTAATAGGCCAGAGCAGAATCAAATCTAAAAATAAATATCCTTATGTCATGAAATAAAACATGAGATCGGGAGTTTTGGGCACAAATAGGATTAAAATATGTATATAAATACGTGACATCAAATCCCCCAAACTAGAATCTTGCTTATCCTCAAGCAAAATCCTAGTCCTATCAGTGTAAATCATACCTAATCCTAGATCTAGACTCTTGATACCTAATGGAGTGTGGAAACTAATATATCAGATTAAGCGTGAATCAGCCGCGGTTGTCCTTCTTCACCTCACGGGACCTGGGTCAAAGTGTGGGGAAGATAGACTGAGCGACTCTTGAGCCAGAGATTTTTGAACCTTCAAAATTTAGGACTTTAGCTCCTCTCATCATGGTATGTCCCAAAAGAAATTAAAATAACAGATACCACGACTTAACCTAAAATCCCTTTCATGACGAGACCATCCAGACCTCGTAGGTTCAACAACCGGTTCCCGCTTCTAAAACCCAAACTAAAGTATAAAAGTCATCAATTTTCTTTTTATTAAAAATAATTTTAAATTAAGGGATTGAGCTATCGGGTACTTGTCTGGCACTGAAACAATATACAATGGCTTGATTTACCCAGGCTATTCAAGGTGTATATTGTATACATTCACTCATAACTCAGTGAGGAGCTAGTGGAGTGTCGGCTGCTCAGTCATTTTATTAAAGTAATTTTTTTATTTTTTTATATTTTATTTATTTTTGTTGGACTTTTACATCTGGTTTAAATCTTAGAAGCAAGACACTTACTGTTTAAACTCTTTCGAGTGTTGGACAACCTCGTCTGGCAAGGCATAATGGTCATGTGGGTATTCCAATCCTTCTAATAAAAAATAAAATATGTTTAAGCACTTGGACATATCAGAATGTTATTCGAGCATCCAATTCAGGTCTAAAATTTTAAAAATCATGGCCATCTAATGGACTAGATGCTGCAGGTATATCTCTCGATCTCAACACTCTGGTCCGTGTGGTTATGACAACCGAACCGCACCAATCACAGGGTGATTTCGAGTACTGTATTTTCTCACAACATACCTAAATGCAGTCATAAAATGCATGCTATATGTTAAAGAAAAGAAAGAAAGAGGGTACGAAAATAACTAAAAGAAAAAGAAAATCGGCATCTCGCCCACACTCAGATAACCAAAGAAAAAAATCCAATCATCCTCAAACAAACAGTCAAGTAATCATGGTCAACCATACAAGATGTAGCGATGCATATACCACAAAAAACCATGACTCAAAAGTCTCCCTGTCCCCTCAAGCTAAAGCATGCATCGCCCTCGATGCACGATATCTGAGGTATAAAAAAATGAGATTGAGGATAGGGATGCAAATTGAGGGCTCAAAGTCCCTGATGAGGTGGACCCTGACTAGGTTCCGCTGATGGGTCACCGCCCATGAACCAGTCCGTCCAAATTTTCTCCCACTAGTTGAACCGAGAACCATACTCTGCCATTTGGGTGCCGTATAGTCTATCCGTGCACCCTTCATCTGGACCTCAGAGCGGAGGGAGCCTATCTCCGTGTTGAGGGAGTCAAGTCCGCCATCAATGGCATTGAATCTAGTATTGTAGTACTCCCTATCATCATGCCGTCGCAGGCTGATGCCCTGCATATGCTGCAAGATGTCATGCATGTAGGGGTCGGGAGTAGGATGGCAGGTGGCTGGACGCGAGATCCGAGAGCTACTGCATTGAGGAGCTCAGGATGTCCTCCATCGTGGCATCCGTCGGTGGTGTAGAGGGTCCACGGTGGGGTACGTCTGCTGGAGCGCCCATGATGTACTCCAGCTGCCACGTCCGATCGTCCCCGAAGGAGATGGAGGAGTAGATCGGTAGCTCCCGCTCTGGCATGTTGGCGAAGACCCAGTAGCTCCGCACCCAGTCAATCGTCTGGAGATCCTGATGAATGCAAGGCGCGAAGGGCCTTATCATCCATAACTGGCGGGATCCTGCAGATATCCTCCTCGTCGAACTGGGTACCCAACTTGTGACCTATGCAGGTCACATAGATCCCATGGTGATGATGTTGGTGGATCTCGGGTTCGTGCGGAGCCCGAGCCAGTGCAGACCATGCACAACATCAGATCTAGCCATTGTAACTCATGGTCCGGTAGGAGCATGGTGTCGATCAATTGGAGGTCCTTGTGTGTGACCCGGATGATGGACTCACCACGGACGTAAATCGTGTGTCCCAGGATCCTCTGGATGCAGCACGGGATGGATGATGATGTTGGACTTGAATCCCTCCCAATGTCTAACTCCTCTCCCGAATATCCTCTCGAAGACATTCTCCCGTGTCATCTCCCCTCGGTGGAGCGGCTCATCCACTTGTGGACTCGAGTGGAGATGGTGTGCCTCGTCTCCCCCTTTGACTGCATCCCAGTCGATCGAGCCCTCTATGCTGTCATCGGACTCCCTCCGATAGGTCCTGGACCATGTACTGTACCGATACATTCCCTAATGTATCATTCTATTTTTTGGATTTTAGTGTATACGGATCGTATGAAAGTCTATATGGGTCATATACGCTGGATGTGGGTACAAGAATGATCTGGTCCGTGTTCTGTGTTGGTTTGGTACTAATCTGAGACTTGATTCAATCCAGAACCAAAGGAAAGTCAAGGGTTTGTTCACAAGAGCTGATTGCTCTGGGTGTGAATGTATACGGGTTGTATGGAGCTGTATATGGTCTGTATGCGTTCTAAAACTATGTGTTTCAGCTTAGATCTTAAGTGCAGAGAGTATTGAGTGCATGCAAGCCTAAATACACAAGATTTGGACAGAGAACTTACTAAATGATGGGTTTGTCAAATTATCGGCGTAGCGGCGGTTCTCTTGTCATTTGTCTTCACCATCGGCCTTCCCTGGTGTTTGCTCAGTTATGTAGAGGCGTGGCAGCAGTGTGGTGGTAGTGGAGAGAAATGAGAAGAGAGTTAGAGTGAGAGTTAGAGTGAGAGTGAGAGGTGAGGTGATTATTTATGAGTTGGAAGAGAAAAATGAGGTAGGAATAGAGAGAGAGAAAAGTAATAGTGAGAGAATGAAGAGAGAGGGAGAGAAAGGGGTTTAAATGAGGGTGAGGGTGGTTTTGAGAGAGTGGAGAGTAATGGTGAGTGAATGAAGATAAAGGGAGCGAGAGAGAAGGGGGTTTAAAGGAGAGTGAGGGCAGTTTTGAGAGGGGAGACAGTTTGAATGGATGGTGAGAGGGAAGGAAGAGACTGAAAATGCGCTTCTGTACCACCAACGGTTACTTCATACAGCCCGTATGCTCGGGCATATGGGTCGTATGCACCGGTTGGCATGGAAAAACAACATAAAAAATAAAAATAAACTATGTATGCAATCAAAATGATGAAATAAAATGAATAAAGAGAAGTAATCGGGTTGTCTCCCAAGAAGCGCTTGTTTTAGGTCGTTAGGTTGACCCATGTTTCTTCACTCATTTAATCTTTACCTTGTGTCCTGAGACCGCGTCGTGATTTTTTTCCAAAAAAAATTCATGTGAATTCTCAAGATATGCCTTGTTGAATTTTCCTTGAATAACATCTTTTCTTTGATTATCGAGCGATCCCCGAGTGGTTCGCATGAGACACTGTCTAATATGTCAATCTCGAGAGAGAGCTAGAGCAAACTTGATATTAGAACGTATATCTTCATGCACTTGTGAGTACAGACTCACTTCCAATACTTGATCGTGCTTTGTTGGTTAATCTTCATCATTCATCGTGTTGGGTGCATGAGTTTTAAGAGTAGGAGAGACTGATGGTTGGTATAGTTGTTGTGTCTCTGTACCCTTCTTCTTTTTACACAAATTAGAATCGGTGCACAAAGATTGTGTTATCTATACACGAGTCGTATGAGGATCCGATTCCTCAATATTCATGGGTTGTTCTTGTTGGTTCAAACTTAGGTACGGGTGAAATAGAACTGGTTGGTTCCGCACGTTCTAGTTCCTTCTCATAAGGAACCTCCTTGACAACATATCCTTCAAGGTTCACGAGGTGCTCATCTAGTGCTCCTCTCATGTTCTCTTCTCCTGAATCTGTCAGCATGATGGGGCCTTGGTACGAGATTCCACTTTTTAGAGTCTCTTTGACTTCATGTATGTCGAAAACTCAGAACCACCAACCTCATCTTTCGAGGTTATCGCTTTTGTCTCTTTTCTTGGATTTATTTTAGGTTTATTGGGCAATTTGCCGCAGTCCGCGGAGGTGGATGTATTATTGGAGTTCTCACTCACTTGTTCTCTTACATTGAGCTTCACAAGCTGTACGCCGATAGTCTGCAGCTGCTTTCGTATAACCTGGTTCATTTTCTCTTGCCCTTGCATGAATTCAGCGATAGCTAGGGCAATGTAAGGAGGTCTCGGTCGGTTGAGCTGAGGTCTACTGCTTTGATTCGGGAATGAGGTGTTATGATAAAAGTTTCGGCTACCACTCCTAGACGGTTGTTGGAACTGACAATCCCATTGATTATTCTGATACGAGTTACGGTTGTAGTTCTCATATGTCCCTGAATTTGATCGTCTTTACATCCACTCTTGTGATTTTGGTGAATCTTATGGATATGGCTCGTAAAGTGGGTTTGACATGAATGAAGGCTCATAAAGTGGGTTTGACATCAAAATGAAGGCTCATTGTTGACCGAGTTGACTTGACCCGCCCTTTCATCTGGTTGTGCTAGAGGACACCCTAGGTAGTTGTAGCTTTCATCTCCGCAAAAATCATAAGACGTTGATTGAACGTTCTGGTTCGCTTTTACTTGTTTATTTTGCCGGAGTTGCGTCTGTAAGACATCAATTCTCGCTGAGAGTGCAGAGAATTGGTTAAATTCTAGCCTATCTCCGTCGTCTCATCTGCGGCGATCATGATCCATCCATTATTCTTGTGCCGCATGTCGGTCAAAAAGCCTCAATGCCTCATCGGGCTCCATGTGTATGCAGTAGCCATCCACCGTCGAGTTCACGAGCGTGCGATTGGTATCTGTCAGACTTTGGTAAAAACCCTTATACTATCAGCCATACAGAAATGTTATGATGTGGGCATGAATTCAATAATTTCCTGTACCTTTCCCATACCTCACTCATGGACTGACCGACGCGCTGCCTAAATACTGAGATTTGTACCCTAATCTTAGTATCCCTCTTGTCAGGAAAGAATTTGCTTAAGAAAAGATTAGAGATATTATCTCAGATGTTGCCTGAGTCTTTTGAAAGAGAAATAAGCCATCTCTTAGCTCTGTCTTTTAAGGTACATGGGAAAAAAGCTAACCTGATATAGTCCTCTGATGCTCCGTTTAGTCGGACTGCTCTCAAGGATTATAGGAACATTCTGATGTGATCATATAAGTCCTCATACTCCATCCCATAATAGCAGTTATTCTGGAGGATGCTGATCGTGCTCGCGTCATAACATGGTGAGTCTCCTACTAGACATGGAAGTCTGATCGGGCCCCTGACATCTATTGCTCATGGTGTTACATAGTCCAACAATGTCCTTAGCATGAAAGGTCCATCCTCCTCCACACCAAAGCCTCAATTCTTACCATCACTGGCCTGACGCATTCAGGTAGGTTATTCATGGTACTCGTCGGGCCTCAAAATTTATTTGAATCAGGAGAATAGCATGATGTGCTCGGTGTTATCTCTTCGCTCCTCAGCTGGTAGTCTCCAAAAGGAGGGAGTCTTTTCAGTTTTTATCCTGAAACAAAGAAAAAAAAGAAAGAACAAAAACAAAAATCTAGATATAAAAGTAAAATAAACTCAGCAATTGTGCTGCCTTCCCCGGCAACGGCGCCAAAAATTTTGATACATGCACAAGGTTGTACCAACTTTTAAAATTTATAATACCCTTACACTACTTGGTTGGGCCGCAAGCGCACAACCTACGTTGGTATAGTAAGGGGTCGATCCACATGGAAGGAGGGGGGATTTGTTCTGAGTTTACCCTACTGAGTTTACCTTACTCAGGTCTCTAGATGTGCAAGTAAGTAAAAGAGGGGGGATTTGTTCTAAGTTTTTGGTGATAAATATAAAACAAAAAACAATAATTAAATCTTTTTGTATTTTGATTTTTTAAAACAATAGTTCTTAGGGATACAAGTCAGCTCAACTTGGATCTGGACCATATGACCCGTATGCACATACAAATGGTCTGTATCGACTCAGACAAGTCACGATTATTCTTAAAGATTATTTTCTTATTTGGTTGCGCGAATCCTAACCGGCAGTGCCTGGTCGACAAACCTCAACTGTCACATGTTGGTTTGTTAGTGTAGTGTGTGGTCGGACAGAGTTCCTACAACAACAACAACAACAACAACAAAGCCTTTAATCCCAAATAAATTGGGGTAGACTAGGAATGAAACCCAATCGGAAAACATAAGATCAAAGATCTCAAATATCAGTGATAAAAATGAATATGATGGAAGAAAATAAAATAAAATAATAATAATAATATATAAATAAAGATGATAATGATAATGATAATGATAATATGCTAATAATAGTAGCAATAATAACAATAATAATAATAGTACAATAAACCTCTATTATAAAATCTATTTTTGATTTCTAAAATCCTATTTTAAAACCTAATTCTAAATTCTAAATCCTAAAATCCTATCTAAACCTCTATTTCTGAAATCTATTTCCAAATTCTAAATCCTAAAATCCTAAAAAATCTAAGAATATGAAGTTTATAACTCTACTATTAGACTCTAACTCCTAAATCATGGTTCAGGTACATGAATCGCTATCTTCCACGCACTCCTATCCAAAGCAAGCTCTTTGGGTATATTCCATTCCTTCAAATCTCTTTTTATTCCTTCCTCCCATGTCAATCTCGGTCGACCTCTTCCTCTTCTTGTATTTTCAGGACGACTTAAAATACCGCTGCGTATTGATGCTTCAGGAGGCCTTCGTTGGATATGACCAAACCATCACAAACGATGTTGGACTAGCTTCTCTTGAATTGGTGCAATCCCAAGTTTGTCCCTAATATCATCATTTCTGATTCGATCTTTCCTTGTGTGGCCACATATCCAACGCAACATCCGCATTTCAGCTACACTCATCTTCTGGATGTGTCGTCCTTTTGTAGCCCAACATACTGCGCCATACAACATCGCGGGCCTAATCACCGTCTTGTAGAATTTGCCTTTTAGTTTGTTTGGGACCTTCTTGTCACAAAGAACACCAGATGCTTGTCTCTATTTTACCCATCCAGCTCTTATTCTATTACTAACATCTTCATCGATCTCTCCTTCACTCTGCAACATCGATCCCAAATACCGAAATGTGTCATTCATGGGTACTACTCGTCCATCCAAACTAACATCTCCGTCATCTAAGTTTTCCCGCCGAACCGACACCTCATATATTCGCTTTTTGTCCTACTAAGTCTAAAACCTTTCGATTCTAAAGTTTGTCTCCACAACTCTAGTTTCTGATTGACTCCAATTCTGCTATCGTCAATCAGCACCACATCATCAGCAAAGACCATACACTAAGGAATATCTTCTTGTATGTCCTTTGTGATCTCATCCATCACTAAGGTGAAAATATATGGACTCAATGCTGACCCTTGATGTAATCCTATCTTAATAAGAAATGTATTGGACTCGCCGTCACATGCTCTGACACAAGTCACAGCATTTGTGTACATATCCTTAATAAGGGTAACGTACTTTGTTGGGACTAGTTTCCTTTTGAGCGCCCACCACATGATATTTCTCGAATTTTATCATACGCTTTTCTCTAAATCAATAAATATCATATGTAAGTCTTTCTTCTCGTTCTCGATGTCTCTCCATAAGTTGTCTTATCAAGAAAATCGCCTCCATAGTGGACCTCCCTGCATAAAACCAAACTGATTTTTAGTGACGACAGTTGTCGCTTTTCTTAAACGGTGCTCGATCACTCTCTCCCAAAGCTTCATGGTATGACTCATTAGCTTAATTCCTCTCGTAATTAGTACAACTTTGAATATCTCCTTTATTCTTGAAGATTGTACTACTAATATACTTCTTCTCCACTCATCAGGCATCTTATTGGACCGAAAAATGGTATTAAATAGTTTAGTGAGCCACACTATTGCTATATCTCCAAGACATCTCCATACCTCAATCGGGATGTCATCCGATCCTAACGCCTTACCTGTTTTCATCTTTTTTAAAGCTTCTTTCACCTCAGACTCTTGAATTCTCCGAACAAATCGCCTATTGGTGTCAATTGAGTCGTCCAACTCGATCGCGTTTTTCTCATTCTCGTCGTTGAATAGCTTGTCGAAGTATGCTCTCCATCTGTTCTTAATCTCCTCATCTTTCACCAAAAGTCTATCAGCCTCATCCTTAATACATTTAACTTGGTGGAAGTCTCTTGTCTTCTTTTCTCGAAGTTTAGCCATCTTGTAGACATCATTTTCGCCCTCTTTCGTATCTAATTTCCAATACAACTCCATATATGCCTGACCCCTTGTTTCGCTCACAGCTTTTTTTGCGTTTCTTCTAGCTTTTTTGTACTTCTGTATGTTTTCATCACTCTTGTTGTGATGTAAACATTTGTAACATTCTTTCTTCTCATTGATAGCCTTTTGTACTTCATCATTCCACCACCAAGTGTCTTTAGGTTCACGTTTATTTCCTCTAGTTACTCCAAACACTTCGATAGCCACCTTCTGAATGTGAGTCGTCATCTTCTTCCACATATTATCTGCATCCTCACTTTCGTTCCACGATCCTTCTGCAATAACTCTATTCTTAAACACCTGAGAAACGTCCCCTTTGAGCTTCCACCACCTCGTTCTCGTTATTTTCATACCTCTATCTCGCTGAACACATACCTGAAAATAAAAATCAGCCATCAAAAGTTTGTGTTGTGTGACAACACACTCGACATAAACCTCAACCGTCATATGTTGGCTTAGATCATTTAGATTGAGTGCATGGTTTCCTATAGGCGCTGAGATCTCTCGATCTGAGCGGAGGTTCAACCTTTCGTGTATAACCTGATCTATCCTTTCGGGTCTTAGATCTACCTACTATACTTAAAAAGAACCATTGACAAACTACTGACCTTAGACGGTGCAAGAGCCTGGCCTCGGCTCGAGACCTAATCCTAGCAGTTTGACAAGCAGATCAGACAAGCATTTGATCAAAATACATAGCATAATATTCACAACGATAGATTAAAATAATCTTTAATAAATAACCATAATCAAGTTTCACATCCCAAATCCCTAAAACCTAAAGTACTTAGTCGCTCATTGCGGTATATAAAAATACAATAAAGATACAGAGAGCTATGACAAAAGACATCCTACAAAAGTTATCAAAACAACAGAGAATATAACAAAAAGAGTTAATCAAACTCTGGATGATGCCCTGTGTCAGTCTTCTACTTCAATCTTCGTCTCCTCTCGGGACTTCGGGCCTCCGATGTCTCGAATTGCCCTTGAGATTGACCGACGGCTACGATTTGCAAATGTGGAGTGGAAGAGGTGGAGGTGGTGCGAAAATGGTGACAAAAATTAAGCTCCCTCAAAACTCTAGGCTGCTGGCATATTTATAGGAGAGGGATCGGCCAAGCCGGATGGGAATCGCAGCATTAAATCGCTGCTTTTTTGGAGATCTTTTTTGGATAGAGACCATAAGGCCCGTACGTAGGTGCATACGGGTCGTATGCTCTATGTAGGTGCGGAAAACGACTTTTGTTGGTCCCGTTGTCCGTCGGTTGGCGTGGAAGCTCAGTTTGGGACCCGTTATCACGACTTTTTGGCTTAATATTCTTAAAATAAGTAATAGGCCAGAGCATAATCAAATCTAAAAATAAATATGCTTATGCAATGAAATAAAATATGAGATCGAGAGTTTTTATCTATTTTTAGGTACAAATAAGGGTTAAATATATATATAAATGTGTGACAACATTCAACAACTAAATAAGCATGCTAGTATCACAACAATGCAACATAAGGTAGACCTCAGTTCACTGATACCACTTGGTACCAGTGTACCAAGGTATACAACAAACTAAGACAAAACAACACCACAAAGGCAAGCTCAACCAGCAAAACAGAACCCAACAATTATACTAGTAACCCAGCAATTCAACCAAAAACCAACCATCACAACAGATCAAGCCAAAAGGTAAAATCAATCAACTAACCAAAGTAAACAACTGCTCAAACAACACAAACAGGGATTTAAATGGGCTATAATTTGTTACTAGTAAAGAGTCAGAGAGTAAGCAAGCAACAAAAAAGAGAGGGCAGAGGGTCAAAGGGGTGTGACTGCGGGACGGGTCGAGCTCCTCCTCCTCTGCACTCCAAGCGACCTTCCCTCTTCCTCGATTTCAAAATTTCTCATTCAAATAAACTGTTCTTATTAGTATGGTGGCTAGATCTCAGCGCATGAGAGAAATCGAACCAGAGGAGAGGGAAGGGCTAGAGGCTGATTTTATATAGAGGAGGGGGGAGGAGCTCCAAGGGTGAGTGTCAGAGGCAACCAAAGTCAGTCGGTTAGAGTTACGGTAGGGCCGTTGGAAAGCTCGGGTCGCCCCTGAGAGGACAGGCGACGAGAGGGATGAGTGTTGTGTGTCAAGGTAGGAGAGAACTGAAGGATAGAGTGCAAATCGTCGTTAGGGGGAAGGTCTCGGAAGAGATAGAGGGAGAGAGAAGGATTTTGACGGAAGAAGAGATAAGAGGAATATGGAGCGGTGGAGAAATCAAGGAAAGAGAGAGACAAAGAGGAATAGGGAGCGGTGGAGAAATCAAGGAAGGGAGTGTGAGAGAGATGTGAGGGCAATTAAGGAGGAGAGAGTATGAGTAGAAATAAATGAGAGAGAGGGAGAGTCGAGATCTTCCGTGGTCAGAAAAATTAGGGATTTGGTATGGCAAAAGTTTAATCTATTAAAATTTATGGATTTGATTATGGTTGTTAATTTTAATCATTGTCCGAAATTAAACGTTGCATCTGAATTTGATTCTTATATTAAGATACGTATCGATTATTTTCTTCATGTATGTATAAAATGTTATTTATTTATGTTTGCTTGTTTATATTTCATCTTATTAATTAAAGCCCTTGATATTCCGGATATTTCAAGAATATATTGAATTTTATGATACAGTTTAATTTTTAATTAATTTATATATAACATTTTTATTTAGTTTCTATTATTTATTTAGTTTAGGATATATGTATATATATTTATATTTATTGTCTTTCAATTTAAGTTATTTAATTATCACTTTAATCATAATTATTATTTGATTTATAATTCATGATTCAACAAATAAAAATGTAGTAAATGCTTTGAACCACTTTAAGATGGCGTAAAGTTAAACCACGTCTATTTGTGTTTTAAAGTTAAGTAACTAAATGTTATTTCTTTTGACACTTTATATGCAAAATACTTTATTCATTTAATTCACTATTATCAAACATAATTATTTTAAAATAATTTAATTTTTTATTCCACTTTAACTTTACTACACTTATTAAACAAAATGAATACTTATATGAACTCTTAATTGTTGAGATTTTTTCGTTATAGCTAGTGCACAAAATTAAAATATTTCAATTAATATAGCAAAAAATAATTTTATATGTAATTAAATCTAAACCAAAATAAAACCATAAACTAACGTAAAATACATTTGATGTGTGCTTGAGCCCAATGAAGTGCAGGAATCAATCAAGGCGCACACACGACATCGAGAGAAGAATCGAGATATCCATCAACGGTGTCCAACATGAACAACCTATAATCGTATTTTCTATCGCTTGGTAGGGCAATTGAGAAGATTCTCCTTGATTATTTGGTCCATCTTTATGAATTCTAACTCCTATATATGATGAAAAGAATTCTCAACATATGAGAGAGTCAAAATGTGTGCGACAAAAATTTAATAGAATTTTAGTGTTTTGTGAAAACTGATTGGATGGTTGCCAGCAGGGTAGATACCATTTTATAACCTTAGAATAGTTATACAATGTCTCTCCCACATCTTGACAAATTTTTACTGCTTTTGGAACAAAAAAACTCCAAAAATCGCTCAGAACACAAAATATCATACAAAAGTTGCTTTTCTACCATGGGCCGCATGCAGATCTAGTTTGGGTCTACATGGGGAGCCTCTGAATCCCCTCTACTAATTTAGGTCACATTGATACACATAAATTCTGCGTGATGCCCGAAAACCTTTTCTGGAGCATAATTTTCATCCATTTTGTCATATTTATTAAATCCTTTAGTAAAAATATTTAATATTTATTAAATTCATACCAATGGATCAATAATATTTATAAACTTTATTTGTGTACAGTGTAACCTTTGGGACCTATATAATTTAGCAATGAGATCAAAACTCTTTTTAGTCTCATTGATCACAAGCAACACCTAATAATGTTCACATGACCCCTAAGTTATACAAATATAAGTATGCTATAAATATCCTGGTCGTGGACGACAACAATTGTCCTAAACTTAATCCATGTCACATGATATTCATAACGGTGCAAGACAAGAATGTGTCATTCTTGCACTCATTTATCTAGGGACGCTCAATTATGATATCATCGCCCACGTAGGGGTGTAAATAGAACGGATAATATCTACTTCGTTTGGCTCCGTATCTGAAAATTATCTGAAAATATATCATCTTTATTCAAATATTAATTATCCATATTCGTATCTAATTCGTATCCGTAAGAAATGATGGGGATATAGATATAAATTTAATTTTAAAATCTTTTATCTGTATCCGAAATAGAGCATATATTATAAAATTTTATTTATAAAATGATATTATTTGTCAATATTTTTATTTATATACAATATTATTATTATAAATACTAATAAACATATGCATTGTAAATACTTGTTGTTAATATATAAATATTTATTTTTATTATATATGCATAGCTATTAGTAATATACATTAATTTTTATTTCATATCCATCACAAAATTCATATTAGTTAAATATCCATTTCGTATCCGTATTCATTTAAGGCAGATTCGACATTGAATTTTGACTTTTGTTTAATATTTGTAACCGTATCCGTCAATAAGAAGCGGATACAAATATGATTTCAACACTATTCATTCCAAATATATTTCGTTTACAGCCCTACACCCACGTCAAGATTACAATCAATGCTGGATAATATTCATAAATATAAATTATTTTTATAAAAAGAACACTCATCGTATGATACAAACACAATCCTTATAATATTTTATCATAAGTCATGTCCAACATGTCATTTGTATAATTAAGCTAATAACACTCATCATATGATCTATGAAACACATTTATCACCTAACATATACATTAGTTTATTAATTTAATTATTATTTTTAGATAATTAACGGATCAAAGACTTTAGAGTTATCACTAATAAATGCATATATTTTATAATTTGAGTACAACTTAATATAAATATATAAATAATGAACAAGGAGCAACTAAAATATATCATATATAAATCATTATAACTATATGAACTATAATATAATTATCATATAATTTGTTGTAGATCATACACTAACAAGATTGTCTTATTAGTATCCTTTACAAATACATCCGGACAAGAATAATATTTCTATCATTTAATAGGGACTCCTTCGGACCCGCCTGATATTCAAAGCTTCCAAGAAAGCGTGTCATTTTACACAGCACAACAAAAGACTGACTAAATAAATGCATGGTTTTAGACGGAAACAAGGAAAAAAAATAGAGCATCAGCTGGACATTGAGAATAATCTTTAGAGGCAAATGTGATTTTATTTATTTATATATTTATTTCTATTATTTATCATTTATTTTGCTATTTATATATTTATTTCTATTATTTATCATTTATTTTGCTATTTATATATTTATTTTATCAAACATTTTTATTTTGGGAGATATATTAGTCCCCTAACTTATCAATTGTAATGTTCTAATAACGTAATTTACATCTCGAACGTAATTTACATCTCGATCTCCTTTAGGGAGTCAATTATTGATCCGATCCGACCCGACATGACCCGAAAATAAATGGATCGGGTATGGATTTAATTTTTTTTTTACCCGAATCGGGTTGGGTCGGGTTCGGATCAACCCGACCCGACCTGATTAATTATGTTTTTTGAAGTAATTTTGCGATTTAGTACTAATTAAAACTTAAATATACACTAATTAAGATTAGTTATAAATTAATTAATATTTTATTATTTAAAATTATATAAAAATAATTAATAAATATTTAATTATTTTACACGGGTCGGGTCAGATCGGATATGGATCAATATTTTTGGACCCAAATTTAATCGAGTCGGATTCGGATCGGATAAAAAAATAATAAAATAATATGATCCGACCCGATCCAACCCATTGACACCCAGTCTCCCTATATGAAAATTCTAATTCCGCCCTACATGTACTGAATGTACCAACAACCAGTATACACTGGCACTGCCATGCGCGTCGTTAACTAAGAAAGACCTGGTTTTGAGATTATAGTTGATGCCATGTATTGTCAATACCAGCAACAGATTTACAGATTCACCGTTAATTAAGAGAATATAGTACATTTAAACAAGTCACTAAGTTCAGCCGCCAAGAACACAAGCATTGTAACTAATTTACAAGATTTGTTGTACATACTTGGACTATGCATACAAAATGAGCAAACTCAACAGCATCAACTCAAAGGAACTCTGCTCAGCACCTCCAAAGTCCAGCTCATACACCAGGTCATGAAGCTTGTCTTGCCAAAGCTTCACTCAAGCATACAAAATCTGGCTATTGGAAGGCGTCAGATCAGAAAACTCCCTCGGAGCCTCCACCTCTTCCCACTTGATCGTGTAACTTACTTTCCTGAAGCCTGGTTTACTGCAACTTATTTTACTGCAATCTGACCACCTCTCAACACGACCAATTGCAACATGCAACCCCCGGCCCACAACAACAATCTGTCCTTTCTGCTCCAAACAACTCACTGAAAAGGGCTTCTTTACTTTCTCAGGCAGCGGGGGCCCAACAACTGGGTCCCACATGTCAGACTCCATGTCATAAACCTTCAGACGCATCCTCTCATACTCTGAAATAACAAAGAGCCGTTTGTCATATACAGCTGCAAGCCCTGTCCACCCTTCTCTCATACCAGCAGCCATACTCTCCCACTTACTGGATTTTGGATTGTAAACGCGACCTCTAGGAGAAGAAAAAAACGGCCATGCGCATCCCTCAGTTACATATAACTTCCCATCTACAACTGCGGAGTCAGAAGCTGCCATGTGGATGCCCATGCTACCAACTGGGTCCCATGTCCCCTTTATTGGGTCGTATACCTCAGCTGAATTAAGCTCAAATTGACTGGTGCTATACCCACCAGCAACATATACCCGACCGTCAATTACATCTCCTCCAAAAAATGATCGAGCAGACAACATGGGGGGCAAAACTGTCCATTTATTTTTGTAAACATCATACTTTAGCACCAAATGCAATGGGCAATCAATATCAGAGACCAACCCACCACAAACCAGCAGTGAACCAATTGAGGGCAAGGAAACAAACCCGAATCCACGAGGGCACGGATGATCCCAGCATGGCATGGATGGTATAGTGTGCCATGACAAGTGAGTCAGATCAAGCACTCACCACTCAATCTTGCCAGTGCACCGGTGATATGCAAGGGTAAAGTGATATGGTGACTGTAATTTGAGGGTTTTACGTATGGTGAAGAAATGGGATTTACTGGAGAATAGATTGTGCCACTGCCGGCTGACTAGGCGGCATGAGAGGTGGCATTTCACTGGTACTCGTAGGAGACAGTTAAGAGCCACATCATTTGGTAATCCTGGAATTAGTTGTATTGGTGGTTCAAATGACATGTTGGGATCAGAACTGAGAGATAAAGTTGGGGAGGAGGCAACTGTTGCGAATCGAAATTTGGGGGTCAGCTTCATTTGGATATCTCCAAGTTTGTGAACCGGAGATGGCTGTGATGAGACCCGAACTCGGCGCATATTAATGATTAATTTGTGCTTGTCTGGTGTGTTCTTGCTCTTTGGTTTTGGATGGTACAACAACCTCCACTGAATAATCTAGACCTAGACGGTGAACACGCTTACGAACATGGATAGATATGGTTCTCTAACTTAGCCCAAGATTTTACTCAAAAAAAAAAATAGCCCAGGATTAACAATACTACAAGATTTATAACACAACAGTGGGATCACACACAAAATGGTGAGAGTTCTGAGGTTTGAGGATATACCAAGTTCTTTTTGTCAAAAAAATTCTGATAGTTAAGATAGATATTACCTAAACCCAGGTGAATTAGAAGGGATTGGGCTCGGAATTTGTGCAATTGGAGAAATTGTGCTTCGAAGCTCGCTAAAGGAAAAAAGGATAGTGGAAGGGAAAGTGTGCCCTTTTATTTGTTTTTTTAACCCGAATGTCTTTTGTGTTAAGAATAAGTTAGGTAAGAGTCAAAATGGAAGCGAAAGAGTCGGTATTCTCGTAGGGAGTGTTTGACATTTAATGGAATAGTAAAAAGTTGGAATAGATTAGCTATTCCGACGAATTAATTTGTCAAATGAATTTTAGACTAAGTAGAAGAGTGCGGAATAGTGCTAATTCGGTATACCAACTTATAGGTGGAATACCGGATTAAGCTTTAAATCGGAATAGCGATTATTGTTTGATTATATTATATTATATTATTATATTATGATTATGATTAAGATTTAGTATTATTATATTATTATATTATATTTATGATTATAATTTATTATTATATTAATATTATGATTATTATTTATTATTATTATTATCATTATTGTTATTATATTATCGTTACCATTAGTATTATTATATTTTTTATTTATTATTATAAATATAATTTTAATATTATATTATTATATTATGAATATAAATATAATTATTTTATTATTATATTATTATGATCAAGATTATTTATTATTATATTATTATATTATGATGATTATGATTATTATTACTTATTATTATTTTATAATGTTGTATTATATTATTATATGTTGATTATACTTGATGATTAATTTATTACTATATTATTATAATTATAATTATTTATAATTATTTTTATGATTATGATTATATTTTTATTATTATATTATTATGATTATGATTATAGTTATATTATTCTGATTATGACTATAATTATTATTATCATGATTATAATTATGATTATTATATTATGATTATATTATTAAAATTATGATTACTTATTATTATATTATTATTATAATTATGATTTTAATTATAATTTTTATTCTTATATTACTATATTATGATTATGTTTATATTTTTATTATATTACTATTATAATATTATTATTTATTATGATTATTTTTTATTACTTTATTATTATTTTATTATGGTGTATTATATTATTATATGTTGATTATAGTTATGATTAATTTATTATTATATTATTATAATTATAATTATTTTTAATTATTTTTATGATTATATTTTTATTATTATATTATTATGATTATGATTATGGTTATATTATTATGATTATGACTATAATAATTATTATCATGATTATGATTATGATTATTATATTATGATTATATTATGATTATTTATTATTAGTATATTATTATAATTATGATTGTAATTATAATTTTTTATTATTATATTACTATATTATGATTATGTTTATATTTTTATTATATTACTATTATAATATTATTATTTATTATGATTATTTTTTATTACTTTATTATTATTATTATTATTATTATTATTATCTTATGATAATTATTTTACTATTATTATTATTATCATCATCATTATTAGTATCATAATTATACTAATAATTCATATTTTAACTATTCGAGTAACAACTGCCAAACGATATTTTCGTTCTTCCGAATAATAAAAAATATCACTCTTCTATCACTCTTTCAAAATTATCATTCTTCCAAAGTTATTGCTTGATTTGTCAAATGGACCCGTAAATATAGGTTAATAAGGCGTAGGCTGGTAGGCCCATTAAAAATTGCTCTGTTCCGAGGATGAAAGTCTACAAAAAAAAAAAAAATAAGTTTTGACATTTTGACTCACTCACTCATTTCAAAATAAGGACATGTCCAAAGACTCCAAACTGAATCTGAAAATGTTAATGAAAGAGATTGTTTTTTTTTATTTATATACATCGCCGTTTTGAAATCTATGGAAATTAGTAAATTTTACTTGATAAAACAGAATCTAAATTAATTTTAGGTCCGTAATTATACGGGAAGAAAAAGAATTAAATGAGAGGAGATAAAACTTCATAATTTTATATTCAAGCAGTAAGATTTGGCCTCCAACAAATATTGACATTAATGGACAACTTCAATTTCCTTCAACCAAGAATGGACCATCGGCTTTGTCAACCAAAAATTTTGACATTAAATTCAGAGACAACTAATCAAAATTTATGAATCAACTCTCTTTCTCACTTGTCCTAATAAATGACGACTAGTGTTCTCTCATCTACAGTGTCTTAATCATCGTCTTCTCATTATCTTCAATTTAGTTACTTATACTGAAAAGAATAATTGTACATAGTACCATTTTAGCGGGATTAATAAAAATCGACTGCCCACCGGAATTTAGCCTCTAAAAGAACGACACGTTGCACTCGTTATATCCAAACACATAGCTTAAAATTCCAATATTTTCAAGATGTGACATATTTTTATTCGTTAAAACCGATTGATTACTTGAAAGGGACCTAAATTTTCCGCTGCGTCCTTTTGCCTTCCTTTAGCGCATCATGAAATAAGTACATAATTAAATATAAGATGACATATATTATTTCTTTTATGAACTTTTCCTCAATTTTTGTCACCACCGAAATATGAAGAAAATCCTTGATTTGTATATTTCGTCGGGATGAATAATTTCTCAAACTCATTTTACCTTTGTTCTAGTTGTGATTCCATTTATGAAGAAAATCCTTGATTTGTATTTATTTTGACTATCTTCGAGATCAATTCATATAGATTCATAAAAAATCTTAAAAATAAAAATCTTAAAAAATATAAATGGATTATGTTTCAAGTTGATGAAACACAATCAATATATAAGTTAAAATATATTATAAAGTTTCTTAAGGTTTTCTATTAATTTATATAATCTTAACTGTTAATATTGTTAAAATAAATAGTTGTCCAACATCCTCACTCACTTTAAATTAGTTGTTAAATTTGAACAACTAATGTGTAGTTTGGAATCACACTGTTTGTCTATATATTTTTTATTTATTTTCATGTTATTAAATTATAACTCCTCGATTTCTATGGGTGCTGACTGCCGCTGAACAGCGGTGAAAAAAGTGAATTTTACTGAGCTGCTGCCGTTAAACTTGTATCCTACGGTCATTCTTTATTCTATTGGCGTTGGCTGTTTATGTAACATAGCGGTGTCAGATATTAACTCAACCGATGGGTTAATCCGATCCGATCTGACATGACTCTAAAATAAATGGATCGGATATAAATTTAATTTTTTTATCCGAATCGAGTCAGGTTGGGATTGGATCAACACGATTAATTATATTTTTTAAAATAATTTTGTGATTTAGTACTAATTAAATCTTAAATATACACTAATTATACTAGCAATATACCCGCGCATTGCAGCGGACTATTTTATTTAAACATGAAAATATTATAATATAAAAAAATTCATATTGATCTAATATTAAATTATAAAGAAAAATAAAAACCAAATTTAATCTTGGATGAAATTTTCTACACAATAAGAGTTAATGATTCATAGTGTTTATGGTAATAAAAGTGAATTATTCCATCATATATTATCACCATTAATTTCTTACTAAACATGTACAAAGTTGTTAATCATAACGCATATCTTAAGCCTTAAATCAAATTTTTATATCATAAGATAAATAGAAAGATATTGAGTATTCTAATTTGTAAATCATGTGCATAAATAATAAAAAAAAACTATATTATGGAAATAATAATATAGACTGAAAAGAAATAGAGAGAAAGAGGGGATTAATGGACGCGATTACATACGTTCAATCAACAAAATATAGATATTATCCGTCTAATTGAGGGATAAAATGAGTATAATAAAAAAATATCATGATAAAAAATGAACTCTCCAATTCTTAGCTGTTTTATATAATAGTATAGATATTAATTAAGATGAATTACAAATTAATTAATATTTAATTACTTTAAATTATATTAATATTTAATTATTTTACATGAATCGGATTGGATTGGATATGGATCATGATTTTTGACTTGAATTTAAACGGATCGAGTTGAGTCAAATGAAAAAAATAAAAAAATAATAATGATTCGACCCGAATCTGACATGAACCGGATCTGACCCATTTATACCCCAACATTAACCTTAATTTACTACCTCGGTTTGGTTTACTTGACTGTTTGTCTTTTAGTTCTAAGCTTGTTTGTAAGGTCATCAATAACAACATTTTGGTCATTTATCCCATTTTAACAGTATTCGATAAGACAAGCAGATATAATTATAAATATTTTTCATTAGCTTAACAAATAAGGGTATGACAAAGAAAATTATTTAATTAATTATTCTGATAAAGGTTATTTCACATCCGTTATCTTTTAAAATAAATGATATACGAAATAATATACATAATAACTTTTAATGTCATATTCACTATAAAATACTATATTTTCATCATGATCTCATTATTATTATTTTTTATAATTGTTATTTTATTTCTAGTTTTTGTGATGTTGATTTATATATAATAATTATATAATATAAATTTATTAGTAACTTATAACTAGATTATTTATGAAACATATCAATCTATATTATTTTATAAAATAGAACCAATAATTATATTTTTTATTTTATTATATCATGTATTCAATTTCTCTAAAGTAATGTACGATTTATTTATTATATTTCTTTCGGCTGAATTGTGTAAAAAAGTTACAGGGTAACCAACTAACCATCCATTATTAGCAATGTGTTTTAATCTTTTCATCCTTTCCAAGAAAAAGGCCCGGATTTGGCATAGCGAAAGTACGGAACCATTAAACTCGCGAGAGGAAAGCTTTACCATTTATGCGTGAGGGACTGGAGCCAAAATCTAATTCAGTGCTGATTTTTAAGGATAAACAACGTATTAGTCAGGTTTCCAGTGTTAGAATTAATTATTATTAATTACAATATGTATGAACGTATACGTAATAAATATATATTATATAATGGACTGTCAAATTATACCCGTAATGAAGTGTAGAGGTGGCAATCGGGCGGGTCGAATTCGGGTTCGGTTCTGATCGGGCGGGTCGGGTCAGCTTGACTTTCTCGAAAGAAATCGGGTCGGGCGGGTCGGGTCGAGTCGGGTCGGGTCGGGTCAATTTACATGTTGTGTTTTTTCAGATCGTTGATAGATTTCGATTGGATTGAAGGTCATTTGATCTCGGGTCGGGTCGGGTCGGTCGGGTTCGGGTCGGGTCGGGTCGGTTTGACTTTCTTAAAAAATCGGGTCGGGTCGGTTCGGTCGAGGCGGTCGGCTCGGGTTTGTCGGGTCGGGTCGGGTTCTGCCACCTCTAATGAAGTGATCAAATTCTGTATCGGATTTATTATATGTCATGAGAAGTGGACCATTTAATGTGTAGAATGTGTATTAATGACTTTATGATTTAGTGATGGTCTGAATTATATAAAGTCTAATAATAATACAATTATAGACAGTTTTCTGATTAAGTAGTGAACCTGTTAAGAGAATTTTAGATCCGATATGGACCCGCTAAGATATAACTTTTCTCAGTTATATGGGCGTCCATTATATACATGGATACTATTGGTTTTTTCAAAATTATTCCCAATTTCTCCATTTTCTACCACCCTTTCGTTTCCCAACAAAGATCCATCTCTTTCTAAACAGAGTTCCAGAAGAGAAGAAATTATCTGCGCCGGTCCTCTCAATCGCTCCATCGGATTAGAGAAAGATCACTGAAATGTTAAATGAGTCTTATGATCAACATGGTTGTGTCTCTTTGAAAGATCGACAGCATGGATCGAGGTAACCTAATTTATGATTAGGGGTTCACTAGAGGATCATGGCCATATAGAACTATTAATAATTGGTATCAGAACCTACTCAAGTAGAACTGTTAAAATCTGATGACTGATTAGAAAATTTCTCAGAAATTCATACTTATTAATTAGATATGTTATTTTAATCAAATAGTTTATGAATAATTCAAAAATATGTAAATCTTTTTGTTAGAATTAAAATTAAGATTGAAAATCGGTTTCGAAAATCAAGTTCACCGGTTTATCAGAATCCAGAAAATTAAAATATTTTAGAAACTGATTGGCTAACAAAGTAATCCGAATTATATATGATTAACTATCGAATTTCATGATTCTGTTAAGAAAGTGCAAATTTCTGACTGTATTCCGCTGCGGTTATTTTCGAAACATGTCAAGATCAATTGTTGTAGATTATGTAAATGGACAGTTATGTAAATTGGCGGTTTTTAAATTGTCGGTTATGTAAATGGGACTGCTGCGAGTTAGGAAGCCTGCTTTGTATTTGCTTGCCTAACTCTTTTTTGCAGAAGGATTATGAGATATTATGACTCTTTGATTTAATATTATAATTTAGACATTTGATTCGTTATATTGCATGTATTTTTCAGTAAAAATTACTGATATTATTGCCGGCATAAATATCATCCTGATACTGACGGGTTCTAATTACAAGGAATAGAAAGATACCTTAGAAATTATTCTTGGTTGTCTTGACTGGACATAGCGTTACAGCAGGCTAAACCACTTGTACCAACTGCAGATAGTCCTGAAAATATTCAAAGTATGCATGCACGGTGGATGAGGTCATAGGCGGATCTAGTGTACACCAGGGCTGCCACCTGAATTTTCAAAAATAGTGTTTTTCGGTAATTTGCCCCCCCCCCCCCCGGGATTGTCTGATTAATTTTATTGAGAAAAAAATATTTAATATCGTGCATAATGAAATAATTATACAAAGATATCAAAATATAAAGTTCCCTTGACGAAAACTTTCTTCATCAACTTGATTATCTATTACTTTAAGCTTTATTTTATTATTATTTTTAATATATAAAATATTATTATTTTAATAAATTTTTTATTAGATAAGAATATATATTAAATTATTATTTTTTTATTTAGTACCCGATTAGTTAATGGATTTGAACCCGATAAACTATTACAATCCGATAATTGCCCCCCGGACCAAAATCCCGCATCCGCTCCTGGATGAGATCAAATCGTTTGTGTCTTATGGTCATGCAAAGGACCATTTCTGAAAGTTCAGGGGACCTATTTTTGATTCCACTCTAGCCTTGGACTATCTTAAGGAATTTAGCAGATGTTTGTTAGGAATGAGAATGTTGAAATAGACATTCTGTTAAATAAACTCTGCACAATAAAGTATAATGACGGAATTAATGTCAGAGAGAACATTCTTGAAATGATGAATACCACTTTAAAATTGAAGGCACATAAACTGGACATATCGAAAGATATGTTAGTCTATTTGTCTGTCAACTTTCTTCCCACTTCTTTTGAACAGTTCAAGGTGAGCTACAATTGTCAGAATGAATCATGGATAGTCAATGAGCTCATCTCACACTGTGTTCAGGAGAAAGAGCGTTTGAATACGGACAAGAGCAAGAGCTCAAATATTGCTTTCACTTCTAAGGGAAACGTAAAGTCAATTCAGATGCTGCAACTACAAGTTCGAGAAGAAACCCACTAAGAAAAAAAACTAGTTCTCAAGACAGAGTCGGATAAGGATAAAAAAGGGTGTTTTTTTTGTGGATTTGAAGGGCACATGAAGAAAAATTATATCAATTATCACGCATGGCGTGTAAAGAAAGGTAATTTTCTCTTATTTGTGAAGAAGTTAATTCAGTTTCAGTTTTAATAGATACATGGTGGATAGATTCGGGTGTAACCACTCACATATCTGTGTCAATATAGGGTTATCAAAATTACCGTAAGCCAAGAGATGGTGAAAGATACATCTATGTAGGCGATGACAATAAGGCAGAAGTTGAAGCCATATGGCATTTTAGATTACTTTTGAAAACTGGTTTATATTTAGATTTGTTTGATACTTTTGTTGTGCCATATTTTAGATGAAACTTAATTTCTATTTTCGCGTTCGATAAATTAGGTTTTCTTATTCATTTAGAGATGAAAAGTTTGATTTGTATCGACGCTCCAATATGATTGCTTCTAGTTTTCTATCCGTTATGGATAATTTTTATGCTTTAGATACTATTATTTCCTATAATGAGATCTTGAATAATGAAACTCGAGATGTTAGAAAAAAATTAACACATCAGGATTTAGCTGCACTTTGACATAAGTGTTTAAGTCATATTTCTCAACAGAGAATTACACGTCTTGTTCAAAGTAAAATCCTGCAGTCCTTGAACATGTCGGACCTTAGTCAGTGTATTGAATGTGTTAAGGGCAAACAAACAAGTATGCGCAAATATACAATCAATTGTATGACGGATGTTCTTAAGCTGATACATACGAACATATGCGGACCATTCCCTACGCAACTAAGAATGGTCATGTATATTTTTATCAATTTCATTGATGATTATTCAAGATATGACTATATATATATATTTAATTAAAGAATGGACTCAAGTTTTGGACACATTTAAATACTTCAAGTCTCAAGTCGAGTTACAACTCAACAAAAGGATTAAAGACATCAGATCAGATCGTGGTGACGAATATTACGGTCTCTTTGATGGCTCGGGAGAGCAACGTCCAGGGTCTTTTGCTAAATTTTTGGAGGATAATGAGATTGTGCCACAGTATACAATGTCGGGTTCAACGACAATGAACGGTGTGGCTGAAAGGCGCAATCAAACATTAATAGAGATTGTACGAAGCATTATTTCTCATAATTCACTTCCAATGAACCTCTGAGGAGAAGCACTTAAGACAGCAACATATATTTTGAATCGGGTACTGACTAAGGCAGCAAACAAAACTCCATATGAGTTATGGATTTGACAAAAACCTAGTCTCCAATATTTTAAAATTTGGAGCTATCCAGCTGAAGCTCGGTCTTATAGGCCACAAGAGAAGAAGTTGGATGAAAGGACTGTTAGCTGTTATTTTATCGGATATGCAGAAAGGTTCCGTGGGTATAAATTTTATGATCCCACTAATAGAATAATTTTTAAGACAAATACAATTAAGTTCTTTGAGGATGTTATGGTTCAGAGGGAAAATACAAATCAAATTGTCTTTGAAGAATCATAAGATTCTCCTATACGAGAGGCACACATATCGGTACCAATTGTAATAACGATATCTGGAGACTCATTGGCTTATGAACTCATATCTGTGATGAATAAACCTATAGTCAATGAACCTTTAAAAATAGAAGAGAATTCAGAACAAGACAATGTTGATGTTGAAGAGGAATCTATACCACCTCAAGAACCTCAAGAAGTAGTGCATTTAAGACGGTCTACTAGAGAGAGAAGAAATATAATATCTAATGATTATATTGTGTTCCTTCAAGAATATAAATTCAATATTGGTATGATGGAGGATGATTCTGTCACTCTCCGTCAGACTTTAGAAAATGTGAATTCTCACAAATGGATCAAAACCATGGATGAAGAAATAAAGTCAATGTATGACAAAAAAGTCTGGGATATCATCCCTTTACCTGAAGGTGTGAAGTCTATTAGTTGCAAATGGATATTTAAAACCAAAAGAGATTTAGAAGGTAATGTAGAAATATATAAAGCACGACAAGTTGCTAAGGGATTAATACAGAAAGAAGATATTAACTTTACGAAAACTTTCTCGTCTGTGTCAACGAAATATTCTTTTAGAATTATCATGACTTTAGTGGCACACTTTGACCTTGAGTTACATCAGATGATCGTTAAGATCGCAACCACCAAATTATGAGTCTGATGATTCAAAACAGATGGTTTATAAATCAAAGAAGTCTATCTATGAACTCAAACAAGCGTCTCATCAATAGTATTTCAAATTTCATCAAGTAATCATTCAGATTTGAACCTAACTTTGTGGATGAATATATATAACACACGTTAAGGGGAGTAAATATGTATTTCTGGTTTTATATATCGATGACATATTGCTTACCAATAACGATAAAAATATGATGTGTGAAACTAAGAAAAATTTTTTCAATCATTTTGACATGAAAGATCTTGGCGAAGTATCGTATGTGTTAGGCCTTAAAATACACAGAGATCGAAATAAAAATATTTTAAGACTTTCACAATAGGCATATATCGATAAAATTCTCAAGCGATATGGTATGAAAATTATAAACCAGGAAATACCCCCTTGCTAAAGGAGACAAGTTTAGTCTTAATTAGTGCCCAAAAACAGAACTCGAGAAATCAGAAATGTATTAGATTCCATATGCTTCATTAATATGAAGTCTTATGTATGCTCAAGTGTGTATGCATTCAGATATTACATATATCACAGGAATGCTTGGTCGCTATCTCAGTAATCCTGATATGAATCACTAGAAAGCAGCCAAAAGGGTACTAAGGTACTTGTAAAGAATAAAGAATCACATGTTAACATATCGGCGATTAGACAAGTTTGAGGTCATTGGGTATACTGATTCTGACTTTGCGGGTTGTGTGGATAGTTTAAAGTCAACATTCGGTTATATTTTTATGTTGGCTAGAGGAGCTATTTCTTGGAAGAGTGCGAAGCAATCCATGATTGCCTCCTCCACTAATGCAGCCGAATTCATTGCATTATTCGAGACATCAAACTATAAAATATGACTAAGAAACTCTATCATAGGGCTGTGTATTGTGGATACTATTAAATTATCACTTAAATTATATTATAATAGTAGTTCAGCAGTATTGTATTCTAACAACAATATGAGCTCGACGAAATCCAAATATACCGACATTAAGTTCCTTGTTATGAAGGAGATAATTCAGAGTAGACTTATAAGTATTTAGCATATTGGTACGACTTTCATGCTAGCAGATTCATTGACTAAGGGATTGATACCCAAACAGTTTCATGAGCATGTCGCTCATATGGGTATATATGTTACAGAGAATTATTAGGTTGAGTGAGAGTTTGTACTTATATTTCATTTTTATGTTTTATATGATATATTTTTTCAGATATCATGCAATAGTTTTTATATGATATTCTATGATTTCGTATGTATCATGTTGTTATTCAGTTTTATATACAGTCTGAGCTTATGATTGATCTCAAATTCAGAATAATTAATGTGACCAAATTGAAAATAGGTATGTGGATCACATTGCATGTAATTTTCAAACTACACATCCCCTTCATGATTCATGTCATTCAATTATATTTATATCATGATTTGAGTTAGTTTAGTTTTGATTTATGAGATAATACTATATAAGTCCTTATAAATATGATTGATGGACAAAATTGGATGATAACACAAAATGTTAAGACAACACAGTTAAGAGTACTCAACATGTATGGGCTTATATGTAATAAATATATATTATATAATGGACTGCCAAATTATAATCGTAATGAAGTGATCAAATTTTATATCGGGTTTATTATATATCATGAGAAGTGGACCATTTAATGTGTAGAATGTGTATTAATGACTTTATGATTTAGTGATGGTCTGAATTATATAAAGTCTGATAATAATATAATTATACTATTGGTCCCTGGAGAACACAATTATAGACAACTTTCTGATTAAGCAGCGAACCCGTTAAGAGAGTTTTGGATCCGATATGGACCCGCTAAAATATAACTGCTCTAAGTTATATGGGCGTCAATTATATACATGGACACTATTGATTTTTTTGAAACTATTTCCATATTCTTCATTTTCTAACACTCTTTCATTTCCCAACAGAGATTCATCTCTCTCTAAATAGAGTTCCAGAAGAGAAAAAATTATCTGTGCCGGTCCTCTCAATCGGTCCATCAAATTAGAGGAAGATCGCTGGAACACTAAAGAAGTCTAGTGATCAACGGGTTATATCTCTCTCAAAGATCGATAGTATGAATTAAAGTAATCTAATTTATAATTAGATATTCACTAGATAATCACATAATCACAGCCATAAAAAACTCCATGTCATCGAGAACTAAGTTTCAGAAAAGAGCGGTTCTGCAAAGAGTAATTCTAATGTGTACAATTCAAATTCAACTTTTATAACTTTCATTGTACATCTAATATTTATGTTGTTATATCTTTTTGAAAATATTGTTCCAATGAAAAATTCAAAATCTAAGGAGAGATTTACACGAAGAAATACAAGAGAATGTTATGTGGGGGGGGGGGGGGGGGCATAGGACCAGAAAAGTTTAATTTTAAGTTTAGAAGGGGTTTTCTTGGTATGAATTTGAATAGATGCAAAGTAAAATAGGATAAATTAGAAATAAGTTAAATTAGAAATAAATTAAATAAAAATAATTAGATTTTTGTAACCCATCGCAATTTCCTGAAATATAATCCATGGTTGTCACTCTTTGTTGCATGTCCATAGAAGTGACTGGCAATAGCTCAATACAATATCCAACAGATAATTATATTGAAAATGTATTTTGAAATGAAAGTGTAAAAATATGAAAGAAATATTTAAACAATTGAGAGGCATCTTATTTTTTTTTCTCATTTTTCATCTCATGTATCAAATACCGGGCTTGTGTATATATGTAGGGAACGATAACAATTACTTTAACCCACGATTAATTCATAAGTTATTTGTCCAAGAAGAATGTTATAGGTCGACCAAATAAATTCTGCAAATTAATTGAGATCTAATTATTTATCAATAGGAGAAGAATTTTATTGGTGGACCAAATAAATTCTGCAAATTAATTGAGATTTAATTATTCATCAATAGAAAAATCAATGACTGGGTTAGAGCATCTACATTGGTGTCGTTTGTCAAAATTAAAATTTAATGTCACGTCATCAAATTAATAATTTATTTTAAGAGTGACATCCTGAATAGAATAAAATTATCAAAATGACACTTTCGTAATTAATTTTTATTCCTCTACTAACGTAACTTGTCAAATAGACTGTCAAATTTAGGTAATTGTCTAATCTTATCTAGTCTCTACATTCCTAAAATTAAAATGACAATTATTAAATAAAATTTGACAATTAATTTGGGGATGCTCTTATATGATTATGGAAAGAGAAATTATTTCTATTGATTATGTATCATTGAATGTGAAATGGATTAAACAATTGGCCTGGTGAAAGAAAATTAATGGTAGAAAAAAAATTTAGAGAAGTATTTTGAGTTTTATAATTATATTCAACCGTTATATTAAATCTCTTTCCATTCCGCCCTACTAGAATTACTCTCTCTCTCTCGGTTATTTCATTTAGTTGATCGATGTCGATCTAACATTCAGTGTAGTATCTATTGGATAGAACAAAAAGTGTGTGGGGCCTATATGATGTGTTCCTTATCTGTTAATCTTAACGAATAATGATGAGATACGGTAAATCCAAATTTGATGAGTATGCATAAAAATATGAATAAAATTAATATTAGCATAGCAACCGATATGAAAATATCCCCACCGACCCCTACTCCACTCGTCACACTTTATTGTGTACCAACCGATCAGACTCATTAAAATTTCTCTAGATTTTATGCATCTATTAATTTATATTGGAAGATTTATTGTTTAAAATGAAATTCAGGAGGTGCAAGGGAGGAAGGGACAGAGTAATTAATTGTTCTTATTTATGAATCACTTTTTTGTCGAAAAGTTAATGCTTCATGTGTCCCTAATTTATTGGCTGGACTCCATACAGCACGGCAGAAGGAAAATCCCGCTCATCGGGTGTATATTAAGATTTAAGATTGCTTATTATTTGTTTATGAATTAGTTTCTATATCTAACATGAAACATTTCCATTTTATCAGTAGTCAAGAATTTATAAAATAAAATATGTCGGCATATTTAAAAGGGCTATTTTGACAATCTTGACATTGAGATTTTAAATAAAATAAAAAAATCTGAGAAAGAGAAAAAAATAATGGAAATACTTTTAGCTCATAGGTTATTTCAAATTTCATATAATTTTGATGTAATTTGATAGCTTATCAAAAACCATCAAAATTTTATTCAATTTGACTATTATAAATTAATGTGCTTTGATGGTTATACTAATGGTATTTAAATCAAATAAAATCCGATCAATCTATAATTTCAACTATATATATTTATATAACAATTTTCTATTTTTGCTAATTTATAAAATTTGTTGAAATTTTCATTTATTTGAACATTGTCCACTAAGTATTCTCAAGTGATGCCTCCCAGCAACATTTATTTTATATTAAAAAATATCGCATTAAAGTAACCGTTCTCATTAAAGAATTTTATAATTAAAGAAATATTGCATTATTTCATCAAATGTAAGTATATGTTTTTTTGTCAAGTGAACTAGCGGCGCTTTAAGTATCATCACTTCAATTAATTATCTTAAAAAATTAACAATCAGTCTTATAAAAATTCATAGAAAATCTTTAAAAAAGAAAAAAAAAAGACTTTGCAAACATATTCTTAAACTTATGAGCGTATTATGTTTCAAATGTCATTTGAGATTCGATCAAACACCATCAAAATTACTTAATAACTTTAAACAATTTAAATTTAATAGTATTTGATGGAATGTCAAATGTCATTCAAATTATATAAAATTTGAACAAAATCAATCCATAGTTTAAGAATATGTTGATATAAAAAAAAATATTTTTAAGATTTTCTATGAATTTATATGAGATTTGTTTGTCAAAATTGTCAAAACAATTGGTTGTCAAGGGATTCCCACCTTTAATTAATACATAAAATATTAGCCATTAAAATATCTATTAAACTGAAGTAAATTAAATTAGCAGGTTCCTTCACTTTTGAAAACCTCGTACACTACCTACTTTACTTACTTTTAGTACTCTCATTAATTCTCACTTCACTATTTCGCCTTAATTTTACTCGTTAAATACAGTGATGAAGTAAATGTAATATATTTCTAATTCATGTATATTTATCCATCTTGTTTCGACTAGGAGAAAACATTTGCTTAAATTCATATGGAGAGAAGAGGTACATCATCGATGATTAATCATACGAGTTGAACAGTAATTAACATAACAATCCACAATACATTTATGATACACTCGCTGTTAGTGATATCCTCAAACAAGGCAACTGTGAGATAATCGTATATATATGTTAATTATACACATATTTTGCGTAACTTGGTATTATATTATTATTTTTGATACAATATCATTTGTTATGAATAACCAACCTTATACATAAGATGGTAAAATTTAATTCGATATGAGAAATTTATCCTCGATCTGATTTTTTTTTTAAAAAAAAACTAAATTATTTGAAACCCGATCTAACCGAAATAACCTAAAATTGAGACAATTTGGGATCAGGCAATATAAAACTTGACCAATTTGAATTCAAACAACTCAAAACACGATACGACCCGAGATCAGATGATCCAAAATCTGAGACAACGAAATCAGACGACTCGAAACCAGATTCAAACCTGAATGACCTATAACTCAAGATAATCCGAGATGAGATGGCTAATTAGATCCCGTTTAAGAAGTTTGAAATATGATTAATTTCAATAAAAAGTAATGTGTATCATTTTGTGCTATTCGACCCAACCACCCTCATTAATTGCTAAACTAAAAAAATTATAGCTGATAATCTCCAACTCCAATATCCAAGAAATATTATTGAAAATATTTAATATAATTACTATAAGAGGCACAATATATTTCTAATAATTTATTAAAATTCATAAAAGAAAACTTTTATTGTTTCAATTGTCAGAACTGTTGATATTTCCTCAATATTAATTAGTTGCTTTAATATTTTTAATTAATTTAATTATTAGGGACATGATAAATTTTTATTTATTTATTAAAATTCATAGAACATGTATATTGTTTCGAATCACAGATAAATCGTTCACACGATATATTTCGAAATTTATTGTTTCTTATAGTATTTTTAATTTTAATTATCTTAACATTTTTAGGGACAAAAATAATTAACTTAGCAACCGACTTAACATGCATTATATAATAATAAAAATACTACAGAGTTAGACGATCTGAACTAGACTCTATCCAAAACTCGATATGAACCTAAATGGTTCAAGCTCGAACAGATTCGAAACCTAATTCGATCTGAACTGATCGAAACTCGACTTGAACAGACCCCGAGATCTAAAAAGATCAACACTGATGAATCAAAAATCGGACCTGATACATAACTTGATAATTTATTTTTGTCAAACTTCCCGACTCAAATGATCTGTCTGAATCTGAACCTAACCCACCCTTCCATTTGCCACCTGAACGTGAAATCTCATATATTGTTCTAACATTAGTTTAATTTATCTTAAGATTATTATCGTTAACTGTGATGCTTGCTAACGATATAATTAATGAACTGTACTCAAATACATTGAATATATCCATTAGTTTGAAATATCCTGTCAGTCACATGAATGCATGCATGTTGAATAATATTGAATATATCCATTAACTTGAGAGCAGGTTGAGCAGCATGGTTTCCTAGATAAACGCATATATTTGTTCCTTTGAAACGTTAGCCTTAATCAGTACTACAACTTAAAATATATTACAATTTTCAAATCATAGGATGCTAGCGCCACAAGTTAATTGTGCGTGCACTAGGTATTTTCGAACATTGTCATTAATCAGGGTGATTCAGACTTCTGTCCAGGAATAAAATAAAATAAAATCAGGGATAAACAAAAAAAAAATTTCTTTAATATCAGCATATATTTTATTTCTTCTGAAATATATATATAATTATAAAGTTATTTATAAAAATAATTTTAGGACATAGCTGCACCCTGGTCCCTGGGTCATCTTGGATCCGTCTCTGTCATTAGCTGGTCTCAAACCCGTGCTTCGTAGCATATGCGAATTATTTTTACAATTAGATTTTTTGGTCACTTTGTTATGAACTCTTAATTACATTCTGAACTGTAACCATATTTCGATAGATATAGATTCATTGATATTAATATCAGAATAATGCAAGTTAATCTCAAAAAATTAGAGGCAAATTTGAAATTTAAGGGCTATATTCTAATATCAAGATTATAAAATATTCCTAGAAATGTATTCAAGCTTGGGTACAGGCTTTTAAATTATTAAATTATAAATAAAACAAAATTAATTATATAGGTATATTTTATTATTTCTATTTTAATTATGGTGTATAATAGGATGTGGATACATGTATTAATTAGGATGTGAACGAATGATACTTTTAAAATAACATCATGATATTGGAAATAAAGATGATCAGGAACTTTTTTCTAATAATTTTAAGGCAATTTCCCTTATTTCATATCCTTCAACCGACATAAGGTTAATGGTGAGCACGTGAAAAAATTTCCATTTTCTATACATCACATACAGTTTTAAAGCATAAATGGTAGATTTGAATCACTCAAAGTGATTAACATATGAAAAATTTACTTAGGATCAAATTTTATATTCTGCAAGAATTTTTTACTATTTTTAGATAGTTAGAAAATAATTTATTTTAAATGACTCATAATAATTAACTCAAGTGATTTTCTAACTATCTAAATAAATAGTAAAAAAATATTAAAAATATAAATTTTTATCCCTAACTAGATTTTCATATGTAAATTAATTTGTGAGTGGTTCGGATCGACCATTTAGACTCTGAGCACGAAGAAATAATTCATAGCATGAGGTTGATCTATATTATGCATAGTATCATAATCCAACTCTATTTATATATTAGAATAAAATAATATAAAAATTAATATATATTGTGACTAATAAAAAAATCAATTTTTAAAAGATATAAAACAGTTGCGTACTCTTTTAAACTGTAAAGCCATTATATTTAACAACGTTCTTATCTTAGAAAACAAAAAATATATATAGAAATGAAAAAGGTTGATATTTTCTGTAATTTTTATTTTGTTATACTTTGGGATTGGGAATTATACAGAAATACAATGCTTTTAGCGTATCAAGTATCAATAATAACTTATTTATTTGGCATAAATATGAAGTAATCTCTTTTTACATTACACTATCGTTCGTCTGATTATGATCAAATAAATCAAAACTGTAATTGCTAGACAAAATCACAAAATTAAGTAACATATGAAATAATACATAAGAAAACGGATCGCGATCTTTAGCTATGCGGTACACATGCATCGCCCACGACAACATTTAAATTTATAAGGGATCTTTTGAGATCGGTGAAACACGAAATACAAATCTGATGGTAATCAAACCATATTGGTGCTGTACGGAAGATGATAGAAATTCATAAGAAAATATAGTATCATCAACACAATTTTTCAGACTGCGACAAAAAACTACAGAAGCGAACAACAGAGACTTTGGAAAAACCCGTGATCCAAATTCAAGGGTCGTCTAAACTTTGGATAGATATTCTACCATAAAGAATTATAGAATTATAGAGGATACTCACAAGTAGGACTGCTGTCACGTCCCCAAACCAAAATGAATAATGCTCATGGATGACAATCGCCACGTGTACGCGAAAACACATGTACACATAAAACTAAAAAATACACGAGTCATTCATTTATCTCAATAAAAAAATAACAGTCGATTTATACATACCAAAATAAATAAATAAGAATAAATGAACATAAGAGATTTATGAAAGTTGCAACATATAAAAAAAATTATCAAATGCATTTAGATGAAGTTATAACATTAAAAATAAAAGTGCAAACTTTAGAAACTGAAAATAGAATATTAAAATTCACATATACTTATCGAGCATCATTTTAACGGATTTAGATAAGTATGTGAGACAAAGACCTAGTAACAAATTCGGATCTTGAATATATGAAATCATCCATAACTTTTATGTGACCTAAAAATAAAGAGAAATAATTTCAAGGATCAAATGCACAAATTATGAAACATAACAATGTTAAATCTTTTAAAAAGAATCACAATTATGTATTTCAATACAAGCAATTTACTAAAAAGACTAATAAATGAAAAAAATTAAGACAATAATGTAATATCTTTTAATCCTAGTTGGTTAAACAAAATGTATTTCAAAGGACCCGATAGGTGGTTTTATGAACTTAAAAATTAAAATATTTTTTAAAATAAAGTTCAAAGACATGAGCATAAGCATGTTGTTTCTCTAAATACTAAACTTATTTCTAAAGAAAAATCTAAGATACAAACTCAAGCATTGAAAAAAAACTACCATAAGAAAATTGTCAAAGGTAGTGAAAAGTCTTATATATATGTATTTTATGATTATTATTGTAAAATTGGTCATATCTCACTTGATTACAAACTTAAGAAGGAAAACAACATCATAAATATTATTTGAATTTTTAAAATTAAAAATTAGATATCTCAATACTTAATTTTCCTTCAATCATTATATACCACATACATAAGGAGAGTTAGCAAATTTTTAAAACGAATATATTTCAAATTATTCATGTTTTTTTGAAGTATTTTAAATTAATTCCGTTTATTCGCACTATTTCGTCTGATTTCCAAAAAGGAGAAGAAGTTATTGGATGAAATCCACATATTATATATTATATTTATGCACCCATGCATATTTTATAAATCGATAAAAGGGGGAAGATTGTTGTACTAAACAACTTCTTTGATTTGTCGATTTACAAAGCAATCTTAAATTTTATAATTTATTTTGTTTGAGTTTTGTGTAGAGATTAAAATGCAAAATGAATTAGTACACAAGAACCAAGACTATTGATAGGATATAAGAGTTTAACCAAGACTGCATTAGGCCTAGGTTTAGTTAGACTCAAACTGAGTTGAATTTGTTAAGATAAATTGAGTTTAAACAACAAAGAAAAATACTTCTGGCCAGCAAATCATTATAATTGTTCAGTAATCGTTATACCGGTTCATCTCAATACTAAAAAAATATTTTAAGACAGAAAAGGTCTCAAAGAGTCAGAGTGAATCGTTGTTGAACGGTTAAGTAACCGTTTACAACATTTTGATAAATCATTAACGATTGATCAAATCTTTATAACATTTCAACTCAATCAGGTCCAATGATTTCATTTCTAAGCCATTATAACAGTTCGTACTAAAAATAGTATCTTCATCTATTTTAGAAGAATCAACTCTCTCACTGATGAGCATCTTATCTATCTAGCTAAATCATATTTCACTTAGAGATTACTAGTGAGAGAGATAAGCCAAGAGATAGAAACACTTAATTAGCCAAATCCTTATTTAATCTCAATCTAGCTTCTCACCATTCTCCCAACTTAATCCTTTATGATTTACTCTCCTTGTAAACTATTTTGAGTTGTAGTGCTCACCTTTCTTGAGTGTGTTGTCACTCATCTTTTTATTTTGAGTATATTGTCACTCTTGTTATCAATAGACTTGACAACCCATTTTATGTAAGGGACCAAATTCTACAAGTGTAAAACTATTTTTTAGTATTTTGGCTCAATCTCAATTGTTAGAGGTTGAGAGTTCTAGAGATATAGACATTGTAAGCCGAACTCCGTTATGTCTAGCATTCTTATTTGATCTTTTCTTTTTTTTTTCTCTCGTTTCTTTGATTGCTATATTCTTGTGAGAATTGAATTAAATTAAATTATCTTCCGCTGCTATTTCACTTGAACACTAAGCCCCAAATCGATTTATACATTTCTATCTTAGGTTTTTTATAATCTAGCATTATTCTAAGTCTCTTAGGCCATCATCATCTATATTTCAAATTGAATGAGAAATCCAAAAATAATATGAAATGAAATGAATCAATCACGAACAAATATAAAGTGACAAAATAGTCATTGACATAAATAAAAGTCAACCATTACAATTACAGTAACTACGGTATAGGTCCTTAATAATTATTAGAAGTATTTTCATTATGAAATCGAGCTGATACTATCACTCTCCCCATACCAAATTTGGATGTTCATATTTAACTTATATTTTTTCTTGAGTTTCTTAACGATATGAAAAATCATAGAAATAGATAATATGTAAATTCAAATCTTAATTTAATTTAGTTATAACTCGACTAATCTTAACTTAATCAGTATATCAATCCGGCTAATTATAATCTATATCATCATTTTTATAAATACTATATCTTTTCTTAGTAAATATCTTCGAAATTATATCTTATGCATTCCTATTAAGTTAGGTTTGTATAATTATGAATTTAATTATATTTTATACTATGATTAAGATTTTTACTCAGTCTTAATTAATATTCACTAATTTCCTATGATTTTTGCAACTTAACTAAATTAAATATTGTATAATAAATATTAATTCATAAGTATTTTAGGAATTTATTTGAAATACTATAATTAAATCATTTATATAATAAAATTTTAGAGTACTATAATTAAATTATTTATATAATATAATTACAAATACTTAATTAATACTATCATAAATTCTTACATTCTAATTACTCTATCTAAGATAATTTATCCTATAACTAATTAAATTTAATCGTTAACCTAATTAACGAGAAAAAAATAAATGCATAACAAAATAAAATACATATCGTATGAACAAGTTTTAATTTCAAAAGAAAAAAAATATAATTTAAAGTCCATTCTAAAAGAATCATAAAATCTCAGTGCAATCCACATATGAATAGCTTGGCAAGTGTGACAATTGCGAATCTTCATCATTGTGTCTCCTGCAGGGTCTGCGATCTCGTCAGTCATCTCATCCTGAGTGTACTCGATCTTTCAAGCTCATCTTTCCATAAACTTGTCTCAATATTAGACCAGCCATGAGTCCCGAGTCTAATTTTATACACGAGATAACTCTGAATCTGTAAATCGGTCGAATATTCAAAACCCATGATTTAGAGGTGATTAAAAATGATCATATAAGACGATGTGGAGTAACACAATGATTCTTGCATAAGTAATGCAACATCCAGTATAGTCTGTTGAGACAAGAACATCTCGACGCACGACGAGAGAATGACTAAGACTATGACATTAACACAAGTGAAAGAATATCACGGTGTCCAAGGAGGAGATATCATGATGGTCCTGTGTCATGAACAAGTAATTCATGACCAAACAGGCTAGTAAGACTAAACTAATCCGTCGATGAGTTTGTCTTCTAGTCTGGAGGATCGAATCGTTCTATAGTTGATTCATCCTCCAACAGTGGAATGAACCGTTCAGTAGTAGGTTCTTTCACGGACACACGCCTCAATGTCAAGCTGGCTTAGTGCTTCAGGTTTGACCTTGTGTGCAGTTGTGTTCCTTGGTTTATGGGTCCGCTTAATGTTTGGAATCCATGATCTAGAAGATCAGAGGGAAGTACCAAGTGGGCCAAATCCCCCTTCTCCGATTCACCAACCAAGATCAACTAGGCTTAGTGCTTCGAGTTGTATTTTATGTGATTGGTTGTTGACTAGTTAAGATTGAACCGTTCAGTAGTAGGTTTATCTTCTAGATCAACTGAGGTCAAGTCGTTCAGTAGTAGACTCACCTCGAACCCCTTCGTAGAGATTAATCTGATAAGTAGTAAGGTTATCTCTCGGAGCGGTAAAGACTGAACCGATCAGTAGTAGGTTCGTCTTTCATCCCATATTTCACTGGATCAACCTTCTGGCGAATCCAGGGGGCCCTAATGATCTTCTATCATGAGGGTGCGCGACCACTTGACCATCATTTAGTTATACTATTTGCTTCCTTTTTTAAAGATATAGAGGTTTCTCAAGGTTAACAGCCCAGGGTAATTAACGGGGGGGTTTGCGCCCATCGGAATCTACAAGAACTCACAATCACTAAAAACCCCCTAAATGTGCATTCCCACAAGCCTAAGATGGCGGCACCAGCCGGCGTCGACATCAAGAAAGTGCACGTTAAGGAGGGATCTCCGTGTCCTTCCTCCGCATCCCATGGCCAAGACAAAAGGCGGTGCGGAGCGCGCGAAAAAGGATCGCACAACAAGAATAATCTACATCTATCTTACACTGAGAAATATTGTTCAATATTTATAACTCCCGATGAAATATCGATCAAGCTTCTTCAACCGGTCAAAATACTAGGTACGCATAGAAAAATTAATTAATGTATATTATTTATTACATAGTTTACTCACTCGTATTATGTATATTTTTTAATCCTAATAAAAGTAATAGTGTGTCTGGGTTGCTGAGTGAGTTGCGGGCGGATGAAGATTTTGTAAATTAATAAATTAACAATAATGATTTACTAAGTTAATGTTTGAAAAGTATGGAAGATGATCGAATTGACATTCTCAATTACTGGAAGAAGAATACAATTGTCTATCCAACATTGGCGATGATGGCTCGTGATATTTTTATAGTGCCGTGTCAATGGTTCCTTCCGAATCATATTTTAGTTCGGCGAATAGGATTTTGACTGACAAATGCACCTAATTAGGTGCAAATCTTTTCGAGAAACTTGTGTGCATGAAAGACCGGATCGATTCTGAAGAACGCAAGCAACATCATTCCACACGGAATTAAGGAGAAGGGTAATTTATAATTTTTGTAAATACTAATGTTCATAATAATTATAAAAAATATATTTTATAAATTAGAATTTTTATAAATTTCAATATTTTTATTTTTTCATATTGTTTAATTTTTTAACAATTAAATATGTAAAATTGAATTAGTTTAAATTAATTATTTCAAAAATTATGATATAATTTTTTTGAGATTTGATTATTTTTTATATTTTTCTGAATTTTTAGAATTATTTAGAACTTTTCAAATTTTATTCTATTTTTAAACAATTAGAATTAACAAAACTGATTTAGTTAAAAATTTTGTATAAAATTTTATAATTATTTTTTTAACTTTTATTATTTTAAAACAAATTATATTTTTTTTTCAATTTTTGGAAATTTTGGAAATTTTTTGAGTTTTTGGCAATTTATTTATTTATTTTTTGAGAAATTGGAAAAACAAACCGACACGCCCATGAGGGTCGTATCCGTGAGGGTCCAATATGGATCAGGTCGGGTTTTCTAATTTTGGACCGCTCAAACTCATCCGCTCCACCCCGTGACCTGCGCTCGCCCGTGACCCAGAGGGGTTTCACCCGGACCGACCCCACCCCGTCCCGTCTTCAATACTCTAAAAAACTGACATTAATTATGATAATTAGTGTCTAATTTTAGATTTTTAGAAAAATCTTGCACTAAAAATGTTATAATTAGTGTCGAATTTTAAATAAAAAGCCAACATTATTTGTTAAATATTTTTTAAAATGAATTAATTATGTATTCAATAATAATATCAGTAAATATGATATTGTTTATTCAATAGTAATACGTAGATAGACGATCACAAATGAATATATATAGTTTGGCTATGGTGCTATGCATAACACTGATCTTTTTCATGCTATAGATTGTTTATTCATTCTTAAAGTCTAAATGGTCTATTCGAACTGCTCAAAATGATTTACGTATGATATATATGTATAGAGTCCGACTATGGTGTTTTGCAAAGCACAAAGGCGTTCTATGCTTTGCGCTTTATTTTTAATTTTAACTCAGAAATGATCGATTCGAACCATTCAATTTAATCTTCATATCAAAATCTATTAGTGAATCAATTTTAAAATGACTTGATTTGAGAATTCTGGTTCATCCAAAAATGGGATCAATATCCTCTGTGGTACTGTAAATTATACAGTAGTCAGTTAAAGTGATCTGAATCATTCAAAATCACTCAGCACAGATCTTGATGCTGCCCGATACTGTAGCAATAGAAGAAAATCTGCCCACTTCACACCTTACAGTGGCTGCCCACCACAGAGGATGTGAACTCCCAAAAATGACGATCCTCCCCCTATCCAAAAAAACTAACAAATGAATTACAAAAAATATAAAATTTAATTTATTAATAGATTTTGATATGAATATTAGATTGAGCGTTTGGATCGATCATTTCTGACTTAAAATTAAAAATAAAACGCAAAGCACACAACGCTTTTGAGTATTGCATAGCACCATAGCCTATATATATATATATATATATATATATATATATATATATATATATATATATTGTGAAAAAGTTTGCATTTCGAGCCCAAGTGCATACGTCTCAAATATTATCGTAAAACGTCCGACATTCAAAATTATAATTCTCATTAAATTCTTCATATCAAACTATTAAGGGAAACAAAATTTAGGGTATTTTGAGTTTTTTAAGTATTTATTTTTATTTTTGAAAATCAGCACCAAAATAATAATAAAATATTAAATTATTGTTGCTGATTTTTAAAAATCCAAAACAAATACATAGAAAACTCAAAATATCCTAAATTTTTGTATCTCTCAATATTTTAATATGAAGAATTTAATGAGAATGATAATTTTTAATTTTGGATGTATTATGATAAAATTTGAGACGTATGCACTTGGGCTCGAAATACAAACGTTTTCACAATAGTCTAACTATAATAAAACTACCGTGTTCCTCTGTGATCTTAACTTACAAAATATACCAAATGATCTCCAAACTTTGATTTATCACTCTCATTAAATTTTTCATATTGAAATATTTTGGGGTATAGAAATTTGGGATGTTTCGAGTTTTCTAATTCACTCTTTTCAATTTTTGAAAATAATGTACAAATATTAAATATTTTATTATTATTTTTAGAGTTGATTTTCAAAAATTAAAATTAAGAGTTAAAAAATTTGAAATGCCATAAATTTTTGTACCCCATATGATTTCAATATGAAGAATTTAATGAGAGTGATAAATCAAAATTTGGAAATCATTTAATATATTTTTTGAGCTAGGATCACGAGCTTTTTACTATATATATATATATATATATATATATATGGTGCTTTGTAAGGCACAGAGGCTATGTGATCCTAGGACCACCAAATTTTATATTTTTCAGAATTTTTGTGCTAGCTTGATCTCGAGAATTATGGTTCATCCAAAAATGATGGTTTTTACTTTATATATTAGGTGACATTACAACATAATCATACACAAAATACAAAACAAAAACTAAAAGTTACAAATCTGATGAACACAAACTAAAATATATAATTATTAATTATAAATATGAACAAATAAATTCTTAAAACTTCAAACACGTTCTTGAGGTTTTAGACAACCTTTTTTGTTCAGTTCAATTATCATAATGGAATTTATATTCACATCATAGATCCTATTATAAACTTTTTGTGACCGCATAAAACGCTCCGATCAGACTTTTCGATCAAAAAATATATTTGTTTGAAGGTGAGATGCTCGAATTTCAATTTTTCCTTCTGATCTCATCTCCAATCTTTCCTCTCTCTCCATGTCTATCTCTTATCTCTAATCTGAGTATTGCAAATGAATAAAGGAGAGAAAATTATATCTTGAAATTGAGAGCGTCGGATGGAGTAGGGAATGAACGATAGATATGATAAAAGTTAGGTAGAAAAACATAATGAGTGTTGGATCTTGAATATTTTAAAAAACTGACACTAGTTTATTTTGAATATATTAGACGGAAAAACAATCAGTGTCGGATTTTTGTAAAACAATCTTGCACTAAAATTAGTATTGCACAAATTTGTCATAAAATTTAATAGCTGTTCATTTATAAACTTTTAATTATAAATACATTTCATCTATATAATTGTACATTAGCTAATGATCTATTTCACAAAATTTGAATTTAATTAGTTATCAAAACACAATCAATTGATAGATTTTTAAATAGATGGTTTATGTGTTTAGGGTTTGATTGAGTCACCATATAATGTTAAAAATATGTAAAAATTTGTAGAAATAATATTTTAGTAAATTTGAATGCATCGATATGGTTAGATTTTACGAAACAATTAAAATCTTTGAAGAGATTTATGTAAGTTTACATGTACGTTATATATGTAAGTAACATGAGATGACATTATTTAATGAAGATATTTATATATTTTTAAAATTCTATCATCTTTATCGTCAAGATTTTTAGTATTTAATAAAATAATTATATTAGTAAATTTTCATCAATTTGGTGTTGATATGATGGTTGATCTAATAAAGAAACACCAATCAACGGTTAGAATAAAATTACTATATGACGGAAGTTCTACCAATTATGAAATAGGATGAATTATTGAGCTACGGTAATTTACTGGCTTCCGATCAGTTCAAGAAAAATTACGTCCAAATCATAATATACGTTCAAAAATCATAATTTTAAATTATACGGTTAAAAATAAAAAAATAAAAATCAGTGCTGGATATTTAAAAAATCCAACACTTATTGGAAACTCATATTTGAAACAAAAAAGATGGGAAAATATTTAGTGTCAGATTCTTTTTTTAAAAAAATCGACACTAAAATTTTAAAAATAACAGTTTCTTCTGAATTTTTAAGAATTATTGTTTAATTTTATTAAATAACTTAATTGCTTAATTAACCATCATAATTCTTGCACTATATTTTTTTTATAAATATTACATAAATAATTTTGATAAATAGCATTTATACTTTAATCCTTAAAAAATTGAACAAACCAAAAAAATTTTTTTAAATTTGTAAAATAATTTTTAAAATAATGTCAATTAATTCAAAAAATATATAAAACTTTAATCCAAAAATTCTCATATTGAGGAGCAGTTTTTTTTCCAAATTGGTATCATTTGCCCAAATTTGTGTCAAAAGTAAAAAAGTTATGACTATCTTATGAAAAATATTTTCAGCAATTTTAAAAATTCATGAAACTTCAAAGAATTTTAAAAAATAATATATAACTTCTATATATTAACTTAAGTATAATTAAATATTAGTTATTATGATGTAAAATAACTTATGAAATATTAAAGTATCACAAAATAGAAAAAAAACTATTCAAAACTGATTTAGGCACTAATACTTTTATAATTAAAACTGACACTATTTTTTTTTTCATTTTTAGTGTCGAATTTTAGTAAAAATCCGACACTGAATTTGAATGACTCAAAGACGAAAAAATTTAGTGTCGAATTTTTATAAAATATCTGAACTTAGTATCGGTTTTTATAAAAAATTGATACTAATACTTTTGACATATTAGAATCGAATTTTTACTAAATTCACACTCTTATGTCGGGTTTTTTTTATAAAAATCTGACAATAATATGTCGGAAAATTTTAGTGTCACTTATTTGTAAAAATTTAACACTAAAATAGACCATCAGTATCGAATTTTTTAAAAATTTGATACTAATTCTTTTAATATCGCCATTTTTTAATATCCGACACTAAAAAGGCAGAACTGATTCACCCTTTTGACCCTTTTGACTAGTGGTTACACATTGTCAACTTAAATACTGGTTTTCTTCCTACTTAATTAAGAAGAAATATCATACTTTTTGCTAAACCAACACGAGTCTATTCTGAACAGAATAAAGCTTCCTTCTAACAGAAACGTGTCAAGAAAATGGATAGACAAGGAAGATAGAAGAAATACTCTAAAGCAACGGAGGTGGGAGGGTCAAAAACCTTTGAACTAAAAATTGGGTTCAAAACATTTGAGAGACGTTGATTTTACATTGAGATTGATATTTTCAATAGTTATTACGAATTTCGCTGCAAAATCATCTGCTCTCAAAGATTTTAAACCCAATTTTTAGTTCAAAGAACTTTAAACCTCCCCCACTTCCTAAAGCAACCCAGAAAAAACAGTACCAAAAATCAAGACATCTAAATTGGTTTAAGAAATGAAAACTGTCAGTTGTCAGAGCTCATGGTAAACAATTGACTAATTTATTTATATCTCAAATGTGAAAACTATTTTCCATACGCCAGAAAATTTAATCCGATTTAACTTGGGAAATTTAAAAAAAAAAAGAAATAAAGGACATTAGATAAGCATTTATCTTGGATTAGGATTGCCCTTTACAACCATCTTCCATTTTTTCTCCACCTGTAACCATCATCGAGTATATCAATCTCATTCATTGTCTGAACCACCCATCCTCGGCTCTTTTACTGATTGTCCCTGAAATAGAGCAGAACCGACTTTGGACAATTTCTGATATATACAGAAAATATCTAACATCGCCTCTAAAAATTTATTTCATTTTTCATTACCTATTATATAGTAATTTCTACTCAAATCCATGTGAATCCGTCATGGGTGGATCGTTCCGCCCCGTGTCTAATTCGTGAGAGTTCAATCAACGGGAATTTAAAACGGGTTGTGTTAGAATTTTCTCGTTTTGGACATTTCTAATTCGGACCACTGAATCTGTGCTAATCCATGACCCATGAGACGTATTAACTCGTGACTCGGAGAAATTTAAATTAGACCATCCGAATCGGACCGTTATCAAATCTCAACATTAACCTATATATTGAGTGACACTCACACACTCAGTTAGCTAGGTTGGAGCAATTTTAAAAGGATTTGAATCATTGTATCAATCTTTATAGAGATATGTCTTGATGAAAGTTATATGTCAAATATATTTGGGAAACAAATTGATCCTCGTATTTATGGTTGATCATTGTGTTTAGAAAGAAAGCAGAGGAGGATTTAGTGAGTTTGAAAGAAATATATTCGGTGTATTAGAAAAAAAAAACAATTTTGAGTTGGGTACAAACTAAAAAGTGTGCATGTAGTCGACACCCGACAACAAATAGTGAGTTGATTCAATACAACACTGAAATCAATCCACAACAATTGATACCCTACATATATATATACACACGGTGCACAACAATTATAACAATTTGATACAACACACCACACAAGCCATTTAGCAATATGACAACAGAGCACACAGTAACTGTTATCTGTTTATTACATGGGATTTTCCCTGTTTCCAAATAATAATTGCTGGTGCCCAACTGCTCATCTCGCCCACTGGCGTTGTTACATGCTATTGTTTGTTTCTGGAATAGTGACTCGCTTGTACTCATCTCATCAACTTGCCAATCACACAACTTCTAGCTTCTCTCATCCACTGGACCACTTGTCATTTTGACAATTCTACCACCTTCATTATAAACAATAAAAAAAATGTGTCAAACCAGATCCTCAAGGTTATCCGATTATTAGCTATTGTCCGTAACGGGAATAAAACATAGAGCCAGTCTATTGCCGCGTATTTGCCTATTTTGGGAGGTACGCTATTAAATAGCATCCAAATAGCGATGAAAACAGAAATCAAAATATACTATCCGTATAGGAACCTCATCTAAAAATTTAAATACGGATACGAAATTTGATTACTCAAATTGATAAGTTAGATATAGAACATATAATTTAATATGTATTCTGACAAGCATCATTATAATTAGATAGATATTATGACTTTTGGTTTTTTTAATAATATTATATATATTTGAATAAACAATAGTGCCAAAAAATATTTATAATAAATTTCGATGAACCTAATAAAACTTGAGTTTTACATTCATCTCCATATTCGTCTATTATTAGTATTTTTATTTGTTTAAAATTCAATGATTCTATCAGCATTCATATTTGAAACTATTCGTATTTGTATTTGTACCTGAAATTAACATAGATACATATTCAATTTTGATCACCATCTGACCATATCCCTTTTATTTAATTTACCCCTAATCCCAAATTAGTCAATTGTTAGTACCGGAAGAAACGCAAAAAATTATAGAAAAATAATATATACAAATTATTTGATGTACTAAACCTATGTTGGAACTTCATTGGGAAAAAAAGGTATTCTGTCAGACAAAAAGGAGGAACTGACTGGGTATTAATGGTATCAGATGCTAGCAAGTTGTACGTACCTGTCATAATTTAATTTTCGCTCGTCCTGTAGCTTTCATTTTTTCTATCAAGAAAGGAACTAACACTAGTGTGGAGACTGGAGTATTTATTGGCATTGAATTTAAGTTGAAGATTCTTCAGTAAACTGAAAATGACAGACTGTTAGAAAGTAAAAACAAATTATTAGCAACTAAATCTCCATTCCTCAAAACAACGCAAACAAGAAAAAAAGTAACACTGATTTTGGCCATGATATTGACTTGTTCTCGGCGATCCCACGTATGGTTTGGGGGCATTTTTCATCAAGCACCTATACTAGGTACATAATCCGCTCATTATGTGAACCCTTCTAATTTTAGATGATATATTTTATTTAATATAATTTATATCTAAATCGATTATAAATACCCTTCTAATTTATTATTTAATAAAATATGATTTATAAAATAAAATTATACATTAGATAGTCTCTTTTTAAAAAAATAAAGATAGTTGATTATTTAATAATTAGATTTTTTTTAATTAAAAATAGTTTATTATTTTTTAGATCTCTCATTAATGTATGATAAAAATAGAAAACGAAATGAAAAGAAAAATGACATCGATCAAAATATGAACTATTAATTTTTATAAATATTAATCTGCACCATTCGATTAGGGTATTGTAGCCATTATAAAAAACTGAAAAAATAAACATTAATGGATAAATTTAGTACACACTCTTTAAAGAGTGAATATACTGAATTTATCTATTAATGTTCAATTTTAGTTTTTTTAATGTCCAAAATACCAATAATGGAATAGTGTAGATTAATATTTTTAAAAACTAACAGTTTAGATTTTGCTCAATGTTTCTTTTTTCTTCATTTCATTTTCTATTTTTTTATCATGCATTAATGGAAGATCGCAAAAAAATTATTCATCAAATAAATTAATATTCTTTTTTTTAAAAAAAGAAACTATCTATTATATAGCTTTATTTAAAAAGAAAAATTATTATAATCATATTTCAGTCAAAGTTATTTTTCTCACTATTTCATTTGTTATTTTTTATCATACATATATAATATGTATAAAAAAGAAGTTATATATTATATAAATTAAATATTAACTATTTTTAAATTTTATTGTAAAAAAGTAAACATTATACCACCATACTTAAAAAATATTATATTTTTATATTGTCTTTTATTAAATAATTAATTTAAATATAAATTATATTTAAGTAAATATATTAATTATTTATAAAAAAATTAATGTTTAATATAAATATTTTTAAAATTTCGAAGGAATAAGAGAGCAAGGAATAAGTGCAATTCTAGCAATCAAGCTAGAAGAGCGAGCAATTCGAAGCCCTGATTCAAAATTCAGCAAGAAAACTAGAGATATTGATAAAGATCGACCATTTGAGCTAGAAGGACAATGCATCGCTTTGACGGGCAAAGGTGCAAGCCCCTGACATGAAAAATTTGAGCTCAATCAACACCAGCATAGCTTCGGTGCATTCATCTTCTCACGTAGCGTTTTGTATTCGAAGAAGTTTTGGAGAAACGAAGGAACGATGAAGCGCAGCAGGCCTCGATATAAGGAGAGATCGTCCATGTGGTCAGGGGTTTGGGCAGGAGATGGAGCGATGATCAACACTGTCGGAGAAAGAGGTGTTGGAGGAGGGAATGAAGAGAACCGGATTCAGTTACATCAACATTCTCCGTTTCCGTTTTGCTGATTCCATCTGCGGTCCACACGAGTCTTAAGAAAATAGGACCGAGATGGGTTAAATTTAAGCTTAATTAAGCTTGCGAAATTCTTAACTTTACTTACCATTTTAGAAAATAAAAGGCCCTCATTTGTCAAAGCAACCCACTTAATATTATATAATTTTTGTATTTCTTTTGCTCTTTCTTGCCATTGTAGTGATTTTCAGTTTTCTTTTTTCTTTTTCCAATTTCCTCTTCAAACCTTCAAACTTTATGATCCGTTCAACGACCTCACTGTATGCATAAGAATGAACATGGAAAACCAATAAACTTGATGCTGTTCAAATCTACATTAATAATTACGTAGAAAAAAGTGTTAAGGTTTAATTTTGTGTTTTTTTTTTCTTGTAAGAAGCGTTTAACGCATGCTGTATAGTTGTGCTTGCACGGAGACGATTATTAAGAATCGTTCGGCAATAAAAACATTATCAGATTTTAGTTCACGCTTCGAATTTATGTTCGGCTAACTTATTACATGGATAGAAAAATAGAGGCTAATTTACTCCTGACGTAAATTGTTTTTGCAGTTTGGTGGTACTTTTAAACTCCATTAATCTTATTTAATTTCTTCAAAATTTTGAATTGCACGCTATAGTATCATTATCGCTTCGTTATAACAATTTTGGACCAAACGCAACACTATACAATGTCTATACTAAATATGTTATGAAAATAATTATGGTTCACTATAAAAGCACAGATAGTTGTGACTATACTAAATATGTTTTAACAATTCTATAAATCCAAACTAATATATTTTAACTGAACTTGGTCAACATATTTTTATTATTTAATTTTAATAATTCTATATTTATAGGATATTTATTACTTAATTTAATAATTCTACAAACCCAAGCTAGCTAATATGTTTTAACTGGACAAGCATATGCACAAATGTAATATAAATAATTTCTTATTGTTAAACATTTATGCATTGGCACTTCCTTAATATTTTGTATTTAATTTATCAAATTTAGAAAATAAAATTATGCAATTATTAAAGATTTAAAAAATTAAGGATAATCACTGGTCTAGATTTGTCCCCAACATGAATCTGCCCTAGAAAGAGAATGGAAGTGGAGAGGAGGTTTAACAAGGGGGAAGCTGCCTTCTAAATCAGAAGGAGAGATTGGAGAGTACTTTTTCTGTCTTTTATCAATGCCAAACATCAAAATATAAAAATGAAACTCTATTTCGATATTTCAATGGAGCTAGCGAAAAAAAGAAAGAAAAAAAGCAATTAAAATCACACTTTAATGACATTATTTAAAAAATTATTTTATCAAATAATATTTTTACTCATTTAATATTATTTTTCTACTTTTCCAAATATCACTATGTCACTACTATTCTACTTCTATTTTTTAAATGACACTATTTTAACTCTATTTTTTAATTTGCCAGACAAACTGTGCTAGAATAAGTACAAAGGTTGGACAATAATATATATAATCAAGTAAAAGAAAACATAAATGAGATAATCCTAATATATATATATGCACTAAAGAAACGATGTTTGAAATAATTACATGACTAATAAAGACAAAGAAACTACAGAAGATGTTGCCTGCGCATAAGACAAAACTTATCTCAACTTGGTAAACAATAAGGCATTAATCTAATCTTCATTTCCTATTGTTCATTGAGGACTCGGTGAACACAAAAACGCTATAGAACAAAGAAACTTTACGCTCAGATGTAATTGTAGAAGGTTGTGATGTTAGTATGTTGTCGAGTCAAGAATGGAAATAGAAGGAAAAAACTAATAATTATTTTAAATAAAAATGAGCTATCAAGCGTTGTAATTAAATATGAGAGGATCCTTAATAATGACAATTTTGACAATAAATTTTTAAATTCGAAAAACTCTCTTAAATAGAAAAACATTAGATATGCTTCTTTACATATAGATTGATATTAAATTGATAGTGTTTCAAATTTCATATAATTTTATTATTGTTTGATAGTTCATTAAAAATAGTTAAATTTGAATTGTTATAAATTATATAAAATTTTGATTGTCTTACATGAACTATTAAACAATAATAAAAATACATGAAATTTAAAACATTATTAATCTATAAGTAAAACGATATATCTATATTTTTTATTTTTAAGATTTTTATATATATTTAAAATCCATTATCAAGATTGATAAAATAATCCATCGTCTAGGATCGTTCCCTTATATTTGTTAGAAATCCAATCGAATTACGGACAGATTAAAGTAAAGAGAAAACCAAATTTACAAGTTCCTTGGTTGAGACAAATAAATAGAATTATTCTTCTCAATGTTTTTATTCACTTTATTTCATTTTTCACAATAGAAATCAAAAAATAAAATACAAATATCTTTTGCTTTCTGTCTTCCTTGTTCTGGCCTTTCCAACTTTCCGTTCCTTTCATTCAATTTCCTTATCCAAATTGATAATTCCAACATACTTTAGCTAAATTAAATGGAGTTGGGAGTAATTAATTGGCCTGTCAGTAATTAATTAGCCCAGTGGGTGGAGACTTGTGACAGTCTTATCAAGTTCTATTTTTTTAAGGAAAATGTTTCGATGATACACTTGTTGATATCGGCGTTGATATGAATTAAATTATACACTTATATAATATTATTACGTATATTAACGACTTTATTATACCATCATTATATATAATAATGATTGTTTAGTTGATACAATCAATATGTATATTAAAATATTTAACTTGCATAATGACAGTACTATATAAAAAAGAGTGATATAATAAAGTCATTAAGATGTATAATTGTTCATATAATGCATATGATTAAGTACGTATAAAGACAGTATCGTAGCTGTATGTCAGCTCCTTTTTTTAAAGAGGAAAAGAAGTTCCATTATCTATATAATTAGATCTTGCTTGCTTTAACTGACAACTTGACAAAATTAGGCGTACGGCGTACCCACCAGGACAACTAAAAATAAATGCAATAAGGACTCCCCCATAGGGCCATTGGGTCTGAAGCCTTCAGTCTTAAGTTCTCTTAATTCTCCACAGCTTTCTTAATTTCGTCGTTACCGTTGGTAATGATATTCTCTTGATGGCAGGGACTAGGGAGCCACTGATGTTCCTATCTAGAAGGAGATAAAGTACACTAATCTCTATACTAAGTATCATTAACAGATAATTAGCACAAAGAACCCCACCGAGTTATAATATTCACATGTTTGTCGTTTTGCACTCCCCACCCTGTCCAAACAAAGCTGGGTCCCCCTCCCCACTCAGTCTCAGAGCCCATAGCAGAAGATAATTCCAAACTAAACCCGCTCCAACAATAACAAATTAAGGGTAACAGAAAGAATATATTCACAAAATTAATTAAGAAAATATTACAGGGACACCTCACACTCCCGTTAAACAAAAGAAGCTTTTTCTCCCGGCAGTGAATCTATAGAATATCTTTATTCCCCAATGATGAAATTATTATTATATATGCAGCTAAAAAGTTTTCTCGTTCACTGTTACAGAAACTTTATTTCTCTTGGTTTCAAGGAAGAAATTTTTGCACAAAGTAACCGCAATAAAGGTCTTCTGCGAATTTTGTGTTTTAACTAATTAATTCAAAAGAACACAACTATATATAATTCCTTGAATTTTAATGTCTATTCATACGTTTTCCCCAATTTTCTGATATAATTAATAGACCTTTTCTTCGAGTATTTGTTGTTTAGAAATCACCTAATGCAGAGCAATTTATACAACCATGCATCATGCTTCCAATACTATAATTTTTCTTTTTCCTGTTTCTTCTGAATAAACAAATCAATTATAAGGGAAAGATGCAAACATCAACTGGCAGACAAGAAATTCCATCCTTTATTTTGGAACAAAATGCCGTGAAGGACAACTTGTAGATGGTGGATATTGACACAGATTCCAGCTCCATCAAAAGGCTAAGCACAAAAAATATGAGCCGCAGAAACCAAAAAATTGCACAAGGGAACAAAAATCCAAAAGATAGAAAAGGAAAATGTAATCTAACACAGATACACATGATATAGCTAATTTGCTACGCCCTTGCTAGCTAAAGTCTCAGTGAAAGATCAATCTCTTCACCATCCAAAGACCCACATAACGAATTACAATCAATACTGTTGCAAGCATTACCGATACCAGTACCAGCACCACCAGCATGAAAACTAGCATTGTTTACTGGCACTTGCTCAGCATGTGAGCCCCTCGTCCAGTTAAGCAGATCTATCATCTCGTCCCGACCCACCGGTGGATCCACCGCTGCTTGAGCCGCACGGCCGCTACTCACCGTCTGGTACAACTGTGTGTCAAACCGCGGGGCTCCATACAGAGAGCTGTATCCATAATTGCTATAGGGTGCATTTACAGGAGCAACCGGGCCGTTGGTTCCAGCACTACACGAGTGAGACAAAATTGGCAGGTGGGTTGTGTGAGAGGGGTAGCTCGGTGTAGAGTCAGGGTTTAGGCTTGGGTAATTTGGAGGGTTGGCGTAGAGATACGCGTTCCAGCCAATGTTGCGCTCTTTCTTGTGCGCGTTTTGGTGTCCACCGAGAGCTTGAGACTTGAAGAATTTCTTGTTGCAAAAGAGGCAAGGGAAGAGGCGCACTTCTTTCTCTGCTGGTTGTGGGGAGGGAGGAGAAGAAGAGTCGGGTGGTGTGACAGGGGTTAGATTGAGAGAGAGATCAAATGCTTGGTTTTTGCTGTGGTTTTGGTTTTGGTTTTGATTTTTCTTCTGGTTTTGCGCCGACGGTGGCTCCATTTGGTAGTTGGTTGAATTCTTCTTTTAAAATTTATAAGTCGAATGTGAAATTTGGGTTCAGTTTCAGCCCCTTTGTTGGAGGTGATTGGCTACGACTTGTGTGAAGGGAGGAAAATTTGGTTCTATTTATGGGAAAGTATGAAACGATGGTGCTTTCATTGCCAATGTGACCCATGAAAGTGGGAGGAGACTTTATCCTCTCAAGTTCTACCAGAGAGAGCGTGTCCATTTTGTAGCGAGGTGCTGATGTGGGGCCATCGGACCACTGCACTAGTGCACTGCCATTGCAATGAATGAGCTGATCAAACCAATTGAACATTTAACTCCACTCCTATATTAGATGCACATTTCTTCTCTCTTTCAGATTTTTTTATATAATTATTAATAAAATAGTAGTAATAATAAGACGGAGAAACGGCTAATTTTATAATTATAAATGACAGCGCGACACTGACACTAACGCGGAGCAAACACGTCACTGAGAGTGACGTGATTACCTCATTATATATAACAACGTGTAGGGAATGGAGAGAGCATCTGCGCATTTGGTGTTGAAGAAAGAGAAAAAACAAAAAAAAAAAAAGAGAAGAGAAGAGAAAGAGAAGAGAGAAGAGAGAAGGAAAAAACAGGAAGAGAAGAAAGAAAAAGAAAAAGAGAGAATTTGCAGGACGAGAACGTGCAGGATGAGAACGTGCGGGACGAGATCGAGTGTGAAAATATTATTGAATTTTTCTATCGAAAGTAAATTTTATTTATATAAATAATTAGAATTAAATATAAATTATATAGATTAATTATGAATATATTAAAAATAAATTGCAGAATAAGTGTAAATTATAGAAATATAGATTAATTATAAATTATAGATTAATTTGTGAATGAATTGTATTTTAATTATAAATTATAGAATAATTATGAATGAATTATGGATTAATTGTATAGATTAATTATATTTTAATTTTATTGATTAATTATAAAATAGATTAATTAGGTATTACTTATAGATTAATTATAGATTAATCATTATTTAATTGTGTAGAATAATTATAGATTTAATTTATTATTTAATTATAGAATAGATTAATTAGGTTTTAATTATAGATTAATTATTGATTAATTATGTAGAATAATTATAGATTAAATTTATTATTTAATTGTAAAATATATTAATTAGGTTTTAATTATAGATTAATTATTAATTAATTATGTAGAATAATTATATATTAATTTTTTTATTTAATTAGATTATTTGTATATTATTTTTAGAGATTAATTAGATTGAAATTATAATTTAATTATAAATTATATTAATTGGAGTGTAATATTAAATTTATTATATATTAATTTTATTAATTAATTAGATTATATGTAGATTAATTATAAATTAATTATAGATAAATTAGATATTAATTATAAATTAATTATAGGTATTCAGTTTAATCTCAATTTGTAAACAAATAAATACTAAAGTTCATGTAAAATCTAATCAATTACCTCTCATCCTTGTAGAATGGTGATATATCATCATGCTCAAATAACTGATAGATATATGCTGAGAAATCTCCATCATTGTACCCGGTCACCGGCTCACCAATCGTCGATACACCCCACAGATATGCAATTCCTAAAAAAATATTTTTATTACTATAAACACTATTTAATACTATAATAAAATTAAAAATAATATTTGACTATTAACGCGATCAATAATCCTGTATCAATTTTCAAGTTATGGGCCTTCGCTTCTTGAAGATAGATCTCTCACAGCCTAGCGAGATGAAGAAATCTCATACATCACAATCTATCCCGAATGTGAGAGATGTAGGATATTGTCGAATGATGAGTGCGGAAACGAATGACATTGCTATCTCTCTGTGATTTTAATTTCATAATTAGCTTCTCATATATATGTATGTTATTTAAAATTTATTTAAAATAAAATGTATCTCTGCCTGACTATAATGTGTCCGATGTTTGTCGTCAGGAAGATAAAAGATGATATTTTCATTGCGTTGCTCGCCTACCATTATCAATTATAAAAATAATTTTATTTTAATTAATATTACAGACCTAATTATATATGTACAAATAATCTACAACTAATTTATAATTGATTTCTAATTTCCCTTCGAGAGTTATGGACCCACTTTGATCACGCTTAGGAGGCTCACGATTTTACTCTGGAGTTTGCGGGGTCTATCATGTTCCTCGATAATAGTGGAGACTCTATATTAGTGTTTTTCGCCGATTTTAATGGTAAGTGTTATAAAATAATTTATCTTTCATAGTTAAATAACTTTTCATACTAATATTTAATTTACGAAATGATTTACAATTCGGCAAAGAAAGAAATTGGGATGTTATGGTACTTGGTTATCTATATCGGTGTCTTGATGTGGTGTGTCAGGGGTTGACCAAGAGCATTGGTGGTCCGTGACTCTTGTTGATGTTGTGGATCTGGACGCGTTTGCCTCCACCTCGTCCATTACCCGCCTCAGAGACAGCCATATTCATTGATTGGGGTACACCGGACTGCGACAGTTGTGTGTCTTTTGGCAGATATAAATTTATTTATAGAATTAAATAAATCAATGAAATACATTCACTGACTAAAAATATATGTGTAATCACTAATTATAATTTGAACTGATAATAGAAAATGAACACTTGATAAGATAAGGTACTACAATCCGTCGTATGTCGGCATGAAGTACGTGAGGGATCAGTTGTTGATGTTGCCTCATACGCATATCAATTGCCGACCGTACGAGTCGGTACGTCATTTATTGTCGACGTTGATAGAAGACTGTGTGGACTCGTACACTTGTCGGCTTCCATCTATTTACTTTTTAGTAGTGGAGTGGTACTATCCGGAGCGAATGAGGTGACAATTTGACTTAGTTCAGTTGGTACCTCCTCCGCTTTCCATGGGTATTCTATCATATACAGTAAAAATATATTTTTCTTGCTTATTATTTCTTATTACTAACTATTTTTACAACCATTTGTGGAGGAGCATCAATAATTATCTATGCTTGGGCTCAAGAAAAAGAATACCAACTGGAGACAACACCATCAGGCGTATGTGGACAGATGAGGATGAGCTGCCTCCACGAGACCTAGATGAAGAAGAGTGGAAAGCAGAGGATTATGGGAGGTATCGACGGTGGTTCGATGTCTATGGAGTCGCTAGCAGACCACTTCATTACCTCATGTACCATTGGCAACAAAGATCCCTGACGTGGGATATATTCCTCACGTACCTCATAGACAGCGCACGGTACACTGAAAATTATAAAGTTTATATATCTATATATATTAATCGGTAATAAGTAATATTTGTGTAATCAATGTGTAATAAATAGATCGTTAGGGTTATCAAGAGAGCACTAAAGGCGGTCCGATGAGCGGTCACTAGGGGATGAAGACGATTTGGCAAGATTATGCTCTCAGAGTGTAAGGGGATTTTGATGATATAGAGATGCCTCATAAGATGGACGAGCATCTACATGCGGTAGGATTACCCCCGGATATTGATGTTATTCGGGATTCGACGGGTGATTCGGAGGCTCCACCAACTCCACATCCCCACACATTCCCTATAAAAATGTCGACTTTACGATTATCCTCGACAACGTAAGTATTATAACTTAATTTAAAATTTTACAATATGAACAATATAATTCTAACAACATGAATTTTTTTAACAATTGTCAGAGAACTATGATTGGAATGACGTTATTGCTAGATTGTCTGTTGATATTCCTAATCCGTAAGGTACGCATTTCTAGTTCCATTCGGCACTCAACATTTATCATAGACCCATCACATATCAATGGATCTTATACAGCCACCTCAGCGGTATGATCATCTACAGTATGGTTTTGCATCAGGACCTGGAGAATCATTGCATATTCGGGAGGATCCTATAGAGCCTGCATAGACAGGGCATTTTCACCCCACTTGCTCTTGGTCGGGAGCATTGTGACGTTGTTCCACCACGTCGATATACACCTAACGTGGTTTGTTGTTTATTTTATAACTAAGTCAATGCAAATAATAAAAAAATTTAATCAGGTCACATATGTAATGTGTTTACTTTTGCAGGGACGACCGAGACCCCATCGACATGTCAAGCGTCGTCAGGAGTAGTATTTTATTTATCTTTATTATTGTCTTAGAACTTTATTATGAAGATTTTATTGTGTTATTTTATTTAATATTTTATTATGACTTGATTGTGACTTGATTGTTGTATCTTATTTAGTACATTATTATCTCTTGTATGAGACTTGATTGTTATATTTTTGATGATATTATTTTTTATGACATTATTTACTTTCTATTATGACTTTATTTAGTACTCTATTTTAAATATGATAAATAATAATTTTATAATTCGATAAATAATTATTTGGTACACCAATCATTTTTTTCATCAATATATCATAAATAATCATTTGTCTTATTTTCATCGAAAGAAAAAATAAATATAATTTTGATAAGAGAGAATTAGTCTCAAATTTGGATAGTACTATATTATTCAATTTAAATAATTTATTATTCACGATAATGATATTTAAATTGATAATAAAAATACTACACAAAATAAATTACATAATAAAATCATTAATATAGAGAAGGCGTCACTGTCAGTGGCGCAATTGCCAAAGACACCACTAGCAATGATGCGTTTGCTCCACTCCACTACCAGTGGCGCGCTATCATTCGTAGATTTAAAATTACAGTTTTATCATTTTTATTTTTAATAATGTGATTATTATAATTATTATATAAAAAAAATCTGTCTCTCTTTCCTAGTCTTCGATTAAGAATGAAGCAGGTCATCAGTAGATCAACGTTTGGATTAGCGAAACATGTAAGCAAAACCTTTAATTAATATGATGAAGACCTACGGTTAATTACTCAAAAAAAAAAGAATGAAGCACGAAAAGTTTACAGTCTAAATTAGACCATACTATATAAAAAATATATATATATTTAATATGGGTTCTTTTTCGGCAGGTCATGTCATCAAGGTTTGATCTGTTTCTCGAATCGGTTCAAAAGATATTGAGAGAGAAATAACTATAAATTAATTCAACAAATTGAACGAAAAAACCTGAGCCAAGAATGATTTTTTAGGTTAAATGTCCATCAACATCAAGCATCCTGTACGGTAAGTTTGGATCGTGTAAGGAAGTGAGCACAAAAAAGTAATGATTTGGTATTGTAACGGAGGACAGTAAAAAGTCGTACTATCCTAAAAAAAGGAAACTCATTTAGAACTTTAGATAACGGGCGGGACCACTTGATAATGGTTATTTTGATAATTTTTATGATAAATTTTAAATAAATATTAAAAAAATAAATAAAAGATTTTTTTATAGATGTATTATTTTATCTATTGATTTATGGTCATTATATAATTTCATTATCATTTTGATACTCCACAATGACAGTTAAATTAGAACTGTTATAAATTATATAAAATTTTAATAGATTTTAATGGAGTAAAAAACTATAATGAAATTATATTAAATTTAAATGATCATCAATCTATAGGTAGAATAACTCATTTATAAAAAAAATTATTTTTAAGAATTATTTTTATATTTATTTAAGAGTCAATTGTCAAGATTAACAAAATAACTATTGTCAAGTGATCCCCACCCTTACATTACATAACTAACTCTAATTTCTTTTCAATTTTTCCTGCTAATTGAAAATGAGTTTTAATAAAGTTGGAGCTTGATTAACTATTATCGGCATTGCACATTCGAAAAAAAAAAAAAAAGAAAAAGAGATCAATTACAAATTAAATATGTAAAATATGTTTATATTATGTTATAAATATCATATATATTGGAGGCGTTCATTTGTTCATTATCTGATATAAATAGGGTTGTAAACGGAATGGATAGTGCTGAAAGTATATTCATATCTGATTTTTATTTGACGGATACGGTTACGGATATTAAATGAATATCAAAATTCAAAACCAAATCCTCCTTAAATGAATACAAATACGAAGCAGATATTCAACGGATACATATTTTGTGATAAATATAAAATAAAAACTAATATATATTACTAATAGTTATGCATATATAATAAAAATAAATACATGTATTAACAATAACTATTTAAAATGTATATATTTATTAATATTTATGATAATAATATTATATACAAATAAAAATGTTGACACGTAATAATTGAAGTACTTTATTTTTAATAAAGGTAGATGGTATTTACCAAAAATTACAATTTTGAACTAATTTGGTCAAGTGTAGAAATTTTAAAGAACACTCAAGATGTTAACGGAGTTCGATTTAAAATGGCTATGTTTTCGGGTCTCACCCCACTTATGGGATACCATTTTATTACTAAAAAATATGTTACAACTAAGATCCTTTAGTTTCTTCACAATACAAGTGCAAAAGACTAAAAACTACAAAAAGAGAACAACAAAGGAGCACTCAAGGCTCAAAAACACAACATAATAGCTAAGGAAAGATTTAAGACAAAGCTCAATGAAGCGCTCTGTTTCTTTTAATTTGCAAGGAAGGAAATAAGGGTTCTTTGTTTGCAGTTGAGTACTCTAGGTTGCTAGAGATGTCGATAGTTTTTGAATAATATTCACACACCTAGAACATCACTTTTTATAAACCATTTAACAGAGTGAACTGATATTCTTGCGTCGGAAAATGTTATAACGTTTCATCAATCGTTATAACATTTATGTATTATGAATTTTGAGTTTTCAAGACCCCTTGTCAGAATTGTACATAACGTTATAACATTTTAGAAATGAATGGAATGAACCGTTATAATGATATAGAGAAATGTTGAACGATCTACAGAAATGTTATCAACGCTTTGACTATTTGACCAATCTTCTGACAGGTCTACCGATCTTCAGAAACGTTATAACGATTCACTGAATCATTATACATTTTATGAAACGTTGAACGCTTTATAAAGCGTTACTTAACGATACACTCTATTAATTTTAGCTCATTTATGCTCACAAAAGAACTTAAAATATTTTTGAGTAGGTGTATTTAGTCATTATAACGCTTGATGAAGCGTTACATAACGATACACTCTGTTAATTTTGGCTCATTTTCACTCATAGAGAACATAGAATATTTTTGAGTATATGTATTGAATCATTATAATGATTGGGAATTCATTTTAACGTTTCTCTACGATAGAGAGCTCTTCCTTGTATAATTATGAAGAATATAAGATTTTGAATTATACATGTACATTGAATATGATCATATATCTTCATAGAAGCCTCTGAATTGATCATGATCATTTCTTATTTATTTCCTTGAAGTTTCTTAGGATCCTATAATCAAATCTTAAAGAAAAAAACTTGTTAAATTCAATAACATTTTTCAAAATAACAAAATCAAAGAAATTATTAAGTGTAACAATCCCCCTTTTTGTTGTTTTGCAAATCCAAATGTATGAAGAATTGAGCAAAATTTTCCCCCATTTTATAAAATAAATAAAAAGTTTGAATATTACAATTGATATTTATATAAGGTAACTCCCCTTAATCTTTGCTCCTCCTATCTCCATACACTTGTTGTAAAATGATAAAGCAAAAATAATGCTATGAATATAACAAGTCACAATAATTTGAATCTCAAAGATCAATTATAATGCCTTGAACAAAAAAATGATAACACAATAATATAACAAATATAATTCAAATAATCAAGCACAAATATTCAAGACATTACATAAGCATGCAAAACTCAAACAAGTTATAACATACATAACCGTAATAATCAAAGCATAACTCTCATCTCATAAAATGGTAAAGCCAAAATTGAAAGATAAAAGTACAAAAGAAATCTTAAGTAAAAGAAGTAAAACGATTGATCTTCATGCTTGGTCCGGTGGATCGGTGGGAGCAATCTCTTGTTCACCCATCTTCCTCTTGACACTGTACACTAAGATCATCGACCATTTCCATGTCAACTTTGCCCGGTTCCAAGTCCAAATCCATGTCACCTATATTATCCAACCAATTTTTATACTTATTAAACCAATTAGTTTGAAGTTTATGTTATCAATCCTCCATATAGGTTAGATTACCTTTGAGAGTGGAAATTTCATTGTTGATATTTGTAAATTTATTGTTCATACGGGTTTCAAAAACTTATTGGTTTAAGTTTATATGGTACATGGATTGAGCAATGTACCCAAAGTAGTCTTGCATAGAACCGATTTGTCATGGAACAAGATAAGGATCAAATGAGGTTTGATAGTCCGGTTCAAAGGTAAAACTTAACATGGTTGCACAAGAATGAGGTTGAGAAAAGGTTCCAGGTTTTTTGAGTTGGTTCGGGTTTCAAGATAGGTTCTTCTGAATTAGGATAGATATATTGGTTTACCTTTACATTTGGATCCTTTATCCAACTATTGATCGGGTATTTGTGGTTTGGAGTCCATATCGGTGGTTCACTAATCGAGTTATTAACCCAACCAAGATTTGGTAATTCATGAAATAAATTTGTAGGATTCAGATAATAAGATTGGCATACGGTAAATTTATATTTTTAACACGATATGCAAGATGCATATGGCTTATTATGATAAATGAAATATAAAATTATCTATCCATTGAAAAAAGATGACGCAAATAGAAAATGAAATTTATTTTCATATTAGTTTTTAGAGTAGCCTTTGGTGTTAATATGTTGTTGATGAAATGGAATGCTAGCCTATGCACGGCCGATAGGGATGTTACAGAAATTTCTCGATTATTTATCAATTGAGGTACAAATCACTTCTTATAATATCTTATTGTACCCTCGGTGATTTCGGCCATTTACGGTAGACATAGATTTGTTCATCGATTTCAAGGGTTAAAAACCATTTGATAAGTTGGGGTATTGTTACTACAATTGGTTGTCCACATATAAGTGTAGTAAAACCCCATGGTTCATTTATGAATTTCATATTGGCATAGAATAATTGAGTAATAATTTTATGGGATGCATCATTACACTCAATTATATTTTCTCATGGCCGGGATGGACCCGAAGAACATGAAAAGCTTGCCATCTCGGCCTTGTGTAGGAATGACGGCGTAGGGAGTAAGGTTGAAGTTTCCAAAGTATGTCATTTCTTATAAAATAAAAATACATGAAATTCATTAATCATTTTTAGCGCATTAAAGATCACTTATATCTTTTAGTTATTCTATTTACTTCCCTCTTTCAGAGATGAGAGGAGAATCTAGGTCCCACCGGGCGTGCGAATCATGTGCGACCCTTTTTCACACGCTCCGCGCCGCCGCTGGGGGCGATGGGATGAAGAAAAAGGACACAGAGATCCCTCCCAAGCGTGCATTTGTTTAGTGCCGGTTGAACTCACCGCTCAGACCCATTGGGATGCACATTCATGGGGTTTTTGTTAATTGGGGATCATTTTAGATTCCGGTGGGAAAAGCCCCCACCGTTAATTACCCTGGGCTACTAACTCGAGGCACCTTTAGATCTTGAAAGGGGAAGCAAATAGTATAGCTAAATGATAGTTAAGTCTTCACGTGCTTCAGTGATCGGGATCGGATCACTGAAATACCTGGACTTACTAACATGTCAGTCCAGTGAGATAGGGTAGTGAAAAGATGAACTTACTACATATCAGTTCAATTTTTACCGCTCCGAGAGGTGATCTTACTAATAGATTAGATCGACCTTTGCGAAGGGATGGAAGGTGAGTCTACTAACAGATCGACTCGACCTCAATTGATTTAGAAGATGAACCTACTACAGATCGATTCAATCTTTACTAGTCAATGACCAATCACACAAAATACAACTCGAAGTACTTAGCCGGTTGATCTTGAGGTTGGTGAATCAGGAGACGGGTGGATTTGACCCACTTGTTTCATCTCACTGATCTTCTAGATCTTGAATTTCAGGCACTGAGTGGATTCATAAACCTAAGAACACTATTGTACACAAAGTCAAACCCGAAGCGCTGAGCCAGTTTGACATTAAGGCGTGTGTTAGTGAAAGAACATACTATAGATCGACTCAGATTCACTATTTTGAGGATGAATCTACTACAGATCGATTCAATCCTACAATCTTAAGAGATGAACTTACTAACAAATTAGTTCAATCTCATGAACTAGAAGACAAACTTATCGATGGATTAGTTTGGCCTTACTAGTATGACTGGTCATGAATTACTTGTTCATGACACAAAGTTATCATGATGCACACAAAGTCAAACATGAAGCGCTAAGCCAGTTCAACTTTGAGGCATGTGTGTTAGTGAATGAACCTACAAACAGATCAGTTTGATTTCATTGTTTAGAGGATGAACCCACTACGGATCGGTTCAATATCGTGGCTTGAGAGATGAACTTACAAACAGATCAGTTCGATCTCATAGATTAGAAGACAAACTTACAATCAGATTAGTTTAGTCTTACTAGCATGTCAAGTCATGAATAGTTGTTCAAGACACAGGGTCAATAGACAGTAGACATAGTCCCTACAGTCGTCTTGCTTGACTTCTTAAATCATAAATTTTGAGCACCTAGCCGATTCATGGATTCAGAGTTAACTTGTGCACAAAATTAGACTCGGAGCTCCTGGCTGGTCTAATATTGAGATATGTTTGTTAGAGAATGAGCTTCTAGACAAGCTAGTTCAAAAGCTGCCATATTGTGATGACTCATTAGTATTCAACAATGTGTATCACCACCTTATTAATCATTCATTACCTTAGGAATCGTATAACGATTCAACAAACCGTTATAATGTTTCTAGAGGATAGCAAACTTGTCAGAAAATTGGTCAAATAGTCAAAACATTGCTAACGTTCTGTGAAGCGTTCAACGTTTTAATGAATCGTTATAACGATGAATCGTGACAACGATTCCTTAAAACATATTGACTTGTCAGAGAATAGTCAAAGTATTTCCAACGTCTTGTGAAGCGATCAACGCTTTAGTGAATCGTATAACGATTCAAAAATTATTACAACGATTCCTTATGCAAGGGCACTATTATCCTTTTGTAAGGGATACTCATCATCCCTCATCTGTACACTGCTAACCCTAGGAGGTAGTCAGTGCATTGATGATCGATGGATCATCAATCTCAACATCATAATGTCACTTCTTCAGACATCATAATGTTCTTCTTTGAAGTCATCACACTCGTTGTGTTGATGTTGTAATCTCAATTGTCTTCCTGGCAGGCGTCAGGACGTTCTTGTCCTAATTATTGTTGACTGACTGTTCTGAATGTTGCATTACTTGTGCAAAAATATTCTGCTGCTCTACACCCCTTGTGTGAGCTTATTTAATCACGTCTAAAATGCAAAAGAATTTTTGCATTATTATTAAATTTTATTAATAAGATAATACCCTTTATTATTATCTCAATTATAAAGATAATTTTATTTTTTTAATTTTTAACTTTCTTTATTTTTGTATAAAATCACTTACAAAAATGATATAAAAATAGTTGGCTATTATTCAGAATTTTATTTAAATTTTTGAGATTTTTATAATAGCAAGAATAACAAGTCAAAACTTGGTCAACAGGAAAAAGCAAACAAATCATTTTGCTTTTAAATTATTTCTGTATAGTAAAATTCATAAAACTGAAATATTTTTATGTAGAGAAATACTATGAAAAACAAAAAAATTTAGAAACAGATTTGAATCAATTTGGAGTTTAGAAACAAAAAAATAATTTATTTACTAATTAAATTTCCCTTTTCTGTTATTAACTTAATGGGCTTTAATTGGAATGGGCCAAGTTTAGTTTCCTTTATTTTTTATGAATGGGCCCATTATGGTAGCTGGGTCGGCCCTTTTCATTTTAATTTTGTTATTTAATGTGGGCCGTTGGATTTATTCGAGATTAACCTATTAAGTGACGAACGACCGGATTCACTTTACATTTCCTTTTACTCAGTGATTTACTGGATGCGTCGGATCTCCCTCAAGATTCACTCTGATGCGCCAAGACTCGTGTTTGCGCATCAAGAATCGTGCACCCTCGATTCTTTGACTCTCCCTGTTGACTACCTTGCCGAGATTCGCGCTAGCAGCGCCGCCGGCGATTGGGGCCATGATTCTCCGATCAGATAAGTACCTCAGCATAATCTCGCTATGGGAAATCTTCCTACGGTGGCTGATCGGAGATCGATATGGTGGCGAGCGTCGTGCGCTAGTACTAGTTGAGATGAATTGGCACGATTCAATATCGAGAGTTACAATCGCAAATTTCGATCAAATTCAATAATTATCTCAACAATTCTTGACTTATACTGCATCGTTCTTGTGTAATTGTGCGAATTAATGTGGCATCGAATGTCTAAATCGATTAAAATCATATTAAAGCATTGTATGAGCTAGTATTATGCAGCTTCGATCGGTTCCAGTCACAATTCACGCCAAATTCCTATTATTCATTTATTTACAATGCTACTTATGCACTTAACAAGCTTCATAACATCTATCTCAATCAAAATATACTCAATTACACATGCAATTCCTTTTAATTTTCGATCTGAAGCTCAATTTTAACAACGAAACGCGATAATAGTATAGGAATTTCAAATCAGTCGAGTTCTCAAGCTTATAGCTGAGATCAATTGACTTCAAACGATGCTATAGACCTCGACGCACATAGTATAAACAACAATCAATGTAATCTTAGCTTCAAAATGAGAAATCAAGTTGAAAATTTGACTATTATCGAGTTCTCAAGTGAAACACGAGATCAATCGATATAACAATGTCGTTTATCGATCTTCAAGCAAAATTCATCAAAGAAAATGAAAGATTCAAACTCTTTGAGCTTGTAGCTTATGAAAGAAAGAAGAAAATCAAAAGAAAATTGATAGAAATCGAGAAAGTTTAAACAGCACAATATTATACTATTATTCACAAATTCAATTACGATTGCTCTAACAAACTCTAATTTTCAAGAATTGAACTTGCTAGCTCTCAATTAACAATACACAGAGCTTAGAACTCACCTCTAATTGAGTAATTGAGATGAATGAATCGAGTTCTCAAGTTTAAAACTTAGATCAATCGATTATACTGATTTCTCTTCTTCTCTTCTTGTACTCTTCTCTGAATTCAATATATAAGCTCTCCATCTCTCACTGTTGATACTAGAAGGAATTAAATTCTCTCTCTTCTCCTCTTTGTCCGTCTCTTCTCTTTTTTCATCAATTAGGGGTTGCACAAGGGAGCTAAGGCTATACACCACACAAACACCAACAATTGAGCTGTCTTGGCCTATGAACATGGTCTTCACTTTCTGTTAGTCATTCTGTTATAGTATGGGCCCCATTTGAACGAATCCAAGGTGGGTTCTTTGACTGTGGACTGAGTTTGACCCGCTCCTCACTTCCCACTCACTGGTGGAACTTTCTAGATCTCTCAGCATACTATATATACTCATCTCAATGCATCTAAGGCGTATCTTTGCTCTCTGCTATTGTAGTTCGCCTCTCAAGCTCTAACTCATTCATCCGAGTTCAAGCTTTGACTCAAATCATATCTCTTTCATTCAATTGCCAATCTTCATCACCTCAGCACCATCGTGTAAGTGCATAGAAGCTACAAGCACTGCCAATTTGAATTTATATCACAAGGTTCCAACTTCTCTTCATTTATCCGATTTTATCACCTTATCTCAATTGCTTCAATTCACCTCATAATTGCTGCTCTCTCCTTCACATACAACATCGCCTAGGTGATTGGAAACTGCCTGCATCATCAATTTCGAGTTTGAACGCAAGGATTGAAGTGCCTCATTACCTACCCGAGGTGTTCATCTCTCCTAATCACTCTATTCACTTGTCCTTTCTCAATTCTGATCACTTACACATCTTCTCTTATGTGTAGGCTAGTTCCAATTGAAAGAAATTGAAGTTGCAAGCTTCGGAGAGATCAATCTGCATCAATGGCGCCTTCTGTCTCATCGAGAAGAAGAAGAAAGAGAGGAGGGGAGAAGGAGAGAGCTCCAGTAAGGCTGAGCTCGGTGCACATGATCCACAGCAAGGTGGGGCCCACCGTCAGAGGCACAACACGCATGGGCCAAGTACACACTCCTTTTTCTCTTTGATTTAAATCTCTGCTTAATGTTGTGTAGACTTGGTGCGTGGGTTAATGAATGAACTCTCTGTTGAATTGATGATATGTGGGCCCCACATTTAACATCTTGGAGTCTGGGCTCACAAGTCCAATCATCAATTGCATAGTCTACTGCTTACTATTAATTAGGCTGAGGTGGCATGCTGTGATAGGTCCATTTAATTAAACCCTCCCCTCTAAGTTTAATGATCTGTTAACTGCCTGCTGACGTGGCTTAGTTTGATGCTGCCACGGGGCATAAGTGGGACCCACCTATCAGGTATGTTGGACCCACATGGGTGAGGTGGACCAATGAGGTGTTGTCACGTGGCATTGTCATGCTGAGGTGGCCCAATGAGGTGCTGCCATGTGGCAACCTCTCTCTCTCTTTTGATTCTATGTGTGTATGTTTGAGATCCTCAGTTTGCACCCAACAGTGTTTTTGCCCCCAAGTTGCACCCAGACAAGTCTCTGATTGAATCTTAGCCCTTGATTAATCTGATTTTTTTTATCTGATTTTATTCTGATAGCTCCACTTGTCCAAAAATTATAAAATTTTCATCAAAAATCCATAAATTCATGGTAATCATCCTTATAATTTTAATTCCAATTTTGCCCCTGTCTCCTTATTCTAATAATTCTTTTGCTCATAAAACCCTATTTCTCTTCTGTGGATTAATCCTAAATTTCAATTATAGCTCAGTATCTCTGCCAATTTTTTTTTTTGCAGAAACCACCCTAATTAAATACCAATTAGACTTGTATTGATGTTTATTAGGATTTGACTTGATCAACAGTTGATTACATGTCAACAATCGATACAAATCTAGACTTGATCAGATGTTTGCAACATTGACATCTGGTCAGTCTTGTGAAATTGACTTTCAATCCATGTTCATGAAGGTGATTTGGTCAACTGATTATTACTTATCAATAATTGACATAAATCTTAGTTTGATTAGGTGTTTGCAACATTGGCACCTGGTTAGCCTTGAAAGCAAAATCACATTGAAATTTCTTGTGTTTGGCTGTATCAAAATACTGACTTAGCATTGACACAGTTCTTATTGTACAAGGATTGTACTGCTTAATTCCTTTTTAGGATTTGCTCTGAGGTTTGATTTGGGATATGATTCTTAGGGTTTAGCTTTGACTTTTTGACTTTCTTGATGCCTTGAGTCATCTCGAATGAACGAGGATGTGTCGGGGCTTTTATACTTGACCCTTGTCCATTTCCGTGGGATTAATGCTTAATCAATGGATAGTGGGATATTTATACCCTTGTTTTTTATCCCTTGTCGAGAAAAATAATCACATGGGTGACACCAAAGAGACCTCTCTTCTCTCTTGAGTCTCTCGGTTGTCACTCACACCGAGTGGATAGTGGATAGTGGGATATTTATACCCTTGCCTTTTATCCCAAAATTTCCTTGTGGGACAAATAGACCTTTCGGCGAGAGCTCGTGCGACTTTTTTATTTGGTGGACCCTTTCTCTTGCCTTTCTCTCCTTTTTCTTATGATTTATCACTGATAATTGATATTTATCCTTAATTGTTCAGTTGCTTTATCCTTGAGATTTTTCAAGGGTAAACAAGGGTAAATGTGTGCAAGTTGACCAGCATTGTTTGGTTAATTTTTCTATTGGTGAGAAGTACCGAGATGAGGTATGATGTGATGTAGTTCCTATGGATGCTTGTCATTTACTTTTAGGGAGGCATTGGCAGTTTGATAGAAAGGTACACCATGGAGGTTTTAAAAATACTTATTCTTTTGAGCTGAATGATGCTAAGATTATTTTGGGTCCTTCTAGAATGGAAATAAAATCTAAATCAGCCCTCAAGGATAGCAATTTCGTTCTCTCAAAATTTAAATTTATTGAAATTTTTGAAGAATCCCAAATAGCCTTTGCATTGGTGGTGAAAGAAGTTAAGGGTGATAGAAATACTCTAATACAGGACCAGTGGTATCTTTACTTGAACAATTTCATAACCTTATTTCAGATAAAATTCCAGCAGGTTTACCTCTAATGAGGAGTGTGCAACACTGCATAGATTTTGTTCCTGGTGCAGTTTTGCCAAACAAAGCAGCCTACCAAATAAACCCAACAGAAAATGCCGAGTTGCAGCGGCAAGTAGATAAGTTGTTGAGCAAGGGTTTAGTGTGTGAAAGCACGAGTCCTTGTGCAGTTCCAACCTTGCTTGTGTCGAAGAAAGATGGTTCTTTTCGCATGTGTGTGGATAGTAGAGTGGTCAACAAGATTACTATCAATTATCACTTCCTTATTCATCATCTTGATGACATGCTAGATCAGCTATATGGTGCTAGTGTGTTTTTAATGATTGATCTTAGAAGTGAGTACCATCAGATTTGTATGAGGCATGGTGATGAATGGAAGACGGCATTTAAGACCCGTGATCGATTGTTTGAGTGGTTGGTGATGCTATTCGGACTCTCTAATGCTCCTAATACTTTTATAAGACTAATGAATTTGGTGTTTAAGTCTTTTATTGGTAGATTTTTGGTGGTCTATTTTGATGATATACTCGTGTATAGCACGGATGAGTCAGAGCATTTGGAGCACCTTTGCCAAGTCTTTAAAGCGCTAACTGAACAAAAACTCTACATCAATCTCAAGAAGTGTGAGTTCCTAACCAGCAACTTGGTGTTTCTAGGCTATGTGGTTTCAGCTGAGGGTATTCATGTTGATCCTTCTAAGGTGGATGCAATTATTTCATGGCCAACACCAACCAACATTCACGATGTGAGGAGTTTTCATGGACTGGCATCATTCTATCGCCGGTTCATTTGAGATTTCAGCACTCTTGTCTCTTCAATCACCTAGTGCTTGAAAGGAGGAGTATTCAAATGGACGAAGGAAGCTGAAAAGAACTTTCAGCTCATCAAGGAGAAGATGACAACAGCCCCAATTCTTGCTTTTCCCAACTTTGAAAATATTTTTGAGCTTGAATGTGATGCATCTGGTGTAGGCATTGGTGTGGTACTCAATCAAGAAGGTCGACATATTGCCTTCTTTAGTGAAAAACTTTCAGATTCGTGCAAGAACTACACTACATATGACAAGGAGTTCTATGCAATTGTACGAGCTCTTGGGCATTGAGGCACTACCTCATTTCCAAAGAGTTCATTCTCTACTCCGACCATGAGGCGTTGAAGTTCATAAATGAACAACACAAGTTCAAACCGAGGCATGTAAGATGGGTGGAATTTTTATAAGGCTACAAATTCCACATCAAGCATAAAAGTGGCGCTTCAAATCAGGTGGCAGATGCTTTAAGTAGGTGACATTCCTTTGTCCACAATAAAGGTAAATATTTTTAGATTTGAAGGGATTAATGAGTTGTATGTTGATGATGAGTTCTTTGGCAAGATAAAAGATGAATGTGCAAAAGGGTCATATAAAGAATTTATGGTGAATGATGGATATATTTTCTATGATAACCGTTTGTGCATACCAAATTATTCTTTAAGATGGCAGATTATTAAGGAGGTTCATGATGGTGGGTTAAGTGGCTATTTTGGACGAGATAAAACTGACGCATTACTCCAAGACCGTTTCTATTAGCCTAAAATGATGAAAGATATGAACCATTACATTTTGAGGTGTATAACTTGCCATCTAGCAAAAATAAAGTCACAAAATTTTGGACTTTACACTCCCCTTCCTGTTCCTAATGCACCATGAGAAGATATGAGCATGGACATTGTGATGGAACTGCCCCGAACTCAACGCAGTAAAGATTCAATCATGGTGGTGGTTGATCGGTTCTCTAAAATGGCACACTTTGTTCCTTGTGCGAAAAAGATGGACTCCAGTAACATAGCTGATCTTTATTTCAAAGAGATAGTGAAGTTGCATGGCATTCCAAATACCATAATATCTGACAAAGACCCGAAGTTTGTTGGGCATTTTTGGAGAACACTTTGGCATAAGATGGTTACCAAGTGCAAATTTAGTTCAGCCTATCATCCTCAAACCGATGGCCAAACTGAAATTATGAATCAAAGTTTAGGCAATCTGTTGAGAAGCTTGGTGGGTGATAACATACGTCAATGGGACCTTATTCTACCTCAAGCTGAATTAACTTACAACAGGTCCAAGCAGCAAGACGACAGGTAAAAGCCATTTTGAAGTGGTGTATGGATGTAATCCGAAGACTCCTCTTGATCTTGTGTCATTGTCAATCAACCATAGCTATAGTGGAGATGCAGATGAGCGTGCTAAAGCAATCAAGGACTTGTATGAACAAGTCAGGAAGAGGATTGAGAAGCAAAATCAGAAGTATGAAAGACAAGCTAACAAGCACCAAAGGGTTGTGATTTTCAAAGAAGGTGATATTGTGTGGGTGCATTTGAGCAAGGAGAGATTTTCACTTGGGCGCAATTCAAAGCTCAAGCACCGTGGTGATGGACCGTTCAAAATCTTGCAGCGCATAGGTGACAATGCTTACAAGGTGGAGCTTCTCGGAGATTATGGTGTTTCAGCCAATTTCAATGTGAAGGATCTTTCTCCATACCATGGTGAAAATGTGTCGAACTCGTGGGCGAGTTCTTTTCAACCGGGGGAGAATGATGGCGATTAAGTCATGGCAGATCTACAGATGAACAATCATGATCAAGGAAGCAAGCTCTGGACCAGTTCTCAGTTTGAAGAACCAGGCCCAAGTCAGATTTACAATTAATTTCCGAAACAGCTCTCTGGACAGATTCGTATTGGGCCAGTATTTTGGGCATAACTCTCTCATAAAGGCTCAGATTTTGGTGATTGAAAGTTCTGTGATCAGATGATGAAATGGACTATCGTTTTGGTGTTTTGAGTTTCTCCAGATTCCATATTCTTCTTGGTCAAAACCTCGTGTCAAATGAGCGTAGTCACTGAGGAGCCAACCAGAAGCATTTAGTTTCTTGGAACTTGTCTTTTGAGTCTCTCTATGTTTTAATTATATTTTGGAATTATCAGTTGTAGTTAATGTTGTTTTGATATTTGTAAAAGTAGTTAAGGAGTTATTAATTAGTAGAAAGTTTCTAGAGTTGAGTTGTATGGCTATATCAAACTTAATTTCTGAATATAAACTCACTTGTTGAATTATTATGAAAAAGTTTATCTTGAGTTGAGTTTATCTCCTCTTTTATCCTGCTGTGAGTTGAGAGTATCCTCTAGTTGTGATTTTATCGTTGAACGTGTGCGTGTCCTTGGACGATTTATAGCTTGAACGCTATCAGTTAGGATGCTGGTGGAGCCCGTTTGGAATAGATATGGTAATTTACAAACTGGATATTTATTTCGGGTGATTGGTTCTCGTATCTTATATTTTATATTATAATACTATTTCATAGATTTTCTATTTTTGGGTTTCCTTATCATTTCATGTCATAGCATTTAGACATTTTTTATAAAATATGAATAAAAATATTATTATTATTATATTCATATATATTTATTATATTGACATAATACACTAGTATCGGTATTTTGGTCCAGTCTAGGAAATAAGATCAAATTTTAAGGCTGGATCTAAATCCGTACTGAGCAATTTTTAAATTACCAAGTTTCAACGGTGGTTGTGGGATCCAGGTTTAAAGGTGTGAGATTTATTTTGATGATAGTGCTAGGTACAGTCCTGCGAGATGATAAAGGTCCTTTGCCGCATCAGTAAGTTAGCAGGGTAGTTTTGGATTAGGATCCATCGGGTTTCGGGTTTAATTCTTTCTTTTGGGAATTTATTGATAGATTTTGCTACCCATTACGATAGAGTCATCCCCGTCGATGTAGGCGTTGTATTCTTACTATTTATTTCTGAATTGTATATTATTATATATTTATTATTGTTATTATTTTGTTAATTTTGTGTCATTATTTTATTCATTTAGCTTTTCGTACACACGTATCATTGTGCGTACGTGGCGGGATTGTCGCCCCTAATCCATTTAATTATTTATGGGGTGTGACATTAAATGTGTTGGATATGAAGTTACTTCCCACATAAATGATATTTATATTTTTCTAGACATCAAAATAAAATTAATTAAGCAACAAAGCCATGAAAAATTAATAAGACACGAGGTACAAATATACTTGCCAATTATATAATATTTATCAAGTTAAGAAATAAAATAGACCCTATGAATGACACCGATTCCTTACTAGTTAGATATAAAGTGCAAATCAATTTGTGTCATCTTCATCGCTCAACATTGCATAAAAAAAAAAGACTCCATCTCTAGCGTCAATTTAGGGGTGTTGATGAGTACAATACAATTAGGGGGATTTTCATTATGATATCCACTTGAAATTATGTTTACCCATATTCTATCATTAGTAATTAAATTATACTTATTCATACTTTATTCTTATCCATTAAAATAAAATGGGATAATAAAAAAGTAACTGACTGATAATGAATAATAATAATTTATTAATTAGTTTTATCATCATTTATAAAAAATATGAACACATTCCTTTTATACAAATTCATCTAGTATGAAATTAAAAAATATATATATATACAATCATTTTCATCTTTCCAACTTGAATCATTATAAAATAAATAAACTAAAAGTAATATAAGCATCTCTTCTCAAAAAATTTAACCAAAAAAATATATTAAAAATAAAAATAACATATTATCTAAAATACAGTTTTATATTGTTCCATTCTATCATTTTTAGAAAGGCTCTATTAAATATTATTAAAGTATTATATATCAGAAGGTGAAATCTGAGAAAGATAATATTTATAATTTATAATTTTTAGTAATTATCTCACATAATTAACTAATATAGGAAAAAATATTATAAGAGACAAGTATACTAAAAATAATATAAATTAATATTTTTTTGATAATTTTCTCTCTAAAACAAATTGATAAGAAATAATTTTTACCTATGTACTTACACATATACTTAACAATTTTTTTACCCATAACTATAATTAATAAGTTTACAAAAAAAATTTTTTTTTCTCATATCATCTAAATTAGATGAATGAATAAAAACATAAAAGTTTATCATTAACGCTCTAGTCTCTGAACATAGATTTAGTATAAATGATAATAAATTTTATCTCTCTACGTAGTGTAGTGATGTAGATTTAAATTTTAAAAATATATAGAAACAATATATATCAGCATATATGAGAGACTTTAATTTCATAAAAAGAATACCCCAAGTTGCATCTTCTAATGAGGCGTGAAAACTGCCTCCACAGCAGCATTAATATTCATAATAGTTATGAGTCAAATCTAATGTGGGCTAGTGCGAATCTCAACCAGCTCTTACTGCCGTTCTCTTCCTCCTCCAAGTACACAGCACAAGGCTGACTGACTAGATGGCGAAAGATGATAAAAATGGAGGGGACCGACTAGAAGAGGAGAGAAGTGAGCCGCTGGGTCTCTAAATGCTCTATCTTGCTACGAAGATTATAAAAATTGCGATGTAATTTTAGGAAAAAATAAATCTATAACTTTATCCTCAAAATCGTCTCTCAATTATTTTTTGTTCAACTTTTTATATTGAGTAATATTTTTATTCTTGATAAATTTTTATATTTCACGCGCGAATAGAAATAAACACTTTAGTAACTAGATACGAACATTTTTATAAATAAATATAAATATATAAGTATGATTAATATGAGTGTTTCGATTTATGCTTTGGTATGTATTTTATCATCTAAATTCATAATTCAACTTTTTATTTTCAGCAATATTTATATTTTTAATAAGTTTGTATATCCCAAAAATAAATATGAACACACCATTAACTAGGTATGGACACCTCTATAAGTGTATATGAATACTCATATGTATGAGTACGACCAAATTTGATGTTTCAGCTTATGTTTCGGTCAATGCTCTATCCCTAAATATTTCCCATAACTGTTCTACCAACTTACATTTTTGATGAGTTTTTGTCTGCTCATAGGATATAGGACGTGAATGAATAATTTGAGTTCGTTCTAGATGTTCATATATGTTATTATGGATATTCAAATTGACAAGAAAATAAATTTATATTTACTATGTGCGTGTTAAAAAACTGAGTGATTACAACGTAATTTTAAAACGTTGCTTAATTTTAAAACGTCAAAAATAAATGGGGATAGCACTGTAATTTTAAAACGTCAAAAAAATCTATTGAGATGTAATAAAGTAAAATTAAAATAAATGGGGATTACAACCCACCACGATGCTTAATTTGTAATTTTTTTATTAGTTTAATCACCGATAAGTACGTATATGAGGACATTTGTATACATTTTGATCAAAGCTACCAGTGGTTAATGCACTAGCTCAGTGGCCCTTGCAGTCAAATTATAACTTATTTATCACTAGATCTAATTACTAATTAATTAGTACATGTGCGATTTCTATCTGACTACTGGGTTCACATCCCATTCAACTAGAACATGTTCAACTGGGCCCGAACTACGGTATCAAATGTTAAGCCCAGTCATCAAGATTTGGATGGATCGATTTATTTTTATTATTATTTTGAGTAAAATCTTATCTTTTACTAAATTCAAAGTTTGTTACAATAACCTTGAATTTAAATTTTTAGAAACGAAGAAATATATGAAAAGTAAAAGCAACATCAAAATCAACCATATTCAAGAGGATTGAATTCGGCTTTGAAGTATTCAGAAGATCATTGAAATTGCCTCCAATCGCCTCATACTTCATGAACTAGTATGTTGTCATGTTGACAACCTTGCTAACATCTCTGAATATCCAATTGCGCCTCTCTCCCACACACCAAATATAGTGATTTGCTAAAAAATTTCTATGCTCCTTTTTGTCGTGCGATGATATGGTTGCATCTTGTGTAGGATCGATGTTTTGTTGTAACGCTGCTACGTATTGGCCGTCTGAGTTGAGATTGAAACATGTACAGACTACGAAAACAAGGACATGTGTTGAAGATGTACAATCTCCTATCTTATTTTTATTAATTACTATACTGATACGATCAGATCTAATCCAATCATAACTCCTTTTACTCAACCTAATTCTTCAAGTACTATATTCAGAAAGAGATATTTTTTCAAACTTTTTAACTATACCACATCATTCATATTTTCATCATTAATTTTGTTGTTCTCTCTTTATTTATCTTAATTAAATGATTCATACCATTTTTTTTCTTTCTTCATTAAAAAATGATATAATATCTCTAAGGTACAATTTAAAGAATAAATAATATGTTTCTTTATATTTCTTAATGAATTATTATATAGTTAATTATAATATTTATTATTAAATATATTTTTAGCATTCTGAAAAAATATATTTATGCTCAGAATTTATTAATAGATGTCATTTTACAATTTTTTTTAAATATCTAATTATTTATATATGCTATGTTTTTTCGAAATAAAACCCGATGAACAATCCTAGTTATATTAAGTATTATTCAATACATGATCATCATTATATAGTTGGCAACTTAATGTCAATTAATTATTATTCTTAATTGAACCGCATACCTAATAGTACTGGATCTTATATCTCTACTGACGTGTTCAAATTCTATGATCAACTATGAGAGACATGAATATTAAAATATGTCAGTATCATTTAGAGCTTTATTTTAAAAATATTAAAAATAGTATTCTTAATTAGTGTTCAAATATGTTTTATTTACTAATACATATTCTCAAACTGAATGAGATAGAATAAAATGAAATGAATCGAAGTCGATTAGATACGTAATGTTTCATAAATTCCATATTTTTATTTTTCACGGACCGTATATATCAAGTTAGATCAGTTGATAAAAAAAATTGACATCGCAATCGAACCCAACATTTACAAAAAGTTGCTGTTATATGTTTGTACTTGATAGGGCCTCCTATTCGACACCGTCTAATGGGCTCAAATAGGCCCGCAGGTCGAATTCGGGGGATTCTGTAAGCTCAGAATTTCTCTTATCTGTCACGAGAGTCCAATCTCGAAATAAAGTGTCTTGAATACCCAAACGCGGCATTAAACGTCATGAATGCCCATGCACAACGTAACGTGCCATGAATGCACATGCACGACATTAAGTGCCATAATTCTCATCCTGAAAACAGCGGTTGAAACGGCCCAACGGTCATATAGCGCGAAATGGAGCCTATATAAGGCCTATCCCCGATATGCCGGGGATGAGTTTTGACACTCACACATTCACATACATGCACACCATATAGTATATAGGGAAGAGTAAAGTCTGTCGAACCCCCATTTCAGTGACCAGTAAACAACCCGTATCATTTAGATCCCACCGTGCTTACCACTCCTATGACGAGCATGCAATCAGGAGACGCGCAACCAATTCATGTTCATTCCCCTTCATTAGCGCATCTCCCCCTGAATATTGTGAAAGGGATGAAGCATTCGTCCAACCAACTCAACACATTCCACCTCACTCTACTCATGCTGAACAATCCATACCTCAACCTCCTCCTGTTCAACAACCTTCATTCCAACAGCCATACAATACAGGTTATACTTGCACATATCAATTTTTTTAACATTCTTATCAACCACAATTTCATCAACCATACTATCTAATGCACCTCAAAAGCCATACTACCCATATATTGACCATCTGGACTATAACCCTTATTGGTACAATGGTACTCCATACCCGGAGTATGGTGCTTACTAATACCATAGCCTCAACAATTTCAACAAGTCACACCAATCAAAGCTCGAGAAGGGACACATTCACAACAAGTATCACCCCCACCTGCTCTGAGACAGCAAGAAAAGCCACAACCTCCCACTGTTAATAATCACAAGCGCCGATAGACCCCGAGCAACAATGAGTCTTTGAATTCATCTTCTAATAATCAGTCTCAATTTCAATAATGGTTAAATGGTTCAATAGATCTCACTCACATTGAGCGTTTAGTTCAAGAAGGCATGTACAAAAGGTTAGCCGATGATGGTGGACTCAAGCATGGATTCCTCAATGTCGATGATAGTCCATTGGCGGAGAATATCTACGCCGAGGCCATGCTAACCTTCAACTTCTCGACACTGGATAATTTCAAAGGTAGTGACGACAGTCAAGATCCTGAAACCTTTGTTTTTTGGTTTCAAGAAAAAATAAGGGTGTTGGAGGTCTCTGACACCATCATGTGTCGTTTATTAACTGTCTGGCTTCGAGCGAAGCTTGGGAGTGGTACATGAGACTCCCTAAGAGATCTCTCAATAATTTTGGAGAATTCATAAAGGTATTTCTGACACATTATGCCAACTTTTAAACACCCCGTAAATCTTATGATTAGCTATTCGAGATTATCCAAGGTCGAAAGGAGAAAACTCGGGTATATATAAACCGATTCATCAAAGTTTCCCAAAAGGTTGACAATTACAATGAAAAATTAGCTCTTACTGCGATAAAGAAAGATCTTCGAGATCGGGGTCCATGCACTCTTTGATTTGCTTCTCTGGAGTAGAATTTCAAAACGCTGCAATATTTTTTTTATTTGCAGAATGGTTTATGTGAGGAGAATAAGATGCTGAGGGACAAGAAGAAAGACAGTCATCATCTGTTATGTACCCCAAAAATAAGAATGACAGAATAGAAATACGGTCGTGATCGCCCAAAAGGCGTCCGACGAGAAGACAAGCAATCTAACCCTCCACCTAAATACTGCTCTCATTTCACAACATATGCCAAACCGATAAAACTCTCAACAAAAATTTTTGAAATCATAAAGAACAATTTTGACATGCCAAAACCGCATAAATTGGACTAATTTAAAGTGAAGGATCTGAACCAATGGTGTTACTTCCATAGGTCTAAAGGCCACAACACGAATGATTTTCTTCAGCTAAAAGATATCCTCGAAAAGTTGGTCCGACAAGGAGAACTAACTAGGTTTATCAGACGAAACTTCTATGAGAAGTTCACTTTGAGATATGATGGATCAGAACAAAATTTTTGGAATGTCATTTCGAGAAAGCCTAACTAAAGAAGAGAAGATATGCATGATGATAAATCGGGCAAGCGGGGTGATGAAGATGGTAAATCCAGTCGGGAATAAACCCTAACGGACAATATTATTAATGGTGGGCTGACATCAGGTGGTGACGCGAAATAAACTGGTCGAAGTTATCAGTATCAAAGCAATTTTTGCTCGGTGATGAATGTCGAGAAGAAGCAACTGAGGTCTGAGGAAACAATATATTTTTCAAAAAAAGATCGAGGTAATATGGAAGGTCCTCATGACGATGCTATCTGTTTACCCTTGAAAAATCTCAAAGATAAAGCAGCTGAACAATCAAGAATAAATATCAATTATTAGTGATAAATCATAAGAAAGGGGAAAGAAAGACAAGAGAGAGGGACCATCAATCAGAAGAAGTCGCAACTGAACCCCGAAACAAGTCTATTTGTCCCACAAGGGAATTTTGAGATAAAAAGCAAGGGTATAAATACCCCACCATCCACTGTCCATTTGAGGTGGATGACACTCAAGAGATTTAGGAGAGAGAAAGAGATCTTTTGAGATGTCATCAATGTGATCATTTTTCTCTGACAAGTGGGACCCACCTGACAGTCCCACACAAGCAACTTCAACAGTCTGAACTTATCCTATCCACTAAATCTAATCAAGCCGGAACAAGGATTAAGCATTAATCCCACAAGAAAATTCTAGACAAGGGTTAGAGGTATAAAAACCCTCCCACCTCCTGTTCATTCGAGGTGGATTACCCTCAGGTGATTCAAGAGAGAGATCTCCTGAGTGGTCATCCATCTGATTATTTTTCACTGACAAGTGGGTCCCACACCTCAATGATAGACATTAAAGAAAGTCAAGATTAAACCCTAAGAAACCAACCCTCCGAACAAATCCCAAGAACTGAAGCAGTACAATCCCTGTACAACGAGAACTGTGTCAATGCCAAGTTAGTATTTTGATACAGCCAACTACACGAAATTTTAACGTGATTTTGCTTTCATGAACATGGATTGAAAGTCAATTTCATAAGACTAATCAGGTGCCAATGTTGCAAACATCTGATCAAGTCAGGATTTGTATCAATTGTTAATATGTAATCAACTGTTGATCAAATCAAGCCCCAATGAAGCATCAATACAAAAGAATTTGTAACACAAGGGGCAGGGGCAAAATTAGAATTAAAAATTACAGGAATGATCACCATGAATTTAGAGATTTTTTGTGAAAATTTTAGAATTTTTGGATAAAATGGAGCTATCAAAATAAATTCAGAGAAGATAAAACAGATTAAATGAATTGATCAAGGGCTGAGATTTGATCAAGATCTCTCTGGGTAGAACTTGGGGACATAATACTCTCCAAGTATAATTTGGAGATCTAAATAAGCCTACACCCCAGCAGCCACCTCTAGCAGGCTATGCCACGTGGCAGCACCTGATTGGGCCACCTCAACACAGTTGTGCCACGTGGTACTCTCCTATTGGTCCATGTCAGCAGGTGGGCCCCACCCTGGCGCAAGACATCTGACAGGTGGCCCTACCAGTGTGCCACGTGGCAGTCTGTCATTTGGCCACATCACCTGTCCCATGCCACATGGCACAGCCACAGCTATCCTCATCAGCGGTGAGTCAGACCCTAGCTCACACATGGCAGCACAACATGAAGCCACCTCAGCCCCCAGCTTGCCACATGTCAGCCCCCTATTGGACCACATCACCCATATAGGCCCCACATAGCACAACACACCTAACAAGTGGGATCATAGACTGCCTCCGAAACCACTATATCTGTTCGGATTTTCATTATTGAGGCAGATCATTTAAACATCTCTCATATTCAGTTTTGAGTATTAATTAATTATTAGTTGCGCATGTTTTTAAATTTACGACACTTACTAATTAATTGATTACACTATTATCCAAATTAACCTTTCGGCCCACTTAGTTAAGATCAATTTATTTTCTGCATTTATAATTATCCGTCAAGGTGATATTTTTCGCATATAACCCTTTAAGTGGGTTATTACCATAAAAATTCATATTGGCCCTTAGATTTACTAAGCTTCATAATTTCAATCCCTTATTTTATTAAATTTCACTTCAGGACATATGTGTCCCACAAAAATCAAAACAGTAGCACATGGTTTCATAAATTCGAACCAGACACAAACAATCAAAACCTAGCACAACATTGGACCCAAATCACTATACTAGTATATCCGGCAATTTCTCAAACAGGGGCAACAACTAAATCAACAAGGATGAAAATTCATATTCAAGTAATCGGATTCAGACAACCAGATTCAATAGTCACGGGCTCAAGCCTCGCTTCACTGGTACCTAGCGATACCAGTGTACCAAGGTGAGGAGCACAACATAGCAAGCAACAAAAGCATCACGTCTTAGCCGGCGTAGAAGCCAAATGACAAGACAACATGGACATCACAGGGCATAAGCCTGTTCTCATCAGAGATATACCCAATCAACTACAAGAATCCCAAATTAAGGCCAGCCACGTAACAGCTACAAGACAAGCACCCACTCGTAAGAAACAAAAGGATAAGGGGCTCAGCCCCGGTGCGACATAAGGCCCACACGGCCGAACAATATAAAGGAAAGATGTTACCAAATTTAACAAAGGCAGCAACAACTCGGCAAAGGATGGTTTTAGTTCAGCGGTCGGAGAGGAGGGGGGATGTGCAGCCCAGGTTCAGATCTAGCAACGACAAAGAAGGCCACCATGGAAGTGACGAGGAAGGGAGAAGGCTCGGCTCTGCTGGTTCGATACCAGTTGGTGTGAGAGGGGCGAGGGCCTAGAGCACCGGCGACGGCGCTGGAGGTTGACCAAAGGGTCTGGACGCATGGGGGGAAGGGTTGCTCTCAATCTCAATCTGGGTTTTGGGGAGGCGATAACACCAATCGAAGAGCAGAGGGAAGGACGAAGTGAGAGGTTTTTGTGGAGATGGCCCTCTGTAGCCGAAAGGGAAGAAAAAGAAATAAGGGGGGTTATGTGTTGTGGTGTCGCCAGGGAAAAAAAAGAGGGTGAGGTGATCCCGGGAAGAGAGAGAGAGAGGGAGGAAAAGAAAGAAAGGAAAGAAAAGAAAGAAAGAGAGAGAAATAATTTGACTTTGGCGTCGGTCAGATTTTCTGTGATCGGATTCGTGCGGTTGTTTGCATGATAGTCATAAACATTAATTTAATTTATCAATTTATTATTTTATTGATGATTTGATTATCAGAACTTGTCGAAACTAACCAATCTATATTCTTTAAATTTAATCGTTAATTTAGATTTCAATAATCCATAATTCTTCTTTCGATTAATTAATATTATTGTTGTTATTATCTTCGTTACAAGTCTCCCCATCAAATCATTAAATCAATGGATCAAGATGTTTAGTTCGATTACATAGTTATGATTTAATTTAATTTAGATTGATTAAGTTAAATTAACGTTATCGCTCAATTATTTTAATTATCATTTTTGCTTAATTAAAATTCATGGTTTAACATTATCGTCTCCCGATCGATCGAGGTAAAGCCCATTGTGCGACCCTTTTTCACGCACTCCGCACCGCCGGAATCGGTTGGCGATGGGATGCGGAAGAAAGACACGGAGATCCCTCCTTAACGTGTACTTTCTTGATGTCGATGTCGGCTGGTACCGCCGTCTAAGGCTTGTGGGGATGCACATTTAGGGGTTTTTTTTAGTGATTGTGAGTTCTTGTTGATTCCGGTGGGCGCAAGCCCCCACCGTTAATTACCCTGGGCTGTTAACCCTGAGGAACCTCTAGATCTTTAAACAGGGGAAGCAAATAGTATAGCTAAATGATGGTCAAGTGGTCGCGCACCCACATGATCGAAGATCATTAGGGCACCCTGGATTCGCTAGAAGGTTGATCCAGTGAAATATAGGATAAAAGACGAACCTACTACTGATCGGTTCAGTCTTTACCACCTCGAGAGATAACCTTACTACTGATCAGATTAATCTCTACGGAGGGGTTCGAGGTGTGTCTACTACTGAACGACTCGACCTCAGTGGATCTAGAAGATAAACCTACTACTGAACGGTTCAATCTTAACTAGTCAACAACCAATCAGACAAAATACAACTCGAAGCACTAAGCCGGTTGATCTTGAGGTTGGTGAATCAGGAGAAGGGCGAATTTGGCCCACTTGGTACTTCCCTCTGATCTTCTAGATCATGGATTCCAGGCACTAAGCGGACCCATAAACCTAGGAACACAACTGCACACAAGGTCAAACCTGAAGTGCTAAGCCAACTTGACGTTGAAGCGTGTGTCAGTGAAAGAACCTACTACTGAACGGTTCATTCCACTGTTGAAGGATGAATCAACTACAGAATGATTCGATCCTCCATACTAGAAGACAAACTCATCGACAGATTAGTTTGGTCTTACTAGCCTGACTGGTCATGAATTACTTGTTCATGACACAGGGCCATCATGATATCTCCTCCTTGGACACCGTGATGTTCATCCACTTGTGTTGATGTCATAGTCTTAGTCATTCTCTGACATACATCAAGATGTTCTTGTCTCAACTAACTATACTGGATGTTGCATTACTTGTGCAAGAATCATTGTGTTACTTCACATCGTCTTATATGAGCATTTTTAATCACCTCTAAATCATGGATTTTGAAATATTCGACCGATTTACAGATTCAGAGTTATCTCGTGTACAAAATTAGACTCGGGGCTCATGGCTGGTCTAACGTTGAAGCAGGTTTATCAAAAGGGGCAAGTCTCTAAACAAGCCATTTCAGAATCTGCAATATTGTAGTGACTTATCAACAATCAACAAGTCGTGTCACCACCTTAAATCGTTAAACGCTTCAGCATATCGTTATAACGTTTCTGGATAAAATCAGATTTATCAGGGAGCTGGTCAATAAAGGTTAAAACGTTGCCAGCACTTTGTGAAACGTTATAACGATATGATGAACCGTATAACGATTAAGAGAATCATTACAACGATTCCTCAAAATATATTGACTTGTCAGGGAATAGTCAAATCATTGTCAACGTTTTGTAAATCGTTCAACGTTCTGATGAGTCGTATGGCGACTCATCGAATCGTTATAACGATTCCTCATTTTATTTTTATTATTATTATTTTTTATTATTATTGTATGTATTGCATTATTATTATTATTATTATTATTATTATTATTATTATTATTATTATTATTTTATTATTATTAAGATAATATTTTCATTATTATCCTAATTAAAAAAGGTGAATTTATTTTTATTTTTAACTCATTTGCTTATAAAAACAATAGAAAATATGTTAGCTATTATTTATAATTTTATTTAGATTTTTAGGATTTTATAATAGCTAAAATAATAAGATTTTTATTTTTTATTATTTTTAAACTCTATTTATATTTGTAGAAAATCACTCACAAAAATAATATAAAATAAGTTGGCTATTATTCAGAATTTTATTTGAATTTTTGGGATTTTTATAATAGCCAAAATAACAAGTCAAATCTTGGTCAACAGGGAAAAGCAAATAATATCAATTTGGTTTTAAATTATTTCAGTATAGTAAAATTCTTAAAACTGAAATGTTTTTACATAGAAAAATACTATGAAAAATAAAGAATTTTTAGAAATAAATTTGAGTCAATTTGGAGTTTGGAAAGACCTACAAATGATTTATTTACTCTTTATTTTTGATTTTCTGTTATTTATTGACAGTTGGACTTAATGAATTGGGTCAAATTTATTTTCTTTTAAATTTGCTGCTGCTGGGCCCATTTCATTATTTTTATTCAATTGGGCCTGTTCTCAACTGGGCCGCAGTTCAAATACTTCTTTTAATCTGGGTCGTTGGATTGTTATAAGATTAGTGCAAAGTTTTATTTAAATGTTTGATTGCACTTGGGCCGTTGGATTTAGTTGAGATGCGTGTTTAACAGATCTAGGACTCAGATATTTCCAGACTTTAATTTCCTTAACTCGTGACAGATCCCACATGTTGATAGATCTCAAGATTGGCGCATCACTTTAATAGTCGTGCAAATGGTATCCTCTGCGCTCCCGACTTTCTGATGCTTCAGGATTCGTGCAATATGATGTTTCCGGTGATCGGAGCTCCGTACCTCCGATCAGACTAGTACCCTAACATCGTCTCAATGCGTGGAATCTCCCTATAGTATCTGATCGGAGATCCATAAGATGATTGACGCCGTGCGATGGTACCAGTTGGGTTGCATCAACCGGAATAGGTACCGAGTTGAATCCTTTACCAAGTTCGACAAAATTAATCACTGTTGTTAACAATTGCTAGCTTAATGAGTATCGCCTAGGATCATTACTAAAATCTAAGGTGGGTAGGAGACTTCTTGCTTATTCTTGGTCGTGCTGAAGCATGGCTCTTCTTGGCGATGCATGGTACCGTCTGGTACCAGCCTTAATTAGCTCGAATTGTAGCCTTGCATCAACTCCCTTCATCCTGTTGGTACTCTTCAGGTCTAAAGGCACACCTAGGCATTGCTAGGGCCAGTGGCTCACTGAATTGAGTGTGATAGAAGTGTAATTCCAATTACGGTTTTCAATACTGATCGACATCGATTTGGATTTCCATAATTCACTGAATTCCTATACTTGATTAGCATATCTTAGGCCTAAAGGCACACCCAAACGTATCTGGGGCCAGTGGCACACTAAGATTGCAATAATATAAGTTGATTCACTCACGAGATCTTGGCGATATGCCAGTTTACATCAAAATTAGTATATCTTATCCATAATCATATAAATTAACTGCTTTTTAATCAATCAAGATATTGTGGCTAAGGTGATTAAAAGATGTAAAGTTCCTATCTTTCAGTTGCAGTATAGATTGAAACGAGAAAATCATTTGAAAATGAAAATTTCACAAAAAGATTGATGCAGCAACAGTTAAATCGCAATTTCTCAATTCTTACAACTGATTCAGGCCTAAAGGCTCACCAATCACCTCATGATTGGGCCAGTGGCTCACTAAATTCAGTTAATTAGCATTGATTGATACTTTTAAAGGAAAAATAGAAAGAAACAGAAGAAACGGGCAGATCTAAAGGAAGAAGTAACAAGAACAAAGAAAAGAACTTCATCAACCATTTATCAAACTTGCATAGGATACTTGAGACCCAATCTTGAAGAAAGAAATGTAAAAAAAAACGTTGATTGAATCGATCGATACAACCAATTAATACAATCAATTACCTTTGAATCTTAATAGGAAAGTGAATTGAACGATTTCTCTTCTAATCTCTCACACTCTCTCTCTCCACAGTAAATGATCACTGATGTAAGTATGTGTGCAACTGTACTAACTTCTCTCCTTCAATTGGTCTCTTTGCTATATTTCATTCTTGGGTTTATATAGTTCTCAACCGGCCATTTTCTTGATTGTGATTGGTTAATCACTCTTGACTCGGATTGCCAGCTTTTACAGATCCTGTGCCTTTATTTCACTTCAATGAATGATTGTGATACGTTGTGTTTGTTGCCGAAATCGCCTAACCGTTTTCTGTTATTACTTTGACTGTTCCGCGATTTCATTGACTCCAGTTCTCAATCACTTGTATATTTCGACTGGCCAATGGGCCCAGAGTTGCCAACCTCTATTTAAACGTTCTACGGCCACTTTGAACGCCATTTCATCCATTTGGTAATTCCAATTTCACTGAACTCATTTCTATCTCGTTTTCACCTCTCGATCAATTGGCATCTTATACATCCAATCAACTCATCAATTCACCTCCACTGGCATCGTCTTGCCTCAAAGAAGCTGCTTTGTAACTCAATTTGATCTCTAGAGCACCAATTGGACTTCCCTCCTTAGCTCAATTTCGGGTATTAGCTCAATTTCATCTTCTGTTCATCTCACTTTCTCAATTGATCTAGTAGCATCTCTTATCCTATTGCTTGATCATCGCTGCTCTATTAGATCACCTTCAATCATGGTGAGGCACCAGGGAAAGAAGAGAATGCGAGCTGTATTGGATTCGAGCAATGGCGAGAAGAAGAAGGAGGGAGAGAGCTCTCTCCCGCGCGTGGATGCACCTGGCATGCGTGAGCCAAAACGCAGAAGAGAGGAGGAGCGGAGATTCAACACATCTAGACCAGGTTTTCATTCCTTTTTATCTCTCATTTAAATCTATTTGCGCTGGATTGAATAGGTAGACTAAGTGAACTCGGCTTATAGCTTTATTTCATGCTCCCACTCTCATTGATCTGACTGTTGGGTCCCACATGTCAGATCTAATGGTTTAGGTATCTTAGTTAACAGTTTATCTGTATTAATGTGCTGAGGTGGCAGAGTTTGATTGGTTATTTACTTGATGAACATTCACTTAACACTAATGATCTGTTAATGATTGGATGATGTGGACCTGCCTAGTAGTGCCATGTGTACCACCCTTGTTGACACGACTTAACCAGGTGCTGTCATGTGTCTTTGTTTGGTGGAGTGGCTGCTGATGTGGACCAACAAGTGAGTGCCACGTGGCATGTGTGGGCCCACTTGTCAGATATCCACGCCAATGTGGGGCCCACCTGTGCTGACATGGACCAATAAGGTTGTGACACGTGGCAGTGGCTTGCTGACCTGCCCACTCTGGTGCTGCCACGTGGCACACCCTCTCTCTTCACTCATTTTTCATTCTCAGTGCTTCTCATACCCAGTTTGTACCCAGAGCTGTTGTTGTCCCCAAGTTGTACCCATAGTTGCTTTGATTAAATCTCAGCCTTTGATTAATCCATTTAATATATTTTATCTTCTCTGAATTTATTTTAATAGCATCACTTATCCAAAAATCATGAAATTTTCACCAAAAATCCCTAAATTCATGATGATCACTCCTGTATTTTTTAATTCCATTTTTGCCCCTGCCTCCTTGTATTAAAATTTATTTGTCAAGAAAACCCTTTTTCCCTCTTGATAAAATCCCAGTTTCTTAGTTGTAGCTTAGTGTCTCTGCCAAATAAACTTTTCTTGCAGAAACTCCCCCCTAATCAAACACCAATTAGACTTGTTGATGTTCATTAGGGTTTGATTTGATCAAAAGCTGATTACTTGTCAATAATTGATACAAATCTAGACTTAATCAGATGGTTGCTCACGGCTTTGGCATCTGATCAGTCTTGTGAAATTGACTTTCAATCCATTCTCATGAAGGTGATCTGGTCAAAGGCTGATTACTTGTCATCAATTGACACAAATCATGGTCTGATCAGGTGGTTGCTCACAGCTTTGGCACCTGGTCAGCCTTGAAAGCAAAGTCACATTGAGATTTCTTGTGATTGGTTGTATCAAAATACCGGCTTGGCATTGACACAGCTCCTTCTTGTACAGGGATTGTATTGGTTCAGCTCATAGGGTTTGCTCTGAAGATTAATTTCTAGTGTTGGATCTTGACTCCCTTGATGTCTATCACTGAGGTGTGGGACCCACCTGTCAGTGAAAAGAGTTCAAATGGATGACCCCTCAGGAGAGTTCCTTTCCTGGATCTCCTGAGAGTCATCCATTTCAAATGAATAGGAGGCGACAGGGTACTTATACCTTCAGCCCTCTGTCTAAGATTTTCATGTGGGATTAATGCTTAATCCTTATTCCGGCTGGATTAGGTTTAGTGGATAGGCTAGTTTTAGGCTGTTAGAGCTGCTTGCGGGGGCTGCCAAGTGGGTCCCACTTGTCAGAAAAAGTATGATCACATGGTGACACCCGAGAGATCTCCCTTCTCTCTTGAGTCTCTCAGCTGTCACTCACGCCGAGTGGATAGCGGATGGTGGGGTATTTATACCCTTTGCTTTGTGCTCAGGATTTCCTTGTGGGACAAATAGAATTGTTCCGGAATTCGGCAGCGACCTATTCTGGCTGGTGGCCCCTCTCCTTCTTGCCTTTTCTTTCCCCTTCTTATGATTTATTACTGATAATTGACTCTTATCTTTAATTATTCATCTATTTTATCCTTGAGATTTTTCAAGTGTAAACACCCATTTATTCGAAATAGAACGGGTAAAGCTTCACCAATTTGGAGAATTTTCGATAGATCGTGTACTTCAATAGATCTCTAACCGCGAACTGGCCAACATATTTAAAAGAATTACTGCTCAAGAACCTCTTCACTGAACTTGAAGAAGTCTCAGAGAGTTGCGTTTTCAGCCTCTCTGAAGCTCCCCATTCGGTTGTGAGGTCACTCTCGGCTTCCGCCTCGGATGCTCAACGAGGGATGCTTCCGCCTCGGATGCTCGAGCTTCAGCGGCCGCCGCTCATTGAAGTGTCTCCTTGAGAGCCTTCGATGACCCTTCTTTTGCTTGTTGTGCCTGCTCTTTTATTTATTTGATCTCACCCTTGAGCAGACCCAAGTCCCGCTTCAAACTGGCTACCTGATTCCTCTCATAATCCCTCTCGACGATAGCTTTCGAGAGTTCATTCGATTGGATTTGAGGGAAGGAGACTTTCCCCTCATGAGTCGTGTAGTCATCTCGTACGTGACCCATTAAGGAGAAATCCTCGAAAACATTAACCATGGCGGTGGTCAAAGCCGTGAGGACATCCTCTATAGTCCGGGCAAAATAGGGTGATTCGACATCATGAACCACCTCTCGAGCATATTCGCCCATGTCGCCTGGAGCTGGTCTCTCCTCTCTCGACTTTATCACCTTCGAGCGTCGAGGATGATAGACACTGACACAGTAGGAGAAGTTTGCCGGGAGATCCTCCTTCCAGCAGAATTCGGTTTTAGACTCCTAAAACTTTGATTGGCAAAAAGAAGGAGAACTAATATCGCGTGGCTCTTTCACGGAAGATGTTAGAGCAGACGAAGAAGGAGCGACCGCTAGTTCCCCCTTCGCGGCTGTCGGTGGTGGGGATTTAACGACAGAAGCCTTCTGGGTCCGAGAAGGACCCATCTGGATTTAACGACAAAAATTGGCTCGGTGTCAGACCTGTCAAAACTAAAGTTCATCTTTCGGCGACCTACAAGAAAGCATGTAATTAAATATGATTCTTGTAAAATAAAATGATATTGAAAGTTATAAATATAACCTTTGATGAGAACATTAATCTTGTTAATCAGCCTAAGATCACTTGCCAAAGGCAAGCAATCAAGAGTGGGTTTCTTTCCAGATTACAGGGGTGTCCATGACTACTTCAACCCCCGAAGGTACCTGCAATTTTGGGAATTCTTGACATAAACCCACCCCTCATTCCAAGCATCGATCCGAGATATTTGAGAATTGCTCGAATCAAATACCTCCGGGATGACCCTTGACGGAGAGGTAATCGTGGTTGGCGATGGTGAGGGAGAATTAGTGGTCGAAGATTGGAAGAGTCAGCTGGTCCGCACCCAGAGCCTCCTGAAAGTCATGGAATATGATCTCAAAACTGATGATCACGCACCACGAGGTGCTCGTCACCTGAAATGAAGTGATGTCCCAGGCACGCAGAAGATCCTTCGTGAACCTCGAGAGCGGTAGCCAAAAACCGCATCGAGGTATCTTCGAGTAGATTGCCATCTCCTTGAAAGAATCATGAGTCCGATCACTAATATCAGGCGCCACGACCTTGGGAACACCGTCTCTTCATTCGGAGTGGACTAGCACCTACGCGAAATCATCAGCCCACTCTTGGTTGCCGAGAATATGGACCCACAGCATGATAAGCGAGACGGTGGGGAATAATCTGTCAACCGAGTGCCCTTCCCTGGCAATTACTGTCAGCTTCGGATGGATCTTCTTCAAAGCCTTCGTCTTCATCGGCACTTCCTCTTAAGAGTTTGTAGACGCATCACGTGGTTCCTCTTAAGAGTCTGTCGGCACTTCCTTTTAAAAGTTTCTTTGTTTCCTCTATGACCTTTTCTTCAAGTTCTATTCTCATTCGCCTTGGCGCTTGCTTGGTCGGCTTGAAGGTGGGGTTAATCTTCAGATAGTGGACCGCCACATTGGGGTCTAGTCCGGGCATTTCTTTGTAACTCTAGGCGAAGTAGTCCATATAGCCCTTAAGGAATGTCTTCAATCTGTGGTTGGTCATGGGTCTTCTTCTATTTTCAGATTAATTTTAGTCAACTCATCGACCGTATTATGCTCCTTTCTAACTGCTTCAAGGTATTTTTCAGGATTGGGGTGTTGTCTTCTTCTGACTCGTCTTCTAGCACCTCCACAGTAGTCATGCAGCAACTTTCCCTTGTTCGGTGTGAGCGGTATTCATCAAGGGATCCCTCGCAGCCTTGGATTGATTGACTTAAGCTCCTCTCTTCTTTGTGGGAGTTTGTGTTAGCTTGTTCATGGGTTGCTGGGCTTTGTAGAAACCCATTGGGTAGGGTGATTTCTAATCTTCAATTGTGTGCCCTAGCACCCTGTGGTATGGGTAGAAATTGGGCTCGTATAATTTATCAGTGCCTTCTGGACGTTTGCTGGCCGGTAGAGATAGACTGTTATTTATCGCTCCTCTAAAGTTTTGGGCGATTTTGTCCTGTGCGACCCTTTTTCACGCGCTCTGCACCGCCGCTGGGCGATGGGTTGCGGAAGAAGGACACGGAGATCCCTCCCGAACGTGCATCTGCTGGGTGTCGGTCGATTCTGCCGTTTAGAGATATTTGGATGCACATTCAGGGGGTTTTTAGTGATTGTGAGTTCTTATAGATTCCGGTGGGCGCAAGCCCCCACCGTTAATTACCCTGGGCTACTAACCTCGAGGCACCTCTGGATCTTTGAAAGAGAGAAGCAAATAGTATAGTTAAGAGATGGTCAAGTGGTCGTCTAGGTTCATAAAAAGAGGTCCATGGAAGACGAACCTACAAACAGATCGGTTCAATCTTTATTTAACCCTATGGAAGATGAACCTACCAACAGATCGGTTCAATCTATGGAAGACAAACCTACAAACAGATCGGTTTTGTCCTATGGAAGACGAACCTACAAACAGATCGGTTCGATCTATGCCACCTCGAGATGTAACCCGACCGAGTTAGTCTTTTCGAGAGGGCTTGAGGTGAGTCTACATACGAACGACTCGACCTCCGTTGATCTAGAAGATAAACCTACTACGAACGGTTCAATCTTAACTAGTCAACAACCAATCACACAAAATACAACTCGAAGCGGCGAGGCGGTTGATCTTGAGGTTGGTGAATCGGGAGAAGGGTGGATATGGCCCACGTGTTTCTTCTCACCGATCTTCTAGATCATGAATTCGAAGCACTAAGCCGATTCATAAACCTAGGAAACACAATTACGCACAATGTCAAACCACGAAGCTTACCGAGCCGTTCAACATTGAGGCATGTGTTAGTGAAGGAACCTACCTACGAACGGTTCACATTCACTATTTTGTGGATGAATCTACTACGAACGATTCAATCTCACAATCTCGGGAGATGAGCCGGAAGACAAACTCATCGACGGGTGAGTTCGGTCTTGCTAGCTCAAATGGTCATGAATTACTTGTTCATGACAGGAGTCATTAAGATGTCGCTTCGCTCGGACATCGTAATGTTCTTCTTCTTCAAAGTCGACATATCTCTCCATGCTTGATGTCGTAGCTTTGGTCATTCTTCATCAAACGTCACGATGTTCTGTCTTGACATATTCCCTCATGTTGCTATCAAAGCCTTAGTCATTCTACGTCAAGATGTTCTTGTCTTGACATATCTTATTATTCTTCATCAAGTGTCGAGATGTTCTTGTCTCGACATATCTTCTCATGTTGCTATCAAAGCCTTCATCATTCTACGTCAAGATGTTCTTGTCTTGACATATCTTCTTCATATTGCTATCGAAGCCTTAATCATCCTACGTCAAAATATTCTGTCTCAACGCATCTTTTCGTGTTGTCGTTGCAACCTTATTTATCCTCCGTCAAGATGTTCTCGTCTTGGTGATCATTCTAAATGTTGTATCATGTGTGCAAATATTATTATGTGGCTCTACACTCCTTGTGTAAGCTTATTTCTTCATTTTTAAAATGCACAAAGTCTATTATATAATATCTTCCATTACCATTCTCTATTATAAAGATGTATTTACTTATTATTATTATTATTATTATTATTATTAATATTCTTATTATATTCTTTATTATTATTATTATTTTTTATTATTTTTTTTTAAACTCTATTTATCTATGTAGAAAAATTACTCACAAAAATAATAGGAAAAGGGTTAGCTATTAACTAGAATTTTATTTATATTTTTGGGATTTTTATAATGACTAAAATAGTAGAATTTTATTTTTATTATTTCTAAACTCTATTTATTTTGTAGAAATCACTTACAAAATACTAGAAAATAAAATGGCAATGATTTTTATTTATATCTTCAAAATGTTTATAATAGCTAAAGTAATAGAATTTTATTATTATATTCTATTATGTTGAAAACACTTGTTCATTATGTAGGAATTATTTACAAAATTAAAAGATGGTTAGCTATATTATTATTATTATTATTATTTTTTATTTTTAAGATCTATAATAGCTAAAAAGAAATCATTATCAATATTCTATCTTATTCATTATACTATTCATTATCATTATTATTTTTCTATTTATTATCTATATAAAAGTATAAGATTTTTTTATTATTATTATTATTAGTTGAAAATAGCTATAAGAGATGAAATTCATTGTATTTTTATTACAACTATTATTTTGTTGCATTTTATTCATCAAAATATTTTTATTGTATATTTGTATAGAAATAATAAAAGAAATGCAATTCATTTTATTATAAAGCTATATTATCATCCTTTATTATAAAAGAAAATGTACTTACTATCCATTATCATGGTAGTATATATTTTTATATTTTTCTTTTGTGTTATTTATTTTTATTATTCTTTTACAGAAAATATCAACATAATATCTATTATTATTTATATTTTTTTTATTTAAAGAATATAGCTAATCTCATCATTTATTATGGCATATTACTATTGTCATTATTATTTCATGAAAAATCACTTGAAAAATCAGTAAAATATATCTAGTTATTATTCATGATTTTTATTTAAATTTTTGGGATTTTTATAGTATTTAAAATGACAAGTCAAAGCTAAGTCAAATATATCAATATATGTAATATCTTTTGCTTTTAAATTGTTTCAACATGATTATATTTTTAAAACTAGAATATTATTGTATAGAAAAATAGTATGAAAAATAAGAAAATTTTAGAAACAAATTTGAGTCAATTTGGAGTTCAGGAGCATTTTCAAATCATTTATTTATTATATATAATTAATGTTCTGTTATTAATTGATTAATGGGCTTAATCTGGGCCTTCGGATTTATATCAAGATTAGCACAACTCTTTATTTAACTTTCATGTTTACTTGGGCCGCCAGATTAAACTAAGATTTGCACCAAATGGATTAAAGGCCCAGATTGAATCTGGCTTTAATTTTCTAAAAAAACCCGATAGCCTAGCTCCCTTGGATTTGTATCAATATTCGTGCGTCTCTTTGAGATTTGTGTGGAAAGCGTCCCCTTGTCTCTCTCTCCCGTGCTTTGAGATGCGCGGACGGGCGATCTTGGTGCTCCGGCGCTGATCGGAGATCGCGCACCGCCTCTAACATCGCGCTTGATATGGAGAGTTAGTCGTACCCTCCGATTATACATCGGTGCGGTGGATCGTCGGCGCCACCATGCTCAATAGACCGACTAAACTGGTTTTGATGCGAGATCATTTTCGATTGAATTAAGTTGATTCGGTATCGATTTCTAGCGTTTCTTGATTTGTTTATGTAATTTAAACCTCGATTGACGTCATTGATGATTTATCTGTTGTAATTATCCATATTCCCTCTCGAATCATTGCGGGACGATGACTCACGATCGGTACCGATCGGTAATTCAATACTATACTCTATGTTTCCATTCGATTGCCAAGAATTACTTGATCTCATTGGTATAAAACTCGTCGCTTTATGTAATGCATTTCAACTAAAGCATATAGCTTGATCAATTGGGGCGTTTGCAAATACTATTGCATTGCGGCTTTGAGTTCGAGTGATTATTTTCAAAATTTCAATCAATTGCTTGGCTAGAAAGTTGAATTCTTGAAACAATCGCTTGGAAACATAGTGACTAAGAGGTCAATGACCTTCGATTAGTCGATCGCTTATGATTAAGGCTAGGAGATCATGCGATCTTCGACCGACCCTTACGACAACCGATTGACATCTTAATTATCTAATTAATCAAGATAAAAGCGTAGAAATGAAATAAGAGAGTTCTAAATAGTGAGATGACAACTCAGAGAAGAGATTCAATCAAGATTTTTGAAGAATTCAACCGAATTGAAAAAAAGAAAATGCGAAAATGCAAAAAACGATGCAAATCTCACCGAATTGAACAAATTGAATACATTTACATCTTGAATTCATAAACTACCACTAAATTGCTTACCTCTCCTTCTTCTCTGTGATTGTAGACCTTTGAATTGATTGTTAATGGAAGAAAGGATGATTATACACCAAGTTCTCAACACTTGTTGAGATCAATTGGTCAATTAGCCCTTCCTTTGCTCTCTGGACTTCTTTAAGGATCTAGAAGAGTTGTTAGTGTGGTGTATATGCTTCTTGTTGTTTTTCATCTCCCTTTGGTTGAGAGTTTATATAGATATTGATTGGTTTGACCGATTTTGACCCTTTCAATCTAATTGCACTTGGTGCATTGCATCCCTCACTCAAGTTGCTTCCTTGTGTGCCTTATGGTTCACTGAGCAGAGTTTTTATTGCCTAACTCATGTGTAAGCGCCTAGAGGCGATTACAACTTCTTCTAATTTCTGATTTGCCATTGATCGGCCTCCACACCTCTTCATACTCTTCTAGCTTCTTGGACCTTTCTAGACTTCCATCCATCCCTTTATAAGTTGCTTGAGTACTCCTCGGATCAATTTCTTTATGATCGATCAAATTTACACTTATCACTCTTTGCAAGCCTATTATCAAGTTTTAATCTTTCACTTCGACTCCTTGCTTGTTTCTTCTATCTCAGAGCTTCAACATCATCATTTCAATGTCAGGCAACTCCTCATACATTCTCTTTGTTGATTTGTTAGCCCTAATATAGTGTTTGATCTGCTACTTCCCAAGCCGAAGGGTGACTTAGTACATCTCTCACTTTTAACCTTCAATTCTTCTCAATTCTTGTTAAAACATCATCGCCTGGGATCACAGAAGCCTCCTCAACAATCAATTGCAAGTTTTAAACTTCAATTGGCAAGTTTCAAATTTCAACTTAGAGGTATTACTCCTTACTATTTCTCTCTCTGTGCTTTATCAACTTAAAATCTAATTATATGCACATGCTCTCCTTTGTATGCTGTAGCTGAGGCTAGGAGCAATTGATTTGAAGTTCAGCCTTTCACTCGATCTCCATTGATGATGCCTTCGAGTTCTTCTGCTGTCGAGGGGAAGAAGAAGAAGAGAAAGGGGAGAGAGGGAACAAGCTCTTCATTACTGCACAGCGCGTGTGAGCCAAAGCATAGGAGAAGAAGGGTGCGAGGCGAGGCCGCAAGAGCAGTGCATGCTCTTCTTTTCTTTCTTTTTAAATCTCGGTTAATATTAGTTCATAGACCTGGTTCTCTGTGCCTTAGGCTCATAAATCGATTGGTAGTAGGTCCCACTTGTAAGTTTTCTATTCTTAGGCTCACAGTGTCGTTAGCAACTAATTAGTGCATGATTAGGGTTAATTGAGCGACATGGCATGATCGATTGGCTTGTTATCTTAATCCCCTTCCTTTTATCTTTGATTACTCACTAATTGATGCTGAGGTGGCCTTGTGATATGGTGCCATGTGGCACAGGGCTGGGTGAGATGGCCTACTCTGGCTGTGCCATGTGGCATGGGGTTGGGTGAAGTGGCCCTGTGGTATAATGCCATGTGGCAATAGGATGGTGAGGTGGACCACTGGCTGACTGCCACGTGGCACTGAGGTGGGGCCCACCTGTCAGTGACTTGTGCCAGGGTGGGGCCCACTTGCTGACATGGACCAATGGGAGGCTGCCACGTGGCACTCGGCTGCTGAGTTGGTCCAGTCTGGTGCTTCCACGTGGCACACCCTCTCTCTTCACTTATTTTATATCTTCTGTGTTTCTTGCACCCAGTTTGTACCAGTAGCGCCATCATCTCCAAGTTGTACCCGAGTTGCCTTGATCAAATCTCGGCCTTTGATTAATCCATTTATTCCGTTTTTATCTTCCCCGAATTTATTTTAATAGCTCCACTTATCCAAAAATCATGAAAATTTCACCAAAAATCCCTAAAATCATGATGATCATCCCTGTAATTTTTAATTCCATTTTTACCCCTGTCTCTTTGAATTAAAAATTCTTTTGTCAAATAAACCCTATTATTTCTTCGAATTAATCCCGATTTCATTTGTAGCTCAATGTCTCTGCCAATTATCTCTCTCTTGCAGAAACCACCCTAACTAAATACCAATTAGACTTATATTGATATTCATTAGGGCTTGATCGATCAACGAGTTGATTACATGTCAATACTTGATACTGAGATCTAGACTTGATCAGATGGTTGCTCCCAAACTTTGGCTTTGATCGGTCTTGTGAAATTGACTTTCAATCCCTTAACATGAGGGTGACTTGGTCAAAGAGCGACTACTTATCGTAATTGACACAAATCAAAGCATGGTTAGGTGGTTGCTCATGACTTTGGCACCGAGTCGACCTTGAAAGCAAAATCACATTTGAAATTTCTCATGACTAGTTGCATCAAAATGCTAGCTTGGCATTGACATCATTTCATGTAGCATAGGGATTATGCTTGGCTCCTTTCTAGGGTTAGCTCCAAAGGCGATTTTTAGGGTTCAACTCGACTCCTATAATAGGTCATTTGAGGTGTGGGGTCCTTTGTCGGTGAAAATGGTCACATGGGTGACTCATCAGATGAGCTATGTTTTTAGATTCATCTACAAGGGACTACCAGGTGGGTCCCACTTGTCAGAGAAAATATAATCAAATGGCTGACCCATCAAGAGATTTTCTCTCTCTGAAATCTCCGAGGGTCGGACCACCTCGAATGAGTAGGAGGTGGTGGGGTATTTATACTCTTCACTTCATGCCCAGCATTTCATTGTGGGACTAATGAATTTATTCCGGGGTTAAGCAGCGACCTCTTCTGATCAGTGGGCCATCTTTCCATTACTTTCTCTCCTTCCCTCTTCTTATGATTTGTCATTAATCATCAATTTATTTTCATTTATTCATTTACTCATCCTTGAAATTTTTCAAGGGTAAACAAAGAGCCACCCACCAAAGCGGGTCCCGGAGATTTTAGAAAATTAAGGGGGTTGCTTTGGTGCATATATTCATCGCACATTTTCTTTTCTATCTCCCTCCTTCCTTTGTTGTTGACTTTATCGCCTTTATTCTAGATTCGACCATCTCTCCATATGGCACGATTCCCGGACGTCCTCGGAGTCATTATCTCTCTTTCTACGAGGATCGGAGGGCTGGATACCCACCATTAGGGTTACACGCGGCACTCCCATACATCTTCGAGAAATTTGGTGGTTTGATTTTTCGCGACGAGCGACCTCACGATATCATGCCCTTACTGCCTCGAGATCTTTCAGCCGCAGCACCTCCCGTTCATCTCCTTGGCAAGGAGGTGATCGATGGAGAGGCCTCTCGTTGGGCTAGCATTGACTTCAGTCTTCCACTCAGATATCATGGGCATCAGTTAGACTGGATTCGCTACATCCTTACACAGGAGAGGGATGCTCTTTGTAGTTCGAGTGTGTACAGTTGTATTTTCTTGTCGATGTTTCGGTATCACATTGACACACCTTGGCTCTGTGCTTTCTGCGAGCGGTGGAGCTACTCCACCAACACCCTCTTTATCGATGATCGAGAGTTGACTCCCACATTATGGGAGATTCATCGGTGACCGTGCGCCGTATTCGGTCATTATTATGACGAGTTCTTACTATCAGAGGATGACTTGAGGGACCCTTCCCTGCATCCAGCTTCTCTTCGGGAGGTGTACAGGATTTATGATCAGTTGAGAGGGCCGCATCTTTCTGTCCCCTTCAGATTCTGGATATCTTATTTCACTGATCGGTTACATTCTCACACCGAGTGTTGTGCCTCTACTCGTGACCCTTTTGGTACCGGGCATCTTGGTCTTTTCAGTGATGTGGCTGCTCCTTCACAGGACACTCTATGCTCACATGAGATCGATCGTGAGACTTATTTGACAGCCTTTCTTTCCTGGTGGATTTGTTTCTTCCTACTTCCCAGTTCGGGGGCTCGTACCATCCGTCCCTCAGTATTTGTGATGGCGAGTCAGATTGCTCGTGGTGAGAGAGTCTCGTTGGCCGTACCCGTCTTGGCCAACATCTACAGGAGTTTGCGAGGTGTGACATCTTCACGCGATCCTTCTCACTGTAGGGAGTTGGTACCTTGGCATTTCATTAGTGGGTGGTTGCATATGTATTGGTCTGGCTTGTATCACCCATCCTTATCATCAGACTTGAGGGCCCACCTACCCATCTTGGGTGACTTAGCCGGTACAGAGCCTGCCTCTCTGACTCCAGAGGATGCTCGTTTCAGATTTTACCGCAGCCATGACCATCTGAGGCTAGCTCGTACCAGATTAGCTACTCACCATCTGGCTGGGACCACTTGCAGATTTCTAGTTGATGCGGCATTTCATTCTAGAGATTCTTCTCCTCTCATAGATCAGCCAGATGTCTTAGACTATTTCATCAGTCTTCGCCACGGGTTCTTGCCACTCCGTATCGGCGATTATGCTTTCATAGAGCCCTATTCTCCACACAGATGTGCACATCAGTTTGGTTTAGATCAGGACGTGCCTCTCTTTCTCCTTCGTCCTGAGTCTTTAGCGATGGACCTTGAGGGCCTTGGGTGGTGCTACTCACATCTATTCCGCTTAGGGACAGGTTCTCACTTTCAGACGGTACCTTCTTCCCGTACACCCACGTTCTCGAGACGCTACATTTGGTGGTATTATAATGTCATTCGCTCGTACCAGTCATACACTCCTTCAGTGGTGGTACGCAGTACTTGCCCCAGGGATAGAGGCAGTTCATCATCTAGCTTCTCTTATGATGACTTCATCTCTTTCCCGCTTCTTTCTTCAGTGCCAGTGGATTTTCAGGGGTTAGATAGCCGCTGCCTTTGTTCGTCTACTAGGACTCAGCTCACTGGTACACTCTAGATTCATCCCCTCCTTATTTTAAACTTAGACTTCGGAGCTAGATTTTGACGATTTCTTTTTAATCGGATTCTACATATGAGTATGATGAGGCGAGCCGGCTTCTCGATCTCTCGCCCGAAATTTCGTTGACGTTTGTTCTCATCCCACCGTGAGAGCCACCGCTCCGCCTACCATGGGGAGAGATCGAGACGGCGCCTCTCGGCACCGTCTTCTCCATCTTCTTTTCCTTCTCCTATTCGGGTGATTTTCTTTGCGACTCGCCTATCCTTATTCGGGCGCACTTCATTCATATCTCTCGATTAGAGTTTATTTTTCAGCTCATGGGACATCTCTGTAGAGGCGGCCGGGATGATATTATAGCGGATCTATCGGCGCTGCGAGCACCTTGCCATTTCGGGGTTTTGCACCGACCTTGCCGTCGCGAGGTTCGTGTGCTTCATTTAATACTTAGTTGCTAGCATGCACTAGTATTTTCATTCTCACATGTAGATTTTACAGACCCTGAGGCCGATGACATGGCATCTCCACACCGCTCAGAGCCTTTCTTTTATGACGGCCCTGCTTCACCGTCGATCTTGCTGGTACCCACTGGAGATGGTGACTCATTCGATATAGTTCTAGGACCAGTGCTCACTCTTGTACGATCGAGGAGGCTTCTTTAGAGCGGGGAGCCCATTGGGCTGTCGAGCCGCGAGCGACGGGCCATTATTGATCGAGGAGGGCCATCTCATGCTTCTTCATCTCCCGATGGGCGCCTCTCGTGGCTATAGATGGCGGAGTCTCATCGGATACTCGAGTGGATGACTCGACCGGCGAGTGGGCTACGGTCGATTATGACTCGAGTTGGATGAGAGTTGGGCCGGTGGAGCGGTATTTGACGACCCGAGAGATGGAGGTTCCGGCTAGCGAGGGTTTCGCCGAGCCTCATGCCTCTCCCGGTACCTTATATTTCCTTTGTCATTTGCCGTATTTTACCTTTCCATGTATTTATGCTTTTCATTTTATTTTGTAGCGGGTGCGGTGCACTGCGGGTCCTCCTGAGGCGACCGACATCCCTATCCCTGATTCAGTCCCGCCAGTCTCAGGCGACGAGGCGATAGGTTAGATCTTCTCTTCCTTCTATTTCTTCTTTGGTTATAATAATTTGTCTAACCCATTTATTTTACTTGCAGATGTTACATCGAGGGATGTGCAGCTCGCCTTGGCCGCGCTGGCGGATGCACTCCGAGACACCTTCTTCGGGGCTATCCGCTAGATTTCGAGATCCTGGACTCTCTGCCCAGTGGATTCTCTTTCGATTGGTATAGGCTGATGCGGGATACCATCGCGCCAGCTCTACTCATTGCACCTCGTCTCGAGAGCACTTTCATTTCCAGGAGGTGTGAGGAGCTGCTCAGGATTTACCAGGATGCGAGCTCTCTCGTATATCAGCACGAGTTGGAGATTCATGAGCTGCGTAGACATTTGGAGGCTGCTCGACTCCGTTATCTTCAGCGGCTCTCCTCTTGTGCCACTCTCCGCTCCATGGGAGTTAGTGGTGGGCCCGCTCGACTGCTCGTGCAGGAGCTAGAGGACCATAGATCATCAGTGGAGGGCTTTTCCCGTCATCTAGCGGGACGTCTCCCAGAGCTGCAGATTCACACGAGTGCTCGGGATAGTGCCTTTGCTCAGTTTTTGGATTTCGAGGCAGCTTCCGAGGAGGACAGGCACTCTCTCCATGTTCATTTGGAGACTATTAGTACTGTGCTATTAGAGTTGGAGTCCCGCTTTTTGGGCCCATAGACTGCACTTTCATTTTTTCCTTTCTCCTTTTCTTTTACTATGCTTGATATAGGATGCCTTGACATTTATCATTTTGATCTCTTATTGTGGATGATGCTTGCCTTTATTATTATCCTTTCATTGCTTCCTCTGCAGCGCGAGGAAGTATTTTATTGATTTCATGCTGTGCACCTCCAATCTTATTTGCAAAAGCGCCCTATTACAACTGCTTCATTCTTTCGCAGCGTCTAAACATAATAAAAGGAAAATCTTACAACATCCTATTACATTCATTCTATACATCATTTCTCTTTATTTATGGCAATACAGAACTTAGTAACCGTGGTATTTTACGGATACCGAACCTGTCTGTATTGACCTCAGGCCGGTACATGAGAATAAACCCGTTTATCCCTTTATTACTGATGGATAAACTTACCAGTATCAATTGGATTATGGATGCAATTGATAACACCATTTTGTGGATGCTCCTTGTATATTCAATTGACTTTTATTTGTGGAAGCTCACCCACTCTCCCCTCATTTGTGCACCGTTGCGTGCGGAAGTGGAAACTCACATTCACTCATCTCCACTCAATTTGTTTTGTGGGGGTACTACCCTCAAACATCCATCATGCATCCCTGCGAGACAGGCTTTCATCGGGTAGGTTCGCTCTCCATGACCTGAGTCACTTCTTTAAGCGAATTACTTTATTTGACACTAAATGTCGGGCAAAAGCATAAACCCTTAGTCTGACCCCTCCATGATCTATTTTGGGATTAGAAACAGACCACCTCCTTGGGCGTGTGGTACTTTTGCGGATGAATGTACCCAACCTGGTTTTTTGTATTTTGGCTACCCTCAAACATCCATCACGCATCCCCTCGCTAGACAGGCTTTCATCGGGTAGGTCCGCTCTCCATGACCGAGTCACTTCTTTAAGCGAGCCGCTTTGTTTAACATGAAATGTCGGGTACAAGCGTAAACCCTTAATCGACCCCTCCATGATATGTCGTGGGATTATGACACACCATCTCTTCGGGCGTGTGGTGCTTTTACGGATGAATGCACCCAACCTGGCTTTGTATAACACTCATGGTGTCGGGGACAAAGGTGGCAACCCCTTATTGAAAAGGTTTTATTATTTTTTTTTATTATTTATTTTTATTATGAGTAGGAAAATAGGTTTTTATTGTTTTACATATATATCCTTTTATTTTATTAGAAGAAGGCAGATTTTTGGTTATTAATGATACATGTTACTAATAGTACGAGAGTTATTTATTTATATGCCCTCGGAAGCGACTATTTACTAGCCACCAATTTGCTCGACCTATCCCTTGGCTTGCGCCGCGGGCGACCAATATGAGCAACTTTCGTCATTGGGCAACAGATAGTTTGAGGGACAAACTGCAAACCCTGCCCATTTTTGTGTTTATTCTGTATCAAATGGACAAACCCAGTGGTATTCGTATTATGAGCCCAAACACCAAAGCTCTCGCCTTACATTCTCGCGTGGTTTTGGCGTTGAATTCTCTTATTCAATATTTTTTATTTTTATAGGGCTATATGTGTTTGTGTGGTTTTGGATTTTTGGATGCATTCTGTTTACAAATGCAAAAGTAGGGTTTTTTGGATTTTTATGCAAAGGTGGAGGTTAGACATGGGTTTGTGTTTCGTGTACGTGTGTGTAAGCGAACACTTATTCCCTCCTTATTTATTTACAATAGATACTACTCGGTTGGCCCCGCTCGGGGCTAGGTGTGTACTTCTTCCAGATATCGCCCATTAATCGGTGGCATGGGCCTTTCACCTTCATGGTCTATGAGTTGGTATGCGCCGCCCCCGTATACCTTCTCAATTACATATGGCCCTTCCCAGTTCGGGGAGAATTTCGGGCCGATGTGCCGGCCAATGATCGGCCTCTTAAGGACAAGAACAAGCTCTCCTTGTTGAAATGCCCTGACTCGCGCCATTTTGTCATATGCCCTTGCCATTTTTGCCTGATATATTTCGAGATTCTGCTGGGCTATCAATCTCTTCTCATCCATGGCATCCAACTCGTCCAGTCTGAGTTGTTGGCATTCGTCCATAGTCATATCATTTTGCATAGCCACCCGTAATGATGGTAATTCCACCTCAAGAGGGAGGACGGCTTCAACCCCAAAAGCCAGAGAATACGGGGTAGCTTGCGTAGGCGTTCGGTATGTGGTTCGATAAGCCCATAATGCCTCCTGTAGACGATTATCCCAGTCTCGTTGGTTGCCGTCTACGGTCTTCTTCATGATATTGATTAGGGTTTTGTTAAAGGCTTCGGCCAGGCCGTTGGCTCTCGGGTTATAAATGGACGAGAATCTCCAATCAATGTTAAACTGCTTCGCCAGGGCATAGACTTTGGAGCTCTTGAAGGCCGTCCCGTTATCGGATATTATCCGTTGTGGTGTGCCGAATCGGTAGAGGATGTGCGTCTTGAAGAACTTAACCACATCGGATGCTTTAACTTCTTTAAGTGGAACGGCTTCGGCCCATTTTGTAAAGTAATCTGTCGCCGCCAGGATGAACCGGTGACCTCTCGACGTAGGAGGGTCTATGGGTCCCACTATGTCCGTGCCCCACATATTAAATGGCCAGGATGCTACCGTGGGGTGCAACGGGTTTGGCGCTTGATGTATAAAAGGACCATGTATCTGGCACATGCGGCACTTCTTTGCGTGCTCTTCACAATCAGCCACCATTGTGGGCCAATAATACCCCATCCGCTTGATCTTTAATTTCATTTTTGGCCCAGACTGATGTGCTCCGCATAGTCCGGAATGAACTTCTTTCATAACCTGCCCGGCTTCAGGCCCTGATACACATCTTAGCCATAACTGATCATAAGACCTACGGTATAGCGTATTGCCCACATACGCATACCGTAGTACCCGTTTTCTTAGTTGATCAGCTATCCTTTTGTCTTTGGGGAGGGTGCCATGCCGGAAATATTCAATGAACGGCTGTCTCCAATCATCATCTTCTTCGGTTATCATTGTTTCTTGGTATTCTACTTTTTCTGGCCCAGTACCTTCATTATTCACATTGTCTGTCGTCTGACACAATGATAATGGCCTTCTATTGCGGACGATGATGTGAATTTCGGCTCTGTTGGTTCACCCTGCTCCTTGGCGAGTTTGGCCAACGCATCCGCTTCACCATTCACACGGCCCTCGTGACCTTCTCGATGGACACGTACGGGATTTTCTTCATTAGTTCCATGGCCTTCGGTGATATTGTATTAGTTCCGCTTCAAAACCTTATATTCGCCAATTATTTGATTTATTATCAGGTGTGAATCCCCAAAGATGCGCACGGCCTTGATCTCTAGCTCCGGTGATAGCTCTAGTCGGCGATGAGTGCCTCATACTCGCTTCATTATTTGTACATGGTTCGGTTAAAGCCGAGAGAATGTCGTATTATCCCGCCTTCCGGGGTTACGAAGACTAGTCTCGCGCCGCCGCTCGCACGATTGGGACTCCTGGGCCCGCGATCGGCTTGATCGACGAGGCACCATCAAAGTACATCTCCCATATAGGACTTCCTTCTTCAACATGTAGGGTTTCCTCATCAGGTAAGTGACATTTTAATGGGGAGTCATCTTGAATCGGATGTGCAGCCAGGAAATCCGCCAGCGCCTGCCCCTTTATCGCCTTTTGCGGTGTATAGGTGATGTCAAACTCGGTAAGAATAATAGCCCACTTGGCCAGCCTCCCCGTCAGCATTGGTCGAGTCATCAGGTATTTAAGAGGGTCCACCTTGGATATTAGAATGATTTTATGGGCTAGCATGTAGTGCCTCAATTTCTTCAGCGCGAAGATTAGGGCTAAACAATGCTTTTCAATCGGTGAATACCCATGTTCTGCCCCTACCATCATGCGACTTAAGTAATATAGCGCATTTTGGTTACCATCCTGGTTTTCTTGGGCCAATAGGGCTCCCAAGGATCCATCTAGGGCAGTCGTATATAGGATAAGTTCCTTCCCGGGTATGGGCGCCGCCAACACTGGAGGGTTGAGTAGATAGGCCTTGATTTCTTCAAAGGCTCGTTGGCACTCGCCATCCCATTTAAACGGGATATTCTTCTTAGTCGGCGGGTGAAGGGTTGGATTTTCCCCGATAGGTTGGCTATGAACCGCTCGATGTACGCCAATTGCCCTTGCAAAGATCGCAATTGTTTTAAATTTTTCGGCGGGGATAGTTCGGTTATTGCTTTGATTTTGCCCGGTCTATCTCAATTCCCCTATGGCGTACCACAAACCCTAGAAATTTACCGAGATGATACCATGAATGCGCATTTCAACGGGTTTAATTTGAGCGCATGTTCTCTCGGAGCGGTTGAAAACGACCTCAAGATATTGGAGGTGTTCTTCATATGACATGACCTTGATGACTAGGTCGTCCACATAGCATTCTACTATCTTGTGGATTAGATCGTCAAATATCTTTGTCATCGCCCGTTGGTAGGTGGCACCCGCATTTTGAGCCCAAACGGCATGACTTTGTAACAATAGATGTCAATCGGCGTGCGGAAGGCCGTATGCCTCTCATCTTACGGCGCCATTTTGATTTGATTATAGCCCGCATAACCGTCCATGAAGGAGAAGACTTCATAGGAGGATGTATGGTCAATTATGATTTCGGTCACCGGGAGCGGAAATCATCTTTAGGGCACGCCTTGTTTAAGTCCCGAAAATCTACGCGAGATGCGAATCGCCCATTTTTCTTTTTAACCGGGACAATGCTAGCCACCCATTACGGCGTCTCTTCTTCCCGTATGAAGCCTGCGTCGATGAGTTTTTTCGTTTCCTCTACGACCTTTTCTTCAAGTTCTATCCTCATCCGCCTCGGCGCTTGTTTAATCGGCTTGAAGGTTGGATCAATTTTTAAGTAATGAACCGCTACGTTGGGATCTAATCCAGGCATTTCTTTATAACTCCAAGCGAAGCGATCCATATAGCTTTTAAGGAATGTCTTCAACTTTGTTAGCCACCTTTTCCGGTAACGACGCGCTTATGAAAGTTGGTCGTGGATCTTCTTCCGTCCCCAAATTAATTTCAGCTAACTCATCGACCGTATTAGGCTCCTTTTCTAGTTGTTTCGAGCATTTTTCAGATCGGGGCATTGTCCTCTTCTCGTTTCATTATCCGGCATTTCGACGAAGTCATGCAATGACTTTCTCCCGTACGGCGCTCGTGGAAGAATCCTCAAAACATGTTGCGTCGTCGCGATTATACCCTAATCCTCGGGTGTATTTTATTTTACCATCTAGGCCCGAACCTTATTCTCGCCGCCATTCCGAGTTCATCGAAGCGCTTGGCCTCGGCCTTGGATATGTCTCTCAGACATTTCGCCCTTTTTGCCAGTTTATACAGCTCCTTTCCAAAGGGATGAGATGCAACGTCATCGCTCGTTGCATTCTCCAATTCTTGTTCTATCACCCACTTCTTCCAAGTGTTGTGATCAGGGTTCTTCAGAGACTGGGTTGAATCGCTCTGATAGAAAATGATAGCCTTGTGGATGATAGTTTTCCCTTTAATGCGCTCTACCTTTGCCGGCACAACAAAGGTCTTTAGGGTTTGGATGTGGTTCACTTCCCTCGGCATGAGGTCTTTAAAATGCCTTTCGGGAACCGCAGTGATCTCTAGCGCTGCCATCTCTTCTTCCATCTCAATGTTCATGACTGAGTTGGAGCGGTAGATTTCTTTGATCGGCTTTCGTCTCGCAACCTTAGGTTTGCTAGGTACGGGAGTGTGCGAGATCGTATAAGCCACCCCTTTGCCCTTGTTATTCAAGTTATGCGGAGCTGGGTCTTGTTGAAAGCTCTTCGGGAGTTGGATTGTCCCGTTTCTATGCCCTTCTTCTATGAGGTCTTTGAATACCCAGCATTCTTCAATAGTATGACCCAATATGCGATGATAAGGGCAGAATTCACCTTCACCGGCTCTTTCTATGTCGGCGGGCCTTTTGCAAACGGGAAGTGTTAATCCGCTCTTTAGGGCCTGCTCAAATATTCGAGCTGTTTTATTTCTCAGAAAAGAGTATGGTTTACTCTTCTTGACCTTGAGGGTTTGCATGACGGTCGATTGTTTAGCTTTCGTTTCTTCCCCCTTTGATTCATCTACTATGACAATTACCCGCTTGCCGCTATCGGGTGCTTGCCTTTCGGGAGTCCCGGAACGGGGTTCGCTCGTCACTTCTTTGAGTAGCTCGGAGTTATAGATCGCGGTTTGCAGGTTTTCAATCATTATCATGATTTCATTGTGTTGCACTTTAATATCCTGCATCACTTCCCATTGTTCAGACACCTCCCTCCTATTATTTTCAACTTGGTGCCTTATTTCGTCAATCGCATTCCAGACGCGACCTTCGAAATTTTCCCGCCATGAGCGTTCTTCATTCATAGGCCTCGGCCTAACCGGGTTATCCCTTCCGCTACTAGGTCCCGTGTTGATCATAAATGACTCCTCACTTTCATTATCTGTTTCGGGCCCTTTATATGGCTTTTTGAGGATGTGATAGATGATCTCTTCGTCAGATTCTTCTTCTCAGGGTTGACGATCATGGTCGATTCTTCTCCCGAGGTGATGTCGCCGAGTCATCGACTCTTCGAGTCTTCCCCAAGTTGCCTCGTGATCCGAATTTGAGGGGTGTTGGTAGGTTTAAAGTTGAAAATGACCTCCTCCTCAGAATCACTTGACTTGATTTCGCTCGGCTTTATTTGGGCCTTATACGTAGCCACCTGTTTGAAGCGGAAGGTTGCTTCCTCACCCGACTTTCTTCCGGGTCTTTGGGCTCGAACACCTCGGGGTTTAATATTAAATTTGACCTCTTCTTCTTCTCCAGATGAGGTATCAAATTTAGGGCCTTTATTGAAGGGTTTCTGACCTGCTTTTGTTATAGGCCGGCTTGGCGCCACAAGCGGATTTAGGCAGAAAATACTGGGCGTCATTGAATTTAATCTCATGCACCCGAATGGTTTGACATCTCCGTCAATTCTCTTTTGTTTACCATTCTCAATGTATTTCGGGCATTGGTGCGAGAGTAGAGGGTATGACTGACGATTACTATGAAGCCACGGGCGACCCAAAGCAACGCCCGATAAGAAGTTTCGGCGTCAATGACATAGAATTTAGTAGGCGCTCTTAGGCTTCGCATTGCGAGTTCGAGTTATAGCTCCCAGGGCCTTTTGGGAGTTTTGATTAAAGCCATGAATAATCACTTTTTCGTCAGATAGGTTCTTCACATCTAAGGTGATGGTCTTTAGGGTTTTAAGCGGCATGATATTGATCGAAGACCCTGCGTCGACCAAGATGCGGCCAATCTTTTGCCCTCCGCAGTTTCCGGTAATGTACAACGGGCGATTGTGGTCGACGGTGCCTATTAGGAGGTCATCGTCCGTGAAATTTATACAGGCGGCCCGCTTAGCGGTGAATAGGGCTTCTTGCATACTTTGCTCGACAAAGTATGACTTGTACTTCTCGGGATCTTGCAAGGCCTGGATTAGTACCTCCCTTAGGTCTTGTGACATCATCAACGCATCAAATATGCTTAATAGTGCTGGGATCTTACGCAGATGTGCCAACACGTTATATTCTTCGCCCGTTGACCGGGTCTTTTCTGGGTTCTTGCTTGGGTTCTCGGCCTCTTTACCTTTATTCTGAGCCTTATCTTTTCCTTTATCGGAATCCTTGGGAGCTTGTCTCTCAGGTATGTAAGTCCCGGACCGGAGCACGGCTTTACATTCTTCATTTTTGGTCCCAGAGGTGCTTGCTTCTCCTTCATCATTTGGGAAGAACATCTCCTCTAAAGTTGGCATATCTTCGTCATGAGAAGAATATACCATGTTACTAAGCACCCGGATCTCTTCGCTTTCTTCTTTATTTATTTCTTCATTTACATCTTCTTTCTTTTGGCCTAGGGTTAGCTTCTCCCAGTCTTCTTTGGAGATGAAGTGTTGAAGGGTAATCGCCTCGGGACTGCCCTGCTCGCATTCTTCAATTTTATTCTTTCTGGACTTGTTGCTTCTATGCTTCTTTCTCTTCTTAAGAACCTGGTCTTGGCTCTGGTCTACCTTATAATATACCCTGGGCTTTGGTGGGACCTGGTGTGATGTCGTCTTTCCATTTCATGCCGGGTTCTTTCTTAAGAGCTTTAAGCATTTTAATCGATTTCTTCGATAAGTGCGTAGTCCATTGCTCTTCCTGGTCTTCACTTAATTGGTCCGGGATCTTCTCTTCCTCGTGAGAGATCATATTGGCCTGTTCATGGGCCGATGGGCTTTGCAAGAACCCTTTAGGTAACGTAATTTCACCGTTTTTATATGCCTTCTCGACCCAATCTTTGAAGACCCAGCAATCTTCAATCGAGTGCCCTAGTACTCTGTGGTATGGGCAGAAGTTAGGTTCATCCGATTTATCGGCATCTTCCGGCGTTTCATCGACCAGCAGGTTAGACCATTCTTCAGTGCCCCTCTGAAGATTTGGGCAACTTTATCTCTCCCGAAGGAGTACGGTTTAGATTTCTTTTGTTTGAGGGACTCAAAACTCCGTGAACTCCTCGCTTGATTGGGCCTGGGCCCTTATTGTAATTGTTGCCATTTGTGCCATTTGTTGCCGCTTTGGGTGTCGCGTTAGCGACCATCTTATCCTTTAATGAGGTGAATGCCACCTTAGTCTCGGCTCGGGCTCCTCGTTGCGGCCTATTGTTCATGAAGTTCGGCATGGTGTGTGGTGACATTCTTTCCATATTGGATACCGATCCGAGCAAGTCTTTGAATGTGTTGACCTTTGTCACACCAAGAAGCATGCCCATCCACCCGTCAATGTTTTTCATGATTAGGTTGACGGCCTCATCTTCGATTAATGTGCGGTCGCATTTGATGCCGAGGTTCCGCCATCTATTGATAAAATCGTCATTGACTCCCTTTCTTGGGTTTAGTGCTCGCCGGATCGGCTTATGTTTATTTTGTCGACACCATGACAAACCGTGCCCCGAACGAGTCCGCCATCTCGTCCCGGTCCCGATCCGTTGTTGTTTTAATGAATAATACCATTGGAAAGCGGTTCCCACCAAGCTCGAGGGAATTGTCTTAACAACGGTGCAGCATCATTGCCGCCGTGTTGCCGCACGAGGCTACAAAGTGGGCCAGGTGTTGTTCGGGGTTCAGGTCTTTATTACCTTCCCCTGAGAAAGTCCTGAAGCGGGGAATCACATACCCTTTAGGATATTCTTCTAAATCGTATATGGCGGGGTATGGATGTCCACAGTTTTTAACGGGAGGGATAGCGTATCCACCTCCAGCTATTTGCATTTGCTGGGCAATCATGGCTTGAATCTCTTTCCGGGATATCCTCGTTGGTTCAGCCTCCACTTCTATTATTCTATGTGGATGGGGTTTAGAATCGACAGGTTGTTTTCCCTTATGATTGCTTTTGGTACTGTGGACCCCTTCTTGACGGGAGCTACCAGCTTTGAAATTGGCGTCTTGTGATTCTTGTAACGATTTGACTGCCTTAATCAATTCTTCATTTTGCTTTAGCATGGTAGCAATTAGCTCCCGTTGCCTAATCAGCTCTTCGTCCCGTGCCTCGATGTGGCCTTTTAGTATTTCAATTTCATCGATAGGCACTTCGGGACGTGTTTCAACGTCATCTTCATTGTCGAAGAAGTCAGGGTTTTCGTTGTGGTCTTCCCCTTCCCTGCTATTGCCCTCGGGATTGACTCTCTTGGGAGGTCTCCCTTTTCTACCATTATTTTTGTTGGTATTGGTGACGTGAGCTTGATTAGGCGGGGACTGGTCATCCTGAGTCATATTCACCTCAGCATCAGTGTCCGGATCAGTATCGTAGCTTATGCTGATGGTGTTGACTGAGAAGTGCTCTTCATAGCGAGCGGTTCTTCTCTTCTTCTTCGTTTGGTCAGGTGCGGTTATTTTCAGGCTGTTGAATGGTATTCTCGAGCCTAACCGGCTGAATACACTTTTCTGACCTAGGCGGCTGAACACACTCTCGGGCGGAGCGTTGAATTTGTCGGCCTTGCTGGGTTGGGCTTGAGACTGGGGTTTTGTTGGCTGAGAACCCTTCGGGACCCACACCTGCTGGGTGCTAGGTGTTGCCTTTGATGTAAATCTCCTCGGGTGCGGAGTTGAGACAATGGCTTGCGGCCGAGCCATGTCTTGAGATTGACCGGAACGGGAGACGTATTGTCTCGACCTAGCGTTTCTCACGCTCTTCCTCTCGCGAGGGCCTTGTGAGCCTTGTAGATGGCTAACGCCTGCGGGGGCTTGAGACTTGTCTGGCGGCGCCGAGGCCTTTGAGATGGGCAAGGTGTGGGCTTAGGCACCTCCCATGCAGCGGAGCGGCTCGTGGCCGAGTTCTTGGCCACTATGCGGAGAGAGCTGTGAATTTGTTAGAGGCGGGATAGGCGGCCTAGCCACCACCGGTGGTTCGGTATGCATCCGGGGCCCTCTTCTGGACGCTTGAGAGTTGCGGGTAGTTTGGGCTGCGCGGCCGTTGGGGTTGTCAAATTTGTCCTCTTGGACGGTCGCCTTCTCCTCTTTGGGGAGGTAGTAGGAGAGGCCATTACGTTGTTGGAGATGCCCTTGGGAGTCGGTGTAATCGAGTCCTCCTCCTCGTCGGGATGGAGATCCGGACGGTTGCGGGAGTGATCGTGGCCACCGGAGCCTGGGCCGTAGATGGTGAGTTCTTGCGGGATGGTCCCGAAGAACATGAATAGTTTGCCTCTCGGGCTTTGTGCAGGCATGACGGTGTAGGGAGCGAGGTTGAAGTTTCCAAAGTATGCCATTTCCTGCAAAAACAAAAACACTTGAAAAATTATTAGTCATTTTAGCGCATAGAGGACCACTTGTATCTCTTAACTATTCTATTTGCCTCTCTCTTTCAGAGATAAGAGGAGAATCTAGGTCCCACTGGGCGTGCCAGATCCTGTGCGACCCTTTTTCGCGCGCTCCGCACCGCCGCTGGGTTGGTCATGGGTCTTCTTCTATTTTCAGATTAATTTTAGTCAACTCATCGACCGTATTATGCTCCTTTCTAACTGCTTCAAGGTATTTTTCAGGATTGGGGTGTTGTCTTCTTCTGACTCGTCTTCTAGCACCTCCACAGTAGTCATGCAGCAACTTTCCCTTGTTCGGTGTGAGCGGTATTCATCAAGGGATCCCTCGCAGCCTTGGATTGATTGACTTAAGCTCCTCTCTTCTTTGTGGGAGTTTGTGTTAGCTTGTTCATGGGTTGCTGGGCTTTGTAGAAACCCATTGGGTAGGGTGATTTCTAATCTTCAATTGTGTGCCCTAGCACCCTGTGGTATGGGTAGAAATTGGGCTCGTATAATTTATCAGTGCCTTCTGGACGTTTGCTGGCCGGTAGAGATAGACTGTTATTTATCGCTCCTCTAAAGTTTTGGGCGATTTTGTCCTGTGCGACCCTTTTTCGCGCGCTCCGCACCGCCGCTGGGCGATGGGTTGCGGAAGAAGGACACAGAGATCCCTCCCGAACGTGCATCTGCTTTGGGTGTCGGTCGATTCTCGCCGTTTAGAGATATTTGGATGCACATTCGGGGGTTTTTAGTGATTGTGAGTTCTTATAGATTCCGGTGGGCGCAAGCCCCACCGTTAATTACCCCTGGGCTACTAACCTCGAGGCACCTCTGGATCTTTGAAAGAGAGAAGCAAATAGTATAGTTAAGAGATGGTCAAGTGGTCGTCTAGGTTCATAAAAAGAGGTCCATGGAAGACGAACCTACAAACAGATCGGTTCAATCTTTATTTAACCCTATGGAAGATGAACCTACCAACAGATCGGTTCAATCTATGGAAGACAAACCTACAAACAGATCGGTTTTGTCCTATGGAAGACGAACCTACAAACAGATCGGTTCAGTCTATGCCACCTCGAGATGTAACCTGACCAGGTTAGTCTTTTCGAGGGGGCTTGAGGTGAGTTACATACCGAACGACTCGACCTCCGTTGATCTAGAAGATAAACCTACTACGAACGGTTCAATCTTAACTAGTCAACAACCAATCACACAAAATACAACTCGAAGCGCTGAGCCGGTTGATCTTGAGGTTGGTGAATCAGGAGAAGGGTGGATATGGCCCACGTGTTTCTTCTCACCGATCTTCTAGATCATGAATTCGAAGCACTAAGCCGATTCATAAACCTAGGAAACACAATTACGCACAATGTCAAACCTGAAGCACTGAGCCAGTTCAACATTGAGGCATGTGTTAGTGAAGGAACCTACCTACAGAACGGTTCACATTCACTATTTTGTGGATGAATCTACTACAGAACGATTCAATCTCACAATCTCGGGAGATGAGCCAGAAGACAAACTCATCGACGGGTGAGTTCAGTCTTGCTAGCTCAAATGGTCATGAATTACTTGTTCATGACACCGAGTCATTAAGATGTCGCTTCGCTCGGACATCGTAATGTTCTTCTTCTTCAAAGTCGACATATCTCTCCATGCTGATGTCGTAGCTTTGGTCATTCTTCATCAAACGTCACGATGTTCCTGTCTTGACATATTCCCTCATGTTGCTATCAAAGCCTTAGTCATTCTACGTCAAGATGTTCTTGTCTTGACATATCTTATTATTCTTCATCAAGTGTCGAGATGTTCTTGTCTCGACATATCTTCTCATGTTGCTATCAAAGCCTTCATCATTCTACGTCAAGATGTTCTTGTCTTGACATATCTTCTTCATATTGCTATCGAAGCCTTAATCATCCTACGTCAAAATATTCCTGTCTCAACGCATCTTTTCGTGTTGTCGTTGCAACCTTATTTATCCTCCGTCAAGATGTTCTCGTCTTGACTGATCATTCTAAATGTTGTATCATGTGTGCAAATATTATTATGTGGCTCTACACTCCTTGTGTAAGCTTATTTCTTCATTTTTAAAATGCACAAAGTCTATTATATAATATCTTCCATTACCATTCTCTATTATAAAGATGTATTTACTTATTATTATTATTATTATTATTATTAATATTCTTATTATATTCTTTATTATTATTATTATTTTTTATTATTTTTTTTTTAAACTCTATTTATCTATGTAGAAAAATTACTCACAAAAATAATAGGAAAAGGGGTTAGCTATTAACTAGAATTTTATTTATATTTTTGGGATTTTTATAACAGCTAAAATAGTAGAATTTTATTTTTATTATTTCTAAACTCTATTTATTTTGTAGAAATCACTTACAAAATACTAGAAAATAAAATGGCAATGATTTTTATTTATATCTTCAAAATGTTTATAATAGCTAAAGTAATAGAATTTTATTATTATATTCTATTATGTTGAAAACACTGTTCATTATGTAGGAATTATTTACAAAATTAAAAGATGGTTAGCTATATTATTATTATTATTATTATTTTTTATTTTTAAGATCTATAATAGCTAAAAAGAAATCATTATCAATATTCTATCTTATTCATTATACTATTCATTATTATTATTTATTATTTCTATTTATTATCTATATAAAAGTATAAGATTTTTTTATTATTATTATTATTAGTTGAAAATAGCTATAAGAGATGAAATTCATTGTATTTTTATTACAACTATTATTTTGTTGCATTTTATTCATCAAAATATTTTTATTGTATATTTGTATAGAAATAATAAAAGAAATGCAATTCATTTTATTATAAAGCTATATTATCATCCTTTATTATAAAAGAAAATGTACTTACTATCCATTATCATGGTAGTATATATTTTTATATTTTTCTTTTGTGTTATTTATTTTTATTATTCTTTTACAGAAAATATCAACATAATATCTATTATTATTTATATTTTTTTTATTTAAAGAATATAGCTAATCTCATCATTTATTATGGCATATTACTATTGTCATTATTATTTCATGAAAAATCACTTGAAAAATCAGTAAAATATATCTAGTTATTATTCATGATTTTTATTTAAATTTTTGGGATTTTTATAGTATTTAAAATGACAAGTCAAAGCTAAGTCAAATATATCAATATATGTAATATCTTTTGCTTTTAAATTGTTTCAACATGATTATATTTTTAAAACTAGAATATTATTGTATAGAAAAATAGTATGAAAAATAAGAAAATTTTAGAAACAAATTTGAGTCAATTTGGAGTTCAGGAGCATTTTCAAATCATTTATTTATTATATATAATTAATGTTCTGTTATTAATTGATTAATGGGCTTAATCTGGGCCTTCGGATTTATATCAAGATTAGCACAACTCTTTATTTAACTTTCATGTTTACTGGGCCGCAGATTAAACTAAGATTTGCACCAAATGGATTAAAGGCCCGATTGAATCGGCTTTAATTTTCTAAAAAAACCCGATAGCTTTAGCTCCCTGGATTTGTATCAATATTCGTGCGTCTCTTTGAGATTTGTGTGGAAAGCGTCCCCTTCGTCTCTCTCTCCCGTGCTTTGAGATGCGCACCGGACAAAGCGATCTTGGTGCTCCGGCGCTGATCGGAGATCCACCACCGCCTCTAACATCGCCTTGATATGGAGAGTTAGTCCGTACCCTCCGATTATACATCTGCGGTGGATCGTCGGCGCCACCATGCTCAATAGACCGACTCGCACCGTTTTGGTATCGAGATCATTTTCGATTGAATTAAGTTGATTCGGTATCGATTTCTAGCGTTTCTTGATTTGTTTATGTAATTCTAAACCTCAATTGACGTCATTGATGATTTATCTGTTGTAATTATCCATATTCCCTCTCGAATCATTGCGGGACGATGACTCACGATCGGTACCGATCGGTAATTCAATACTATACTCTATGTTTCCATTCGATTGCCAAGAATTACTTGATCTCATTGGTATAAAACTCGTCGCCTATGTAATGCATTTCAACTAAAGCATATAGCTTGATCAATTGGGGCGTTTGCAAATACTATTGCATTACCGGCTTTGAGTTCCAGTGATTATTTTCAAAATTTCAATCAATTGCTTGGCTAGAAAGTTGAATTCTTGAAACAATCGCTTGGAAACATAGTGACTAAGAGGTCAATGACCTTCGATTAGTCAATCGCTTATGATTAAGGCTAGGAGATCATGCGATCTTCGACCAGCCCTTCTGACAACCCGATTCAGCATCTTAATTATCTAATTAATCAAGATAAAAGCGTAGAAATGAAATAAGAGAGTTCTAAATAGTGAGATGACAACTCAGAGAAGAGATTCAATCAAGATTTTTGAAGAATTCAACCGAATTGAAAAAAAGAAAATGCGAAAATGCAAAGAAACAGTACCAAATCTCACTGAATTGAACAAATTGAATACATTTACATCTTGAATTCATAAACTACCACTAAATTGCTTACCTCTCCTTCTTCTCTGTGATTGTAGACCTTTGAATTGATTGTTAATGGAAGAAAGGATGATTATACACCAAGTTCTCAACACTTGTTGAGATCAATTGGTCAATTAGCCCTTCCTTTGCTCTCTGGACTTCTTTAAGGATCTAGAAGAGTTGTTAGTGTGGTGTATATGCTTCTTGTTGTTTTTCATCTCCACTGGTTGAGAGTTTATATAGATATTGATTGGTTTGACCGATTTTGACCCTTTCAATCTAATTGCACTTGGTGCATTGCATCCCTCACTCAAGTTGCTTCCTTGTGTGCCTTATGGTTCACTGAACCGAGTTTTTATTGCCTAACTCATGTGTAACTGCCTAGAGGCAGTTACAACTTCTTCTAATTTACAGATTTGCCATTGATCGGCCTCCACACCTCTTCATACTCTTCTAGCTTCTTCTGGACCTTTCTAGACTTCCATCCATCCCTTTATAAGCTGCTTGAGTACTCCTCTGGATCAATTTTATCATAGATCGATCAAATTTACACTTATCACTCTTTGCAAGCCTATTATCAAGTTTTAATCTTTCACTTCGACTCCTTGCTTGTTTCTTCTATCTCAGAGCTTCAACATCATCATTTCAATGTCAGGCAACTCCTCATACATTCTCTTTGTTGATTTGTTAGCCCTAATATAGTGTTTGATCTGCTACTTCCCAAGCCGAAGGGTGACTTAGTACATCTCTCACTTTTAACCTTCAATTCTTCTCAATTCTTGTTAAAACATCATCGCCTGGGATCACAGAAGCCTCCTCAACAATCAATTGCAAGTTTTAAACTTCAATTGGCAAGTTTCAAATTTCAACCCGAGGTATTACTCCTTACTATTTCTCTCTCTGTGCTTTATCAACTTAAAATCTAATTATATGCACATGCTCTCCTTTGCAAGCTACAGCTGAGGCTAGGAGCAATTGATTTGAAGTTCACCTTTCACTCGATCTCCATTGATGATGCCTTCGAGTTCTTCTCATTCGTCGAGGGGAAGAAGAAGAAGAGAAAGGGAGAGAGGGAACAAGCTCTTCATTACTGCACTGGCGCGTGTGAGCCAAAGCATAGGAGAAGAAGGGTGCAGAGGCAGAGGCCGCAAGAGCAGTGCATGCTCTTCTTTTCTTTCTTTTTAAATCTCGTTAATATTAGTTCATAGACCTGGTTCTCTCGTGCCTTAGGCTCATAAACCGACGGTTGGTAGGTCCCACTTGTAAGTTTTCTATTCTTAGGCTCACAGTGTCGTTAGCAACTAATTAGTGCATGATTAGGTTAATTGAACCGACATGGCATGATCTCGATTGGCTTGTTATCTTAATCCCCTTCCTTTTATCTTTGATTACTCACTAATTGATGCTTTGAGGTGGCCTTGTGATATGGTGCCATGTGGGGGTCAGGTGAGATGGCTACTACTCGCAGGCATGTGCCATGTGGCATGGGGTTGGGTGAAGTGGCCCTGTGGTATAATGCCATGTGGCAATAGGATGGTGAGGTGGACCACCTGGTCGATCGCCACGTGGCACCGAGGTGGGGCCCACCGTGTCGGTGACTTGTGCCGGGTGGGGCCCACTCACTTGCCGACATGGACCAATGGGAGGCCGCCACGTGGCACTACCGATTCTGTGCCGAGTGGTCCAGTCCGTGCTTCCACGTGGCACACCCTCTCTCTTCACTTATTTTATATCTTCGTGTTTCTTGCACCCAGTTTGTACCCAGCCTGCCATCATCTCCAAGTTGTACCCGAGTTGCCTTGATCAAATCTCGGCCTTTGATTAATCCATTTATTCTGTTTTTATCTTCCCCGAATTTATTTTAATAGCTCCACTTATCCAAAAATCATGAAAATTTCACCAAAAATCCCTAAAATCATGATGATCATCCCTGTAATTTTTAATTCCATTTTTACCCCTGTCTCTCTGAATTAAAAATTCTTTTGTCAAATAAACCCTATTATTTCTTCGAATTAATCCCAGCATTTCATTTGTAGCTCAATGTCTCTCGCCAATTATCTCTCTCTTGCAGAAACCACCCTAACTAAATACCAATTAGACTTATATTGATATTCATTAGGGCTTGATCTCGATCAACGATTGATTACATGTCAATACTTGATACAGATCTAGACTTGATCGATGGTTGCTCCCAACTTTGGCACCTGATCAGTCTTGTGAAATTGACTTTCAATCCCTTAACATGAGGGTGACTTGGTCAAAGAACTGACTACTTATCAGTAATTGACACAAATCAAAGCATGGTTAGGTGGTTGCTCGCAGACTTTGGCACCATTTGGTCACCTTGAAAGCAAAATCACATTTGAAATTTCTCATGACTAGTTGCATCAAAATGCTAGCTTGGCATTGACATCATTTCATGTAGCATAGGGATTATACTGCTTCAGCTCCTTTCTAGGGTTAGCTCCAAAGGCAGATTTTTAGGGTTCAACTCTGACTCCTATAATAGGTCACTGAGGTGTGGGGTCCACCTGTCAGTGAAAATGGTCACATGGGTGACTCATCAGATGAGCTATGTTTTTAGATTCATCTACAAGGGACTACCAGGTGGGTCCCACTTGTCAGAGAAAATATAATCAAATGGCTGACCCATCAGGAGATTTTCTCTCTCTGAAATCTCCCGAGGGTCAGCCACCTCGAATGAGTAGGAGGTGGTGGGGTATTTATACTCTTCACTTCATGCCCAGCATTCCATTGTGGGACTAATGAATTTATTCCGGGGTTAAGCAGCGACCTCTTCTGATCAGTGGGCCATCTTTCCATTGCTTTCTCTCCTTCCCTCTTCTTATGATTTGTCATTAATCATCAATTTATTTTCATTTATTCATTTACTCATCCTTGAAATTTTTCAAGGGTAAACATGTCCCTCCTGGGTTGGGCCTAGACCCTCTATTGTAATTGTTGTCACTCGTGTCGCTGCTGCCGCTTTGAGTGTTCATGTTGGCAACCATTTTGTCCTTTAATGAGGTGAATGCCACCTTGGTCTCGGCCTTAGCATGGTGTGTGGTGACATTCTTTCCATGTTGGACACCGATCTGAGCAAGTCTTTAAATGTGTTGACCTTTGTCACGCCAAGTAACATGCTCATCCACCCGTCAATGTTTTCATTATTAGATTGACGGCCTCATCTTCAGTCAACGTGCGGTCGTATTTGATGCTGAGGTTCCGTCATCTGTTGATAAAGTTTATCATTGACTCCCTTTCCTGGGTTTAGTGCTTGCCAGTTCGGCTATGTTTATTTTATCATACACCATGACAAACCGCGCCCTGAACGAGTCTGCCATCTTATCTCAGGTTCTGATGTTGTTATTTTTCAATGAGTAGTACCATTGAAAAGCGGTACCTACTAAGTTTTGGGGGAATTATCTCAATAATAGTGCATCATTACCGCCCGTGTTGCCACATGAGGTTATAAAGTGGACTAGGTGTTGTTCGGGGTTCAGGTTTTTGTTACCTTCCCCGAAGATGGTCCTGAAGCGGGCGATCATGTACCCCTTGGGATATTCTTCCAAGTCATACATAGCGGGGTACAGATGTCCGTAGTTCTTAGCTGGAGGGATAGCGTATCCACCTTCAGCTATTTGCATTTGTTGGGTAATCATTGCCTGAATCTCTTTCCAGGACAGTCCCGTTGGTTCAGGTTCCAGTTCTTCTACTCTATGTGGATGGGGTTTAGAATTGACATGTTGATTGCCTTTGTGATTGCTTTTAGTGTTGTGGACGCCGTCTGGCGGGAGCTACCAGATTTTGGATTGAAGTTAGCGTCTTGTGACTCTTGTAGTGATTTGACCGCTTTAATCAATTCTTCATTTTGTTTCAGCATGGTAGCGATCAGCTCTCGTTGTCTGATCAGCTCTTCATCCCGTGCCTCGATGTGACCTTTTAGAATTTCAATTTCATCGATGGGCACTTCAGGACGGACCTCACTGTCTTCTTCTTTATCAAAGACCTCAGGGTTTTCATTGTTGTATTCCCCTTCCCTGTTGTTACCTTCGGGATTGAATCTCTTGGGTAGTCTCCCATTTCTACCATTGTTTTTGTTAGTAGTGGTAACATGGGCTTGGTTAGGTGAGGACTAGTGGTCCTGTACCATATTCATCTCAGTATTTGTGTCTGGGTCAGTGTCGTAGCTTATACCGATGAATTTAACAGAGAAGTGTTCTTCATAATGAGCGGTTTTTCTCTTCTTCTTTGTTTGGTCAGCGGCAGTTATTTTCAAGTTGTCGAGCGGTATTCTCAAGCTTAATCGGTTAAATATGCTCTTTTGACCCAAGCAGCTGAATACACTTTCAGGCGGAGCGCTTTGATTGATTGTCTTGCTGGGTTGGGCTTGGGACTGGTGTTTTGTTAGCTCAGAACCCTTAGGAACCCACACCTGCTGGGCGCTAGGTGTTGCTTTGTGTGTGACCTTTTTGGGTTGGGGAGCAGACACAAAGGCCTGAGACTTGAGCATTTCTTGAGATTGGTTACAGCAGGAGACAATGGCTTGCAGCTGAGCCATGTCTTGAGATTAGCCGGAGCGGGAGGGATATTGTCCCAACCTAGCGTTTCTAGCACTTTTCTATTGCTTGAGGGCCCTGTGAGCCTTGTATATTGCTTCTGCAGGGGCTTGAGACTTGCGCCGGCGGTGCGAAGACACCTTTGTCTGGGCTAGCCAGGATGCGGGTTTAGGCACCTCCCAGGCCTGGCGGAGCTGGCTAGTGGTTGAATTCTTTAGCACAATGCGGAGAGCGGTAAATTGATTGGAGACTGGTGTTTATCCCTGAAAGGTCTTAAGAAAAATCAACATCAAATCCTCAGAGCAAACCCTAAGAAATGAAGCAGTACAATCCCAATACAACTAGAACTGTGTCAATGTCAAACAAGTATTTTGATACAGCCAACTACAAGAAATTTCAATGTGATTTTTCTTTCATGAACATGGATTGAAAGTCAATTTCACAAGACTGATCAGGTGCCAATGTTGCAAATATCTGATCGAGTCAAGATTTATATCAATTTTTGACAAGTAATCAACTGTTGATCAAATCAAACCCTAATAAGAATCAATACAAATCTAATTGGTGTTTAATTAGGGTGATTTTTGCAAGAGAGTTTTATTTGGCAGAGACGCTGAGCTACAACTGTGAAAACTGAGATTTATTCAGGAGAAAATAGGGTTTTCTTGATCAAAGAATTTTTAGTACAAGGAGACAGGGGTAAAATGGGTATTTAAAAATACAGAGGTGTTCATCATGAATTTAGATAATTTTGGTGAAAATTTCATGATTTTTGGATGAATGAATCTATTAAAAATAAATTAGAAAAGAGAATCAGATCAATCAGAGGGTTGAGATTTGATCAAGGATCTTTAAGGGTGCAATTTAGAGCCACATGACTTGTTGGGTGCAAGTTGGGGCTGCCAAACGAAGAGGTGTTCATTTAAGCGCTGGAGAGAACCTTTGAAAGAATGGAAAGTTGCACAAACTCGGCGCACCGTTTCTGTGTCTCATTAATCATGACATGTGGGGCTGAATTACTTGTGCCTAGTCCACCCAAATTACACTTCCTCACTCTCTTGTTTCCTTTACTGCCGCTGGTTCCCACAGGACAGGAACCCATCTACCTTCCCTGCTGCTGCAACTTCTTCTCTGCTGACCCGGTTTTGAGCAGAAAATAAGTCGGAAATGGAAAAGAACTCAAACGGCGACGGAATTTTACAAATTATATACCGTTGGAAAGCTCTCAGCAAGGAGAACATTCTAGAACAATTTATTTTCAGTTTCATGCACTGTGAATCACTCGCATTAAAGGGAAAAGAAATCGAGTATAGAGTTCAATCGGATGATTTGGCGAGTAATTGGACGGATTGACGATTCAAAGAGCCTCAAGTGGGTCACACGATTCTGTTAGCACTGTTGCTGGCACAAAACTACTACTCATTGCATGATTTCCTCAATGGAATGGGACCTTAGGCCGACTTTAACAGTAAATCTAAATTGGCGTTTGAGAAAAGAAAACTGGGATTAGAGCAAAGAGCAGAGGTAGTTATTACTAATTGCCACACTAGCAATCCAAAATAAAGAGTGTTCACACAACAAAAGCTTACTTGTGCCATTCGATTACTATATCAAGGGTTGTGATCATGTCATGTCAGCGATCCGTGGGGAAAAGAAAACACAAATTGTGTTTAGAGGAAGCACAATTAGGCACTTAAGCTCCTATTAAGCCTTATATAAACCCCAAATTACAAGTGAGTAGCCCCCCCCCCTCAGTTCATTACATCCATTCCACTGCCTCTATCAACTTGTCTTCCCTGGATCCGAGAATTCAGTGAGATTAGTAAAGAACTCTGCCAGGTGATCCAATTTTAGCAATAAAGAAGGAAAATGGAAGATCAATCAAGGCCCTAAAGAAGATAAGAAGGCAATTTGACCAATATATATAGTAGATTCATTAGAATCTCTCAATTAGATCAAATTAGAGCATCACAAGCATCACTCCCTGCCAAACATCCTAAGCTAGATGTCGTAAGTATTTTTAAAATGTAGCTCTTGAAGGAATTTTCTTGTAAGTAAAGATATGAGATTCTTCTTTTCTTTGCATTCTCTGATTTGTTACCTTGTCTATCTCCTCCTTTCTTTTACTTTCTTTTATCTTTCCTTTCCTGGAATATCATTCATAAGATTTAATCGAAGGAGTTAGACTAATACAAGGGTAGTCGAAGTGCTTATAGTACTCCAACCTCCACAACTGATTGGTAGTAGGCACTAAGTGCCTCCTAGTCTCAGCTATGACTTGGTTGCCTAAGTATAGAACCTCATGGCAGCCAAGGTTGGAAGGGATGATGCTAAACCTAAAGAGAGAAGAGAGTATCATTGTACCGAATGAAAATAACAAGTGAAACATGCAGTTTCTGATTTGATTACTTGTAAATAAGCTTTCTCAAGGGAACACATTTGGAAGATTGCATCTAGCTCAAACCATGAGAGGCTGATAATATGAGTTTAAATTTAAGTCAATGTACATAGGTAAATCACATCAGCAATTCATGAGAGTAATGAAACTTGAGACAGTGAGTAAGGGCTTAAGGAATCAATAGATGTTTGCTTTACACTAAATTCAACACTGTTAGAGTAAATATCAGAACATCTTTCTCTTTAACTTTTAACTTTCAATTGAAATCCTTGGCCTAAGAATTGACATTAAAGTCGCAAGATTTTAGGAAGAACCAACTCAATTGAGCACTTAAATATTATGAATCGAGGCCAAGACTTGACTGTACCGAATTGGCACCGATGGACCAAACGATACCGGCTTGCCCAGAGATCCACCGTACATATGTGTCTGACAGGACCGACACTGGACTCACCATACTCAAGCGATACTCACCATACTCAAGCGATTCTGACTCCATTACCTGATCTCCGATCGGTGACTCACACCGTCGGTGAAGCTTATCTGCGAAGATCTTAGAAAACCAAGATCAAGAGAGAGGAAATGATTTTACAACATGACTCTGGGTGTGAATCCTAATGTCCCTGCGCAAATCTGGAGAAGATCAGATGGTGAGCACAAGTAGAATTCAATCGGAGGCATCGCAGCCTTCTATTTTGATCCGACGATCGAAGTTGGTTCAAGTAAAATGGAGGTGGCCCAAAGTAACAACAATCAATCCAAGCCTAAAAGCGGAGAGAAAGAAAATTATCTAGGCCTAACTCGTCGAAAGAAAAGAGAAAATAAACTGGGCCAAACTGTCAAAATTAAAAGGAGAATTAATCTCGGCCCAATCAATTTAACCCAGAATTCAATAAATAACATAAAATTGAAAATAAAGGGTAAATAAATCATTTGGAGGTTTTTCCAAACTCCAAATTAATTCAAATTTATTTCTAAAAATTCTTTGATTTTTTCATAATATTTTTCTATGCAAAAATATTTCCGTTTTAAGAATTTTATTATACTGAAATAATTTAAAAGCAAAATGATATTGTTTGCTTTTTCTGTTTGACCAAGCTTTGACTTGCTATTTTGGCTATTATAAAAATCTTAAAAATACAAATAAAAATTATGAATAATAGCCAACCTTTTTTCTATTATTTTTGTAAGTAATTTTCTACAAAAATAAAGGGAGTTAAAAATAAAATGAATTCACTTTTATAATTGAGATAATAATAAAGGGTTTTATCTTATTAATAAAAGTCAATAATAATGCAATAATTCTTTTGCATTTTAGAGGTGATTAAATAAGCTCACACAAGGGGTGTAGAACGGCAGAATATTTTGCACGAGTAATGCAACATCCAGAACATCCATTTAATGACAGTTAGGATAAGAACATCCTGACGCCTGCCAAGAAGACGACTGAGACTGCAACATCAACACGGTGAATGTGATGACTTCAGAGAAGAATATTATGATATTTGAAGAAGTAATATCATGATGCTGAGATTGATGATCCATCGATCATCAATGCTCTGGCTACCTCCCAAGGCTAGTGGTGCACAGATATGGGACTGATCTGTTAGTAAGCCCGTGATCTGACTAGATAAGAAGAGTTAAGCTGAACTGTCTAGAAACTCACTCTCTAATAAACTTGTCTCAATATTAGACCAGCCAAGAGCTCTGAGTCTAGTTTTGTGTGTAAGGTAACTATGAACCTATCAAAGGATTGGTAGCGTATTGATGAAAGATGATAAGTATTGATGAGTCATCACAATATGGCAGCTTCTGAAATAGTTTGTCTAGAAGCTCACTCTCTAATGAACCTATCTTAATATTAGACCAGCTAGGAGCTCCGAGTCTAATTTTGTGTACCAGGTAACCATGAATACATGAATCGGCCAAGTGCTCAGAATTCATGATCTTGAGGTCAAGTAAGACAATTGTAGCGACTCTGTCCACTATCTATTGATTCTGTGTCTTAGACAACTATTCATGACTTGACGTGTTAGCAAGACTAAACTGATCTGCTTGTAAGTTTAGCTTCTAGACTAAGAGATCAAACTGATCTGTTTGTAAATTCATCTCTCAAGCCATAAGATTGAACTGATCTGTAGTAGGTTCATCTTCTACATAGTGAAATCGAACTAATCTGTTTGTAGGTTCATTCACTAACACACATGCCTCAAAGTTGAACTGGCTTAGCGCTTCATGTTTGACTTTGTGTGCAAAAGTGTTTCCTAGGTTTATGAATCCGCTCAGTGCCTGGAATTCTACATATCAGTTCATGAATGCAGAAAAAAATAATATAGGTGAACTTACTACAGATCAGTTCACTAATACAGATACAGTGTAAATTAAATCTACTAACAGATCGGTTCAACCTACATGGAGTGTGGACTGACGAATATAGTACAGACCAGTTCGCTGATTGATGATAGATACAGATGAACTTACTAACAGATCAGTCCATTCTGTGGCAGAGAAAGATGAACTTACTACATATCAGTTCAATCTTTACAGCTCCGAGAGATGATCTCACATACAGATCAGATCAATCTCTACGGAGGGATAGAAGATGAGTCTATTAACATATCGACTCAATCTTGATTGATCTAGAAGATGAACTTACTAATAGATCAGTTCAATCTTAACTAGTCAATGACCAATCACACATAATACAACTCAAAGCACTTAGCCGGTTGATCTTGAGGTTGGTGAATCAGAAGATTGGTGGATTTGGCCCACTTGTTCATCTTGCTAATCTTTTAGATCATGAATTCCAAGCACTGAGCGGATTCATAACCTAGGAACACTTCTGCACACAAAGTCAAATATAAAGCGCTAAGCTAGTTCAACGTTGAGGCAGGTGTGTTAGTGAATGAACCTACAAACAGATCGGTTTAATTTCACTGTTTTAAAGAAGAACCTACTACAGATCGGTTCAATCTTGTGGCTTGAGAGATGAACATACAAACAGATCAAATCAATCTTATAGACTAGACGACAAACTTACAAACAGATCAATTTAGCCTTGCTAGCACGTCAAGTCATCAACAGTTGTTCAAGACACAGAACTAGTAGATAGTGGACAGAGTCCCTACAGTTGTCTTACTTAACCCTTCCAAATCATGAATTATGAACACTTGGCTGATCCATGGATTCAGAGTTATCTTGTGCACAAAATTAGACTCGGAGCTCTTGGCTGGTCTAATATTGAGATATGTTTGTTAGAGAGTGAGTTTCTAGATAGTTCAGCTTAACTCATCTAATCTAGTCAGATCATGGGCTTGCGAGCGGATTAGTCCCATATCTATGCACCACTAGACTTAGGAGATAGCCAGTGCATTAATGATCGATGGATCATCAATCTCAGCATCATGATATCACTTTTTGGACATCATAATGTTCTTCTTTGAAGTCATCACACTCGTTTTTATGATGTTGCAGTCTCAGTTATCTTCTTAGCAGGCGTGAGGATGTTCTTGTCCTAACTGTTATTGACTGATTGTCTTGAGTATTGCATTACTTTTGCAAAATTACTCTACACCCTTGTGTGAGCTTATTTAATCACCTCTAAAATGCAAAAGAATTATTGCATTATTATTGACTTTTATTAATAAGATAATACCCTTTATTATTATCTCAAACACAAAGATGAATTTATTTTTATTTCTAACTTTCTTTATTTTTGTAGAAAATCACTTATAAAAATAATAGAAAATAGGTTGGCTATTATTCAAGATTTTATGTCAATTTTTAGAATTTTTATAATAACCAAAATAGCAAGTCAAAGCTTGGTCAAACAAAAAAAGTAAATAATGTCATTTTGCTTTTAAAGTGTTCTAGTATAGTAAAATTCTTAAAACTGAAATGTTTTTACATAGAAAAATACTATGAAAAATAAAGAATTTTTAAAAAAAAATTGAGTCAATTTGGAATTTAGGAAGACCTCTAAATGATTTATTTATTCTTTATTTTTAATTTTCTATTATTTATTGAGAACCGAGCTTTGTAAATTGGGCCGAGATTGATTTTCCCTTTATTTCTGCAGATTAGGCCTAATTCTATTTTCCTTTTATTTCCTCTGAAGTGGGCTTGTTCTCAACTGGGCCGCAGTTTAAATGTAGCAATTAATTTGGGCCGTTAGATTGTGCTGAGATTAGTGTGTAGTTTCATTTAAATGTTCTAATTATACTTGAGCCGCTGGATTTAATTGAGATGTGTGCTTAACAGATCTAGGGCCCAGATCTATTCAATCTTTAATTTCCTTAACTCTCGATAGATCTCATTCATTGATACACTTCAAGATTAGTGAGGCGCTTCAATAATCGTGCAGATAGATTCTCACAGGCTTCTAACTTACCGGTGCTTCAAGATCCGTGCGATACAGTGTTTTCGATGATCGGAGCTCTTCTCTTTCGATCAGACTAGTGCATTAGAGTCGTCTTAGCATGTGGAATCTCTCTATCGTGTCTGATCGGAGATCCATACGGTGGTCGATACCGTACGAGAGTGCCAGTTGAGGTGTAACAATCAGGATCGGTACTGAGATGATTTCTCTTCCAAATTCATTAGAATTAATTAAAATTCTTGACAATTACAAATTTGTTGAGCATTGTCTTGACATGTTAACATGATCTAAGATGAGAATAAGGATTCTTCTTTGTTCATGGTCATGCTGAAGCATCTCACCACCTAGAAGTGCACAGTACCGATTGGTACCGATTCTAATTCATTGCAATCCTCTGATGGTTATTGAATTAGCATCCTTGATTGTCACCCCTCAGGCCTAAAGGCACACCTAACATGAGCTAAGGCCAGTGACTCACTGACTTGAATGTCTTTGAAGCACAATACCTGTTATGATTCTCGGTACCAATTGATACTGATCTGGAATTGATCAAAATTCTCACAATTCAACAAACCTCTATACTTGATTAGCATATCTCAGGCCTAAAGGTACACCTAGGCATTGCTAGGGTCACTGGCTCACTGAGATTGCATTGATATTGACCAATTCACTCTTGGAAAGTTCGACGATACTCTGACTTGTGCCAAATTCAACATATTTATTACAAAATTGCAGAGCTTACTTAATCAATCAAAATCATACAGCTAAGGTAATTATAGGATGGAAAGCTCATGTCTTTTAGTTATTGTGCAAGTAGAAGCAAAGAAATCAATTGGAAATGAAAATTCACAAAGGAAATCAGTACCATAGCAATTTAATTGTAAGTTCTTGATGTTTGTGACTGATTCAGGCCTAAAGGCTCATCAATCACCTTGTGATTGGGCCAGTGGCTCACTGAATTCAATCAATTAGTGTCAATTGAGATTTTTTTAGGGAAAAACAATAAAGAGATAGAAGAAAGAAGCAACTTTCACAAGGAAACAACAAGAACAAGTAAATAAATTTAATTGATTGTCTAATGAGCATGGATTGGATGCTTTAAATTCAGTTTTAGAGAATGAAATACAAAGAAATATTGATTGAATCGATGAACATAGCCCAATTACCTTCAATTCTTGATAGAAAAAGCAAATTGAGCAATTTTCTTTTCTAATTTTCTCACTTTCTCTCTCTACAGCTGATAGAATGTGTGTGTGTACTCTCAATCTCGGTCTCTCTCTTGCTATATTGCTCTCTCCCTCATTGTTGTTGGTTGCCAGGTTTATATAGGCCTCCAATCGACTGTCTCACTTGATTGCCATTGGTCGATCACCTTTGAGTCGGATTGCCAGCCTGGATAGATCTTAGGCCTTCATTCTAATTGCTTGAACGGTTTTGATTGAATTGTGTTTGTCGCCTAACCATTTTCTATTATAGCTTTGACTGTGTCGCTACTCTAATTGACCCTAACTCTCAATTACTTGTGTATTTCGACTAGTGAGTGGGCCCTGAGTTCCGAACTCCTATTTAAACCCTCTATGGCTAGCTTGAACACCATTTCATTCATTTGTCAGCTTCAATTTCATTTGCTAGCTTTGACTGTGTCCCGTTTTCAACTCTTGACCAATTAACATCTCATACATTTAATTGCTCTGTCAATTCGTGTAAACTAGCATCGCCTTAGTCTATATAATATCCTTGATCATGCAATTTCACCTTTGAATCGCCTATCAAGCTTGCCTCTTTGCCGCTGCCTTCGACAACTCTCAATCTCTGGGCTTCCCCCTTGCTCAATTACTTTGCAATTGCTTGCTAATTGACATCGCCGAAACACAAGCAAGCTATTTCTACGCTCAATTTGGTGTTTAAAGCACTCAATTGCTGTCAATAGAAGTGCATATTTGTTGTTTCAACTCAAATTGAGGTAGGCTTGCTGTTTAATTTCTCTTTCATTGCTATCTCCCTGTTCTAGTCTCTCTGATCAATTCATCAGTGTGTGCCATCTGTCTTTGAAGCTTTCACAATGGTGAGACGCTAAGGAAAGAAGCAAACTCACGCGCGCGAGGAGAAGAAGGAGAAGAGAGAGCGGGGTGAGTGCTCGACTGGGATAGATGAGCTTGGTCTTCATGCACCAAAGCGCAGGAGAGGAGAGGGGCAGAGAGTTGAAACACCTATATCAGGTTCACCCTTCTTTTATCTCTCGTTTAAATTCAACAGCATTGGATTGAATAGGTAGGTTGAATAGACTCGGTTTATAGCTTTAATTCATGTACCTACTCACATTGTTCTGACTGCTGGATCCTACATGTAAGGTTTAATGATTTAGATCTATAGGTTTGATTATCAGTTGATTAGGGTTAATGTGCTGAGATGGCTCTGTTTGATTGGTTGTCTATTTAATAAATAACTCCTTAACACAAATAATCTGGCCTAATGTTTGGCTGAGGTGGCTCTGACCAGTGGTGCCACGTGTGTTGTTTGTGTTGACCAGTACCAACCAGAGGAAGCCACTTGTAATCTATGTGTATACTGTGTTATGACATGGCATCAGTCTGTGCCTGCCACGTGGCACTAAGTAGGGCTCACTTATCAGTCATCTTGTGGCATGGTGGGGCCCACAGTGATAAGGTGGACCAATAGTAGACTACCATGTGGCATGCACAGTTGAGGTGCTTCTCTATGTGCTGCCATTTGGCACCTCTTCTCACGGCTGTGCACCACTCACACATTGCCAAGTGGCAGCAGTGCTGGTGTGGCCTAATCAAATTTGGCCACGTGTCTTTGTCTGGTGAAATGGCAGGACCAATGAGTGAGTGTCACGTGGCATGTTATGGGGCCCACTTCCAATTGGATTCTACCATAGTGGGGCCCACCTATGCTGACATGGACCAATATGGTTATGACATGTGGCAGTTCCTTGCTGACTTGGCCCACTCCGGTGCTGCCACGTGGCACACCCTCTCTCCTCTTCTATTATGTATTCTCTGTGCTTCTTACACCCAAGACTGCTGATGTCCCTAAGTTGTACCAAGAATTGCCTTGATCAAATCTCAGCCCTTTATCAATTCATTTAATCTGTTTTATTTTCTCTGAATTTATTTTAATAGCTCCACTTGTCCAAAAATTCTAAAATTTTCACCAAAAATCCCTAAATTCATGGTGATCCCTAAATTCCACTTTTACCCTTGTCTCCTTGAATTAAAATTTTTTTTGTCAAGAAAACCATATTTTCCTCTCTGAATAAATCCCAAATGTCAATTGTAACTCAGTGTCTTTGCCAAATAAAATTCTCTTGCAGAAACTCCCCTAATTAAATACCAATTAGACTTGTATTGATGTTTCATTAGGGTTTTATTTGATCAACAGTTGATTACTTGTCAACAATTGATACAAATCTAGACTTGATCAGATGTTTACAACATTGACATCTGATCAGTCTTGTGAAATTGACTTTTAATCCATGTTCATGAAAGTGATTTGGCCAATAGTTGATTACTCATCAATAGTTAACACAAATCTTGGCGTGATCAGGTGTTTGCAACATTGGCACCTGATCAGCCTTGAAAGCAAAATCACATTAAAATTTCTTGTGATTGGTTGTATCAAAATACTGGCTTGACATTGACACAGTTTTGGTTATGCTGGGATTGTACTGCTTCAACTCTTAGGGTTTATTCTGAGGGTTTTATCTAAGGATTGATTTTTAGGGTTTAATCTTGACTTTTCCTTGGTCTCTGTTACTGAGGTATGAGACTCGCCTGTCAGTGAAAAATAATCTGATGGATGACCCATCAGGAGATCTCTCTCTCTTGAATCTCTTAAGGTCCATCCACCTCGAATAAACAAGAGGTGGCGGGGCTTTTATACCTCTGACCCTTGTCTAATTTTTACTTGTGGGATTAATGCTTAATTTTTATTCCGGCTTGATTAGATTTAGTGAATAGGCTAGGTTCATACTATTGAAGTCGCTTGCGTGGGACTATCAGGTGGGTCCCACTTGTCAGAGGAAAATGATCTCAGGGATGACACCTCGAGAGATATATTTATTTCTCTTGAATCTCTTGAGTGTCATCCACCTCAAATGGACAGTGAATGGTAGGGTATTTATACCTTTTCTTTTATCCCAACATCTCCTTGTGGGACAAATAGACTTGTTCAGGAGTTCAGCATCGACTTTTTCTGGTTGGTGGCCCCTCTCTCTTGTCTATCTTTCCCCTTTCTTATGATTTATCACTGATAATTGATATTTATCCATAATTGTTCGGTTGCTTTATCCTTGAGATTTCTCAAGGGTAAACAACGGGTGATGAAACGAAAACTTCCCAGGCTACATACATTTATACCTTTATCGAAAGACAATCATTTACATCTTTGTTGAAAGACAGACATTCTCGAATTGGCGAGAAGAAAAACATTTACATCCTTGTCGAAAGACAGACATTCTCGAATTGGCGAGAAGAAAAAACATTCATCTTTGTCAAAAGACAAATTCGAATATATGATTCATCTCGAAAGGTTTTTCTTGCTAACCCCCAAGTAATTAACTTCAGGCATTGAGGGCTTATGATAGGGCCTCTTACTCGACACTGCCTAATGGGCTCGAGCAGGCCCGGTGGCCGAACTCTGGGGCTTCTGTTAGCTAAGAATTCCTTTTATCCGTCACGATGGCCCAACCTCGAAATAAAGTGCCTTGAATGCCCAGACGCGACATTAAGTGCTATGAATGCCCTTGCATGACGTAACGTGTCATGAATGCACATGCATGACATTAAGTGCCATAATTCTTGTCCCGAAGACAGCAGCTGAAACGGCCTAATGGTCATATGGCGCGAAATGGAGTCTATATAAGGCCTATTCCTGATATGTCAGGGATGAGTTTTGACACACACACACACCAGACAGTCTATATAGAAGAGTAAAGCTTGTCGAATGCCCATCTCGGTGATCGATAAACAACCTATATCAGGACTGATCCTATCTACTCCGATGCTCTAAAGGTCATGAAATAATATGAGACTATGCAAGAGCATTTTTAGTTTTTATTCAACACTTGTAAGTAAAGATGGCAAAATATGATTCAATTTAAGAAATTTGTCCGATTCGTGTGGATCTGAATATGATTTGATTCATTCTTTTTGAAAGTCAAACTTATTTGATCGGATTCAAATCTATTTTTTTCTGATCTGATTTGAAATCAAATAATGTATAATCTAAGTAAAATCAATCTAAAAAAATAGCATATAAATTGACCACACGTTGCTCGAGCTACTCGTTTTTTTTTTCTAAAACGTCAAATATACTCCACTCGATTCGTCCGAACCAAAACCCAACCCGACATACCAGATTATCACCTTCATCTGCAGGTTTTCATTGCACTGGCCTCATTTACCATTAGCAAATCTGTGATGCAAACCTAGAGGTGGCAATCGGGCGGGTTTGGGTTCAGGTCAGGTCGGGTTGGGTCAATTTGATTCAGTAAGATTTTCGGGTCACGGGTCTAGTCGGGTCGGGTATCGGGTCTTTTAATGTTGGGTCATTTTAGATTTCGGGTTGTATCAGGTCGGGTCGGGTCGGTTATCGAATCATCTAATATCAGATCATTTTAGATTTTAGGCCGTGTCGGTTATCGGGTCATCTAGTGTCGGGTTATTTTGGGTTTCGGGTCTTCTTAGGTCGAGTCGGGGCGGTTATCGGGTCATCTAGTGTTGGGTAATTTTAGGTTTCAGATCATATCAGGTCAGATCGAGTTGGTTATCGGGTCATATAGTGTCCGATTATGTTGGGTTTTGAATCATATCAGACTAGATTGGATCAGATTTCATCATCTATGTGTCTGATCTAGTCAAATCGAATGAATCAGATCAGATTGAATTTCTAAGTGATGCATATTTGAATCATGCAGATTTCACCTAAATTTCAATTGAATTAAACTCTTTTATATTTATCTCATCAATCCTCAATTCATCATCATCTATACAATACAAGTTTCATTTGAAAGATATGTTGAATTATTAATAGAAAAATATTTGATAGATACCATAGTTAATATTATAATTAATATTAACTTTATTATTTAAATTAAATAAGTTAATATTCATAATAATAGTTAAATTATTCAACTTATTTGACATTTGCACGGGACTCAAAGAGGTCACGTCTGAGTCTCCAAAAGCGTGAGCTGGAGTCTGCAGATAATATTTTCATAATTCATTCAAGATCTAACCACAATTATGAAAATTTTATTGTCGGGTTATATCAGGTCGGGTCAGGTCGAGTATCGGGTCATCTAGTGTCGGGTCTTTTTGGATCTTAGATCATATCAGGTCGTGTCGGGTCGGGTATCAGGTCATCTAGTGTCAGGTCATTTCGGGTTTCGGGTCGTATTGGGTTGGGTCGGGTATCGAGTCATTTCATATTTCAGGTTGTATCAAGTCGGGTTGAGTCGAGTATCGGGTCATCTAGTGTTGGGTCATTTCGGGTTTCGGGTCGTATCAGGTAGGGTCGGGTTATTTTGGGTTATGGGTCATATCGGATCAGAGCGGGTCGGACGAAATTCTCGGATCGTGTCGGATTCTGCCACCTCTACGCAAACTTCATTCATGTTTGATCATTTATTTCATTACTAAATCCGATACTTCATCATCCATCAATTATTTGGTTCATATCTGGTTCCGCAACATTACGAGGTCTCGCATCTGGTTTTCAATATTACAATATGGAGCGATCTGTTATGGATCCGAATGAGTTCCAGTTAATTTATTGATCAATATTTTATAATAATATTTTTCGTTGATCAACATTTTTTCTCTGGTCATAAATATTTAAATTATTCAATGCTCAAAACTAAACGGTTTAAGATTATTCATAATAAAATCTCCCTTAAATTATTATTCCTCAATCTTTAAAAGAACTTGTTAAAAGGTACTTTGTCCTCGCCCATATTTGTTTATTATCCAATAACATTAATTAGCAACGATAGGATATGAATAAAGTAATATATCTTAATCGTCAAGAGAATTATTGAGATGATAATAGAAAGTAAAAGATAATACCAAAAAAATGCATAAATTGAGATGTTTTCATGGTTAGCAATTATCCTTTTTTCCAGCATTGTGGTTAACAAAATAAAGAACATGTCAGAGCCTAACTTTGGTTAGAGTGGGACATAAATTTTAGAGTAGGGTATAATTTAAAATTATATATATATATATATATATATATATATATATATATATACACTGTTATTTCTTTTGTCTGAGAGATCTAATTGAGATTTACAAACTGGAAAAAAAAATTCGGGATTCAACTGACCCCTGTTAATATATGGAATGGGGCTCGCTCCGGCAATACAACAGGCATGAATAATGTTGTAAAATATGAATTTCAATTTGCATGCGTAGGTGTGTGTATATATAAGTATATACAATTTAATATACGGATATATATTCCAAAAAGTTTTTAAAAATATTTAAATTAATCATTTATTTGTAAAAAATAAAATAAAATAAAAATACATAATATGATATTAATATAATTTTATTATTTTTCTGAAATATATCATATGATTAATTTTACATATTTAATATGAAAAAATTTGAAAAAAAATTATTACACACTATTAAAAAGGAGTAGATGTAGGGTCGGATGTAGAATATGCAGCGGGGGAGGGGAGTTAGCTAACCCCAAGGATTTTTAAAAATAATGTTTTTCGGCCAAGTTTTTATTAATCAAACTCTTATTGGACCTATTTTTTGACCTAAATCGTTTGATTACTTTCATTAATAAAAAAATATTTAATATTATGGATAATAAAAGAATCATGCAAGAGTTTCAATATATGAAGTCCAATAGAGGAAAATGTATTCATCGACTCGATTATCTATTATTTTCAGTCTATTTTTATTATTTTTAATATATAAAAAAATATAATTTTGATAGTTTTTGAGTTAAGTTGAATTGTCGATTTTTTTTATTTAGTATCTGATTAACTAATAAATATATTCCTGATAAGTTATTACAACTTGATTACTAACTCTCATTGCCAAAATCCTATCTGCATTCGCAAATATTTTTATTCATGTGATATCGCACTGCATAAGTATAAGTGAACTATATATATATATATATATATAAAGAAAGAGAGAGAGAGAGTTAGACTATTGTGAAAACGTTTGCATTTCGAGCACAAGTGGATACGGCTCAAATTTTATCATAACACGTCCGAAATTTAAAATGATCATTCTCATTAAATTCTTCATATCAAAATATTGATGGATACAAAAATTTGGGGTATTTCGAGTTTTCTAAGTATTTGTTTTGAATTTTTGAAAATCAGCAACAATAATTCAACATTTTATTATTATTTTAGTGCTGATTTTCAAAAATCCAAAACAAATACTTAGAAAACTCGAAATACCCCAAATTTTTGTATGTCTCAATATTTTGATATGAAGAATTTAATGAGAATGATAATTTTGAATTTCTGGCACTTGTTATGATAAAATTTAAACCATATATATATGGACTCGAAATGCAAATATTTTCACAATAGTCTAACTATATATATATATATATATGATCATGCAATTATATTTTAAAACAATGAGTATGAATATGGGCAACTCATTTTTTATTTTCTACTTATTACCTGTGGACGGGTGTACAGAGCAGTCCTTGGATAAATTATTGTTCACTCAATCAGATGAATGGTCAAGAACCTATCCCATTCTCTTGTCAGGACATCTCCTCTATTATAAATCCATATCCTCTAGAATACTTTAAAAAAAATAGAGTGTTTTCTGAATTTCATTTATAAATAGCCTCATGAATTCTAAACACAACTTGTTATACTGTAATTCTGATTGTCTTTATTTCCTTCTTTTTGACTGCTAACTGTACCCTCTAGAGTACTCTAGAAGGTACTCATCTATGTAATCTATATCTATATCTATATTATTATATAAAGCATCTAAGAATTGGATAGTCCATTTTTTGTCATGATATTTTTTTTATTATACACATTTTATGTCAAACCATGAAAATTAATTAAATATTAATTATTTAGCAATCCAAAGTTTCAACCCTAATGTAACCAATTTAAAATATAAATTAGGGGATACAAGATCAGGATGATTAGAAATATCATACTAATGAATAATAGGATAAACGATAATAAGGTGGAACGGGAAAATAGAAGTAATGAAATGATAAATGAGCTATGATTTTTCAAATTAAGTGAGTTGACCGAGATAAAATACTTGAATTAAGATAATCTCGGATTAAGTCCGCGATTAAAAGCGGATAAACTTAACCCATATTACCCACTACGTCAAATGACAATCTCACAAAAATTTACTTATATTCTCCACAAAAAATCCAACATGATTCCCTCTCTTCCCTCTTTAATAACCACTATATGTCTCTCTCCCACTCCCGTATAACCCTCTCTCACCCGAATTTATTATGGCTCGTTTCCCCATCTCCTCTGTCTCTTCCCCATAATGGCGCCGCCCTCTCTCCCTCTTGCTTCCGCCCTTCCCTCACTTGTTTCTTTTCACCGAGTCCGATTCTTTTTTTTCTCTCCCTCGGACGAGGGACTCGCTGCAACCCTAGACTCCCCACCCTTTTCATTTGCTCCTTGTTGAGCCTGCGCTGGCTGTCCCGTCAGCCGCGAAACCTGTCATTCATGATGACCGTTGCTTGCCCACTTGCCCACTTGCTGCCCTGTACACTCACCGTCCTTTCCTTTTTAAGGAGGTGCCTAGCCCCCTTCTTCCCCTCTGGTTTGCGTAAGCTCTCATGCGATGAGATTAGACCCCAAATTTTAGTGGTGAGAACAATACTGTGCTTGTACAAGAAAAATCTATTTTTCTTTTAGAGGGGAAACAAGATTGTGGTCGGCATCCCTGAGGAGGAGAGGCTCGGCTTTGACTGACCCTGACCCGCTCGTTGAGATTCTTGCTTTGCACCCATTTTTTCATCTGCTGCCTGCTTGATTTCCTTACTGGTAAACCCTAGCCTGGTTTTTCCTTTTGTGTTGTGTGTGACTTGCTTGAGGGGTTGTGCCTATTCTGTACTGTGGCTATTTTGTTTTGGTTTGCAGTCGTGCTGGCAAATGTTGGTACTACACTAAACTGTTTTCCCCCCTCTGTTGCTGTTCTGATATTTAATGTGGGGTATTTATGTGCTGGCATGCCCCTAAATTTTGCCTGACTGTCGTGGTGATTTTGATTTCTGTTCTCGATTTGGTTGCTGAATCTGGTTTGCTTGTCTGTTATTGACTGTGGGATTCTAGTTAAAAACGGGGTGTTATCCCCTGAAATCGGGTGGGATGCCTTTCTGGTTCTGCACTTAGAACTCCTTGTGTGGTCTTGACTGCCCCTAGCTTGTCTGAACCTATAGGGTCTTACCCCTGTCAAACTATTACTGGGTTATGGTTCTGTGCACTGGTGTATAACCCTTTAAATTGCCTTGTCCTTTCTGACTGGTGTGGGTCTGATATCGTCCTTATACTAGTACTGAGTGTGGATTGCCTTGCTTTGTGTTGCTGTCCTGCTGATTGATTTTTGTTACACCCGAGTTGTTGGCTGGGTTGGATTTTGATTTATTTTGCTGGTACACGAGACTGCTTGGTTTACCGGGATTCTAGTGCTGGTTTAATACTTGGTGGGTTGTGCTGATATTTCGGGATAGTGGTTTATTTTGCAATTGCGGGTTCTGTTTGTATTGGATGGTGCTGTACCGAAATCTGTTGCTGGTACCACCTTTGTCTTGCTGGTATTCTGACTTGTTCATTGTCCTTGGTTGCTAAACCGTCCTTGGCCCGTGTGGCTATGCTGGTCTGTTGTTTTTCTTTTCTGTTGTATGCTGAATGGGTTAATGGGCCGGTTGCTTTTGGGCCCTGTGGGAATAATTAGATAAATAAGGACAAATGGACCTTTAGATGAGAAATTTGGGCCCTTTGAAATTTCAGGATTTAAATTAAGGATTGGGCCGACTAATGAAATTAAAATTAACTTAAAAATAATTAGGATTAGACATGAATAAATAAGGCCCAACATTTAAAAGTTCCCAGATAATAAAATGTGGATAACTTGAAAACGTCATAAATTAATTGGAAGCCGCCCCGAAAGGTTAGGCGGTATCCATAGACTAATACGTAAACTTAAAGAAACGGGAAATGATTATATTCCCTAACTGCCCCCGATTCGGGATATCGGTGCATTGGCACCAACGATTTGGTAGTCAGCGTATGATCCCGAACATTAAAACATCAACACATTAATAATATAATAACTTTTTCTTTATTTTTGTTTTTGTTTATTTTATTTTTATTTTTATCTATTTATTTCTTTTCTTTTATTATATATCTTTTTATTTTATTTTTATTTTTAAAACTATTTTCTCTTATAAAAACCTAATAATAATACTTATATATAATAAATAAACTACATAATTTAAGAACATAATAAAAATAATAGTTAGAATGAAATTAATATATTAAAATGTATATTAATCAATTTCTCTATTTTTAGAATAAATAAAAGAATAATAAAATAAAATATTCTATATATAATATATATTAATCAATTTCTCTATTTAATAATAGAATAATATGGATAAACATATAAATATATGTTAATTAATCTCTCTATTTTTAGTAATAAATAAGAGAATATTAGAATATAATATTATATATATTATATGTTATATATTAATCAATTTCTCTATTTTAAATAAAATGATTTGATAATTAAATCTATAAACTCGAAATTTAAAATAAAGAATGAACGTATAAAAGCGATCAAGAATGATAAACACAACTAAACGGATCGATATGCGAGAAACTAAAATTTCCGACACAGCATAGATGCAGCAAGAATGCTGCCGAAATTTTCAAGAAAAGACGATAAAACCCGAACGACCGTTTAATTAATTATCAATCAAATTTAATTATTAATTGTGAAGTAAATCAAGCTAAAACTAATAGACATCTAATTTAAAATAAAATAGGTGATATAGTCGACTCGGATCCACTCGCGGAGTACGAGGTCACTCCCGACCAGACGTACGCGGACACCGACCCCGAGGCCGGTGTTCTACCTCCGGAGTAGAGCGACTTCGCGATCCTCGCCAACACTCTCAGGTACGGTTTCCTGGGATTTAATTTTCTTTCTTCAGAAATAGAAATCCAAACCGAAAATAAAACCGTTTTTAAAATAAATCTGAATTGCGGTATTTTCAGACCAAAAATTTGTAGAGACTAAATCTGACCTGTCATATGCATCCGGTAAATTGACCAGCATATTTGAGACATACCCGCATTCACATGTCATATCATGTTATACTGCACGTAGACAGGATAGGAGTAGGATTCGGGAAATAGTCCCGAGATAGGATCAGATAGAATTAAATAATTCAAGTTGTAGATTATATTTATTAGGAAAATATTATTACTATTACTAAGTATTAATTAAGTTAGGCAGTTAATCATGCATTTAATGCATGGGAGTGCTGAGAGACGGACCGGGTAATTCTCAATCTGAGTTGCCTTGCATAACCAGACCGTTATGGTTATGTACGGTGACCCATAGGCCCGTGGGACCCACCGATTTGTATATGTACTGCGCATCTGTGCCTGTCGGATTATCCACCGATCCCGTCATTTGGCGGGTTCGGCTGTGTCAGAGTGTTTTCTTTTGATCTTTATTATATTTTATTATTATTCTTTATATGATTAAATTTTTAATCCAAATTTGAGCGATTAGGATACCGTGTACTTCAGTGTTTAGTGTGGGCGGCCATATCCGAGACTGTAATCTATTTCGTGCTACTATATTATTATATCTATCCGGCTTATTTAGGATCCTAGTATTGTCCGATGGGCTTTCTCCTTTGGCCCTTAGTTGGTACAGAGAAAGTCGGGATGCGGTCCGCTGACCTTAGTGGGTACAGTGTAGGCTCTCATTTGTTTATATTTCGTTTTGACACTTTTACGGGATGCGGTCCTCTGACCCTTGGTTGGTACAGTGTAGGCTCCCATTTGTTTCCGATTTGTTAATTCACGAGTAGTTATCTCCTTTTTACGATATGGCAACTGAAGACATACTATATCCGTTTGTTTCTATTTTGTAAGGTAAATTACCGATTCAGTAGACCACAGTACGTGCTTTATAGCCGTTCACTCTCCTAGGGCATTATCACCTCGGGAGCCCGAATTGTCGTTTGTGCGGTGTTGTCGCTGCACAAATATAAAGTCCTAAGTTAGTAAGTTGGGCCCTGGTAGTGCCCGCTTCGACAAGGCCCGAGTTAGTAAGTTGGGCCCTGGTAGTGCCCGCTCGGGATGGGTCTGGTAAATTTACAATCTGGGTATTTATTACGGGTGTTTGACTCTCGTACCTTATACTTTATATTATATTATTATTTCCACAGAATTTTCTATTTCGGGTTTCTTTACCATATCATGTCATATCATGTAGGTCATATGTGCATAATAATATTATTATATTTACTCATCAATATTATATTACATTTCAAACATCAGTATCGGTTTTTGGGTCCAGTCTAGGAAAGAATATCAAATCTTAAGGCTGGATCTAAATCCGTACTGAGTAATTTATAAAATTACTCACGTTTCCACGGTGGATGTGGGATCCAGGTATTTTCAGGTTCGGGATTTTTGCTAGGGTGAGTGCTAGGGACAGTCCTGCGCGATGACTGGGATGCTTCGCTGCATTTGCATGTGAGCCGGGTAGTCAGATAGGATCCATCGGGTTTTGAGTCTTATTTCTTTCTTTTGGGTTTTTATTTGAGAGATTGCCGCCCATTCCGATGGAGCTAGCCCCCGCCTATGTAGGCATTGTATTCTCTTGTTCATTCTGGACTGTATGGTCATGTATATTTATATTATTATTGTTTTATTTATTCTGTGATTTGCTTTATTTTATTCATTTAAGCCTTCCGTACGCACGTCTCGTCGTGCGTACGTGGTGGGATTAAGCACCCCTAATCCGTTTTATTTATTCTGGGGTGTGACGTTTTATCCCTCAATTAGACGGATAATATTTATTTTTGGTTGATCGAACGTATGTGATCGCGTCCATTGATCCCCTCTTTCTCTCCATTTCTTTCCCATATATACTATTATTTCCATAATATTATTTGTTTTTATTTAGCAACCTTGTGCATATTTGGTAAAAATTAATGATGATAATATATGTTAAGATAATTTATTTTTTCTTATCATAAAAATTATGAATCATTAATTCATATTGTGCAAAAATCTCATTCAAGATTAAATAGTCTTTATTATAGGTTTTCTCTATAATTTGATGAATTTATAATTTAATATTAAATAAATGTGAATTTTTTATCTTATAATGTTTTAATGTTTAAATAAAAGAGTCTGCTGCAACGCGAGTATATAGCTAGTATCTAGTTATCTACTAATCATCTGTAGTACTACAGGCTGAGCATTGGGCAATCAAAAAGTATCTTCACCATTGATTTTCATCACGGTTAGATGTAAATAATTCGGTACTTTTTAAAATGCAGGGGCATATATTATTGATGAGCAGGGGTGGTACTACACTCGCTGCCGCTCTCAAATGAATCAATATCTTCTGTAGAGTTTTTTTTATGTGGAGTTGTGCATTTTTTTATGTGAACAGTCTGATTATTTATTAATGATTTTAATTTAACAATAATAAATAATTTTGTATATTAAAATTTATATTTAGATTTTTTTATAACTGTTAAATTAAAATAAATTGTATAAATTTCTCTGTGATGATTTTCGCACGAAAAAAATCTCCGCATAGCTACCCGCCCGCTCTCAAATACCTCAAAGAATATATGGAATTTTGCTAAATCGGTCAAATCATGTCGTCCGACTTATCCTCGATTCACTAATTAAGCACCAACTTCGTTAATTTTTAGTATAAATCAAGCATACCAAAAAAAAAAAAAGCAGCTTTTCAACTCCCACCCTTTTGATTCTTGATTCTTCTCTCTCTTTTCCTTCTATTCAGGCTCTCCCTGAAATAACGGAAGTCCTTATTTTCATTTTCAATTTGACGTTTGGTACCGAAAGTTGAAATCGTATATTATTTGAAAATAGCGTGCACATAATAGAGTGCGAAAGAGATTAACCCAACCCTTAAATCTTGAATATATACACATTTCAACGTTAAAATCGTATATCATTTTTTTTTGCTCCGGACCCCCCCCCCCCCCTCCTCTCAACAAGGAAGAAAAAAAAGCTGCAAGCGAGCGACGTCCACTTTTCTGACGAGTACTTTTGCTGATTCATTCGTGATAAAAAAAAAAAAGAGATGAAAAAGTAAAACGCATAATTAGTCTCCATGACATCATCGTATATTCCTAGTACTAGTATAAGACAGAAAAGCTTACATATAAGTTCATGTAACAAATTTGTTAATGCTACTTGCGGTTTTTTGGGTTATTACATTTGGTCGATCGATAAAATAAACAATGAAGGGAGACCCTACATTTCACATATCAAAATCTTGAACGACCGATACAATTCGTCCAACGGAATCTGAATACCCAAAATATTATGGATGTCATTTTTCAAAAAAATAAAAAATATTTAGTTAATATTAACGCCGGGATTAAAAATTGAATATTTTTTCAGAGTCAAAATTAAAAAAAATCTTCAATATATACACATTTTTCTAAATTTTTTTAAAATATAAGGATATTTTTTATTAAAAAATTCTAGACAAAGAACGTTTATTGGTCTGCTCCAAAACGTTGCACGGTTCCAAAGCAAACCGAGGACTAGGTAATTTAACAATAGCAATTATCAAAATATATTCAAGATTAGGTTGATTGTTATTGGCAGGTTCGGATGAGAGCGGCTTTAGATAATGGACAGCACAGAGGCCCCGTACTCCAACACTAATTGAATCTCTGCTGCAGATGATATCCAGCATCTACTATCCTATTATCAGAAAGTGATAACTTGACAACGGTTATCTTGATAATTTTGACAATAAATTTTTAAATAAGTACGAAAAAAATTTAAAAAAACTTGATGAATATGTTCTTCTACTTATAGAGTGACGGTGATTCAAATTTCATGCAATTTCATTATCATTTGATAGTCATTAAAGACCGTCAAATTATAACCGTTACAAATTGTATAAAATTTTGATGATCCTTGATAGAGTATCAATCAATAATGAAATTACATGAATTTATAAGTAAAAGAAAAACATATTCATAAGATTTTTTTTATTTTTAAGATTTTTTAATATTTATTTGAAAATTCATTATCAAAATTGTCAAAACAACCTATTTTCAAGTGATCCCCACTCATTATCAAAAACAGAAAAAATGTTTCTTTCACAGTACAAATGCTACATTAGAAGTATTATGATATGTTTAACTTCTTGGTTCCAAGTCCGAATCTCTGCTCAGTTTTTGACCTTTTGTGGTTGTGTCCAGTTCCTCTCCAGTCTTCATGTTAGTTGCTGTTCCAGTCGTGGATGGTATAGTATAGGATCTGATTGCCCTGTGCCGTACAATATCAGAACAATTCAAACAACTTACAAATATGCCTAGGTAGTCTCAATAGATGTAGTCAATAAGGGTCCGTTTGGCAAATTAAGGAATAACTTTGGAAGAATGGTAATTTTGGAAGAGTGATAGAATATTTTTTTTTTAGAAGAGTGGTAGAAGAGTGATATTCTTCACTATTCGGAAGAGCGAAAATATCGTTTGGCAGTTGTTACTCAGAATAGTTAAAATATGAATAATTATGATACTAATAATGATGATGATGATAATAATAATACTAGTAAAATAATAATCATAATAGTAAGATAATAATAATAATAAAGTAATAAAAAAATCATAATAAATAATAATATTATAATAGTAATATAATAAAAATACAAACATAATCATAATATAGTAATATAATAATAAAAAATTATAATTACAATCATAATTATAATAATATAATAATAATAAGTAATCATAATTTTAATAATATAATAATCATAATCATAATCATGATAATAATAATTATAGTCATAATCATAATAATATAACCATAATCATAATCATAATCTAATAATAAAAATATAATCATAATCATAAAAATAATTATAAATAATTATAATTATAATAATATAATAATAAATTAAAAATAAATATAATCAAATATAATAATATAATACAACATAATAAAATAATAATAAATAATAAAAAATAATCATAATAAAAATAATATTATAATAGTAATATAATAAAAATAAAAATAATCATAATATATAATAATAATAATATTAATAATATAATCATAATATAATCATAATATAATAATATAATCATAAAAATAATAATTATACATAATCATAATAATATATAATCATAATCATAATAATATAATAATAAAAATATAATCATAATCATAAAAATAATTATAATTATAATAATATAATAATATAATAATAAATTAATCATAACTATAATCAACATATAATAATATAATAATATAATAATAATATAATAATATAATAATACTAATGGTAACGATAATATAATAACAATAATGATAATAATAATTTAATAATAATAATATAATGATAATAATAAATAATAAATAATAATCATAATATTAATATAAAAATAAATTATAATCATAAATATAATATAATAATATAATAATACTAAATCTTAATCATAATCATAATATAATAATATAATATAATATAATCAAACAATAATCGCTATTAAACGAGAGCTAATCCAGGTATTCCACCTATAAGTTGGTATACCGGATTAGCACTATTCTGCACTCTTCTACTTAGTCTAAAATTCGTTTGGCAAATTAATTCGTCGGAATAGCTATTCTATTCCAACTTTTTGCTATTCCATTGAGTGTCAAACACTCCCTAACTGAAGAGGAAATGCAAGGCTTGCCATTTTCAAAATTTTTGCTTAACTGATATATCTCTGTAAAAGTTTGTATATGTAACAGTGATTGTAAATAATTTGATATATTGACACTTTATGTATGAATCCAACAAATTTGTATTCCCCACAAGATTTTCTGCAAAATTTTGGCTAGTGTTACACAACTAGCCCAAATTTGATAAATTTGTACTGACAATTCAGATACCAATCTCAGATTAGACCATACTATGGATTAAAGTATAGAATTATATAAATATGATTATATAATTAATTAGATTTATAAGCCTCAGTTATATATTACAGATCCATAATAAATAGAGTCATTTATTATATATCATTATAATGTACTTTTGATACACTTATATATATATGCACTGTACTATAGTTTCAAAATAAAATAACAATATCAAAAAAGGCTTTCAATATCAATCTCAGTTCTCAATTCCATATTGTTATAAACTTTTATATGGTATCAGAGCAGGATTATTAAATTATCTATCATCATATATTTATAAATTATAATAAATATCAGTAACTTACTGCAAGGAGGTATGTATCAGTCAGTACAGAGCTACAACCTGCAACAAGGCGGCTCATACTAGAAAATCCCACAAGGCAGCATACCAGACAACACTTCATATCAACAAATTCAAGTTGCATCATATAAATACCCATAAATACTAGTGTAGTAACTATTCATGCTAGAAAATATCACCTCTCGTACCGAAAACCAGAAAATATTACTACTCATACCAGAAAAATCCATACACAGCCAAAATAAAAATCAGTGTATTGATTTGTTCTTATCAGTCCAAACTCCAAACATTCAGAAGAAAACTTGCAAAAGACAATTAAAGTACTGATATGTTCTTATCAGTCCAAAAATTCGAAGAATTCAAATACCATCAACATACCTATACAAGAAAGTTATGAGTGTTGACAGTACCAATACTACAATCAATGTCAACGTAACTGCCACCACAAAAGAAATAATTAATGGATGTCAATACTTCCTTAAAACATACTTCAATGCTTTTAAATGATAAAATTACTAAGCCTGGGTTAAAGCAACCAGAATTTTAGTCAAAGAGAAGGGCAAACTAGGATATATCAATGACACAAGGCCAAGACCAGTGACAGTAACAGAGATAGAGGAGTGGGAAGTGAAGGATAATATAATACTATTTTGGCTTCTACACTCAATAGAACCCAACATTAGTGAACAATTTGTATACAGAACCGTCATTGCACAAGAAATATGGGATAGCCTTAAAAGAAGGTATAGCAAGATAACTTTGCCCCACATCTTTCAAATCAAGCAAGAAATCGCTCAAAACAAACGAGAACAAAAATCCTTTGCTCAGTTGTACTCAGAAATATAAGAGCGAGTGTTCTAGTTACTTGCAACTAGAAACCTCAGATCCCGAACAAATTCGATAACGAAAAGACCAAGAGCGAGTGTTCTATTTACTTGCAAACCTAGACTCAAGCTTTGAGCAGACTCAATCGCAGATCCTTCTCAGTTCTGATTTTCCATCAATAAAAAAAGGGACAGCAATAATTGAGCAAGAAGAGACTCGACGTACTGTTATGACGGGCCCACAAGTCTGAGTAGAAGAGAAGCACGACTCTCATGCTTTAATCACAAGACATCAAAAAACCCTAATTTCAAGGGCAAGGACACCGCCCAAACTAAGTGTGCTCATTGCAAACTGCTCGATCACAAGCATGAGACTTATTGGTTCCTCCATCTGGAGCTAAGACTAGCAAGATGGGTTGAAAAGGGTGACGGAGAAAGAAAGGGGAGAAAGAGAGAGATAAAGGGGACATTTCTCAACCAAAGAAATAAGGGTCGAGAATCTTCTAGACAACAAGAGAAGAGCGGTGTTTGATCTAGCAAAAAAAATGGACAAGTCCATTTCAATACAGACATAGATTGAATTTTCTCAATCTTTAAGCAGCGATTGAAGCGCCAAGATTTCTTGGGGCCTCAATGTTGTGTTCTTTCGTGAGGTGTGTGAGCAAAGTGTCTCTTATGACTCATTAGGTCCCTCAGATTACTACCTAAAAGGCTATGATTTTTATGGATTATTGATGCAACCTAATAATATCTGATACACAACCCTAGTCGTAAGTGTACGAATCAAAGAGTATAGTTGATTTTGAATCCATAAAGATATTTTTTTAATCGGACTCGATCTTCTTCTACAGTACACAAATGTTTTGAAGGGATTTCGTGATTTTGTATGAAGTAACAATAATAGAGAAATAAAAAAAAATTAAACAACAATTAAAATAAATGTTCTTGGAATTTAAAACTTTTCTAGCTGGTTTTTACCTAAGCAGCATGCACACTTTTCCTTTACGGTCCACACACAGTGCTGATTAATTCGACAATGGCTAATAGATCTGATTTTTCTGGTATGTGAAGACTTATATCAAGATTCTTTGGCACCTAGAAGATACTGACTTATCACTCAAACGTACTTGATTGTTCAGTTTGCTCTTCTTAAACCACTAAAGATATATTAGCTGCACTTTCATATCTAGGTCAATTCCTATTAGTTTGGGTGTTGGCTTTATGAGGCATGCTTAGGGGTGTCAATTCTTGACCCGACCCGACTCGACATGATCCGAAAATAAATGGATCGGATATGGATTTAGTTTTTTGATCCGAATCGGGTTGGGTTGGGTTCAGATCAACCCGACCCAATTAATTATCAGTTCCATTTACAACCCAATTAACTCGTTATATAATTCTATTTTCTCCCGAATTTAATTATATGTTTTGTATTAATTATAAGCTTTAAAAAAATCAGCAACTTATATCTTTAGCTGTGATGTTTTAATAATTAATTTAGATATTATTACATGTGCGTATACATATATACTTATAAACATTTATTCATATATATATATATATACATATACATATACGTTAATCAATTTATTGTCATTTTTATTTTGATAATATTGATTTGATTATGATTGTTTCGGGATTATTAACTTGTTGTTATCGTCGTCTTATTTACTTTGCGTTTTGAAATCTCGTAATGTACTGTGCGGGTAAGTAATGTGTTCGATCGTCTTCAAAAACAATTAAATGCTTCGGCCTCGTGTTTGAAATCATTACTCATTAGCATCTCCGTATAGTGTTTTTTTTTTTATATCGAATGGTCGGAATTTCTTATGTGCATCTTGACGTCTCAAGTTCAATTTCCAATAAAACTATATTTCTTTTCCATTTCTGGAAAAGATCAATTACAATTCATTTCTAAAATTTACTAAAAATTTCTTTTATTTTAAGAAAATAAAATTCTCATTTGTTCGGATCAACCAGTTCTGAAATCCGACCCGGATTAATTATTTTTTTTTAACATATTCCTTCTTCCATTTACTTGTAGATCTCATGCATTAGGGTCGGATAGAATAACAACAAATAATTCTCCATTCGACACGTGGGAGATGGAGCGAAGTTCCAAAAGTAACTTTGACATTTCTCTAGCCATCATCAAGCTATTATTATAAGCTCCTATATCCTTAATCGGACGGCCAGCTTTTCCATTTATAGATCTTGGACTTGAAGAGCTTTTTTTTTATTGAATGGACTTGAAGATCTCTCTTTGTGCCAGCAAACACCGAGCCAAGGAAGGTGAAATGTCGACACATGGCCCTTATTAGTGCACGCATCAGAGGAGTCATGAAGCATAAAAGTGGTGCCAAGCTGCCAGTACGCCAGTACCCCTCAGTCCCTCACTGAGATGACGTGTTACGTCTATCTTTCAATTCGCACCTGCTAAGAACAATGATGACACACACGTCCTTTCGGATTCCACACACGTCCTTTCCGATTCTCCGTGACCAATAAGATTTGATTTCATTTTTCTAAGTCTACTCCGATAATAGGATGTGTGATGCGATTAGAGTTTTGAAAACGGGATCACGCAGCGCGGACTAGAGTTTTAAAAAAAACAGAACGAGTCTCATCCGAACCGCCGAATCCGTGGCCGGGATCCGACCCGTCCCGATCCATGACCCAATCCATCAAACTCATGATCCGTTAGAACCGACGGATCTAGCATGGGTGCGAGCAAAATAAATTTAAAAAAACCCGTGCCAGACCCGATCCGTTTTGGACCAGTCCCGACCTGACCCGACCCGCCCAACCCGTGCAAACTCGCCCGACTCGTCCCGGGAACCCGTACAAACCCGGGGATATTCAAAAAAATATGGAAAAAATTAATTTTTATGGTAAAAAAAATATAAAAAGTGAGATATTTTTAATATTTCTAATAATTATTTTTAAAATTTTCAGAATTTTTTAGAATTTATTTGGGTTATTTTTTAATTTTGAAAACAAAAATTCTTGGATCCGACCTGACGGGTCTTGGACAGGTCGCGACCAAACCCCCCAAAATGGACCCGTCCTAACCTATCTCGTAAAACCCATCGACCTGTCCCGACCCGTCCCACCAAAACCCGCCGACCCGTGCAAACCCGTCCCGACCTGTCCAGTTTTTAATACATTAGCGCGGACTGGGTGAAACCTCATTGGATTATGGATAAGTGCGGGTTATGAGTGAGGCGGGATGAATTTGAGCTGTTTAAAATTAAAAAATTTCGATCCAATTCATATTGGACCCCTGCGGATACGACTCTCAAAGGTCAGGATGGGCTGACCAAGGGGCAATCTAGGTGGGTCATGGCGGGTTGGGCGGGTCTCCTTTTTTTTTTGAAATTTAAAAAAAAAGTCAAAAAATCTTCAATGCAGCGCCGCCCTGAAGCGGTGCCTTGCAGTGTCGTCATGCACTCATTCATTATGGCTATTCGTTTGTATATTATTTTTTTTCCCTTGATGAACCATCAAATTAACTTAAATTTCATAAAAAATTGTAAAAACTATTATTTTTTAATATTATATAGTTTCAACGGAATAGATCGAGCAATTTTTAATAATTCACAATAATCATTGTACTTTCATACTCAATTTAAATATATATAAAATAAAGAAAAAAATTTATTAGCGTATATGTAGGAGAAAATGGGAAATGAGAATAATATATAGGTAGGAGCTGACATTCGAGTAGCACGCTCAAGTTCAGGTGAGCGCGGGTATGGGATCCGGTTAACACAGGTTTCATGTTTGGGTGAGCGCGGGTATGGGGTCCGGATAGCATGGGTCGAATCCGGGTGAGCGCGGGTATGGATCCTGGGTTTCACGGGTTTACCCGGTCGGGTTCGGGTAACGGGTTTGGGTGGATGAGCGCGGGTCACAGGTTATAGCGAGGCGGGTAAAAACGGATAACGGATGAGAATGAGACGGATTTGACGGTTCCATTTTTAAAATTTTTATATCCAATTTTTGATAAGATCGGATCATTAACGGGTTCGGATCTACCAATAAATTTACCGGGAGCTATCCGAAATGAATCAGAGGTGTGGATTTATACGGAGCGAATCTACCGTACGGATTTTTAAAAACCTCTCGATGCGACAAATTATATCATGCATGGCCCATGTGGTGGTGTCCATACAACAGAGTCATCGTACGAATTTCAATCTCTTCCTGTTTTTCTTTTGAGGAGAGATGATAAACAATAAATAAAAACTAAATAGTTAACTCCGGCCAGTGGCCTCCAATGAATTGAATCGAACTGTTGAAGCATAGACGTTGATTCTTTTAACATCTGACAGTTATGATATCCGTCCATTCGCAAGGCCGAACAGATCCCAGTTAGATTTGTATCAGAACATGTGCTTGTAAATCGTACAGAAGGACAATATCATATATTATATACACGGTGTCATAGTACACTCTCACAGCGCTTCGTTTGTCATCGGTTTGATGATGATTGACGAACTATCGACCATCGTACGCTCTGCCTCGGACAATTGCCGACACCATTAATTGCCTGCAGCCGTCTCTGTCTGTCCCTCTCTGATAAGTTCTAAGTTTCTATTGATTTGATTAACAATAGTATTATAGTACCCTCTGGGCTCTGGCACAGTGATGAGAAAACTTGAGCTTTGTAATTCATAGCTTGTTTTTTTTTATTGGAAAGATTAAAATTAAGCTCTTAAATTTTAAAATTATTCATAAAAATTTTCTATTTAGATTTTGAACTCATGATTTTTTTAGGGTGTCACTTTTTATTACTAGACTAAAGGTTAGTTCCTTCTAATTCATAGCTTGTTAATTATCCCTCTGAATTAATGTGATCATGTATGACTTATTCGCGTGGTTCTAAGTTAAACAAATAAACAAATATACGGTCTAGTTCTTCTTCGGTACTATAGTGTCTCGTCAGTGAAAATATGACTGAAGTATATTTAGTAAATTAATCATGCAAAATTTTATCAACAATAATATAAACTGATCAAGATATTCACAACGAATCATAATTGAATTATATAGTTATAATTAGTTTAATTATAGATTAGTTCTAATTAGGTTATTTATTGCTAAATTATTAGTATAAATTTATTTAATTATAGTTTTATTTAAATTAGGTTAAATTAGTTTAGTTTAGTTTAGTTTAAATTAGGTTAATTATACTGTAAATAGGTTAATTATATAAAATTGCTCAATTGTATCAAATTATATCAAATTTATAATTAGTCATAACTAATCATAATTTTAATTTTAGCAAATTTTTATAATAATTATAGTTAAAAATGGAGTATCCGTGCTTGTCGTATCACAAAATGAACCTAGGTCATAGAGTGTCAGAACCAATGTAAGTCTTTTTATTCTTGTAACGTGAAAAAAAATATTTTATAATTTATTTTAGCATATCGTATATAATAAATTATTTTGTGCAGCCGCATAGCACTCTCTGTTTGAATGCACATTATCCGAAAATACCATACAACATGTAGATGCATTCATATCTGCATCGACTCGGTCTCTATCAGATGGTGATCATAGGAAATTGTCAGTTAGATAAATCACTCCTTACAATGCTTGTCGAGAGGTGGCGATCAGAGACATCGATGTTTCATCTAGCTACCAGTCGTCGAGATGATGGTGACACTGGAGGATGTGTTGTCTATGGCGATTGCCTATTAGGGGTATTTTATTTTTGAAGTTTATTAATTTGATTTTGAAATATGAAAAATATAGAAAAATCAATAACAAGGGTGACTAATGATGAATGAAGCGGTACGCTGAAGATGCTCATTGGGTTGAATGACGATCCATACAGGTATGAGGACATCACTGATAATTCGTGACCGTTTAAGATAAGGAACAGAGGAAAAGAGAACGAGTATGTTAAGTTCTCGACATATAATATCTGATTCTCGTGGTGGTGGAAGTATTTTCAAGAATTACGTACCTACTCCGATGATGAGACTATCCGACAGTATAATTTTTACTATAAATTTTACTCTGCTGTGAATTTATTATAAGTTTTATCTATTGTTTTATTTTTTTATAGGTGTACACGAGCATTTTGCTTCAATTTGTTCGGGTCCGTGATATCCCAAAACAACAATGCAGACTCTATGCCGACAGTGTACTTGAGCTTTCTTAATGATATACTTAATGTACTGGAGGACGGCTACGATTGGTGGCAGGCAATACTATCTTACTTATACTTCAACTTCTCTCGTTCATATCTCGAGCCAGCAGATTGCATAGCCGGTCATTTGCTTCTGCTTCAGATGTGGTCTTGGACATGGTTCCCGATCGAGAGACCGAGGTAAATAAATATCACTCATCTCAATTGAGAAAATTCTATTTAATTTTCATATTTTATTGACGTTATAGATGTAGAACTGAGCAGCCTCCATTAGGAGATCCCTATCGTCGATTGTAGCCTCCGTACAGTATCAAATGAGCAACAAGATATTTGTTCAAGTACACCCCGGGACAAGCAGGACCCGGATATTTTTAGGATCATTTTGAGAATTTTCGGGTTGAAAGTGTCAATTAGACGTCGTACACTACTTATCACGATGAGTTACCTTGAGTGTACCTGTGCGACCCTTTTTCGCGCGCTCCGCACCGCCGCTGGGGGCGATGGGATGCGAAAAAAGGACACAGAGATCCCTCCTAAGCGTGCACTTATTTAACACCGGTTAATTCCACCGTTTAGACTCATTGGAATGCACAATTAGGGAGTTTTTCTATGATTGTGAGTACTTGTAGATTCTAATGGGCGCAAGCCCCCACTGTTAATTACCTGGGCTATTAACCTCGAGGCACCTCTGGATCTTGAAAAAGGAAAGCAAATAGTATAGCTAAATGATGGTCAAGTGGTCACGTGCTTCGGTGATCGGGGTCACTGAAGTACACTGGACTTACTAACAGGTCAATCAAGTGAGATAAGGTGGTGAAAAAGATGAACTTACTACATATCAGTTCAATCTTTACCGCTCCGAGAGGTAATCTTACTAACATGTCAGATCGATCTTTACGGAGGGATGGAAGGTGAGTCTACTACAGATCGACTCGACCTTAGTTGACCTAGAAGATAAGTCTACTATAGATCGGTTCAATCTTTACTAGTCAACGACCAATCACACAAAATACAACTCGAAGCACTTAGCCGGTTGATCTTGAGGTTAGTGAATCAGGAGACGGGTGAATTTGGCCCACTTGTTTCTTCTCACTGATCTTCTAGATCATGAATTCCAAGCACTGAGCAGATTCATAAACCTAGGAACACAACTACACACAAAGTCAAACCTGAAGTCCTGAGCCAGTTTGACATTAAGGTGTGTGTCAGTGAAAGAACCTACTACAGATCGATTCATATTCACTGTTTTGAGGATTAATCTACTATAGATCGATTCAATCCTACAATCTCGGGAGATGAACTTACTACATATCAATTCAATCTCCTAATCTAGAAGACAAACTTATCAACGGATTAGTTTGGCCTTACTAGCGTGACTGGTCATGAATGACTTGTTCATGATAAAGAGTCATCATGATGTCGCCTCTTTGGACATTGTGACGTTCTTCTCTCTTGAAATCAACACATTTGTTCATACTGATGTCACAGTTAGTCATCCTTTTGGCGGGCGTCAAGATATTCTTGTCTCGACTGGCTATTCTGAATATCACGTTACTTGTGCAAACATCACTGCGTTGCTCTACACCTCTTGGTGTGAGCATATTTAATCACCTCTAAATCATGAGTCATGAGCACCTAGCCGATTCATAGATTCAGGGTCAACTTATGCACAAAAATAGACTCAGGGCTCCTAGCTGGTCTAACATTGAGACATGTTTATCAGAGAATGAGCTCCTAGACAAGCTAGTTCAGAAGCTACCATATTGTGATGTCTCATTAGCAGTCAACAAGGTGTATCACTACTTTATTGATCTTTCATCACCTTAGGAATCGTGTAACGATTCAACAAACCGTTATAACACTTCAACAAATCATTATGACGCTTCCACAAATCGTTTATAACGCTTCCAAAAGATAGCAGACTTGTCAGAAAGTTTGTCAAACGGTCAAAACGTTGCTAACGCTCTATAAAACGTTCAACGTTTTGGAGAATCGTTATAACGATTCAAGGAATCGTTACAACGATTCCTTAGAGTATATTGACTTGTCATAGAATAGTCAAAGTACTGCTAACGTCTTGTGAAGCGTTCAACGCTTTGGTAAATCGTATAACGATTTTTTATTTTTTATTATTTATTTTTATCATATTTTTTTTATTAATATTATTTTATTATTATTTATTTTTTATTATTGTTATGTATATTTTATTTCAAACTCTACTTATTTCTGTAGAAAATGAGTCACTAAATAATAAAAAATAATTTGGCTATTATTTAATAATTTATTCAGATTTTTGGGATTTTTATAATAGTCAAAGTAATAGGATTTTATTTTTGTTATTTTTGAACTCTATTTATTTTTATAGAAAATTACTTATAAAAATAATAGAAAATAAATTGGCTATTATTTAGGATTCTATTTGAATTTTTGGGATTTTTATAATAGCCAAAATAACAAGTCAAACTTTGGTCAACAGGAAAAAAACAAACAATGTTATTTTGCTTTTAAATTGTTTTTGTATAATAATATTCTTAAAACTGAAATGTTTTTATATGAAGAAAATACTATGGGAAATAAATAATTTGTAGAAATAAGTTTGAATCAATTTGTAGTTTGGGAACATTTTCAAATGATTTATTTACTCTTTATTTTTAATTTTCTGTTATTAATTGATTATTGGGCTTAACCTGGGCTGTCGGATCTGGGCCATTAGATGAGAGGCCCAGATGCATTTACCATCTTTCTTTAATCTGTGATTTATATTGTACGTTGGATATCCCTTGAGATTCACTCAATCTCATTAATACTCGCACAGATACATCAAGAATCGTGCTTTTCTAATTTCTTGACCCCTTTGTTGACTATTTCGTCAAGATCTGTGCTAGCGGCGTCGCCGGCGCTCTGAACGGTGGATTCTCGATTGGCCAAGTGCATCAGCATCGTCTCACTATGAGGAATCTATCTACGGTGCCTGATCGATGATCTAAACAATGAATAATCATGAATGCCACCACTAATCACTGTGTACGGGTGCGATTTGGTACCGATGAGTTCTATTCGATAAATTCGATTGATTTAAGCAACAATTATTGCAATTCTAAGCTTAATACTCATCGTTTAAATGAAATAATGTAGCTTGATGCAGTTATAGAAATTCTAATCGCTCTAGAATTATGTTAAGCTTTGGTATTGACTGATAGCGCCTGGTACTAGTTGGTACCGGTTTCAAAATTATTAGAATGACTAACAATCACTCACTCTTTTGTGATGTTAATACCTTTGTCACTCCATATGCTCACAGTATCAAGTGTTATGTAGATAACTTGTGTACCTCAACCTCTCTTTATAATTTATCGATCAATTTACCAGAATCTCATCGCAATTGATTACTGAACACACGATATCGCTGAGTTCTCAAGCCTTGACTAAGATCTATCAGCTTATACTATGAGATTCAAACACTTGTGCACTCGGTACATGCTCTAACCAACTTAATTTGCATGATTAATCAAGAGAGAAGATAAAGCATTAGTGTATCGAGTTCTCAGGTTATGCAAACCGAGATAAATCAATTTCTTTCAACTCAATTACATGTTTTTGCTCGAAATTCAATCCAGAATCAAAATAAGAAATGAAATCTAAGTCAAGTATTAACAAAAATAGAAAGAAAGATGTAAAATTGAAAGAAGAGAATCGAAAATTCAATCGCGATTATACTGTTATCACAAATTCAAACGCAATTACAACAATTACACTGAAAATCAAATGCTGGAACTCCAAAATTCATTCAAGTATAGACTGCAAAATTCATTCATGCTTTGATCAAAATAATACTTCCCTCATTTAATTGTCAATCTTGATCACTCTAGTAGTATCGTGTGAGTACATAGAAGCTACAAGCACTGCCAATTTGAGTTTATAACACAAGGTTTTAACTTTTCTCCATTTGTCCGATTTCAATACCTTGACTCAATTGCTTCAATTTAACTCAAAATTATTTCTCCTTTCTTTATCTACAGTGTCGTCTAAGTGAGTAGAAGAGATTTTCACTATCAATTTTGAAGTTTGAAGCAAGGATTGGAGTGCCTCATTGATCACCCGAGGTGTTCATCTTTCTCAATCATTCTATTCACTTGCTACTTTTCAATTTTGATCATTCACACATCTTCTCTCATGTGTAGGCTAGCTCCGGCTGAAAGGGATTGAAGTTGCAAGCTTTGGAGAGCTCAATCGGCATCAATGGCACCTTCTGCCTCGTCGAGAAGAAGAAGAAAGAGAGGAAGAGGAGAAGGAGAAGGCTCTACCTCGGCTAGATCCGGCGCACAGAGTCCACAACGCACTGGGGCCCACTGTCAGAGGCGCAACACACATGGGCCAGGTACACACCCCTTTTTCTCTTTTGATTTAAATCTCTATTTAATGCTGTGTGGGCTTGGTGTATGAGTTAATTAATGAACTCTCTGTTGAGTTGCTGACATGTGGGCCCCACATGTAAGATCTATGAATCTGGGCTTACAAGTCCAGTCATCAATTGCTTAGTCTACTACTTAGTATTAATCAGGCAGATGTGGCATGCTGTGATAGGTCAATTTAATTAAACCCTTCCCTCTAAGTCTAATGATCTGTTAACTGCCTGCTGACATGGCTCAGTGTGGTGCTGCCACGTGGCATAAGTGGGACCCACTTGTCAGGTATGTGGGACGAGGTGGACCAATGAGGTGCCGCCACGTGGCACTGACATGCTGAGGTGGCCCAATGAGGTGTTGCCACGTGGCACCCCTCTCTCTTCTCTGATTCTGTGTGTGCATGTTTGAGATCCTCAGTTTCCACCCAGCAGTGTTTCTGTCCCCAAGTTGCACCCAGACAAGTCTCTGATTGAATCTCAGCCCTTGATCTGCTTATTTAATCTGTTTTATCTTCTTTGAATTTATTTTAATAGCTCCACTTATCCAAAAATCATGAAATTTCCACTTTTGCCCCTGTTTCCTTGCATCAAAAATTCATTTGCCAAGAAAACCCTATTATCTTCTCTGAATAAATCCCAAATTCAATTGTAATTCAGTATCTCTGCCAAATAGAATTCTCTTACAAAAATCCTCCCTAATTAAACACCAATTAGACTTATATTGATGCCTTATTAGGGTTCGACTTGATCAACAGTTGATTACATGTCAACAATTGATACAAATCTAGACTTAATCAAATGTTTGCAACATTGGCATCTGATCAGTCTTGTGAAATTGACTTTCAATCCATATCCATGAAAGTGATTTGGTCAACAGTTGATTACTTGTCAACAGTTGAAACAAATCTTGGCTTGGTAAGGTCTTTGCAACATTGGCACTTGATCAGCCTTGAAAGCAAAATCAGATTGAAATTTCTCGTGATTAGCGGTATCAAAATACTGGTTTGGCATTGGCACAATTCTTGTTGTACAAGGATTGTATTGCTTTAATTTTTCTTAGGGTTTGCTCTGAGGATTTGATTTGGGATTTGATCTTGTCTTTCCTTGATGTATATCACTGAGATGTGAGACCCACCTGTCAGTGAAGCATAATCAGATGGATGACCCCCCAGGAGATCTCTCTCTTGAATCTCCTGAGGGTCATCCACCTCGAATGAACAGGAGGTGGCAGGGCTTTTATACCTCTGGCTCTTATCTAGAATTTCTTTGTGGGACAAATAAACTTTTTCCGGAGTTCAGCAGCGACTTCTTCTGGCTGGTGAACCCTCTCTCTTGCCTTTCTCTCCTCTTTCTTATGATTTATTACTGGTAATTGATATTTATCCTTAATTGTTCAGCTCCTTTATCCTTGAGATTTTTCAAAGGTAAACAGTACCACGTGTACTATAATTCATAAGTTTCTAAAATTAATTAAAATTTATTTACTTCAATTGATACATTAATTTAATTTGCTAATTTTAACGTACCGCATGTGAAAGTGTTATGTAGATTGAGACGCTTCGCGCCTGTAGTATTGATATAAACATGATAGCCCTATACTCTTAGATCTTTTATTTCAATTATCAATATTTTTGTGATTACAAAAAAAACTCAAACATCTAGTACATATATGAGAAGAGCTGCAAAATTAAGAAGACATACAGTCATTTTATTAGAAAAAGTATGGTTCCGCATCTTTGAGAAAACTTGGCCCTTCCAATTTATGCCATTTCCCACATATAAACCTCCTCTTGAAACCACCTGAACAAAAAAAACAGAGCTCTGAATTATTTCAAATTATGTTAACCCAAGTTAGAAGTAAAAAGAATCATACTTAGTGGAACATTATGCAGTAGTGAAGACATACAAAACACTGAAACACCAGCAGTTTAATTATTTTGGCTGGTAAACACCAGGATCCATGCCAGGCTAGTAAGAGAACAATATTTCATTTAAGATAACCAATACAACCAAACTACACGGACTTAAGAAATATTCACTTAGACCATAATATTTTTTTTACAGTTTGATTCGGGTTTACTTTGATTCGGGATAAATTCTTAGAAACTTCAGGTGTAGCATTTCGTAGAGTTTTAAAAAGACTATTAAGAAGGATGATACTCTTACCTCTTTATATAAGTTATAAAGATCAAGACGCTTTGCATTTTGAATGGCATCAGGGAACTCAGACAGGCCCCCTTGTGGAACCAGCTTGTTGTGCCCTCTCTGTACCAGAAACTGCATTACATCTTTCAAAAAAAATTCTCCTGCAACTCAAAGCATGTAAGAGATTAGACAGATTTTAGTAATAATAAGTTTTATTAAATTAATATTATTAAAAATAAGAATGAGAAACGTAAAATTTTAAATATACGAATGGCAGCGCGCCACAGCGGGCAGGAGCGCGGACGAAACGCGCCATTGCCAGTGGCGCGTTTCATTATTTTTAGGAAACGCGTCACTACCACGCGCCACTGCCAGTGGCGCGTTTCGTCCAAACCCTGCGCAAGTGACTGTGCATTTTGTATATATAAGAAGCAAACGCGCCACTGGTAGTGGCGCGTTTCGTAAAAATAAGGAAACGCGCCACGCGCGCGATGGCGCGCTGTCATTCGTATATTTGAAATTTTACGTTTCTCACTCTTATTTTTAATAATATTAATTTACTAAAACTTATTATTACTAAAAACTGGAGATTAAAATGGCACTTGTATCAATTTGAAAGGTTGATAAAGGAAGCCTCAAAGTTTGTTCTTGTGCGACCCTTTTTCGCGCGCTCCGCACCGCCGCTGGGCGATGGGATGCGGAAGAAGGACACGGAGATCCCTCCCGAGCGTGCATCTGCTAAGTGCCGGCTGATTCTGCCGTTTAGAGAGATTTGGATACACATTCAGGGGGTTTTTAGTGATTGTGAGTTCTTGTAGATTCCGGTGGGCGCAAGCCCCCACCGTTAATTACCCTGGGCTACTAACCTCGAGGCACCTCTGGATCTTTGAAAGAGAGAAGCAAATAGTATAGTTAAATGATGGTCAAGTAGTCGTCTGGGTTCACAAAAGGGGGTCCATGGAAGACGAACCTACTACAGATCGGTTCAATCTTTACCGCTTCAAGAGATAACCTTACTACAGATCAGATTAATCTCTTTAAAGGGGTTCGAGGTGAATCTACTACAGAACGACTCGACCTCGCTCATCTAGAAAATGAACCTACTTAATCCTATGAAAGACGAACCTACTACGGATCGGTTCGCCTATACCACCTTGAGAGGTAACCCTACTACAGACCAGGTTAATCTCTTCAAAGGGGTTCGAGGTGAGTCTACTACAGAACGACTCAACCTCCGTTGATCTAGAAGATAAACCTGCTACAGAACGGTTCAATCTTAACTAGTCAACAACCAATCACACAAAATACAACTCGAAGCACTGAGCCAGTTGATCTTGAGGTTGGTGAATCAGGAGAAGGGTGGATATGGCCCACGTGTTTCTTCTCACCGATCTTCTAGATCATGAATTCGAAGCACTAAGCCGATTCATAAACCTAGGAAACACAGTTACACACAATGTCAAACCTGAAGCACTGAGCCAGCTTAACATTGAGGCATGTGTTAGTGAAGTAACCTACCTACAGAACGGTTCACATTCACTGTTTTGTGGATGAATCTACTACAGAACGATTCAATTTCACGATCTCGGGAGATGAACCAGAAGACAAACTTATCGACGGATGAGTTCAGTCTTGCTAGCTCAAATGGTCATGAATTACTTGTTCATGACACCGAGTCATTAAGATGTCATTTCTCTCGGACATCGTAATGTTCATATCTCTTGGAATCGACATATCTCTTCATGTTGATGTCGCAGCCTTGGTTATTCTTCAACGAGCGTCAAGATGTTCTTGTCCCGACTAATCATCCTAATATGTTGCATTACTTGTGCAAGATCACTATGTTGCTCTACACCCCTTGTGTGAGCGTGTTTAGTCATGAATTACTTGTTCATGACACCGAGTCATTAAGATGTCACTTCTCTCAGACATCGTAATGTTCTTCTTCCTCAAAGTCGACATATCTCTTCATGTTGATGTCGCAGCCTTGGTCATTCTTTAACAAGCGTCAACATGTTCTTGTCCCGACTAATCATCCTAATATGTTGCATTACTTGTGCAAGATCACTATGTTGCTCTACACCCCTTGTGTGAGCGTGTTTAGTCATGAATTACTTGTTCATGACACCGAGTCATTAAGATGTCACTTCTCTCAGACATCGTAATGTTCTTCTTCCTCAAAGTCGACATATCTCTTCATGTTGATGTCGCAGCCTTGGTCATTTTTCAACAAGCGTCAAGATGTTCTTGTCCCGACATATCTCCTCATGTTGCTGTCGAAGCCTTAGTTATTCTTCGTCAAGATGTTCTTGTCCTAACTAATCGCTCTAAATGTTGCATTATGTGTGCAAAATCACTGTGTTGCTCTACACCCCTTGTGTGAGCATATTCGTTCACCTCTAAAATGTAAAAAGATTATTACATTTTTATTGATTCTATTATTAAGATAATACCTTTCATTATTATCTTTATTATAAAGGTGAATTTATTATTTTTTTTATTTTTAAACTCTATTTATTCCTGTAGAAAATTATTTACAAAAATAATAGGAAATGGGTTAGCTATTATCTAGAATTTTATTTAGATTTTTGGGATTTTATAATAGCTAAAGTAATAGAATTTTATTTTTTATTATTTTTAAACTCTATTTATTTTTATAGAAAGTTACTTACAAAAATAATAGGAAATAAGTTGGCTATTATTTATGATTTTATTTGAATTTTTAGGATTTTTATAATAGCCAAAATAGCAAGTCAAAGCTTGGTCAAATAGGAAAAAGCAAACAATGTCATTTTGCTTTTAAATTGTTTCAGTACTGTAAAATTCTTAAAATTGAAATGTTTTTATATAGAAAAATACTATGAAAAATGAAGAATTTTTAGAAACAAATTTGAGTTAATTTGGAGTTTGGGAACATTTCCAAATGATTTATTTACTCTATTTTTAAATTTTCTGGTTATTAATTTCGAATTGGGCTTTAATAGTTGGGCCAAGTTTATTTTCCTTTATCATTTTTTTTTTGACCGGGCCTAATGTGCAACTGGGCTGACCCCCTTCTGTTATTATTCCTTTTTTTTTTATTTTCGTTGGGCCCAATATGGCACTGGGCCGGCTTCTCTCTATTATTACTCTTCTGATAATATAGGCCGCAAGATCCGCTCTAAGATTAGTGTCTATCATGATTAAAGGCTGGGATCATTTCATCAAACGTCTGTTCATGAGCTCCGTTTGATTTCTATTAGATCTGTACAGATACAATAAGATTCGCGCCAAGTGCTTTTAAACCCGCGCTGTTGAATCGAACGTGGCCGCCTTCTCCGACGACTTACGCCGATGATCCCCATACCTGACGGAAGATCAGGGTGCATGAATAACATCGTCTCACCTTGTAGAATCTGATTGCCACCTTTGATCGGAGATCGCTACGGTGGCTCACCGTGCGCGCCAGTACCATTCGAAGTACAACGGTACAGTTCGGTACCGAGAAGTACAATCACTAATTGTAATCAATTTCAATGATATTTTGATCGATCTTAAACTCATAACACATCAATCTCGCGTGTTTATGTGAATCAACTTAACGCTGGCTATTCAAATTGACCAATCAATTTATTATACGATGCAAACCAGTATGATACGATATCGATCGGTACTAATTGAAGTTCATTCAAAATTCTTGATGTTTATTCAATCTCATTGTTACCTACTTACTTGACATCTTCTGTATGAACAATTCAAAATACTACACCCTTAATATGTATGCATTCCATCATTCTTTTCAATTTGTAATTCAATTTTGTCAGAATCTCGTTATAACGAGACTGAAATGTGTTTTGCTGAGTTCTCAAGCTCTCGGCTGAGATCGATCAGCGAATGAAACAGTATTGTTGCTATGTATATGTCTTATGTAAGCTACAACTGAGGTACTATGCATCTTCAAGCAAAGGATAGAAATTAGTCTTGCGTGTGTCGAGTTCTCAGGCTGTCTCAGCCGAGATCAATCGACAAAAGAAAAGAAAAGAATGCAATTACTGACTTGTAATCAAGACACGATCAATAGACAAAGTAAGAAATAAAATTCAAATGTTCGTAAGAAAAGAAGAAAGAAAGAAACAAACTTTGAAAGAGAAATCAAAAATTCAATAAACGATTATACCGTTATTTTGAATTCGAATATAATTGCACAAATTACACTCTAATTCTCAAATTGAATACTAAAGCTCCAAATTCAATTCATTATGAGTCTAAGATTTACCTCTTATGAACAATTGAAGATGTAACAACCGAGTTCTCAAGTTAAAGCGAGATCAATCGGTTTCTTGATATTCTTTACTTCTTACAATCAATCTCTTCCTCAATTGTCTCTCTCTTTTGCTGATTTTTTTTTCTCTCAAGAAGGTAAGTAGTTGCCTCTTCAAAATTGATCTCTTTCCCTTTTCTTTGCTGTTGGGGGTTTATATAGGCATCAATTGCTCAATTGTGTTTCTTCTCAACACAATTTGTGTTTTCTCCCTCCCACGGATCAATGACATGGCATAACATCCAACCTTTCATCCAACAATTCAACGGTGTAGATCAACTCAATGTGTGTTTGTTGCAAGTAGATTATAAGGTCTGGATTACCAGCATGGCATGGTAGGTGTTGCTCCACTCCTCCGTGCTCCTATCTCTTCAAACACCGCACAAATTGGTCTCTCTTGTTGACTTACAATTTGGTACACCAACTCCATAGTAAAAATCATGCAAAAGGAAATTAATTCGTGCCAGCAACTGTCTTAACCGAATCGTGGGACCCACTTAAGCCTCCCTAAACCGCCAATTTGTCCAATTACCCGCCAAATCATCCAATTAAATTCTAAGCCCGAATCCTTTCTCCTCTGATGCGAGTGATTCACAGAGCATGAAACCGAAAATAAATTGTTCTAGAATGTTCTCCTCGCTGAGAGCTTTCCAACGGTATATAATTTGTAAAATTTCGTCGCCGTTTGACCCCTTTTCCAATTTTCCGATTGAATTTCGTTCAAAATCGGGTCAGCAATGGAGAAACAGCAGCAGGGAAGAAGGGGGGGTGTTTCTGTCCCTGTGGGACCCACTGTCAGCGAAAGGAACAGCATGGAAGGGGTATTGTAGTTCGGGTGAGCTGGGTTCACATGGTCCGGGCCCACACGTCATGTTTAATGAGAAACAACAAAGATGAACCAAGTTCATGCAACCTTCTCTTCTTCAAAATTCTGTTTTTCAGCGCCTAAACCATATTTCTTTGTTTGGCATCCCCCAATTTGCACCAAATCAGACCCTTGGCTCCAAATTGCACCCTTAAACCTCTTGATCAAATCTCAGCCTTTGATCTTTCCTTTTTAATCTGTTTTATCTTCCCTGAATTTATTTTGATAGCTCCACTTATCCAAAAATTATGAAATTTTCACCAAAATTCTCTAAATTCATGATGATCATCTATATATTTTTAAATTCCACTTTTACCCCTGTTTGCTTGTGCTAAAAATTCCATGATCAAGAAAACCCTACTTTCTTCTGAATAAACCCCAATTTTATCAGTGGTAGCTCAGTGTCTCTGCCAAATAAATTCTCCTTGCAGAAACTTCACCCCAATTAACACCAATACTGATATTTATTAGGGTTTGATTTGATCAAATGCTGACTACTTATCAGCAATTAATACAAATCTAGACTTGATCGGTGGTTGCTCCAAAGCTTTGGCACTGATCCGTCTTGTGAAATTGACTTTCAATCCCTTAACATGAGGGTAATTTGGTCAAAGAGCTGACTACTTATCAGCAATTGACACAAATTAAAGCATGGTTAGGTGGTTGCTCACAGCTTTGGCACCAGGTCAGCCTTGAAAGCAAAATCACATTGAGATTTCTCATGATTGGTTGTATCAAAATACTGGCTTGGCATTGACACTATTCCATATAGTACAGGGATTGTACTGCTTCAGCTCTTAGGGTTTAATCTTGGCTTCTCTCTTATATTTCTTCCTTCGGCTTTTCAGGGGTAAACAAAGAGCCACCCACCAAAGCGGGTCTTGAAGAATTTGACAAATTGAAGGGCCTGCTTTGGTGCACATATTCGACACACCTCTCTCCTTCTTAGGTTTAAGCTAGGCTTTGATAGCTCTTCCTTTAATCAAATTCTTCTTATGAGCGCAACATGGTGGGGCCTGTCCTCTCAGCCTCTCGCTCGTGGGATAGTGGTGCATGTACTCAGCCACCTGCCGAGCCATCTGCTTCAGCCACCACAGATAAAGATAGCATCTCTTGGCCACCTTCCTTCACTTTATTTTTCTTCTTCCCTCATTTCACTTTTCTTTCACTATTGGGGATGCTGATCGCCTGCTTTGCTACTTCCTCCTCACTTCTTTCGCAGCGTGGAAAAATATTTCACAAACTCTTTACATTTTACACTCTCAATCTTAATTGCAAAAGTGCCTAATACAACTGCTTTTATTTTCATATAGCATCTAAGTACAACAATAGAAAAGGGAAAACTTCACAACACCCTATTGCACTTATTCTATACATGGCTTCTCTTTATTTATTACAACACAGACCTTGAGTAACCGTGGTATTTTGCGGATACCGAACCTGTCTGTATTGACCTCTAGGCCGGGTACAGAATAAACCCGTTTATCCCTTTATTACTGATGGATAAACTTACCAGTATCAATTGGATTATGGATGCAATTGATAACACCATTTTGTGGATACTCCTTATATACTTGATTGACGTTTATTTGTGGAAGCTCACCCACTCTCCCCTCGTTTGTGCACTGCAGTTGCGTCTTTGAAGTGGAAACTCACATTCACTCTTCTCCACTCAATTTGTTTTGTGGGGATCCTATCCTCAAACATCCATCACGCATCCCTACGAGACAGGCTTTCATCGGGTAGGTCCGCTCTCCATGACCTGAGTCACTTCTTTAAGCGAATTACTTTATTTGACACTGAATGTCGGGCCAAAGCGTAAACCCTTAGTCTGACCCCTCCATGACCTATTTTGGGATTAGAAACAGATCACCTCCTTGGGCGTGTGGTACTTTTGCGGATGAATGTACCCAACCTGCTTTTTATATTTTGGCTACCCTCAAACATCCATCACGCATCCCTGCGAGACAGGCTTTCATCGGGTAGGTCCGCTCTCCATGACTAAAATCACTTCTTTAAGCGAGCTGCTTTGTTTAACATAAAATGTCGGGTACAAGCGTAAACCCTTGATCTGACCCCTCCATGATGCGTCGTGGGATTATGACACGTCATTTCTTCGGGCGTATGGTGCTTTTACGGATGAATGCACCCAACCTGGCTTTGTATAACACTCGTGGTGTCGGGGACAAAGGTGGCAACCCCTTATTGAAAAGATTTTATTATTTTTATTATTATTATTATTATTTTTTATTTTTTTTAATTGATGAGTAAGAAAAATAGGTTTTTATTGTTTTACTTAGATATCCTTTTATTTTATCAGAAGAAGCCAGATTTTTGGTTATTAGTGATACATGTTACTAATAGTACGAGAGTTATTTATTTATATGCCCTCGGAAGCGACTATTTATTAGCCACCAATTTGCTCGACCTATCCCTTGGCTTGCGCGCGGCGACCAATATGAGCAACTTTCGTCATTGGGCGACAGATGGTTTGAGGGACAAACTGCAAACCCTGCCCATTTTTGTGTTTATTCTGTATCAAATGGACAAACCCAGTGGTATTTGTATTGTGAGCCCAAACACCAAGGCTCTCGCCTTACATTCTCGCGTGGTTTTGGCATTGAATTCTCTTATTCTATTTTTTATTTTGTTGTAGGGCTAAATGTGTTTGTGTGATTTTGGATTTTTGGATGCATTCTATTTACAAATGCACAAGTAAGGTTTTTGGGATTTTTTATGCAAAAGTGGAGGTTAGACATGGGTTTGTGTTTCGTGCACGTGTATGTAAGCGAACACTTATTTCCTCCTTATTTATTTACAATAGATACTACTCGGTCGGCCCCGCTCTGGGCTATGTGTAGTACTTCTTCAGATATCGCCCATTAATCGGTGGCATGGGCCTTTCACCTTCATGATCTATGAGTTGGTATGCGCCGGCCCCGTATACCTTCTCAATTACATATGGCCCTTCCCAATTCGGAGAGAATTTTGGGCCGATGTGCCGGCCAATAATCGGCCTCTTAAGGACAAGAACAAACTCCCCTTGTTGAAATGCCCTGACTCGCGCCATTTTGTCATATGCCCTTGCCATTTTTGCCTGATATATCTCAAGATTCTGCTGGGCTATTAATCTCTTCTCGTCCATGGCATCCAATTCGTCTAATCTGAGTTGTTGGCATTCATCCATGGTCATATCATTTTGCATAGCCACCCGCAATGACGGTAATTCCACCTCGAGAGGGAGAACGGCTTCAACCCCAAAAGCCAGAGAATACGGGGTAGCTTGCGTAGGCGTTCGGTACGTGGTTCGATAAGCCCATAATGCCTCCTGTAGACGATTATCCCAGTCTCGTTGGTTGCCATCCACGGTCTTTTTCATGATATTGATTAGGGTTTTGTTAAAGGCTTCACCAGCCGTTGGCTCTCGGGTTATAAATGGACGAGAATCTCCAATCAATATTGAATTGCTCCGCTGTGGCATAGACTTTAGAGCTCTTGAAGGCCGTCCCGTTATCGGATATTATCCGTTGTGGGGTGCCGAATCGGTAGAGGATGTGCGTCTTGAAGAACTTAACCACATCGGATGCTTTAACTTCTTTAAGTGGAACGGCTTCGGCCCATTTTGTAAAGTAATCCGTTGCCGCCAAGATGAACCGGTGACCTCTTGATGTAGGAGGGTCTATGGGTCCCACTATGTCTGTGCCCCACATATTAAATGGCCAGGATGCTACCGTGGGGTGCAACGGGTTTGGCGCTTGATGTATAAAAGGGCCATGTATCTGGCACATGCGGCACTTCTTTGCGTGCTCTTCACAATCAGCCACCATTGTGGGCCAATAATACCCCATTCGCTTGATCTTTAACTTCATTTTTGGCCCTGATCGATGCGCTCCACACGATCCCGAATGAACTTCTTTCATAACTCGCTTCGCTTCGATACACATCTTAGCCACGATACACATCTTAGCCACAACTGATCATAAGACCTTTTCAATGGACACGTACGGGATTTTCAATGGACACATCTTAGCCACATTATTCGCGCTTCACCATTGTGGACCCCTCGTGACCTTTTCAATGGACACGCTTCACCACGGGATTTTCTTCATTAGTTCCATGGCCTTCGGTGATATTGTATTAGTTCCGCTTCGAACCTTATATTCGCCAATTATTTGATTTATTATCAGTTTGTGAATCCCCAAAGATGCGTACGCCTTGATTTCTAGCTCCAGTGATAGCTCTAGCCCGGCGATGAGTGCTTCATACTCTGCTTCATTATTTGTGCATGGTTCGGTTAAAGCTAGAGAATGTCGTATTATTCCGCCTTCCGGGGTCACGAAGACTAGCCCTGCGCCAGCTCGCACAGTTGGAACTCCCGGGCCCATGATTGGCTTGATTGAAGAAGCACCATCAAAATACAACTCCCATATAGGATTTCCTTCTTCAACATGTAGAGTTTCCTCATCGGGAAAGTCACATTTTAATGGAGAGTTATCTTGAATTGGGTGTGCAGCCAAGAAATCCGCCAGCGCCTGCCCCTTGATCGCCTTTTGCGGTGTGTAGGTGATGTCAAACTCAGTAAGAATGATCGCCCATTTGGCCAGCCTACCCGTCAGCATTGGCCGAGTCATCAGGTATTTGAGAGGATCCACCTTGGATATTAAGATGATTTTATGGGCTAGCATGTAATGCCTTAATTTCTTCACCGCGAAGATTAGGGCTAAACAATGCTTTTCAATCGGTGAATACCCGTGTTCTGCTCCCACCATCATGCGGCTTAAATAATATAGCGCATTTTGGTTACCATCCTGGTTTTCTTGTGCCAATAGAGCTCCCAAGGATCCATCCAGGGCGGTTGTATATAGAATGAGTTCCTTCCCGGGTATGGGCGCCGCCAATACTGGAGGGTTGAGTAGATATGCCTTGATTTCTTCAAAGGCTCGCTGGCACTCGTCATCCCATTTAAACGGGATATTCTTCTTAGTTAGCCGGGTGAAGGGTTGGATTTTACCCGATAGATTGGCTATAAACCGCCTAATGTACGCCAATTGCCCTTGCAAGGATCGCAATTGTTTTAAATTCTTTGGCGGGGATAGTTCAGTTATTGCTTTGATCTTGCCCGGGTCTATTTCAATTCCCCTATGGCGTACCACAAACCCCAGAAATTTACCAGATGATACCATGAATGCGCATTTCAACGGGTTTAATTTGAGCGCATGTTCTCTTAGGCGGTTAAAAACGACCTCAAGATATTGGAGGTGTTCTTCATATGACATGGCTTTGATGACTAGATCGTCCACATAGCACTCCACTATCTTGTGAATCAGATCGTCAAATATCTTCGTCATCGCCCGTTGATAGGTGGCACCCGCATTTTTGAGCCCAAACGGCATGACTTTGTAACAATAGATACCAATTGGCGTGCGGAACGCTGTGTGCCTTTCATCTTCTGGCGCCATTTTGATTTGATTATAGCCCGCATAACCGTCCATGAAGGAGAAGACTTCATAAGATGATGTGTGATCAATTATGATTTCGGTTATTGGGAGCGGGAAATCATCTTTAGGGCACGCCTTGTTTAAATCCCGAAAGTCCACACAAATGCGGATCTGCCCATTTTTCTTTTTAACCGGGACAATGCTAGCCACCTATTCTGGCGTTTCTTCTTCCCGTATGAAGCCTGCGTCGATGAGTTTCTTTGTTTCCTCTACGACCTTTTCTTCGAGTTCTATTCTCATCCGCCTCGGCGCTTGTTTAATCGGCTTGAAGGTTGGATCAATTTTTAGGTAATGAACCGCTACGTTGGGATCTAATCCAGGCATTTCTTTATAACTCCAAGCGAAACAGTCCATGTAGCTTTTAAGGAATGTCTTCAACCCGTCGCCCACCTCTTCCGGTAATGACGCGCTTATGAAAGTTGGTCGTGGGTCTTCTTCCGTCCCCAAGTTAATTTCAGCTAACTCATCGACCGTGTTAGGTTCCTTCTCTAGCTGCTTCAAAGCATTTTTCAGGAATGGGGTATTGTCCTCTTCTGTTTCATTATCCAGCATCTCAACAGAAGTCATGCAACAGCTTTCTTCCACACGGTACTCGTTGAGGGACCCCTCAAAACATGCTGCGTCATCGCAGTTATACCCTAACCCCCGGGTGTATTTTATTTTACCATCCAGGCCCAGGACCTTATTCTGTCTGCCATTCCAGAGTTCATCGAAGCGCTTGGCCTCGGCCTTGGATGTGTCTCTCAGACATTTTGCCCTTTTTGCCAATTTATACAGATCCTTTCCAAAGGGATGAGATGCAGCGTCACCACTCGTTGCATTCTCTGATTCTTGTTCTATCACCCACTTCTTCCAAGTGTTGTGGTCAGGGTTCTTCAGAGACTGAGTCGAATCGCTCTGATAGAAAATTATAGCCTTGTGAATGATAGTTTTTTCTTTGATGCGCTCTACCTTTGCCGGCACAACAAAGGTCTTTAGGGTTTGGATGTGGTTCACTTTCCTCGGCATGAGGTCTTTAAAATGCCTTTCGGGAACCACAGTAATCTCTAGCGCTGCCATCTCCTCTTCTATTTCAATGTTCATAACTGAGTTGGAGCGGCAGATTTCTTTGATCGGCTTTCGTCTCGCAACCTTGGGTTTGCTAGGTACGGGAGTGTGCGAGATTGTATAAGCGACCCCTTTGCCTTTGTTATTCGTGTTGTGCGGGGCTGGGTCTTGTTGAAAACTCTTCGGGAGTTGGATTGTCCCGTTTCTGTGCCCTTCTTCTATAAGGTCTTTGAATACCCAGCATTCTTCAATTGTGTGACCCAATATGCGATGATAAGGGCAGAATTCACCTTCACCAGCTCTTTCTATGTCCGCGGGTCGTTTACAAACGGGAAGTGTTAACCCACTTTTTAAGGCCTGTTCAAATATCCGAGCCGTTTTATTTTTCAGGAAAGAGTATGGCTTACTCTTCTTGACCTTGAGGGTTTGCATGACGGTCGATTGTTTAGCTTTCATTTCTTCCCCCTTTGATTCATCTACTATTACAATTACCCGTTTGCCGCTATCGGGTGCTTGTCTTTCAGGGGTCCCGGAACGGGGTTCGCTCGCCATTTCTTTGAGTAGCTCAGAGTTATAAATCGCGGTTTGCAGGTTTTCAATCATTATCATGATTTCATTGTGTTGCGTCTTGATGTCCTGCATCACCTCCCATTGTTCAGACACCTCTCTTCTATTATTTTCAACCTGGTGCCTTATTTCGTCGATCGCATTCCAGACGCGACCTTCAAAATTTTCCCGCCATGAGCGTTCTTCATTTATAGACCTCGGCCTAACCGGGTTATCCCTTCCGCCACCGGATCCCGTGTTGATCATATATGACTCCTCGCTTTCATTATCTGTTTCAGGCCCTTTGTATGGCTTTTTGAGGATGTGATAGATGATCTCTTCGTCAGATTCTTCTTCCCAGGGTTGACGATCATGGCCAGATTCTTCTCCCGAGGTGATGTCGCCCGAGTCGTCAGACTCTTGAGTCTTCACCTGAAGTTGTCTCTGTGATCTGAATTTGAGGGGTGTTGGTAGGTTTAAAGTTAAAAATGACCTCCTCCTCAGAATCACTTGAATTGACTTCGCTCGGCTTTGTTTGGGCTTTATATGTAGCCACCTGTTTGAAACGGAAGGTTGCTTCTTCACCCGACTTTCTTCCGGGTCTTTGGGCTCGAGCACCTCGGGGTTTAATATTGAATTTAACCTCTTCTTCTTCTCCAGATGAGGTATCAAATTTAGGGCCTTTATTGAAGGGTTTCTGACCTGCTTTTGTTATTGGCCGGCTCGGCGCCACGGCGGATTTGGGTAGAAAATATTGGGCGTCATTGAATTTAATCTCATGCACCCCGAATGGTTTGACATCTCCGTCAATTCTCTTCTGTTTACCATTCTCAATGTATTTCAGGCACTGGTGCAGAGTGGAGGGTATGACCTGATTGCTGTGAAGCCACGGGCGACCCAGTAACGCCCGATAAGAAGTTTCAGCGTCAATGACATAGAATTTAGTAGGCGCTTTTAGGCTTCCGCATTGCAGGTTCAGAGTTATAGCTCCCAGGGCCTTTTGGGAGTTTTGATTGAAGCCATGAATAATTACCTTTTCATCAGATAAGTTCTTCACGTCCAAGGTGATGGTCTTCAGAGTTTTAAGCGGCATGATATTGATCGAGGATCCCGCGTCGACCAGGATGCGGCCGATCTTTTGCCCTCCGCAGTTTCCGGTAATGTACAGCGGGCGGTTATGGTCGACGGTGCCTATTAGGAGGTCATCGTCTGTAAAATTTATACAGGCGGCCCGCTTGGCGGTGAATAGGGCTTCCTGCATATTTTGCTCGACAAAGTATGACTTGTACTTCTCGGGATCTTGCAAGGCTTGGATTAATACCTCCCTTAGGTCTTGTGACATCATCAATGCGTCGAATATGCTCAATAACGCTGGAATCTTACGCAGATGTGCCAACACATTATATTCTTCACCCGTCGACCGGGCCTTTTCTGAGTTCCTACTTAGGTCCTCAACCTCTTTACCTTTATTCTGGGCCTTATCCTTTCCCTTATCGGACTCTTTGGGAGCTTGTCTCTCGGGTACATAAGTCCCGGACCGGAGCACAGCTTTGCATTCTTCATTTTTTGTCCCAGAGGTGCTTGCTTCCCCTTCGTCGTTTAGGAAGAACATCTCTTCTAAAGTTGGCATGTCTTCGTCGTGAGAAGAATATACCATGTTGCACGAAGTACCCCAGATCTCTTCGATTTCTTCTTTATTTATTTCTTCATCTACATCTTCTTTCTTTTGACCTAGGGTTAGCCTTTCCCAGTCTTCTTTGGAGATGAAGTGTTGAAGGGTGATCGCCTCGGGACTGCCCTGCTCGTACTCTTCAATTTTATTCTTTCTGGACTTGTTATTTCTATGCTTCTTTCTCTTCTTAAGAACCTTGTCTTGGCTCTGGTCCACCTTATAATATACCCTGGGCTTTGGTGGGACCACTGGCGTGATGTCGTCTTTCCATTTCATGCCAGGTTCTTTCTTAAGAGCTTTAAGCATTTTAATCGACTTCTTCGATAAATGCGTAGTCCATTGCTCTTCTTGATTTTCACTTAACTGGCCCGGGATTTTCTCTTCCTCGTGAGAGATCATATTGGCCTGTTCATGGGCTGATGGGCTTTGCAAGAACCCTTTGGGTAAAGTAATTTCACCATTTTTGTACGCCTTCTCGACCCAATCTTTGAAGACCCAGCAATCTTCAATTGAGTGCCCTAGTACTCTGTGGTATGGGCAAAAGTTGGGTTCGTCCGATTTATCGGCATCTTCCGGGCGTTTACTGGCCGGTAGGGTTAGACCATTCTTCAGTGCCCCTCTGAAGATTTGGGCAACTTTATCTCTCCTGAAGGAGTACGGTTTAGATTTCTTTTGTTTGAGGGACTCAAAACTCCGTGAACTCCCTCCTGGATTGGGCCTGGGTCCCTTATTGTAATTGTTGCCATTTGTGCTTGCATTCTTTGCGCGCTCGAGTATCTGCGTTAGCGACCATCTTATCCTTTAACGAGGTGAATGCCACTTTGGTTTCAGCTCGGGCCCCTCGTTGCGGCCTATTATTCATAAAGTTCGGCACGGTGTGCGGTGACATTCTTTCCATATTAGATACCGATCTGAGCAAGTCTTTGAATGTGTTGACCTTTGTCACACCAAGAAGTATGCCCATCCACCCGTCAATATTTTTCATGATTAGGTTGACGGCCTCATCTTCAGTTAATGTGCGGTCGCATTTGATGCTGAGGTTCCGCCATCTATTGATAAAATCTGTCATTGACTCCCCTTTCTTGGGTTTAGTGCTTGCCAGATCGGCTATGTTTATTTTGTCGGACACCATGACGAACCGTGCCCTGAACGAGTCTGCCATCTCGTCCCAGGTCCTGATGCTGTTGTTTTCCAGCGAATAATACCATTGGAAAGCGGTTCCCACCAAGATTTGAGGGAATTGTCTCAACAACAGTGCATCATTGCCACCCGTGTTGCCGCACGAGGCCACAAAGTGGGCCAAGTGTTGTTCGGGGTTCAGGTCTTTATTACCCTCCCCGGAGAAGGTCCTGAAGCGGGGGATCACATACCCTTTAGGATATTCTTCTAAGTCGTATATGGAAGGGTATGGATGTCCACAGTTTTTAACGGGAGGGATAGCATATCCACCTCCGCCTATTTGCATTTCTTTGGCAATCATGGCTTGAATCTCTTTCGGGATATTCCCGTTGGTTTCACCTCCACTTCTATGGTTCTATGTGGATGGGGTTTAGAATTGACGGGTTGTTTTTCTTTATGATTGCTCTTGTACTGTGGACCCCTTCTTGACGGAGCTACCGGCTTTGAAATTGGCGTCTTGTGATTCTTGTAAGGATTTGACCGCCTTAATCAATTCTTCATTCTGGCTTTAGCATGGTAGCGATTAGCTCCCGTTGCCTAATCAGCTCTTCGTCCCGTGCCTCGATGTGGCCTTTTAATATTTCTATTTCATCGACGGGCACTTCGGGACGTGTTTCAACGTCATCTTCATTATCGAAGAAGTCAGGGTTTTCGTTGTGGTCTTCCCCTTCCCTGCTATTGCCCTCGGGGTTGACTCTCTTGGGAGGTCTCCCTTTTCTACCATTATTTTTGTTGGTATTGGTGACGTGAGCTTGATTAGGCGGGGATTGGTCATCCTGGGTCATATTCACCTCAAAGATCGTGTCCGGATCGCATCGTAGCTTATATGATGGTGTTGATCGAGAAGTGCTCTTCATAACGAGCGGTTCTTCTCTTCTTCTTTGTTTGGTCAGGAGCAGTTATTTTCAAGTTGTTGAGTGGTATTCTTGAGCCTAATCGGCTGAATACACTCTTCTGACCTAGGCGGCTGAATACACTCTCGGGCGGAGCGTTCGAGTTGCCGGCCTTGCTGGGTTGGGCTTGAGACTGGGATTTTGTTGGCTGGGAACCCTTCGGGACCCACACCTGCTGGGTGCTAGGTGTTGCCTTTGATGTAAACCTCCTCGGGTGCGAAATTGGACAATGGCTTGCGGCTGAGCCATATCTTGAGAGTGATCGGGACGGGAGACGTATTGTCTCGACCTAGCGTTCTTGACGCTCTTCCTCTGTTTGAGGGCCCTGTGAGCCTTATAGATGGCTTCTGCAGGGGCTTGAGACTTGTTCTGGCGGCGCTGAGGCTTTTAAGTTGGGCGAGGTGTGGGCTTAGGCACCTCCCATGCCTGGCGGAGCTGGCCTGTGGCCGAGTTCTTGGCCACTATTCGGAGAGCCGAGAATTTGTTGGAGACTGGGATAGCTGGCCTAGCCACCAGCTGATTTTGGTATGCATCCAGGGCCCTCTTCCTGGACGCTTGAGAGTTGCGGGTAGTTTGGGCTGCGACCTTTGGGGCTGTCCTCTTAGACGGTCGCCTTCTCCTCTTTGGGGAGGTAGTAGGAGAGGCCATGATGTTGTTAGAAATACCCTTGGGAGTTAGGGTAATCGAGTCCTCCTCCTCGTCCGGGATGGAGATCCGGACGGTTGCGGGAGTGATCGTGGCCACTGGAGCTGGGCCGTAGATAGTAAGTTCTTGCGGGATAGTCCCGAAGAACATGAAGAGCTTGCCCTCTGGGCTCTGTGCAGGAGTAACAGTGTAAGGAGCAAGGTTGAAGTTTCCGAAGAATGCCATTTCCTGCAAAAACAAAAATACTTGAAAATCATTAGTCATTTTTAGCGCATAGAAGACCACTTGTATCTCTTAACTATTCTATTTGCCTCTCTCTTTCAAAGATAAGAGGAGAATCTAGGTCCCACCGGGCGTGCCAGATCCTGTGCGACCCTTTTTCGCGCGCTCCGCACCGCCGCTGGGCGATGGGATGCGGAAGAAGGACACGGAGATCCCTCCCGAGCGTGCACGCTAAGTGCGCCGATCTCGCCGTTTAGAGAGATTTGGATACACATTCGGGGGTTTTTAGTGATTGTGAGTTCTTGTAGATTCTCGGTGGGCGCAAGCCCCCACCGTTAATTACCCCGGGCTACTAACCTCGAGGCACCTCTGGATCTTTAAAAGAGAGAAGCAAATAGTATAGTTAAATGATGGTCAAGTAGTCGTCTGGGTTCACAAAAGGGGGTCCATGGAAGACGAACCTACTACAGATCGGTTCAGTCTTTACCGCTTCAAGAGATAACCTTACTACAGATCAGATTAATCTCTTTAAAGGGGTTCGAGGTGAATCTACTACAGAACGACTCGACCTCAGTTCATCTAGAAAATGAACCTACTTAATCCTATGAAAGACGAACCTACTACAGATCGGTTCAGTCTATACCACCTTGAGAGGTAACCCTACTACAGACCAGGTTAATCTCTTCAAAGGGGTTCGAGGTGAGTCTACTACAGAACGACTCAACCTCCGTTGATCTAGAAGATAAACCTACTACAGAACGGTTCAATCTTAACTAGTCAACAACCAATCACACAAAATACAACTCGAAGCACTGAGCCGGTTGATCTTGAGGTTGGTGAATCAGGAGAAGGGTGGATATGGCCCACGTGTTTCTTCTCACCGATCTTCTAGATCATGAATTCGAAGCACTAAGCCGATTCATAAACCTAGGAAACACAGTTACACACAATGTCAAACCTGAAGCACTGAGCCAGCTTAACATTGAGGCATGTGTTAGTGAAGGAACCTACCTACATAACGGTTCACATTCACTGTTTTGTGGATGAATCTACTACAGAACGATTCAATTTCACGATCTCGGGAGATGAACCAGAAAACAAACTTATCGACGGATGAGTTCAGTCTTGCTAGCTCAAATGGTCATGAATTACTTGTTCATGACACCGAGTCATTAAGATGTCATTTCTCTCGGACATCGTAATGTTCATATCTCTTGGAATCGACATATCTCTTCATGTTGATGTCGCGGCCTTGGTTATTCTTCAACGAGCGTCAAGATGTTCTTGTCCCGACTAATCATCCTAATATGTTGCATTACTTGTGCAAGATCACTATGTTGCTCTACACCCCTTGTGTGAGCGTGTTTAGTCATGAATTACTTGTTCATGATACAGGAGTCATTAAGATGTCACTTCTCTCAGACATCGTAATGTTCTTCTTCCTCAAAGTCGACATATCTCTTCATGTTGATGTCGCAGCCTTGGTCATTCTTTAACAAGCGTCAAGATGTTCTTGTCCCGACTAATCATCCTAATATGTTGCATTACTTGTGCAAGATCACTATGTTGCTCTACACCCCTTGTGTGAGCGTGTTTAGTCATGAATTACTTGTTCATGACACCGAGTCATTAAGATGTCACTTCTCTCAGACATCGTAATGTTCTTCTTCCTCAAAGTCGACATATCTCTTCATGTTGATGTCGCAGCCTTGGTCATTTTTCAACAAGCGTCGAGATGTTCTTGTCTCGACATATCTCCTCATGTTGCTGTCGAAGCCTTAGTTATTCTTCGTCAAGATGTTCTTGTCCTAACTAATCGCTCTAAATGTTGCATTATGTGTGCAAAATCACTGTGTTGCTCTACACCCCTTGTGTGAGCATATTCGTTCACCTCTAAAATGTAAAAAGATTATTACATTTTTATTGATTCTATTATTAAGATAATACCTTTCATTATTATCTTTATTATAAAGGTGAATTTATTATTTTTTTTTATTTTTAAACTCTATTTATTCCTGTAGAAAATTATTTACAAAAATAATAGGAAATGGGTTAGCTATTATCTAGAATTTTATTTAGATTTTTGGGATTTTATAATAGCTAAAGTAATAGAATTTTATTTTTTATTATTTTTAAACTCTATTTATTTTTATAGAAAGTTACTTACAAAAATAATAGGAAATAAGTTGGCTATTATTTATGATTTTATTTGAATTTTTAGGATTTTTATAATAGCCAAAATAGCAAGTCAAAGCTTGGTCAAATAGGAAAAAGCAAACAATGTCATTTTGCTTTTAAATTGTTTCAGTACTGTAAAATTCTTAAAATTGAAATGTTTTTATATAGAAAAATACTATGAAAAACGAAGAATTTTTAGAAACAAATTTGAGTTAATTTGGAGTTTGGGAATATTTCCAAATGATTTATTTACTCTATTTTTAAATTTTCTGGTTATTAATTTCGAATTGGGCTTTAATAGTTGGGCCAAGTTTATTTTCCTTTATCATTTTTTTTTTTTTGACCGGGCCTAATGTGCAACTGGGCTGACCCCCTTCTGTTATTATTCCCTTTTTTTTTATTTTCGTTGGGCCCAATATGGCACTGGGCCGGCTTCTCTCTATTATTACTCTTCTGATAATATAGGCCGCAAGATCCGCTCTAAGATTAGTGTCTATCATGATTAAAGGCTGGGATCATTTCATCAAACGTCTGTTCATGAGCTCCGTTTGATTTCTATTAGATCTGTACAGATACAATAAGATTCGCGCCAAGTGCTTTTAAACCCGCGCTGTTGAATCGAACGTGGCTGCCTTCTCCGACGACTTACGCCGATGATCCCCATACCTGACGGAAGATCAGGGTGCATGAATAACATCGTCTCACCTTGTAGAATCTGATTGCCACCTTTGATCGGAGATCGCTACGGTGGCTCACCGTGCGCGCCAGTACCATTCGAAGTACAACTGATCTGATTGATGCATCGAGAAGTACAATCACTAATTGTAATCAATTTCAATGATATTTTCATCGATCTTAAACTCATAACACATCAATCTCGCGTGTTTATGTGAATCAACTTAACGCTGGCTATTCAAATTGACCAATCAATTTATTATACGATGCAAACCAAGTATGATACGATATCGATCGGTACTAATTGAATCAGTAGTTCATTCAAAATTCTTGATGTTTATTCAATCTCATTGTTACCTACTTACTTGACATCTTCTCGTATGAACAATTCAAAATACTACACCCTTAATATGTATGCATTCCATCATTCTTTTCAATTTGTAATTCAATTTTGTCGAATCTCGTTATAACGAGACTCGAAATGTGTTTTCTTGAGTTCTCAAGCTCTCATTTGAGATCGATCAATGCGAATGAAACGATATTGTTGCTATGTATATGTCTTATGTAAGCTACAACTGAGGTACTATGCATCTTCAAGCAAAGGATAGAAATTAGTCTTGCGTGTGTCGAGTTCTCAGGCTGTCTCAGCCGAGATCAATCGACAAAAGAAAAGAAAAGAATGCAATTACTGACTTGTAATCAAGACACGATCAATAGACAAAGTAAGAAATAAAATTCAAATGTTCGTAAGAAAAGAAGAAAGAAAGAAACAAACTTTGAAAGAGAAATCAAAAATTCAATAAACGATTATACTGTTATTTTGAATTCGAATATAATTGCACAAATTACACTCTAATTCTCAAATTGAATACTAAAGCTCCAAATTCAATTCATTATGAGTCTAAGATTTACCTCTTATGAACAATTGAAGATGTAACAACCGAGTTCTCAAGTTAAAACTGAGATCAATCGGTTTCTTGATATTCTTTACTTCTTACAATCAATCTCTTCCTCAATTGTCTCTCTCTCTTTTGCTGATTTTTTTTTTCTCTCAAGAAGGTAAGTAGTTGCCTCTTCAAAATTGATCTCTTTCCCTTTTCTTTGCTGTTGGGGGTTTATATAGGCATCAATTGCTCAATTGTGTTTCTTCTCAACACAATTTGTGTTTTCTCCCTCCCACGGATCAATGACATGGCATAACATCCAACCTTTCATCCAACAATTCAACGGTGTAGATCAACTCAATGTGTGTTTGTTGCAAGTAGATTATAAGGTCTGGATTACCAGCATGGCATGGTAGGTGTTGCTCCACTCCTCCGTGCTCCTATCTCTTCAAACAACGCACAAATTGGTCTCTCTTGTTGACTTACAATTTGGTACACCAACTCCATAGTAAAAATCATGCAAAAGGAAATTAATTCGTGCCAGCAACTGTCTTAACCGAATCATGGGACCCACTTAAGCCTCCCTAAACCGCCAATTTGTCCAATTACCCGCCAAATCATCCAATTAAATTCTAAGCCCGAATCCTTTCTCCTCTGATGCGAGTGATTCACAGAGCATGAAACCGAAAATAAATTGTTCTAGAATGTTCTCCTCGCTGAGATCTTTCCAACGGTATATAATTTGTAAAATTTCGTCGCCGTTTGACCCCTTTTCCAATTTTCCGATTGAATTTCGTTCAAAATCGGGTCAGCAATGGAGAAACAGCAGCAGGGAAGAAGGGGGGTGTTTCTGTCCCTGTGGGACCCACTGTCAGCGAAAGGAACAGCATGGAAGGGGTATTGTAGTTCGGGTGAGCTGGGTTCACATGATCCGGGCCCACACGTCATGTTTAATGAGAAACAACAAAGGTGAACCAAGTTCATGCAACCTTCTCTTCTTCAAAATTCTATTTTTCAGCGCCTAAACCATATTTCTTAGTTTGGCATCCCCCAATTTGCACCAAATCAGACCCTTGGCTCCAAATTGCACCCTTAAACCTCTTGATCAAATCTCAGCCTTTGATCTTTCCTTTTTAATCTGTTTTATCTTCCCTGAATTTATTTTGATAGCTCCACTTATCCAAAAATTATGAAATTTTCACCAAAATTCTCTAAATTCATGATGATCATCTATATATTTTTAAATTCCACTTTTACCCCTGTTTGCTTGTGCTAAAAATTCCATGATCAAGAAAACCCTACTTTCTTCTGAATAAACCCCAATTTTATCAGTGGTAGCTCAGTGTCTCTGCCAAATAAATTCTCCTTGCAGAAACTTCACCCCAATTAACACCAATACTGATATTTATTAGGGTTTGATTTGATCAAATGCTGACTACTTATCAGCAATTAATACAAATCTAGACTTGATCAGGTGGTTGCTCCCAGCTTTGACACCTGATCAGTCTTGTGAAATTGACTTTCAATCCCTTAACATGAGGGTAATTTGGTCAAAGAGCTGACTACTTATCAGCAATTGACACAAATTAAAGCATGGTTAGGTGGTTGCTCACAGTTTTGGCACCAGGTCAGCCTTGAAAGCAAAATCACATTGAGATTTCTCATGATTGGTTGTATCAAAATACTGACTTGGCATTGACACTATTCCATATAGTACAGGGATTGTACTGCTTCAGCTCTTAGGGTTTAATCTTGGCTTCTCTCTTATATTTCTTCCTTCGGCTTTTCAGGGGTAAACAGTTCTACATCACACTTATAGCATAATTTAATTAAGTGACGACTCAAAAAACAAAAAGAGGTTTTGAATCAAGGGAAGGCTGCAGAGCTTGACTAGGATGTTTGACAGAGAGCTTTGCACTAGTCAAGTCAACAAAATGCCATACATAAGCTAGCAAATTTCCAATTCAAGTATATAGAGAGCAAAATTAAATCAAGTCAGGATTGCTATTCTCAAATTAATACAAATAAGAATTGCTCTAAGTTGCTATTTTCATAAAAATTGCAAAACACACAAATAACAGTACAAATTTAAATGCTAATACTATTGTATCTTCAAATTTAAATTACAATACACACTAAATTCTTACCAGTGTCTTCAAATGTCCAATCAAAGAATCATACTGAACTCATACCTATAAAATTATATTGCGCTCATGCTTCAGAGCAACTGCAGACCTAAGAAACACGTTCAAAAATCTCCAAATTACAATAAAGTCTTTAATAGTATTAGAAAATCCTTGGCTCAAATAGAAGGGAGGAGTTGTTTATACACGAGTGAATCAAATGATGTAAGATATTTAAGCAGATTAACATTTTATTCTTGAATAGTTTGCCATTGTGTCAGGATGCAATCGACCATATGTAGTGCGGTACTCCAGGCCTTTTACTGGAATGACGCTGCTTTATGAGGCTCCACAGGGATGGTACAATCTCAGTGGTCTAGTGGTCAAGTGCTTTGGTGATGAGATCAATAAATGATGGTTCAACTCTGGATGGTTGAGGATCACTATTTAGATACAGTCATGTGGCAGTTCAACCTTTACCAGTAGTTTCCTCCGCCGACTTCGATTGATTACCAGCAATTGCTCGCGTATCGCAAGAACAAGCACACATCGTGAGGAGGTGAATGCAAGAATATGGATTGGACATAATATTATTGATGGTCACAAAACAAGCCCGAACTGTCTATCACAAAGACGCGACCGTATGACTGTACCCAACATTATACTTATATGGGGTGATATTATAAGAGAGATATGACTACAATTTCGTACAAAATGAACACTGGTGAGCAATTGAGTCAGCCAATATCGCACCCCGAGGAGCTTGTGGATGACTTGACATACATACCACACACACACCAGAATACGTGAGTGGTTAGCATTCAACCAAACTATTTGTTCTTACTTAAGCACTTCAAATAACTTATGATATAGAATAAATAAAGTATATGCAAATGTTTCATTTAGTCAAGAATACAGTCACCGTCATTGTTTGGCTTACGACGCCCGGACATACATGGTTTGACAAATACAAATGAACCCAAATTAAGAATTTGATGGACGATTTAGGACATTCTCATATTTTCATAGCGATGCTTGCATCCGCAGGTCAATTTAAAATTTATCCATTTCAACTTTGTAATTATTTTTTATTGAATTGATTTTAGTTAATTTAATTATTTTAAATATGTGTAAATTCATTGCACAGATCTTCCGACGGATTCTGAGGATATTGATATCTCTATTGCTGACAATCCGACTGACGACCAACCTATCCTGGCGCCAAAGCCGACGACTGATGACTTCGACATATTTCAGGGAGATTTCATGTCATAGTCTAAGCTTATGAGTTAGATGATACTCGATACGAGTGCTGGTACCTATGGTACCCAATATGAGGTTCCTCGTGCGTCGTCGTTTGATACCCTCGGTCTGTCCACCCGAGTGCTAGAGACGCAAACACCTGCGAAGCAAGATACGAGCGCTCTTGCCGTAAAATCCGACCAAGAGACACATACAACCCGTCTCTCATTAGGAAAATATTTCGTCGGCGTTGATATATATATTTTATTTTTGGGACTGTAGTTTGAATTTTATTTTATTCAAGATACTATACTTTATTTTCTTTATTTATGGTTTGAAATTCATTTTTTCTTATTTATGATTTAAAATTAAGTTCTTACAAACCTTTAAAATAATAAAACATAATAATTTTTTAAATCATCAAATAAATAAAAATATATAATGAAATAACTTAATAAACTACTTCATTTTATTTTAAACAAATAACACAAATAAAGTTAACTAAATACTAAACTTAACTAAATAAAGAAAAAATTAAACTTGAGACCGAGTTTGAAACTAGGTCCAGACCTCTGAAACCGAGTTTCAAACTTGGTCGAGACTACCAATGCAACAAAACCCCATAATTTTACCACTTTGTAATTTTTATTTATTTTATTTACCAAAAAAATCGAGATTCTCCTTTTTTGTGATTTTCATTAATCTTGCTGCTACGTACTTCACAAAAAAAAAATCATCAAAAAATCTTGCTCCGTACAACTTTCTATTGTTCATCTATCATATAATCATTTTATAAATAGTGCTAAATTTAGTATGAATATTTTTTAATTTAATGTACGCAACGCTAGCATTAAGTATAAACTCCTTTTAATATTGCACAGTCAGCACTAACATTTACTAGAAATACTTCAATTCTGTTAATATTTAGTATAAATATTCTTTACTATGAAATATATTTATTACTAGCAATTATAATAAACACGTTTGATTGGATAGAATCCATGCCAATATTTAATATAAATATTTTTTAGTCATATATAATAGTGTTAATATTTAATATAAATATATTTTAGTTAAATATAATAAATGGTAAAATTGTATAAATACTTTTTAATTGTGGAGAAAGAGCTTCAAGCGGTGAGCAAATTGTGCGATAGAGTAGGGTGCAAAATTAGAGCATTCGCATCTTTACAATTTTCAATTGAATTTATAACTTAATATATCACTTTGAATAGACAATAACTTTCTTATAAAGAATGAACATATCGTTGAAGTTGTGAAATGGCTTGTCAAAGCGAAACCATTTTTTCTATATTTTTCCTCCACCCCTGATGTCGCTTGCTAAAAGGGATTGTCAAAATTTGCATACACTCTACATGGCCGAAATTAAAATGAGATTTGACAATTAATTTAAGAGAATCCGCAACGATATGTCAAATTGATTGTCAAATCTCATTTGATAATTGTTAATCAAATTACAGCAGTAGAGAGTAGACAAAATTAGATAATTTCTTAAAATTTAACAATTCATTTGAGAAGCAACTTAAGTGCTTCATCGTGTGTACGGCTGCACAAAAAAGTTCGGGCTCGTGGCTCAGCTTAGAATCGACTCGGCCACGAGCTAATCTGACTTGAGCTAATCTGACTCAAGTTAATTTGACTCGAGCTAATCTTGCTCGATAGTTAAATGAGCCGAGTTTGAGTTAGGACTGGCTCGACTCGTGGCTCGACTCTGCTCGACTAATAATAATTTATATATTTTTTCTGTTAAATTATAATCCGATAATCTATCTCACATTATCTCTCATCATCTCTCATCATCTCACCATCTCAGTGGCTTAACAACTTCTCGTACTCGCTTGTGACTCGGCTCATATATATCTGACTCGATAGTTTTTTTTTGTAAGTCCATCCATTCAAATTAGTACAGCAAAGATTTTATTAAAAATATAGTTTATTGATATATCAATTTTGCACCAACTTATGTACTATTTTTGTAGATATACCAAATTTACAGTTTACAGATATACTAAATATAAATGTCAAATTAAATCAATGTACATACATTGGTTCATGAGCCAGCTCGTGAGTTAGCTTGAATAGTAACGAGCAAAGTTTGAGCTAGACTTTTCAAGTTGAAGCATTTCACAAGCTCAACTCGATTCGACTTGAATTTTCATGAGCCGAACTTGAGCTAAGCACGGCTCGCTCGAACTCGACTCATTTGCAGCCCGTGCGCTGAAATAAATTTTAAAAAGCGATGCTGCATTGATTTTCCTTTGAGCTTGATTGTCTATATGTCTGACGTGGCAAGACAATCATCTAAAAATATTTGTCAAGGATATAAATGCTCTAACGGCGGGATGTCAGTTTTTTTTATATATAATATTTATAATAATTATATTATTAATAATAAGAGTGATGAAATCGAAATTTTAAAAATACGAATGATAGCACGTCACTGGCAGTGGCGCGTTGCAAAGACACCACTACCAGTGACATTTTTACTTTTTTTTTTTACTTTTCATTTTTTTTATAAAAAAAATGAAAGATGCCAATGAGAGTGGTGTTTTCCCACTGACGTCAAACTCTAAGGAGATGACTATAATAGATGGTCAAGGAGAAGATTTAAAAAAAAAACTGAAAGGTGCAAACACGCCACTATCAGTGGTGCGTTGCCATTCGTATTTTTAAAATTTAGATTTTTATCACTTTTATTATTAATAATATAATTATTATGAATATTATATATAAAAAAACTGGGGGATGTAGATGCTCTTAGCAGGTTTTTTAAGAAAAACAATTATGAGAACCGTTTCAATTTCTCCTCCAAAAAAAAAGAACCGTTTCAACTTATATCTTTTTTTTTTGAGAATCCAGACTTCTCTACCTATTTAATTAATCTTCATAAACGATTGTTTTAGAACTTAATTTCAAAATGTAATGTAATGTTGGATTCCGGGAGCTCTATCCTTTTCGTTAACTTTTCATGTCCATCCATCGTCGTCATTTTAGACTAAAAAGGAAAATGTTTACGACAACCCATCATGATAATATTATGGATATTAAAATTTGTTATAGAGCTTATTTTATGCTTGATTTATATTATTTACTTTAAAATTTTAATATGAATAATATATTTTTTTAAATAACTAGTGTTTTACCCGTGCGTTGCTACGGTGATGTTTTTTAAAAATATAAAAATTCATACCTAATGATGAAAGAAAATTAAAATATAAAAATATAAAAATTCATGTGAAAAGAAAAAAAAATAAAAATGAAGATAATTTAGTAATTAATATAAATTTCTATCATAAATACATAATTAATACAAAATAAATATAGAATTGAGATAAAAGTTGACATTCAAAATCTAAGAAAAGTTAAAATTCATAATTTATGGCAATAAAAAAATAAAGTAGAACAGTTATGCTCCTAAGTTATATAGCATTTTATATAACAATCAAATTGAAACAAATTATAACTTCAACACAAATGATCATAAAGATAGTAACATTATTTGATGAAATAACTTAATCCGATGATTGATATTAGTTCTAGAAATTCAACAAAAAATTTGAATCATTGCAGAATCATCATTTTTTTTTATGAAAAAGATGGAGGTCAAGCCTCCAAATTTCATTGATTATCCATAATTACATCGATCACAAGTAGGTGATCGTTGTAGTTACAATCATAAGAGAATAAAAAAGAAAATTTGTTTGCATCATATCATGTTTCTCTTGCTTCTTACCTTGTAAATCAGTGTTTAAATTCTAATAAAATCTCTCTCACAATGTTCATGTGCCGTTTGTTTTGATCCCTGAAAATTTTTGCACGTCTTTCTCTCCAGACTCCAGATGATGAAAGTAGTGGTCAGTTCCAATCTCTCTCACAATGTCCATGTGCCGTTTGTTTAATACGCCTTTGAGCATTGTCCTATATGTAAGCCCTGATTTCTTTTACAGTTTGACATCCTTAAAATTACTGAGTTTATCATGATTGTTCTTCCCGCTATTGACAATTTATCCACCTTCCATCCTAGTAATCTCCCTTCTACTGTTTCTATCATTGTTTAATAGTATTGTCTGGTTAGTGCTTTGTCCGACAGGGGTAGTCCAAGATATTATATGGGGAATGTTGCTATTTTCCAGTTCATAATCTATGCTAACTAACCAACCTGAATCTCTGAGGCATGCGTCACAATTAATTCCGATTTCAATAGATTCACCTTCAGCCTAGATAATTGTTCAAAGATGTGAAGTATGAGCTTGAGAATTCTCATCTGGTTATCTTCTGGCTTTAACAATATATCATCTACGTAGAGAAGACAGTTTCTACATCCCTGGAATGGTGACTTTACCATTTGAATTTCATTGAGCTTCTTTAATCCATGTTGGTAAGAAGTCCATGGCTATAATGAACAAATACAGCAATATCGGGTCCCCCTGATGAACTCCTCTTTTTAAAATTAATTTTCTTCCCGCTATCGAATTTGAAACCACTTGTGAGAAGTCTTGTAAGACCAATTTGCTTATCCACTGAATCCATTTTTCTGAAAAATCTCTCTTTTTCAAACATAGTACTATAATTGTTCCCCCTTGCCTTTTTGCTGTTGTAATTACTTCTTACGCGTAATGAAACCCTTCAAATATATTTGTCTTTTACAAAACCTGTTTGTGTTGGTTGTATAATGGCACTCAAATGTGGTTGTAGTCTTTCAACTAGTATTTTTGATAGAATTCTTTGCACAGCGTGCACGATGCTTATTGGACGAAAAACAAACGGTAATACTGCACCCTTTTTTTAGGAATTACCACTATATGAGATCCATTGAAAGGATGCATAGTGATTAATGGGTTCTCCATTATTGTATCAAAAACTTATTTTATATCTGGTAATAATATCTCCACGAAGCTTTGATAAAATTCTCCAGTAAAATCGTCCGGACCTGCTGCTTTGTTTGGTGGCCAGGTTTTGATTGCATCTTTAATTTCCTGTTTAGTAACCATCCCATCAATTCCATTGATTGGTTGCTGTGTGTCATAAATTATGTTAAATTCAAACTCTATTGATGGTTGCACTTCAGTTCCATTAATTTGCAAAAATACTGAAAAAGTATTCTTGCCTTCTCTTTATGTTTCGTGTGCATATTTTCATCCTCTTGTAGTGTATGAATTATGTTTTGTTGTCTCTGCACATTAGCCATCAGATGGAAAAATTTAGTGTTTTTATCTCCTTTTTCAATCCATTGTCTTTTTGCTCTCTGTTTCCATATTGCCTCCTTTAATGTAGCGATTTGCTGGTAACGTTCTTTCAGTGTTTTTAAGATAAATTCCTCCAAATTGGTTATTCTCCTTATTTCTGTTTGTCGGTCTATCCATGCATACTTCTTCTTGGATATGGACATCCCCTATTCTTTCCTTTCTCCATTCCTTGATGACTTTCTTTAATGATACTAATTTATCATTCAGCTGTTCTAACGTATTTGTTGTTTCTTGTTGACTCCATGTGTTGACTACAAGTTCTTTGAATTCCTCCATCTTCAACCAACAATTTTCAAACCTAAATGTATTAGGCACTAGAAACTGGGAATCACAAGTGTACATTATAGGGTAGTGATCAAAGGATGTATTTGCTAATGCCTGTTGAGAACAAATTGGAAAAATGATGTTCCATTGTTGAGAAACAAGAAATTTATCAAGTCTCACAAATGTTGCATTCTCCCTCGAATTTTATCAGGTGTACCTTCTTTGTTGTAGTGGCAAATCTATTAGGGCCAATTCATTAACTAGTCTTTTGAATTCTCTATCCATCATTATCAATATATTTGTAGAACGCTCTTCAGCCTCCAATACCAGGTTAAAATCCCCACAAATTAACCATGATGTGTCATTCATCAATTTTGTCTCTCTCAACTGTTGCAAGAAATCCTCTCTGTTATTTTCGGTTGATGTCCCGTTATTTGGATCCTTGAATAAATTTAAAGGTCAACTCCACTGTAATTGTATTCTGACGAGTTTCTTGAGTTTGTAGTGTGAATGTTGAGTTCTTCCATGTTAATAGTAACCCCCTGCTGTGTCAGTAGCATCGACATGGATTCTGCTTTGGTATCTTCCTCATATAGTTTGACTCATTGCCATTTCATCAAAATCAAAACACCTATGTGCTTAATAAAAATTAGAGATAGAGATAAATGTAATATAACAAAAAAATGCATGTCACTCCCACTGGAAACAAGCTCCAAAAATCTGACATTATTTCGAAGGAAATCGAACTCTCAGAATCTAATCTTTCCCGTGAACCTTTTACAAGTAATTACAGTTCAGTGTAGTTTGATTTGAAATTCGATCGAATTCATTGGTGTTTGAGTTTGATTTGAAACTATTTTGAACTAAATCGAATTTGAACTAAATCAAACTTAAACTAAATCGAACTCAAGCTAAATTAAACTCGAACTAAAATTGATCTCTAAACGAACTCAATTATTCTAATTTTTATATTATCATAAATAACTAGAGCTAAAATAATTAATATTTTATTAATTTTATATTAAAATAAAAAAATAACTAATATTTATTAATTTAATAATAAATTGATAATATCTTATTAATTTTATACTAAAAAATTATGTTATTGCATATATTATTAACTAAATAGTTAAAAAATATATAAATAACTATATATAGAACTATTGCGAATCGAACTCGAACTAGTTCATTAAAAAAATTATCGAACCGAACTCAGATCGATCTAACAAAAAAGTCTAATCGAACAAACCAAACTCGAACTAAAATCGAATCAAACAAACGAATTATGAATTTTTCTTACCGTCCTAGTTCAGAGATGTGTAACTTTTTGTTAATTTAAATTTGTTCCGGCAAAAAAAGTGCAAGGCAAGGGAACGGAGGCCGTTTTCTCGTTAAGGAAAAAAAATTACCGTTGGAGTCAGAGATTAGAGAGCACCAATTCGTCCACTAAAGTGCTCCTAGTCCTAAATGACTTGTCCATTGTCGATAATTTCAAGAATTAACACAAACAAAGTGGTCCATGGAAGCATGTCGTTTTCCCAGTTAGGTTTCTGAAGTTTCCAAACTACTAATTGCTCTGGCCCCTGCAATTGAAAAATTATACGAACTGGTCCTCAATGATGCTTTGGTTCCTTTCAGGAACTGTTTGCCGTATCCGTTTGTTTCTTTCGAAGATGTATATCAAATAATTTTCCAGCGATAAAAATAGAAGAGGGATCCGTCAGATTTTATTAAAAATAATAATTAATAAAATAATATTATTAATAATAAGGCTGATAACGGTTAAATTCTAAATATACGAATAAATAACGCGCCACGCGCAACGGCGGGGTGAAAGCGTGGCGCGTTTCCTTTTATTAAAGAAACGCGTTGGCGATGTGCGCGTTTCACCCATGTAAATATCAAACGCGCGACATACTGCGCATGTGTGTGTTGAGAGGAGAGAGAAAGAGAGAAAGAAGAAGAGAGAGAGAAAGAGAGAAAGAGAGAAAGAAAGAGAGAAAGAGAGAAAGAGAGAGGAAGAGAGAGGGGAAGAGAGAGAGAAGAGAAGAGAAGAGAAGGAAAGAAAAAAAAAGAAGAAGAGGAGGAAAAAACGTACGCGAGCATTTTTGTGTTTGGATTTTGTAATTAAAGGTAATTTTATATAAATATAATTTAATTGTCTAGATTAATTATAATTTAATTTAATTGTGTAGATTAATTATAATTTAATTTAATTGTGTAGATTAATTAATGTAATTTAATTGTGTAGATTAATTATTAATTATAATTTAATTTAATTATGTAGATTAATTATAATTTAATTGTGTATATTATAATTTAATTTAATTATGTAGATTAATTTTAATTTAATTTAATTGTGTAGATTAATTATAATTTAATTTAATTGTGTAGATTAATTGTGTAGATTAATTATAATTTAATTTAATTGTGTAGATTAATTATAATTTAATTTAATTATGTACATTAATTATGTAGATTAATTATAATTTAAATGTGAAATTATATAGATTAATTATAATTTAATTATGTATATTATAATTTAATTTAATTGTGTAGATTAATTATAATTTAATTTAATTGTGTAGATTAATTATAATTTAATTTAATTGTGTACATTAATTATGTAGATTAATTAAATGTGATAATTATGTAGATTAATTATAATTGTGAAATTATGTAGATTAATTATAATTTAATTATGTAGATTAATTGTACGTTTAATTGAAGATTAATTGTACGTTTAAATGTGAAGATTAATTGAAGATTAATTCTAGATTTATTTATTATTTAATTATAGATTAATTAGGCTTTTAATTATAGAATTTATTGATTATTTAATTATATGATAGATAGATTAAAAATGAAGTACAATAATTATAAATTAATTATGAAATGAATTTTTTTACTAGATAATGGCAGGCGAGCAACGAAATGACAATATCATAATTTATCTCCACGAAGACAAACATCGGACACATTATAGTCGGGCGAGAGGTACATTATATTCTTAAAAATAATAATAAAATACATATATATGAGAAGCTAATTATGAAATGAAAATTAGAGAGAGAGAACAATATCATTCGTTTCGCACTCACCGTCGACGATACCATACATCTCGCACATTCGAGTAGGTTGCGAGTTATGGGATTTCTTCATCTCGCCAGTTGCGTGAGATTTATGTCCAAGAAGCGGAAGCCGTAACTTAAAGATTGATACGGGTTTATTGAGCGCGTTGATAGAGTTTTGGAGGCCGAAACTCATACATTTCACTTCACTTTTGGCGAGATGAGTAGTGACTCTAGAGGTAAATAATAAAATATTATTAATTTAATTACAAAATTAAAAAGATGGTATAGTAATATAATTTTTTTTAGGTCGTCGCATGTTTGTGGGGTTTATCCACCATTGGTGAGCGGTGATTGGATATGCGATGGAGATTTTTCGGGATACATCCGTCGGTTATTTGGGCGGGATGATATATCGAGCATTACGCAAAGATGGGAGGTAATTTATTAAGCTGTACAAAAATTTAAATTTTTTTCGTTCACAAGCGTGATTAAGCTAAATGTAAAATTTTGCGGACGTTCTATTTCCCTACGAGAGTTACGGTCCCACTTTGATCACGCTCGGAGGCGGACGATCATCGGGGTCTTAATCGATATGCGATCGGTTTTGCTTTGGAGTTGGCGGGGTGTATCATGTTCCCGACAACGGTGGAGACTCATGCGGCGTTTCTTCTGCCGATTTTGACGGTAAGTATTTTAAGGATTTTAAAATAATTTATGTTTCATAATTAAATAATTTTATTACTAATATTTAATTTACAGGAAGATTTACAATTCGGTAGAAGAAGAAATTGGGGCGCTGCGGTACTTGGTTATTTATATCGGCGTCTTGATGTGGCATGCCAGGAGGGCGACGAGGAGTATTGGTGGTCGTGGCTTTTGTTGTTGTTGTGGAGGTGGACGCGTTTGCCCCCGGCTCGTCCATTTACTGCCTCGGATGCATTCATTTTCGGTGGTAGGGTACTGGACGGACCGTGATAGTTGTGCGCCTTTTGGCGGGTAATAATTTAATTTAAAAATAATCAATCAATCGATGAAAATATATGTGTAATCACTAATTATAATTTGAATTGATAATAGGAAATGGACGCTTGATAAGAACGAGATATCTCAATCCGTCACACGTCGGTGTGAAGTACGTGAGGATCGGTGATTATCTTTGTCGGACACGCATGTCAATTGGAGGCCGTACGAGTCGGTTCGTCACTTATTGCCGACATGCGTAGACGACTCTATGGACTCGTATACTTGTCGGCTTCCACTTATTTACTTTAGATAGTAGAGTGGTACTATCCGGATCGGGTGAGCGACAGTTCGGCTTACTTCGGTCGATCGCCTCCACTTCCCGAGGTATTCTACCATTTATAATTTTTATATGTATTATTTCTTATACTAACTATTTGCACAATTATACTAACTAATTTTACGGGCATTTACGGAGGAGCATCGAAATTATACGCGCTTGGATTCAAAAAAAAATATGAGCTGGAGACAACATCATCGGGCGTATGTAGACATATGGAATGAGCTTCCTCCACGAGACCGGATGAAGAAGAGTGGAATGCGGAGGACTATAGGAGGTATCGACGGTGGTATGATTTCTATGGAGCGCTAGCGCTCCACTTGATCCGAGTGATGTCGTACCTCCTATACCTTCGGCGGCGGAGATCCACGACATCGGCTACATTCCTCACGTACCTCGCGAGACGGCGCACGGTATATTAAAATTTATAAAATTTATATATCTATATGCACTATTCGGTAATAAGTAATATATGTATGTAATCATTGTATAACGGATCGCTAGAGTTACAAAGAGTGCGGCGAAGGCGGTCGATGGGCGGTCGCTAGGGGATGGAGACGGTTTGGCAAGATTTCGCTCGCCGATTGCAAGGGGCATTTTGAGGATGCGGGCATGCCTCATAAGATGGACGAGCTTCTTACGGCGGCGGGATTACCCACGGATATTGATGCTATTCGGATTCGACGGGTGATGCGAGGCGCACCGACTCCATCCACTACTCATCCACCGCATTTCCCCTATGAGGCTGCGACTTCACGTCTCTCTTCGACAACGTAAGTCTTGTATACCTTGATTTCAATGATTTGAAGCTGTATTAATAGCATAATTTAAATGATTTAAAGCTTGTATTAACGGATGCACGAGAACTACGATTGGAACGAAGTTATTGCTAGGTTGTCTGTTGAGATTCCGATCCATCGGGTGCACGGTTCTCGGATCCATTCGGCACTCGGCATTTCTCACGGACCCGGCGGATACCGATGGATCATGTATGCCGCGATACGACCGGCAATGGGATCGCGGTACGGCCGACATTATGATCCGGCCCGGTATGGTTATCCTTCGGGCCTGGAGAGTCATCGCATATCCGGGATGATCTTTGCGAGCTGCACGGACACGAGATTTCACTCACTTGCTCATGGTCGGGAGCGGCGTGACGTTCATCCACCTCCTCGATATACACCTAGCGTGGTTAGTTGTTTGTTCTACAACTTAGTCAATATTAATTGTTTAAAAAAAAAAGCGACTCAGCGATATACCGTCTTTATTTTTACGGACACGTCGAGAGCACGTCGATATGTTAGGCGTCGTCGGGAGTAGTTTATATGTTGTTTTTTTATATGTTGTTTTTTTATTATGGATATTGTTTTTTTTGTATTATTTTATTATGGACTTTCTATGTTATTTTTTTATTGTTGTATTATTTATTTTATTGTGGTTATATTTTATTATGAAGTTTACGCTTAAATACAACATATTTTTACGCTTAAATAGAACATAACCTTGCTTAAATACAACACACATATAGTACGCAAAAATAAAACATACATCATTTTTTTTTTTCCTCAGTCGTGCGAAAAAATTTAAGATTCTACTCCAAAATTATTTCCTCTAGCACCCCTAGTTGAAGCATTGTGACTTCTCTTTCTTGATCATGACCAGTTGAGAATCTCGTTGATTGCAAGGCATCTCGAGAAGTTTGAGTTATTCTGTTGTTATCTCTTGGATCATAACTAGTTGAGTGTCTCGCTGATTGCAAGGCATCTCGAGAAGTTTGAGTTATTCTGTTGTTATCTCTTGGATCATAACTAGTTGAGTGTCTCGATGATTGCAAAGTATTTCGAGAAGTTTGGGTTCTTCTGTTTGTTGTGGGACTTGAAGCCCTACTCCTATGCCGTCGATTGTAATGTATCCATTGGAAGTGGGTCACGACTCATTTCATCTCTTCGATATGACCCACCTTCGAAGGCTTGTATATTTCTCGTTCTACCTCGACCCGTATCCTGCCCTCCATCTCATCCATTACCATTCGACGTCTAACCTTCGCACGCCGACCAATTTTTATCGAGTTCTTTATACGGTATTATAGTTTCTCCAAGATATGGCGGCCAAACTTGTTGATCACCGTAACAATGAAATTGTCGGACCAAGTATTCGATAGGTGAAATTTGTATTGTATCGCTCATCTATGAAGCCGTACACATCAAAGTTTCTATGTTGGCATACAGCAATTACGTGAGAGCAGGGTATCCCAGTCAGTTGAGGTTTTTGACAATCACACGTGCAGTGCGGTTCCGGCAATTGTGGGTCATCTCGAGTGCGTCGTTCACTCGAAATTGTAATGATGTACTTGAACGGTCCATACCCTCCACTCTCGATCCTCTCACCAAGCACATGAACCTCATATTCTCCTCGAGCGATTCCGAGTGGAATTACGTTCATACGAGAAATTTGTAATTATTGAAACAAATACAAAAGGTATCACGATATGTTCAAAATTTTGTAAAATATAGTAAAATAATATCAACACGAACTGCTTTGTCGTCACGTTTTGCCAAGATGTCATCAATTTTTTTTTGGCCATTGCTTGCATGCTCTATGCGGGTTCATTGCTTCCATTTCCCTCTTATCGAACCATTTAGCACATTTATACCATGTTCCCTCCACAATTCTTGCAACCGGTAAAGTTCGTTCAACTACGAGACGCTATTCGAGCTTCGGAACCATTCTTTGGTCATTATACCCCATCGATGTCCTCCATCATACGTTTGTGCCCACGAAGCAAAATTAGGAGGTTCTTTATCATCATTTTCTAATCTTCTGTAGACTTTTTTTAAAAAATCATAAGCTTTTCTATTTGATTTCCTCAAAATTCGCCATCTTTCTACGAAACGACGCGGTTTCTTTTTGTTCGCTAGTCTTCTTCGGAAATCATATCTGAGATTATCTTCTTTCTTTCCAGTTTTTCCGGCTTCCTTATATAAATTCTCTGCGACGTGTTGCATGCAATATCGGTGTACCGCCTCTCCATGTTGTACAGACCATCCCAAATGCGGTCGCTCAAAAACTCCCTTTATTCCCCTATGACGGTCGGATATAACACATATTTTCATATTACATTGGATCACTTCATTACGGACCCATCGCATGAACCGACCCCAATTGTCCACATTTTGCATCCACGATTCCAAATGCTAGAGGAATGATTTTATTCTCTGCATCGTATCCACACGCCATCAATAATCTACCCTTATAACGGCCGATAAGAATCCGGCGTCAATAGTTATAACGGGCCTTAAATGTTTAAACGCGCAATGCACGGTCCATAAGCCCAAACTATGGATTTAAACATTTTTACATTATTATCGAAGTATCACACGTCAATAATTTAAATTTTGTACACTGGAGTAGTCAGAGCAATCGCCTCCAATATCGTGGAAGCAATGTATATGATCCTTCCCAAGTGCCAAATAATTGTTCAATTGCTCTTTCTCGGCCACGCCAAAGTTTACCGTACGTCGGTGCCACGCGGGATATTTTGTTTCTATAATCATACGATTTGTTGAAGCTGTTAGAGAGAGATCCTTCTTTAAATGTTGTCGAACACATCCTGCAATCAAATTAGATGTGAGTTGTAAGTGTTTGCGGTCTCTGGTGGTCTTCTACGGTTGTGGGGGTTTTTATTTGTGATGATCCTCATGTGGTCGAGCCCTCTTCGAGTCTAGCGTATAATCTCCAAGGACAACTACCTTCTTTGCATTTCATAATAAGTCGTGTTTTACAACTTTCTTGTACCCAACATTGAACGTTTTTCCTAACACTCCAATCACAAATTACCCAATTTAAAGCGATTTAGAAGCAAATATTCTATTTTTTCAGCTAACTCATCATCGAGTCCTAAAAGATATTCATTCGCGCCTAAACGGTCAAACATCTCAAAATTATTTAACGCTTCTACGGGATGGTGTCTCTCGGTTCGTCGGTAACTAACAATGTGGTATCGCATCTCGAATTTCCTCGTCTTGATTCATCGATCGGCGAGTCGGTGTAATCCTCTCTGTTTCTTCTTCATTTGAATAATACGGACCGCCATCATCTTGCTCATCACGATCATCACTTAATTCCATTATCGTTGGATCAACACTACTTACGTCATCAATATTATCGGCTAAATTACGACCATACGTAGTACTACTACTACGCCAAAAAAATTATATAGTAGCACTTGCATTGGGTTTGGTTGTTGATAAATTATATTATTCTTGTCAATATTTGGATACGGATATAAATTGGTTTGATCGTAGGTAGGATAGGAATTGGTTTGATCGTAGGTTTGATAGGAATTGGTTTGATCGTAGGTTTGATATGAATTGTTTTGATCGTGGGTTTGATAGGAATTGGTTTGATCGAGGGTTGGATAGGAATTGGTTTGATCGTAGGTTTGATAGGAATTGATTTGATCGTGGGTTGGATAGGAATTGGTTTGATCGTAGGTTTGATAGGAATTGATTTGATCGTGGGTTGGATAGGAATTGGTTTCATTACGGTTTGGAAATATTCCGTCAAAAATTTCTTGCCATTTCGGTTGTTCTGAGTATAATTTTCTTCATCGGGATTATAATTTAAATCGGTAGCATTTTGAAGAAAAATGGATGTTTGTTGTAATTGGATGTTTGTTGTTTTTGTGGTTGTGAGAAATGAACGCGGAAATTTGGTATTTATAGCAAAGATAGGCGCCATGCGCTTTGGCGTGGTCGAGGAAGCGCGCCCTTTGCCGGTGGCGCGTTTGGTGAAAAACGCCCTTTGCCGCCGGTGGCGCGTTTGTGAAAAACGCGCACGCATGGCGTGCGCGCGGTTTGGTTCGTAGATTTGGAATTTACCCGTTCTCACTCTTATTATTAATAATATTATTTTATTAATAATTATTTATAATAAAATCTCAATTTAAAAATAGAAAAACACATCTATAATTTTTTTCTATTTTATTTATTTATTTAGAGTTCTATTATTAAGATTGTCAAAATAACCCATTATCAATTAATCCCCATTCAAAATAGACAGTAAGAAAAAGTCGTATGGAAACTTTTTCTTTTAACTTTTCACTTGCAACGAATTATCATATGGATAACCATCAATCAACTTTAAATTCTCAACAGAATAGTGATATAACACCCCATATTCTGCCCCAAACTATTGATAACGTGAAATAATAGAAGGTGCAAGACATGCAAGTGCTAAAATTATGTATATCATATATAAATATGTTGGTAAAAATAAGCTTAAGAGCTGCCAGAAATATTTGATAATATGAAATGGTAAAATTGTGACACAATGCAACAAAGCTCGAAAAATGATGGAATTTAAATGGTAAGATTTTGTAATCATAATAAACAATACTGATCATGAATATGAATCATTTTACATATTATTATCATACAGGTACTTAACAGTCGAAATATTGACTGAAATATAGTTCAATATAGTGCAACGGCCTTAATAACAACAAACATAACAAAAAAAATGAAGTGATAAATAATTTCAAGATAAAAAAAACTGTTAGTGGCAATATATCTCAACAAAATACTACTACGCGCTTGATCTCGGACAGCCAATAATTAAAATAAATGATAAGCACATTTGTCCATCCCATCAACAAATTAATCAGGGGGGAAAACTTGAGACATCTTATATTTATCCTTCTCTAAAATCAGCCTCCCTTAAAAATTTGAGATAGTTACTGCCGAATAAGCATTATTAATGTTTTTTTTGGGAATTTAATACATATTTAATAGTTTTTATATTATTCTAAAAATAAAATTCGATTATATGAATTTAGGTTGTTATTGAAATATAACATTTGCAAACGAAACGAAATAATATATATATATATATATATATATATATATAAATATAAAATATGAAAACATAAAAGGCCAACAAATTAACGAATATAGAGATCGGGCTAACTATCCAAATACTAGCCAATAGAATTTGGAGGCAGGGCCATATTGATAATGACTTTACTATATATGCAATTAATATGTGACAAGGTACAACAGGAAAGCAACAAGATGTCTAAAGGGTACGTCCTTGCATTTAAAAAAAATCAAAATGCTGGAGACAGATTGATGAAGAAGAAATAATAATAATGACGGGAACAAAAAAAAACAACATATAAATGTCTATTATATGATTGTCATTTTGCGAAAATTGGATGGAATGTAACAGTGAGCAAGTCGCTGTCCAAAAACACGAGATACAGTCAATTTATAAAAAAAAACAATCCCACTCAGTTAAAAAAAAAAATAATCAGGATTTTTGGACTTTCATTGGAGAAATATTGTCACTCTTTTAAAGGTCCCGTTCGGCTCCTCTCCATTAAGTGGGAAATTAAAGTCACCATTTGAATGGGGAGAAAACGATTCACTCTCTCCGAAAAGTTTTTTTTTGACACACTAGTGACTTTTGTAATTTAATGTGGAAGAATCGAACAGGGTCTTATTGAAAATAAGTTTACTCAAATTGCTATAGTATCTTGCCTCCGCAAAGCTCAATCCTCACTGAATCTTTTAAATGTGTACACAATGAAAACCTTAACTGGATACCAGGAACATAAGTTTGTTTAGAACTCACAATAATGAGATAAAAACATCGTACGGGTTTATTTGACAAATCAATGAGAGGTATTATTTTGAAAGAGTGAAATAATAGTTTTATTTTGAAAGAGTGATAGAAGGGTGGTATATTGACTATTTGGAAGAACAAAAATATCATTTGACAGTTGTTAATCAAAATAGTTACAATATGAATAATTATGATACTAATAATGAATATGATGATAATAATAATAATAATAGTAAAACAACAATAATAATATAATCATGATATAATAATCATAATAATTAGATCATAATATAATAATATAATATAAAATAAAATAAAATAATGATAAAAAAATAATAATCATAATCATAATAAATAATAATAATTATAGTCATAATCGTATTAATATAATAAAAATATAGTCATAATCATAAAACAATAATAATATAATAATAATATAATAATAAAATTATGATTATAATTATAATAATAATCATATTCATAATAATAATAATATAATTATAATTATAATCATAATTGTAATCATAATTATAATATAATAATAATAAAAAATACTTTTAATAATATAATACTTTTAATAATATAATAATATAATAATAATAAATAAAAATAATAATCATAATCATAATAGTATAATAATAAATGATCATAATTATAATAATATAATTCATTATAATCATAGTAATATAATAATACTAATAGTGATGAAAATATAAAAACAATAATAATCATTATTATAATAATAATATAATAATAATCATAAATATAATAATAATATAATCATAATAAAAATAATAAATAATAATAATAATAATAATAATAATAAATAATGTTCATAATAATATATCATAATATAATATAATAATATAAACAACATAATCAAACAATAATTACCATTCCTACAATTTGGTACACCGGATTAGCACTGTTCCGCACTCTTCTACTTAGTCTAAAATTATTTTGACAAATTAATTTATCGGAATAACAATGTTATTTCTACTTTTTTCTATTCCATAGAGTGCCAAATGTACCCGTAGAAAATGGTTCAAATTTTCACTGTTATTAGTGCCACGTCATGAGCAATAAAATCAAATTTTGAATAAGTATTCTTTATATTTTTAAATAACAAAATTAGTTGTTGGGGTATTTGTACATATCATATTTAACCTCCTCTATTGATGGATATATTAACGCAATTAAAATTTCATAATTTTTCATATATATATATATATATATTTATTTATATATTTATATATATTTGAGATGACTTAAAATATATCTAATATTTTATATTTATTAATTTATAAAAAATAAATAAAAAGCGGAACAAGCACCAATAACCATAGGCATTGAATCCCTCCCAAAAAAAGGTCTAAATAATGTTAATCTAAGCTAGACCTTGCTGAGTATAACTAGGACCGTGTAATCGATCGGTTCGATTCAAACTGAAATTAATATATATATTCAAAGTTTTATTTAGTTTGTCAAATTATGAACCATGCCATATTTATAAAAATATCAACCGAAATAGGGCTGAAACTGAAATTATATTAGTTAAAGAGGAATGCAAAACATCAAAAATTATAAAAACTAGGGTTTCACTCCGACAATATAGTCCGCAAATAAATAATTAATAAAATAAAATTTTAAATATATTTAATAAAATTTCACATGAAGGAAAATTTAGACACAATGTTTTTAAATGCTAAGTAATAATGATAATTATAACAATAGTTATTATAATAATGAATAAAATAATTAGATACATAATAATCTATAAATGATCATATAAAAAAGTTGGATTATTTTAAGAGTTATTTTTCATCGTAAATATTATTTTAAATGAGGAGAGAAAAACTATTTTGCATAAATCTTTGGATTGAAGAAGATGAAAAAAATTTAAACAAAATCAATGTTGAAAAAAATGATGACGTGACATGCTTAAAAAGCTTAAAAGTTTAATCATCTTTAATCTTAAGAATTGATAGAAAAAAATAAATAGTTTAAAAAATAATACAAATAACTTACTAACATAGATAAAAAATAAATATATTTGGATTATCTTTGATATATTATTATTTATACCAAGTAAAATGAATTTTTTGATAAATTTTGGGCTATTCGGTTTATCCGATTTAGAACAAAAATGAATTAAAGACAAAAAATGAATTAGCTAAAATGTTCAATAGAACCAATATTTTTGAACCAAAAAACCAATCAAATAGTTCAACATTTAATTGTTTGGTTCAAAATCTAATAAATCGATCCGTTTGCGCACCATAGATCTGAATCTTTAACATGGTATGTTTATAATGATTTAACGTTAGTAATAAAGTATGTATTTTATGATGGTATCAATATCTACATATCAACTTGGTTATGTAAAACCAATATATTTAATTTAGCTTCACAAGTAATCAAGGATTTGTATATAGACGATAGCTGAACCCCAAATTCATTATTCAGCAAATGATTCCATGTATAATGCTTTCTATGAAAAAGGTTAGTTCGTGGGCACTAATTGGGCCAGAAATCAAATAAAAGTGAAAAATCTTAAACCGAAGCAAGAAACTCAATAGTTTTTTATATGTAAAAATTTCAATAAAGATTATTCTTGATTTCCAAATTACATAACACATGCCCAACGATGATAGAGAAGTATGAGACGTGAGAATGAAAGTGAGAAAAAGAGATGGGGATGAATGAATTGAATGGGGAAGGTGCATGTCTCACTCGTCTAATTGAAACTTAATAATTTCGTCAATATAAATAACATAGATGGCTATTTTCTTATTTCCCATTATGTTTTTCCTTGGTTAGATGGTTGAAATCCTTTTAACTTTTTTTCTCTACTAAAAAAAGGTGTATTGGTGCAATTTTTTTCATTTTAAGAGTGATGGTCTCAACTATGCCAATGCAGGTTCAGCAATTCATGATGGAGTCTTTCATGCAGAGCTCGGCCAATAGTACATAACTAGTGGTGCTCCCTTGAGTTTAAAATGAGCTTCTTAAAACAATGTTCACTGGCATATATTTTTTGCCCTGTCGTTAGCTGAACTTGGCTTCTTAAAACAATGTTCACTTTTTTGTTTCTCAATATTCGTGCCGACTCTCTGACACTTACAGTCACTCCAAGAATATAAATATTAAATATATAATCAGCATTGCACGGAGCCACGGATCAAAGGAATCATGTTTCGTTGTGTGTCATGTTAAAAAATTTGAGCGGTAAAAGGAAAATTCAAAAATTGCGCAAAATTATGAAGCATGCCTTCTGAATTATGTTATCTGAATTTTTCTAAAACTCTGTATCTCATATCGGATACATATTTAATATAGATTTGTGCGTGATTTATGTGCGATTCGCATCTGACATTTTAGTTGGCATCTCCATTTATTTCAGGCTCCAAATTTACTTGTCGGAATAGAGACGAGCAGAAGTCTGCTCGTTGGTCAATGAACACGAAAGAGAAAATCACTGTAGCATTAAATTGAGAAGCGTCGTCAGATGTAGACCAGCAGGATGCCGCTGGTTAATTTTCACATATTTCATCCCCTTATTTTGATCGTCGGATATTCAGTCATAATTCGTGGTTGATGCGTTTTGGATATGGTGAGTTGAATTCGCACCTTCGCGAAGTTGCTAACCCTAGTCTAGTTCGCTTTTCACTCCTCACTCGACGAAAATTGAGTTCACTCCTCTCTCCCTCGCATCAGTCCCAGCCGACTAAGATCTCACCACCACTGGATCCTTCTCTCCCTCGCCTCAACCTCAGCCTATCCTATCGCCTCACCTCTCCTTCGCCTCAGCCCCATCGCCTCCACCTCTCCTTTGTCTCAGTCCTAATTGATGCTCTGAGCTGCTGTTGCCTGGTGGTCTTCTCTCCTCGCCTCTCACCTCTGAGTTACTGGTACGATGGTACCCTTAGTCTGCCCCCATCGCGCCTCTTACCCGTGCCTCCTATCCCCATCACCTCTTACCTGGCACACCCCTGCAGTGTCGCCGGCTGCTTCCAATTTCCCATTGCATGGGTGCTGTGGGCATGCAGCAATGCGGCATTGCACCTTCCCGGATATCGAAAGGGCTGAATTATAGTACATGGCTGCTGGCTGCATTGCGCATTCCTTTGGTAAGACTAGTACATCATGTTAGTGTATTAAAATCGGGACGGGTCGGTCAGATCGGGACAGGTTATGGTGAATCGGCGGGTTTTGACGGGACGGGTCGGGACGGATTAGGACGGATTCATTTTGGATGATTTGTTTGCGATCCGTCCTAGACCCGTCGGATGTGACGGGTCAGCGTGTCGGGACAGGTCGGGTTCAAGGGTGGGGCGAGTCGGGTCAGGTGGGACGGATCGGCGAGTCAAATTTTTTTTTCTAAAATTTCAAAAAATTCAAAAATCATTATAACGGTTCAGTAAATCGTTGCAACGATTTACTGAATCGTTGCAACGATTTATGAAATCATTATAACGTTTCAGCTCAATTAATTCAACGACTGCTATTATTTCTAAACCGTTATAACGGTTCAGGCCGAAAATATTTTTTTCAGCTGTTTCAAAAGATCTATTTTAAAAAGGATCATCTTTCTCCCTGATATGACTTAAAATAAATTGAAATAAATTTTTAAATGAAAAAATTTAAGTAAAAAATAAATAAATCTTTAAGAATTGAAATAAAATGATAAACTTTAAAAAAAGTGAGAAAAAATTTAAATATTATAAAAATTAAAATAAATGATTAAAAATAAAGTTACTCTCATTCTTTATTCCGGACTTGGAACCGACTATGTAATACATAGGCGGAGTTCTAACTTTTTTTTGGTTAGTTAAGTTTATTGAAAAAAATCAAATAAGGATTGTAAATGCTAGAAAAATAATAAAAATGGGAAAAAAATAAAAAATATAAGTGTTTAAAAATACTGTCTAAAAATTCGAGTTCATATATCATAGATTATTTTTCTGGCATACCATCTGAGTCTCCATCCGCTTCTGTCATAAATTAATCCGATAATTGTTCTACGGGTGCATGTTTATTACGTTGTTCTGCATCAAACCAATCTTTCAAGCATACGAGTCATTCGAATGTCTTTGCACCAAATCTGCTGTGTTTATCTATTAGTATCCTGTTTGCTGAACTAAAACAGGATTCAGAAGGGACGGTTGACACGGGCACGGCAAATATATCACGTGTCATCATGACGAGAGTTGGATATGCAGTTTCATTCCTCTTCCAATAACGGAGAATGTCAATACTGTCGGGTTCAATACTTCCTAAACAATAGCTAACTAATTCATTCATATTTGTTTGCATTTGTGAGTCATCATCTTCCTCCATGTCTCGTAATAATGCAGACCGACTATTGCTCCTGACATATTTGAAAAATAAAAAATATTAGTCTCAAAATATTATAATAATATAGCGAGTTCGAATATTATAAGTATATTAGGTTTTAGTTCTTAATATTACGAGGATTTAAATAAGATGATTGATTCGTTTGGTTTGCATGAAGTTGGGTGTTGTATAGGTTGAACATTTCTTCCAATGCGGATGTCACACGTTGTTCCTCCCCGATATGTGGTAAATTTAGATTCTTCTTATACCGTTCAAGCAATCTTATGGTATACTTCTTCTTGAATGAAGAATGGAGACAATTGATAATAATTGTAATGAGAGGAATTTCGTCCCAATATTTTAGGAATTTATCTCTCATGACTTTTATAATCGGTGACAGAGCGCGAGTCACTGTGCACATCCTCCGCGATTCGACGAATATCTATATTCTCAAAATCATGGTACACCTTGAAAAAAATAAAATAAATTAGTAATGAAATAATTTAAAATTTGTAACGAAAAAAATACAAGACAAAAAAAAGAAATCTTCGATATCTAAATAAATATGTTGAAGCTATTGATGCGCGGATGGTATGTACGAGCATGATAGTTGGACGATTGCGTTGAAGAAAACATCTAAAAATGTGTGAAGTTGTTCGAGTTGGTCCCATTATTCCGTGGAACATAATAATGGTAATCTCTCGGGTGAGTTACGTAGGATCTCACTTATAGCATTTTTGTATGAAAGGACACGGTGTAGCATTCTATATATTGAATTCCAACGTATATCTATGTCCCATGGTACTCTTAACTTGCTCAAATTTAATCGTCCACATAAGGCATTAAAATTTTATTTTCTTATATTGTTAGAATAAATATGATGAAAACCATATTTAAATTTGTAAATTAAATTATTGATGGAAGTTGTTTTCAAACCCGTCTTAACAGTTAAATTAAGAATATGACATGCACATTTTTGATGAAACATTCTACCATCCATAATTAGATTTAGTGCACGTATAATATAATCAATAGATTTAATATTGTTGCTTAAATTATCAAAAGAAATTGAACAAAATTTGTTATCTAAATCTCTTTTCAAATTATACTCATGCAATACATTTATAATGGATTGATAAATAATTTGTGCGGTGTGTGGATAATTCATGGTTCGAAAACTTAATATTTTTTTTTTTGTAAAATCCAATCATGATCAATATAATGGGCGGTAACACAACTATAATAAAGCCATGTTTACCGGCGGTCCATATATTAGATATAATTGATATTTTATATGTTGCAACTGCAAATATGGCCAATAATTTATTTTTTCGTTCAACAAATTATTTTTTCAACTCAGATACCAATTTGTTATGATGAAACCTTTTGTATAATGGTTGACCACAACCTCTAATTACCAATTGGGCAAAATCGGTATAAGATGCTATACTTATTGGTTGTTCTTTTTTCGCAAAATCGGTATAGGATGCTTGAGTCGGGTGTTGTTGTGGAACATTCCGCACTCGTTGAATGTAACAGTGGAAGTCCATCACTAGTTATTGTATCGGTATTATATTGGGAACTTAGCGGATATTGATTAGAACTTGACGGAAATGAGGTCGAACCTTGTCCGGCACTAAAAAAAGTGATTTGCGGGTTGTAATTAGGATCAACATGCGGTTGTGATGAAATTTGTTGATAATAAGGATGCGGAGGGTTAGGATTTTGTTGATAGTATGAGTTCGGAAGGTTAGAACGTGACATATCTTCACCAAAAATTTCAACGCTCAATCGATATGTTATTTCTTCGGCATGAGATGGATTGGGAGATGCCATTTGATATTGCTAAAAAATATTAAAAAAATATAATGAACGTTATAAATATAAAAAATAATGTGATTCAATGTGTCATTTCTTCTTATCCGGACGGATTTTTTTAAAACATGAAGTGATTCATGTCCGCTGCATGAACGGTGTCGGACTGTCGGGTGCTAAACAGAATAGGGATTTGATTTAAGGCCGGGAGCCCGGGACAATTCAGAAAAGGCAGCACAACGGTCTAGTTGGACTACACAGAATCGTTCCACCTGGATCTCTGGGCTTGGGATTGGGCTTTTAGGCCGAAAAATAACTAGTTTGTGAATTCAACCCTCACTCTGCACAAAATCTAGTTTTCACCGTTTCGAAATTCGAATATTAGAGGCGTCTTCTTTGGATTTTGGAGCCACCAACATGTACATAAATAAATTACAAAAACGTTAAGCCTTTCTCCTGTTATTATCCAAATTCCTGTTAGTTATAATTATATATCTGTTAACTGAATTTACGTACAATTTGAATATTCAACATTTGTTAATTACTACAATAACAACAATAACAGTCTTTAAAATCAAATAAATTAAGATAGACTATTAAATGTAAATTTTTTATTAAAAAATAGAAAATTTATAGTCGATAAACAAAATGGTAGACAATTAATAGTGGACAAGGAGCGAATCCAGTATGATGGTCAAAAATTAATTTTTTTCATAGGCTCAAAAATTAAAAATTTTCTTGATTATAAACATTTTTTTTCTATTTTTTTTAAAATATACATTATAAATAATTATAATGATATTTTTAATTTTTTTCTAACCAGGACAAAATGTGGATCCGCCCAGCGGTAGTCGACAATAAGAAGCGCAGGTCATGGGCAGCACTATAAATTACTCGTCACTAGCAGCTATATATCTGCTGTTATTCTGATTGAAAAACAGGGTCCCCATATTCTCTTTTCATTTTTTTCATTTTTTTTTATTATTTATTCTTTCTTTTCATTTTTTTATGCTTTCTCACGTTTCCTTTTCTATTGGTTTTTTTCTTAATAATTAAGAGTCCAAGTTATTCATTTTTTAATTGTCTCTCATTTGAGTTTGAAGCATTGCATCTTTTCTATTGTATTAATTTTGCAAATGAATTGTTTTGAACAATCCAAATCCTCTGAAATTGTTCCATTAAATCCTCTGAAATTGTGTACAGCATCAGTTTTGTTCTCTCATGAAAAAAACGACAATTATACAAAAGTATTTGCAAAGGAAGATGAACATTTTCTTTCTTTTTGCTCGGATATTTCATATTAGAAGTACGGCAGCACTAAAAGTAAAATCTGAGAGAGAGCACCAACAATATAAACCATCCAGTTTCCTGGACGGTGGAAATGAGGAAAGATAGGCTTCTGAATCCTGATTTTTCTTTGGAATGACAGCAGATATGGACGCGTTAATTCCAAGCCCAACTGGAAAACTGGCACATATAACTGATCTTTATTATGTTTAAACAGTATACTGCTATGCCAGTCCAGTCCTCCAACGCGTTTGCTTAAATAATGAAATTCCGTGATATACACAGAACCCTGCCTATTAAACAATTTGGAAGTGTGCACATTGATTAAATATCGACTGCTCTTTGGTTTTAGATATGATCCTGAGATTGATGCATGATTATTTGGACAAAAGAGTCAGTAATCAGATTGTAATGAATTATTTGATTCAAATTCATTAACTAATCGGATATTAAATAAAAAAATTAATGATTCAGTATACACTATTATCTAATAAAAACTATCAAAATAATATCATTTATATATTAAAAATAATGAAAATAAAACTTAAAATAATATATAATTAAGTCAACTAAATTTTTTTTACGTTATAGGACTTCATATTTTAGAACTTTTGTATATTTTTATTATTATTTATGATATTAAATATTTTCAATGAAAATAATCACCAATCTAGAAGGAGTCAAATATAAATCCCAAAAATATCAGATTAATAAATATATAATTTAAAAATATTATTTTTAAAATTTTAGAGAGATAGGCCCTGACGTAAAGTAGATCCGCCCTAAATATGATATCAATCAGATCTCGCAAAAACAACAAGCGTGTTGGGGGAGAAAAATAAAGCTAATCAGTCATATTATATTATATGTTCTCTTTTTGAATCGTAAGTCGTGCTAATTTACTAAAATTCGAAATGCCTGTTATCTATTCAGTAATGGCAAGTACATACGTAAGATCTAACCAGATCTTTGAAAAATATCTTACCAGTCTAGTCAAACTTCTGATAATCAGACCTTTGACTGTTGAATAATTCAGCTTTTGGTATTGTGATTTGCCAATCACTTAAAAAAAAATCCAGCTTTTGGAGGGAGGGAGTGAGAATAGCACTTGGCTTCTCTCGTACTCGTAGCGCACAAAATTGAACAATTGTTTTTTTAATAATAAATTTCATTTCTTTTTTAGTATGAAATCCGTGAGCAATGTATTCTAATCCTCTGTTACGTAGGACATCACGTAGTTTGTTGAATCTCTTTGAAATTTGTATCAGTATAAATCACGAAAAAAATTCAAAAATTTACGTGCAGCACGAATTTTCCAACGAGCATTTTGTTAGAACTAACACATTATCAAGCACCCAAAAAGCATACAAGAAAAATTCTATCTAGCTCAATTATTGGTGCACGTTTGAACGAGAAAATTCTAGTCCCAAGGGAAGGATTTCCAAAAAAAAAAAAAACATAATCAAATTATTGGTGCCTATCTGCTGCAGTCCAACCAACTAGGAATTGAACCTTAAAAAGAACAATTGTTGTTGTGGACGCAACAATGGCATGCTCCACAAAAAGAACATGCATGCATTCTTTATTTCTTATATATGTTATGGTCCATGTTGGATAAGCCGATAGTGGGCTAGGATTTATTTTCTCCCGTCGTACTATGCAATCCTACTTGCGCAATGTGATTAACTGGTCACATGTAACATTAATTATTTATTTGAGTACAGTAATCACGACGTTACCTTTTACTTGGATTTTTGTCTGCATGTGATATATAGTAATGTAACTAATGTTATCAATTTTGTCTTCTATAATTCGCATATCAAGCAGGTGATGCAATTTTGTGATTGTTTCATGAGGAGAAAGATTGGTGTGGGAACCACAATTTTATTTTGGGAGAATGATTGGGGAATGAGACTAATGAAATATCAATTCCCGATATTATTCTCTTTTTCATTAGATCACTCAATAACTGTGGCGGATGTACACAATATGGAGTCATTGGAACAATTATTCAGACCTATAACATCACTTAGGGCTTTAGAAGAGTTTTCTGCATTCATTTCTCTGATTACTCAGGGTCTTCAATTAAATACACATCTTCAAGATGAGGTTATTTGGAAGGGAGATGACAAAGGTGCTTTAACAGTTAGGTCGATATATTTTGCAATGAAAGATGGACCAAGAATCTCAATGAAGTTTAATACATTCTGGAAATTTGAATGTTCCCCTAAGATTCAAGGTGTTTGCATGGTTGATGCTTCTCAACATAATCTTGATAACGGATAGTTTGAAGAAGAGAGGATGGGTTTTGCCGAACATATGTGTCATGTGCAGAGCAGATGAAGAGTCGGTGCATCATTTGCTTAATAGTTGTGTTTATATACGCTTACTATCTCATATATTGCTACCTGACTTCACAAATGATTTACCACCAAACCTATTAGTAGCAATTACAGACATAATAGTCTAAAAGAAGACCCGAGAGATAATTCTAATTGTCCAGTTCATAATTTGGAGAGAACGTTGCTCCAGAATATTAAAAAATCAGATGAAACAATGTCATTTGATCTAGGAAGAAATCCGACTACAATGGAGATGGTTAAATTCTTGAGGTGTACTAGGACAACATCCTCATTGAAAATAGATAACTGTTGACTTCATTTATAATTTCCATCATGCGTTTTATTTAGTTTTACAACAATCTCCTAGCTTATGAGACTGAAAATTTTCTTTTTCTTTTTTCTCTTATGATTTCCATGATTTTGTACTGCAAAACCTTTCTTTGTATTCAACTCTCTTATTAATTCAGATTAAGGGCGTCACCCTTTTTCCTTCTAAAAAAACTAATGTTATCAAGTTCCAAACCGTTACCTTAGCTTTTACGGTTTGCGTAGAGAAATCATATATATATATATATATATATATATATATATATATATATATTAGAGTGGAGATAGCGTGAGCTTAAGCTCACGGAGGCCTTCCGTGAGCTTAACTCAAAAAATATATTAAATCATCTCGAAATTTTAATTTATCATTCTCATTAAATTCTTTATATGAAAATCTCATGGGATGCAAAAATTTGGAGCGTTTTGAGCTTTTTAAGTCACCGTTTTTAATTTTTGAAAATCAGCTCTAAAAATAATAATAATATATTCAATAACGGTGACTTAAAAAGCTCAAAACGCTTCAAATTTTTGCATCCCATGAGATTTTCATATAAAGAATTTAATGAGAATGATAAATTAAAATTTCGAGATGATTTAATATATTTTTTGAGTTAAGCTCACGGAAGGCCTCCGTGAGCTTAAGCTCACGGTATCTCCACTCTATATATATATATATATATACTATTATAAAAACGTTTGCATTTCAGTTGATATACAAACGGATCAAAAACTATATTTTAAAATCTTAAAAATTTCAATTTATGATTTTCATTAAATTTTTCATATAAAAACCTTGTAGGATACAAAAGTAAAAAACCGACACTGGTTAACAATAGTCAATATGATTTTCAAACCGACACTGATTGTCAATATTTTTCAGTATTGGATCGCAAACCAACATTGATGTTATTAAAAAGACAACAGTGATTGGTCATCATGTACTAATGAAACTTATTGATGTTATAATTTAACAAAAGAATAGTAATGAGCCGGTCATTATCACAAACCTACTTAAATAATTGACTAGGTCAAAATTATAAGAAAATCAAAATAGTATTTCTTAAAACAATATTACTATAATTAACTACTTCAACCTAGCATGCCAAAAAACACGTGTTTAATTGAAAATTCAATTGTAATAATTAGCAGTCAACCCGCATTCTTTTTTTTTGGTAAAATATTCTCCTTTAATTTAACGAGCTATCATGATATGCCTGTACTTTTTCATAACTTTATTTCATTGAATGCCTCACTAACCAATAAATTCCAAATAGCTAGACGAGGTGGCGTTACCGTATAAAATTCCACAAAGCTGTTCAACTTATTGTATGAGATTTTATACACAATAGTTCTGACAATGATAATATTTGTTAGTATAAATGATTGGGATGATTTATTAGATACTCAAGAGCCAAGACTCACTAAACCCACTGATTAAAAGATGAGGAAAACTTGCGGAACTAAACAACTCAGAGGAATCTTGGAATAATACTTTTAAATCGAATGGTTCAATTTTTGTACTTAATTTCTACGAACTAGACAAAAAAAGGATTATATTTGTGTTAAAGGAAGAAAAGTGTTCGTTGCCATGTTGCATGTGCTATCACGAAGAGGAAAATATAGATCATCTATTCATGGATTGCAAGATCATACGAGATATCAAAAAATACATTCATGATGCAACGCAAAGGCATCTTCCAATCAGTAATAATTATCGAAAAGATAACCTCAACATTATAGTGCAAAAAAAAAAAGCAAAAAGAAAATATACATTGGAGAAGACTTCAACTGACAACTTCGTCATATGGAGAGAGATGCACAAGAATATTTCAAAAGAAAATAAAGCATTCATCGAATTTGTAAGGGAGATGCTTAGAGAACATAGATAATGGTTGAAAAATATAAACTTGGATTGATTGCAACAGTAATTTTATTTTATTAAATTTGTAAGAATAGGAATACCCATTTGTTATCCATATAATCTTTCTGATATAGAAAAGTAGGAGTCTCAGAACTCTATCTTTTCGATTTAAAAAAGAAGAAGAAAGTACTCGTTGCCATGGAGAGGAATGGGAAGAAAATTTGCGATGCATAACCAAAGCCATCTTCGATCGAGGTGTAAGCTCAAAAATGGAAGTGACTGGTGATCAAGTTTAATTCTGACGTATTCTGTTGCATCCCACATTATTTTTTGCCAAAATCAAATGGTCTGGAAGGATGGATTAATATATATATTATTTATTTTATTTATTAACATATAGATGATGGTAAATTTTCATTTAATTATATATAAAAGACATTTAAATTATATACTGAATCTACAATACTAAGATATTTTTTTATTTTCTGTAAAAGAGAAAAATGCTAGTAATTTATTTATAAAATTAATAAAATAAATAAAATGAGTTGGAGAAATAGTCTCAAGTTGCGCGCACGTAATAATTAATATATCATCGAACTATATGGTTATTGTTTTTTTAGCTTATAATAATGTACCATAAAACTCAGTTTAGCAACCAATATTATTGCTTCTTTAATTTTTTGACTAATTATAATTACGCTATACAGGGCTCTTAGCAAATTAATAATGGGGGCAAACATCAGCCTTGTTGATATTAATATATTTTTTTCGAGTAAAGATGGAAGTAAAAGCTACACGAGTTTTCTGAATTTTAGTTCACCTTATGATAGTAGTTAAGGCCCCATTCGTTTTTCGATCTTGAATTCAATCCATAAAATTTCGACTATATGATTAACTGAGTTCTAAATTGCATAAGTCAAGTTCAAGGATTCAAGACGGAGTTATTTAAAAAAAAAACTGTCTTGAACTTACTTTTTCTTATATTTTTCAAATTTGTCTTCTCAAACCTGATTTGAATGGTTTTTTCTGTTGTTGACCGAGAACCCCGTAATACAAAATGTTAAGGCTTTGGTTTCCCAGTTTAAAGTCATGCTAGAGAACGGGACCTAAGTGTTTCTTCTCTTTTATTTGTTCCCATGAAATTGAGTTTTTTTTGGAGATGATAGAAAAATTATTATTCATATTAACTTTATTATTCAGCTTAACTAGTTTAAATAAGTTATATGAATTATTAGTGATTTTTAAAATGAGTAATGAAGATATACAAAATAAGTTGCATTATAAAGCCGTTAACTGAATAATAAAGTTAATATTGGCGATGTTGTCACCCAAACATTTTCCTATTTTACTTTTTAAGGTCATTACTTGTTTACAGACAAATCGGTCACCGCAGGAAATTACTAACTTAATTTGATTAAAGATTCTGTGCTTATATATGCTTTCCCAAATGGAAGCAACCTTTTAAATAATTTGCTAAGATGAAAAAAAATTCAAATAACAATCTTTTTTTTCCTATGGTACATATCATCCACTTCGTTTACGATAAGAAATGTTTATATTATCAATAAACTTCCAAGGAATTTAATGCATTACTCCACTCCTGTACTTAATTCCTTCATCAACAAATTATTTTCTTTTAGTAAATAAGGCTTTCGACCGGAATAAATATGATGATATATATCCCACCAAATAAAAATAAGGGGATGTTCGTTCGAGATCCACTAGAAATGATTTTTTTATTATTTAAAGTTGTCTGATTTAATTTTATCAAAAAAAAATTATGAAATATTTACAACGTGCAGGTAATCCAACATTTACCAGCTGTCTTACCGACCACTTTTATTCAAGAGTTGAAAGTCACAAACCATTTCTTTCGGTACTCAAATACTAGAATAACCAACTTTCTTCAACTAAAGGACTGCACAAAATCGATGTCAGCAACTTTTTCACTCTCTTTTCACTTCCCTCTGGTATATGACATCATGACCCCAATTAGGCTGAAACATGTCCTAGCCCAATTAAAACCAGCCTATAGTTTTCTCTGGTCCAACACGGCTCATATATATTTAGCATGCGTTGGTCAAAGGGAAGAACCAAAGTACCAAACACATCAACCTTATCTGGGAATTTTGTCACCGACAACAACTAATTATGAGGAAGCAACATCGTTCCACATTTAAAAGGTCACTGTATATGACTAGACTTAAGCCAGAAAGAACCAACTGTGGATTAAGTGTGCCAAGTCTACAAGCCTGGTTTTCTTGTTCCCGTATCTGTCTGCTTTTCACAATTTGGAGATTTTTTTTTTCATTCAAAGCAAAGGATCTACGAGAGTTCCTTGAACTTGGTGTGCTTTAATAGTTGGTCCTTATTGGATAGCTTAGTGTTGCTATCTGATGATGTCCTTAGCTTTTCAATTCTCATAGTTTAACCGCCATGTCTTCCTATCCATCCATCTCTCATTATAATTTATACATGGTCTGGTATTAATTGAGAGTTCTTTTCATCTTATGTTAGCCTAAATATGAAAATTGCAATAATGATTAATGATGAGTGGCTTAATTATGCTACTATCATAAATATTACATATTACAAATATTATAGATGGTCAATTCTACTGTATATGTGTTCATAAATATAAATTAAATTGAAAATTTAAAAATATAGTTTTTTTTTTCTCTAGTATCTAGATAGGATGAATGTAGCCACATTTGGTACATACTACAGACCCTATTTAAATAATTAAGAACACATTTATATACAATTTTTAACTTAAATAATTCTGTTTATATATATACCACGGGAATTCGGTATACATTAAAATTATCAAATAAATAATAACAGAGCTTGACATCAATGGTCAATTTAACTTCGCTGGTGTGGAATTCCATGAGAGGGTTTTGAGTAGCGTACCTAACTCTAATTACTAGGAAGTTGTCAAATCCGTGCGCCAACTTGCATAAAATATGCACTTACGTCATGATACATATCATCATGCATATTACCTAGTTTGTGCAAGTGACTTGCTAGTTGCTATAAATTTCTCATCAGCGGTCACTCTGACAGAATTTGTAAAAACAAATTTTCCCTGTTACATGCACTATGCTCTCGAGTCTAGCTTGGATCATTAGTATAATTATAATTATATATATATATATAGTAAAGATACTGTGAGCTTAAACATACAGAAGCATTCAGTGAGTTTAACTCAAATTCCGTAAGTTTAACTAAAAAAATACATTAAATCATTTCAAAATTTTAATTTATCATCTTCATTAAATTCTTTATATGAAAATTTTTTGGGATGCAAAAATTTAGAGTGTTTTGAGATTTTTAAATCATCGTTTTTAATTTTTAAAAATAATATTCAAATATTAAATATATTATTATTTTTTTAGAGATAGTTTTAAAAAATTAAAAATCATGAACTTAAAAATTCAAAACACTCCAAATTTTTGCATCCCAATAGATTTTCATATAAAGAATTTAATGAGAATGATAAATTAAAATTTTGAGATAATTTGGTATACTTTTTGAGTTAATCTCACGGAAGGCCTCCGTGAGCTTAAGCTCACGGTATCTTTACTCTCTCTCTATATATATAGTAAAGATACCATAAGTTTAACTCAAAAAATATATCAAATCATCTCAAAATTTTAATTTATCATTCTCATTAAATTCTTTATATGAAAATATGTTGGGATGTAAAAATTTGAAGTGTTTTGAGTTTTGTAAGTCATGGTTTATAATTTTTGAAAATCAGCTCTAAAAATAATAATAAAATATTTAATATTTGAACATCATTTTTAAAAATTAAAAACGGTGACTTAAAAAACTCAAAACACTCTAAATTTTTGATCCCATACGATTTTCATATAAAAAATTTAATGAAGATAATAAATTAAAATTTTGAGATGATTTGATGTGCTTTTTGAGTTAAGCTCGTGGTATCTTTACTCAAATATATATACTTCTTATTAATCACGTAAGTGTTTTGATTATGCAATGGTCCATATTTTTGTTGAATTTTTAGAGCAAACATCAGTCATCAGATAGAGTTATTCATCAAATAATATTACTATTTCTATTGCCATTTGTGTCGAAGTTATAATTTTCTCTCAATTTTGATTGTTACACGAAATGCTGCACAATTTTGTTTCTTTTTTTTCTTAGATTACCTTCAATTATGAATTTTAACTTTTTTAAATTATGAATGTCAATTTACCTCTCAATTTTGTATTTATTTTACATTAATTATGTATTCATGATTGAAATTTACATTAATTACTAAATTATCTTTATTTTTATTTTTTTTTCACATGAAGATATGAATTTTCATATTTTTAAAAGATATTACTGTAGCAATGGACAGGTAAGATACTAGTGTGTGTGTGTCTATATATATATATATATATATGAAGATCTTACGATGTTTCGCGAAGCTAAAAGTTATTTTGCTTCGGCCTAAAAACCCTCACAAAATTAAAGTTTAAATTGCCAGTCTAGTTTATCCAACATAAACTACATATTTAAATCTTATGGAATACCAAATTTTATTATATTTGGAGATTTCTAACTATTTTTTTGGATTTTTCAAAATTATCATAAAAAAATAATAATATAATGATTGATGCACCTAAAAATTTGTCATCTTTTAAAAATAAAAAAATAGTTACAAGGTCCTAAATATAGTAAAATTTAATATTCAATAAGTTTGCAATATTTAGATTATTGTGGACTAATTAGATTGATATTTTAAGTTTTCAGTATATAAAATTTAAAACTAAAACAAAACGTCTCTTTACTACACGAAGCACTAAAAAATATCTCTATATACATACATACATACTTCATTTTGGCTAAAATTGAAGGGCAAAGTGGCTGAGACATCCATAGTTCGGGGCAGAATTAGATGATGGGATACGTAAGAGAATTTTGGACATGGGGGGCGAACACTAAAAACTAATGTTGATGTTTATCACTAAAACTAAATTATTGATAAAATCACTCCGTATTACCGAGGAGCATAGGAGAAGGCCGGGCCCAAGCATTGAATTTAGATATTTTCCTAGGTGAAGATCTGAATTTTCTAAAATTCGAAAAATCTAAATATTGAATCACGCTACAATAAAACTGAGCTTTAGTAACGCTCATTTATTAACGGTTTATAATGAAAACCGTTAATAATATTGAATAGTTACATTTTTGAAAATATGTCTAACTATTCTACAACGGTTATTGATAGAAACCGTGAGGAGAAATATGTTGGAAAAGTGTTAAAAAAATCGCTGAAAAATTTTCTAACATTTTCTAACGGTGTCTGTTAAAATCGTTACTAAACCAAAATGCTCTACCTTTTCTAACGGTTTCTAATAAAAAAACCATTAGGAAAAATAGACGTCAAGTTTTCCTAACGTTTTTTTAGTAAAAACATTTAGCAAAGATAGGACATTTTAGTTTTTATTCATCTCCTCTCTGCCTCTGACCGTAGTTCTCCTTTGCCCTCTTTGATTTCTCTCCTCTCTATCTCTTTAGCTTCAGCATCTCTCCTCTAGCTGATTTGATCTGATCTTCACCTTCTTAATTAATCCTATATTTTAGACATTTCAATTACTCTTTTTAATATTTTTATTTATTAATTTCTCATGCATACATAATAAAATAGATTAATTAGTCAATAATTAATTAGTATTTGTATAATATTAATTATATATATATATATATATTGAATATATATGTATAATTGATATTATTGTCATATAGGACTAATTTATCAAAATTTAAAAATAATTTAGGTCAGTATCCGTTCGAAATTAATTCAATAGGGATTAATCTCGAATAGTCCTTGGTGGGACTGTTATTTTAATACTTTATCTCATTTAGGATAAGTGAAGAAACATTATTTGTAATTTGGTGTTTGGGAATAATTTGGTGCTAGTATTTCTCCTTTTGCTCCTACGAATGCGTATGTACATGCAAATGTGCATTGACGTATTCGAGGAATAAAAAGAGAAATACTGCCAGATTTTTCTTAAATACCAGATTGAAATTAACATATCTTCACCAATCAGAAAAAATATTTGAAAAGTGAGTTAGGATGGTTGGTCAGCCCAAAACCTAGACCATAAACTTGAAACTCTCATAAACCCTAAAATATAAAAGCCTAAATCTAAAAACATTATACCCCAATTCAGAACCCTAAACCCCAAATCATAAACTTTGAACCCTAAATCCTAAATCCGAGACCATAAACTCCAAATTGTAAACCCAACTTGTAAACCTCTAAACCCCAATTTGTGAAACCTAAATTAAGAATTTTTTTTAGCAATCTAACACTAAAAACATGTAGAATATCATCTTTTTTTGTTACTCTCATCATTAATGGAACCAACAAAATCTGAACTTATTAACGAAATTGAGAAGCTTAAGGAGATGATAATACAGACGGATCAGCAAATGCAAGATTGAAAAAATGAACAGATTTCATTGAATCAAACAATAATTTTAATGAATGAAGTGATGACCAAAGTCCTTGGAGTGTCTTATGAGCCTCGACGACTTGATGAATCATTGGTATGTATTTTGATATTTGAAATCAAGCAATTACCAAAATCCTTATTACATTGTTATAATTTTATTTGTTTGTGTTGCAAGGCTCGAGGATAGTCGTCTATGAGCTTCTGATGATAAAGATTAAGGAGATGGTGGAGATCATCAATCTTCATATCTGATGGATATTTTATTAAATCTTCTATTTATTTGTTATTTATTAGACCTTATAATATTTATGAGACTATATTATTTATGTTTATTATTTATGAGACTATATTATTGTTTGCGAGCTTTATTTGTGTCATTATTTGTGAGCCTATATTTTTGTTATGTGTGATTTAATTTAATTATGTTATTATTGATATTGTTCATATTTTTTTGACGGATTACTAAAAAATTAAAATCCTAAATGAAACCTTAATCCTTAGCTAAATTCAAAAAAACATAAATCTTATGTTATTGTTCTTCAGATGGATCGTAGTCAATGGATGTATGGAATGAGGCGGGATATTATTAAATATTTAAGAGGTGTTGAGAAATTTATAGATTGCGCCACTGAAGATATGAGTCAAAGGGATGATCAGATAATTTTGTTCTTGTTGGGATTGTCAAAACTTGCTAAGATTTTAAAATATTGAAGAAGTAAGAGTTCATTTGATTAGACGTGGATTTAAAAAGCGGTACACCCAATGAATATGGCATGGAGAGAATTATGAAGAATTTATGCATGTCGGGACGAGCAAGACTGCACTTAATTCAAAAACGGTTGTACGTGATGAATTAGAGAATGAAAATATAGAAAATTTTGAACCGATAACTGATGTATGAGATGACTCGAACATAAAAATGTACATAACTTATATAATCAGGAATGTATGGAACATAATAATAATTTGGATGAAATGATGAATGATATTGCAGAAGATTTTGTTGACATACCTGAAGTTTTTGAAAACTTATGTAATAACTCTAACATGCCTGTTTACCCCTGAAAGGTCGAGAGAAGAAATACAAAAGGAAGTCAAGATCAAACCCTAAATATTGATCTTCAAGCAAGCCCTATGAGCTGAACCAATATAATCTCTATACTACATGGAATGGTGTCGATGCCAAGCCAGCATTTTGATACAACCAATCATGAGAAATCTCAATACGATTTTGCTTTCAAGGCTGACCTGGTGCCAAAGCTGTGAGCAATCACCTAACCATGCTTTGATTTGTGTCAATTGCTGATAAGTAGTCATCTCTTTGACCAAATCACTCTCATGTTAAGGGATTGAAAGTCAATTCACAAGACTGATCAGGTGCCAAAGTTGGGAGCAACCACCTGATCAAGTCTAGATTTATATCAATTGCTGATAAGTAGTCAGCCTTTAATCAAATCAAACTCTAATAAGCATCATTATTGGTGTTAATTGGGGTGGAATTTCTGCAAGGAGAATTTATTTGGCAGAGACACTGAGCTACAGCTGTGAGAAATTGGGATTAATCGAGAAGAAAATAGGGTTTTATTGATCAAGGAATTTTTAGGACAAGCAAGCAGGGGTAAAATGGGAATTTAAAAATACAGAGATGATCATCATGAATTTAGGAAATTTTGTTGAAATTTTCATGAATTTTAGATGAAGGGATCTATTGAAATAAATTGGAGAAAGGAAATAGGGCTAATTGGAAGGCTGAGATTCAATCAAGAGAGCTTTATGGGTACAACTTGGAGCTAAAGACCTAGCTGGGTGTAAATAGGGGGTAGCAAGCAAAGATGAGCTAATATGGCGCTGGGGAGGGATTCATAAAGAGGAAAGTATTGAATAAACTCGGTTCATTGTATCTGTTTCTCATTAATCATTACATGTGGGGTCAGTCCATGCATGCCAAGCTTATCTGAATTACTCCTCTTCCCCTTTTATTTTCTCCCGCTAACAAAAAGGCCCACAGAGACAGGAGGCACATTTCTTCCCTGCTGATGCGAATTTCCTCTGCTGACTCGAGTTTTGAACAGAAGGAAATCGAAAAATGGAAAGATAGTCAATCGGTTATGGAAATTTACAAACGATATATCAACGGAAAGCTCTTGGTAAGGAGAACACGGTAGAACATATTATTTTCAGTTTAATGCACTATAAGTCACTCGCATCCAAGGAGAAGGAGATCAGGTGTAGAATCCAATTGGGCGATTTGGGGGGTGATTAGACGAATTGGCGGTTCAAAGAGCCTCAAGTGGACCCCACGATGCTGTTGAAACGGTTGCTGGTACAAAACAATTAACCTATGCGTGATTTCTTCATTTGGAATTGGTGCACAGAACCGAAGACCTGTGATGAATGCAGCTCTCATTCGGTGTTTTAAAGAAAAGAGGAGAGCATGGAGTCACAGCCACAGTGCCATGTCACTGATCAAGGGTTTAACTCATAACAACAACAAACACACTCTAAGTGAATCTGAGCCATCCAATTTCCCTGAGATGTAAGGATGTGTTGCCACATCAGCAATCCGTGGGAGAGAAAAAATACATATTGTGCAAAAAGAAACACAAATTGGCAACCATTAGACTCTAATTAAACCCTATATAAACCTTGGAGAAACAGTTGAGCAAGGAGGGGAGAAACCAGAAATTTCATTATCTTTCATCCCATTCTTCTTTCCAAAGACTTCCATTATCTCCTCTTTCTATTCAATTTATTGGCTGATTGATCTCAGTGAATTGAAGACTTGAGAACTCAGCCAATATCCCAAAGAGATTGATCAAAAAGAGAAGGAGAATGTATAACAGAGAGATGCTAAATAATGGAGAGCAATTGATGTCAGAGGAGGGTGCCATGCAATCTTTCAAGCATAAGTAATCTTTAAGGTGATACAATTTCGGATTAAAGGATTGAAGGTCAGTTCTTTAGAATTTAGAAGAATTAGGTATTCAATTGTGTTCAATAAACAAATAACAGTAAATCCTTGTTTGATTTTCAATTTGTCTTTTATTGATCTAATTTCTTTGCTCTTTTCCTTACAATAGCTAAATTTGAGTCTTATGTTAAGCTTTTCATCAATTGATCTCGGTTGAATAACTTGAGAACTTGATGCATATTGAATCTTTCTTTTATTACTTTTGGTTAACAAAATATGCTATCAGTATTTATAGCATGAGCATGAAAGGAGAATGCATCCCTATTTGAGCTGATTGATCTCAGTTATAACTTGAGAACTCAGCAAGAATAGTTTCATTTCATTATAAGTGTTATTTTAATGCAATTAAAGTCGAATAATTGAAAGAAAGACCAAATGCACTTGGAATGAGTATAGTATAATCATTGATAATGACATTAAGGTTGCTAAATGCATGAATGATACAAGCAACAAGCCTTCATTGAATTGTAATTGAGGTTAATCAGAATTATACAATGATAATCAATAACCTAACTCTGACAGATCACAAAGAGGTATAATTGATTGATGTCATGATGATTTGTATTGATACAATAGATTGATGCGCATTTGAATACTAATTTCTTGAAATTTTGGTTGATTTGAATGAATTCGGAGGTACAAGCACCTCGGTACTGAACTGTATTGATTCACCCTAAACGGTACCGGTACGCACGATCAATCACCATATGGATTTTGAATCGGTCGCCATAGGAAGACTCCTCGAAGCCAGGCGATGCCGTCAGTCTTGTCTGATCAAGGAGACGACGTTCCAGTCGCCGGAAACACTCACTGGCACGAATCTCAGCATGACGGTCAGAGAGACAGTTAACGAGGCATAGTCGCACGACCCTTGAAGCGCGAATTTGAATCTTGATGTACATACGCAAATCTTGATGATAATCTGACGACAACCATAAACTCTAATTAAAATAAGGTTGAAAAGTGTATTTGGATCGTTCGTCTTTTAGAAACTAATCTTGAGAATTGATCTAACGGCTTTGAGTAAAGCGGGGATTATAGCAGAGGAGTTAGCCCAGATGCTTGTTGGCCCAATAGCGAAAAGAGAAAAAAATAAGGAGTGGACTTGGGCTCAGTTTGCAAAAGGAAAGGAAAACAATAAAGTTAGCCCAGCAGTAAAAAAAAAAGAGGAATAAAATCAATTCTGGGCCCAATCTATAAAAATAAAAATAAGAATTAAAACTTGGCCCAATCCATTAGGCCTAAAAGTCAATTAATAACAGAAAATTAAAAATAAAGAGTAAATAAATCATTTGAAAATGTCCCCAAATTCTAAATTAACTCAAATTTATTTCTAAATTTTTTTTATTTTTCATAGAATTTTTCTGTATAAGAATATTTTAATTTTAAAAAATATTATTGTATAAAAATAATTTAAAAGTAAAAGCCATTATATTGCATTTATATATTTGACTTGGCTTTGACTTGTCATTTTAGATATTACAAAAATTCTAAAAATTCAAATAAAATTTTTAAATCATAACTAGATATATTTTACTGATTTTTCAAGTGATTTTTCATAAAATAATAATAATAATAATAATAATGAAATTCAATAAGAAATAATAAAATAAATTCTATTCTTTATTATAAAAGAATAATAAATAACAATAAAATTCATTAACAATAGTTAAATACTATTTTAATATTTTTTCATAAAAACAAAAATAAATAATAATAATAAATAAAAAATATACCATATTCTATTTTTTTTTGAAATCTAAAATAAAATCATATAATAAAGCAAATTATATTCTTTTGGTTATTTCTAAAACTCAAATAAAAATATAATAATAGTAGAATAAATTTTATTATTTTTAATTTAAAATCCAAATAAAAATATCAAATCATTCCTTAATATTTTTTTGTAAATAATAATAAAATAAAATCTTATTAGCTATTATAAAACCTCAAAATTCTAATAAAATCATAAATAATAGCTATCTCATTTCTTATTATTTTTATAAGTAATTTCCTACAAGAATAAATAGAATAAAAGTAATAAAAATAAAATTCTACTCTTTTAGTTATTATAAAAAGAAGCTTAAAACTCAAATAAAATCATAAAAATCCATTTTCTATTATTTTACAAGTAATAAATGGAAAAAAAGCAATAAATAGTTTAAAAATTTAAATAAAATCACAAAATTCATTTTCTATTATTGTTTACAAATAATAAATAGAATAAAAGTAATAAAAAGCTTAAAATTCAAAATTATAAAATTCAATAAAAATATTAAAATAAAATCTTACTTTAAAAAGCCTAAAAATTCAAATAAATTTCATAAATAGAATAAAAGTAATAAAAAGCTTAAAATTCAAATAAAATCATAAATAAAATAATAATAATAATAATAATAATAATTCTTTTAGCTATTACAAATCCTAAAATCAAAACAAAAAATCATGAAGAATAGCAAACTCATCTTTTAAAAATAAAATTCTATTCTTTTAGCTATCATAAAAAAAATCATAAAGATTCAAAGAAAATCATGAATAATAGTTAATTCATTTTCTATTATTTTTATGAATAATTTTCTACAAGAATGAATAAGAGTAATAATGAATAAATAAAAAGAAAATAAAATATGACAATAAAAAAAATAATAATAAAGATAAAGGTAAAATGATAAAATCTTTACAATTGAAATAATAATGAAATGTACTACCTTGATAAAATCAATAAACAATGTGATAATGTTTTAGAAGTGACTAAGTATGCTCACACAAGGGATGTTAAGTGAAACATTAATTTCTGCACAAGTAATGCAACATTCAGAATAACCAGTCGGGACAAGAACATCTTGACGCTCGTTGAAGAATGACCAAGACTGTGACATCAACTCAAGGAAATATGTCGACTTTAAGAGAGAAGAACATCATGATGTCCAAAAAAAGTGACATCTTAATGACTCGGTGTCATGAACAAGTATTTCATGACCAGTTGAGCTAGAAAGACTGAACTAATCCGTCGATAAGTTTGTCTTCTAGTTCATCTCCCAAGATTGTAGGATTGAATCGTTTTGTAGTTGATTCATCCACAAAATAGTGAATATGAACCGTTCTGTAGTTGGTTCTTTCACTGACACACGCCTCAATGTTAAACTGGCTCAGTGCTTCATGTTTGACTTTGTGTGCAGTTGTGTTCCTAGGTTTATGAATCAGCTTAGTGCTTGGAATTCATGATCTAGAAGATCGAGAAGAAATACGTGGGCCAAATCCACCCGTCTCCGATTCACCAACCTCAAGATCAACCTAGGCTAAGTGCTTCGAGTTGTATTTTGTGTGATTGGTCGTTGACTAGTGAAGATTAAACCGTTCTGTAGTTGGTTTATCTTCTAGGTCAACTGAGGTCGAGTCATTCTGTAGTTGACTCACCTCTCGTCCCTCCGCGAAGGTCGATCTCATCTGTTGATGAGATTACCTCCTGAAGCGGTAAAGATTGAACTGATCTGTAGTAAGTTCATCTTTTCACCACCTCATCTCACTAGACTGACCTATTGGTGAGTCCAGAATGCTTCAGTGATCCCAATCACCGAAGCACGTGACCACTTGACCATCATTTAACTATACTATTTACTTCTCCATTTTAAAGATCCAGATGTGCCTCGAGGTTAACAGCCCAGGGTAATTAACGGTGGGGGCTTGCGCCCACCGAAATCTACAAGAACTCACAATCACTAAAAACCCCCTAAATGTGCATTCAAATTGGTCTAAACGGTAGAATTAACCGGCGTTAAACAAATGCACGCTTAGGAGGGATCTCCGTGTCCTTCTTCCGCATCCCATCGCCAACACCACAGGAAAGCGGTGCGGAGCGCGAAAAAGAGTCGCACAATGCTGTTATATCCTGATTGCACGAAGTTTACTAAAATATTGGTCATTTTTAAATTATATAACCTAAAAGAAAAAAATGGATAGAGCGATAAAAGTTTTACATCTTTAATTAAACTTTTAGAAGATATACTTCCGAATAATAATGAGTTATCAGATTCGACATATAAGGTGAAGAAACTATTGTATCCTTTGAGTAAGCTGAAAATGAGATAGATAATGAGACTGACAATAAAAAAGGCAACAACAAAAGTGTTATGGTATTTGCCGTAATACCGAGATTTTAGCGACTTTTTAAAATGAAAGATATGCTAAATTACTACGGTTGCACGCAAATGTAGGAAAAAGGATGGTATGCTCAGACACACTGTTGATTCTCCTGAATGGAGAAATATTAACAGAGAATGACCCGATTTCGACGATGAAAAAAAAAATAGAGATTAGAATTGTACGGATGAAATTAATCCTTATGGGAACATGAGTAGCCGTCACAGTATATGACTTGTTCTATTATGTGTTTACAATCTTTCTCCGTGATTATGTATGAAAAGAAGATGCATGATGATGTAGTTGTTGATTTCGGATCCTAAACAATCGGATAATGATATAGATGTATTTTTTGCATCATTATTGGATGACCTTTCTAAATTATGGCGAGCCGGCATGCATATATACGATGCATATATGAAAGAACATTGCATCGTCCGAGTCATTATTTTTTGCAAGAATAATGATTTTTTCGCATTCGATAACATGTTTGGTTTAAAGTCGAAAGAAGTCAAAGCATGTCCTATTTGCGGGGACAATACTTATTCTGTAAGGCTAAAATATTTTAAGAAGAATGTATATATGGGACACCGCAGGTTCCTTACCTGGTATCATCCATATCGGCGGAAGAAATAAGAATTTGATGGTAATGTCAAGATCTAATAAGCTCCAGTGCCATTATCCAGCAAAGAATTTTATAATCAAGTAAAAAATATAAATATCCAGTTTGATAAAACAGTCAAACTCATTAAATATGACAATAGATGGAAGAAAAGATCTATATTCTGGGATCTTCCGTATTGATCGAGTCTAGAAATTTGACATTCTCTGGATGAGATGCATATTATTAAAAATATTTATAAAAGTCTGGTTGGTTCATTATTGAATATTCAAGAAAAAAACTAAAGCCGACGTCAAAGCAAGAAAATATATGATTGAATCGGGGATTCATCCAAAGCTAGCACCAACGAAGGCCGAAAAATAGACTTTCCTTCCCCCAACGTGTTATACTTTATCAAAAAAAAAAACTTAGTTTGTTAGAGTGTCTGAAATCGATTAAGGTTCCAATTGATTATTCAAGTATCTCTTAAAATGTGTCGATTAAGGAATTAAAACTATTTGGTATGAAGTCACATGATTGTCACGTCTTATTAACTCGGTTGCTTTCGGTAGCAATGTGAGGAATTCTACCTTCAAATTTTAGGCACTTTATCACCAAGTTGTATATTTTTTTAACTCGGTTTGTTCCAAAGTGATTGATCCCGATACATTAGAAAAATTATATGCCGACATCGTAGTAACACTCTGTGAGCTCGGAATGTACTTTCCTCCCTTATTTTTTGATATCATGGTGCATTTAACCATTCATTTGGTTTGAAAAATAAAGTTGTGCGGACCTATATTTTTATGATACATATATCCTTTAGAGAGAGTAATGGGTCAATTAAAGGGCTAGTTCGAAGCCGATCTCGACCCGATGGAAGTATTATTGAAGGATATATTGCACAAGAGGTAATTGAGTTCTATACCGTTTTCCTAAATGGCGTCGAACCTATTTGTCTTTTTAAGTCTCAACATGAAGGTAGACTCAAAGATTCTGATACGATTTGATATAAAATTATAAGCATGAATCTTGAATAGCGGTAAAAAGCTCATCTCAAAATCTTGGACACCTCACAGTTGTGACTCCATACGCTAATGAGCACTTAGATTATATACGAGAACAGAATCCTTCGAGAAATAAAAATTGGGTCTTCAGAGAGCATAGTTTGAAATTTATAAATAGTTTGAAGACAAAGTAAGATCCTAACCATCAGAAACTGTCGATGAAACTATTAAATGGCTAGCGTAGGGTCCTGGGATAATAGTGCATACTTACCAAGGGTACAACATAAATGGGTTCACCTGATATACTAAGCGACAAGCTGGTAAGAGCACCATTCAAAATAGTGGAGTCATATTAGTAGCTTTGTTGGGTAATGAAAGTATATCAACAACCTCATATTATTGTTGGATTGAGAAAATTTAGGAAATGGATTACGTTTAATTTAAATTTCTTTTATTTAAATGCAACTGAATCGAGAATCGACGTTGAGTCCAAAAAGATAATGAGGGGTTTGTATCTGTCGATTTCAACCGATTGGGTTATCTACACGATCCTTTCATACCAGGAAACTAAGAAAAATAAATGTTCTACATTGTAGATCCAACCGATAAAATGTGACACATCATTCTATTACGTAAAAGATGAATTGTCGGTGTTGGGAATGTCGTAGACGAAGAGGAATATGATCATTTTGATAAAATCCCCCTATTTTCCACTGGTATTGAAGTTGTGTCGGTTATCAATAATGAAAAAATAAATTATTTACGTTCCGATCATGAAGAAGGTGTATGGGTCCAACGAAGGAAATCTAAGTAAAGCAGCTAGCTACTCAAATGTAAGTAAATTTCAATTAAAATTTAAAATTTATTTATTAAAATTATTTTATGAGTACTAACAAATATAAAAATACATGTAGGTTCACTGAGAGTCATCTATTTATGTTTCAAGTTTTTATTTGTTAAATTACTTTATTGTAATCCTACTAAAAAAATTTATGTAATATTTAATGATATTATAAATATTAATAAAACAATAAAAATTATAAGAATAATAAGAATAATAAAATAATAAAAATAAATAATAATAATAATAATAATTATTATTATTATTATTATTATTATTATTATAACATATATGAAATGGCTAAGTTATATAATAAGTTTCATTTGAATCGGCGCTAAAAAAATATTTCCTAACGATTTTCATTAAACAATCGTTAGAAAAGTTTTATTTTACTAATGGTTTTTTAGTGAAACCGTTAGAAAATAGTTGATTTTTACTAACGATTTTCATACAATAACTGTTAGGCAAAAGGTTTTACTAATGATTTTCTGTAAAAATCGTTAGGAAATATTCATTTCAAAATTTTCTCCTTCCCCTTTTTCACACCGAGAAATTTGTTAAGTTATTTTTCCTCCTCTTCAAAATCATAAGCCTATCTACTAGCCGCTTTCTCCGCTTGCTGCCACCTTCCTCGGCCCTCCTCTTGCTACCACCTTCCTCGGTCCTCTTTGCCTGCCCCTCTCTCGGTCGCACCTCCCTTCCCTTGCTGCCACCTCCCCTTACTGCCACCTATCTGCCTCAATTTTCTAGTACTTTTTTGGGTACTTTTCTAGTTTGTGATAAAACAGTAATAAATTGCAATGGTGTTTGAATTAAGTATGCTTGAATTACTACAGTATTTTTATGGTATGGTTATATACTTGAATTGCTAGGTTATATGCTTAAATTGCTAGGTTATATGATTGAATTGCAAGATTATATGCTTGAATTACTACGTTGTATGCTTGAATTGCTAGGTTATATGCTTAAATTTTTAGGTTAAATACTTGAATTGCTAGGTTATATGCTTGAATTGCTAGGTATAGTATGATGCTTGAATTTTTAGGTTAAATGCTTGAATTGCTTGGTTTTATGCTTGAATTGCTAGGTTAAATATTTAAATTTCTAGGTTAAATGCTTGAATTGCTAGGTTATATGCTTGAATTGCTAGGGTAAATATTTGAATTTCTAGGTTAAATACTTGAATTGCTAGGTTACATGCTTGAATTGTTAGGTATGGTATGATGCTTGAATTTCTAGATTAAATGCTTGAATTTCTAGGTTATATGCTTGAATTGCTATGTTAAATGTTTGAATTTTTAGGTTAAATGGTTGAATTGCTAGGTTATATGCTCTAATTACTAGGTTATATGCTTGATTTACTAGGTATAGTATGATTCTGAAATTTTTTTGGTTAAATGCTTGAATTGCTAGGTTATATGGTTGAATTGTTAGGTTCAATGCTTGAATTACTAGGTTGAATGCGTGTTAAGAATGTTAAAAATGTTAATATGATTGTAACTATTGCTTTATGAACTAATATAATTTGCTTGCTTGTTCCAGATATGTCGGGATCAAAAGGGAAAAAAATCCAAGATCACATGCAAGGGGATACGGAACGTGGGGAATGAAAATCAGCATATCAACTTCACAGCAGATGGGTCACCATACGACGATCAAGTTAACCAGTTCACGAATTATATTTATATGATTGTGAGAGATCGGGTTCCATACAATTTGCATGAATGGAGAGATATCAATATTTTTTATGACAAACTTACGGATAAGTGTGCGACCCTTTTTTGAGCGCTCTGCACCGCTGCAGGCGATGTGATGTGGAAGAAGGACACGGAGATCCCTCCCGAGCGTGCATTTATTTAGTGTCGGTTGAATTCACCGCTCAGACCCATTGGGATACACATTCAGGGGGTTTTTGTTAATTAGGGATCCTTTTAGATTTCGGTGGGCGTAAGCCCCCACCGTTAATTACCTTGGGCTACTAAACTCGAGGTACCTCTGGATCTCGAAAGGGAAAAGTAAAAACTATAACTAAATGATTAAGTGTTTCGATGATGGGATGACTAAAGCACTCTGAACTTACTAACGGATCAGTCCAGTGAGGCAAGAATGGCGGAGAAGATGAACTTACTAACATATCAATTCTATCTTCGGGGTACAGTGTAAATTGAATCTACAAACAGATCGATTCAACTTACGTAGAGTTTTGACAGACGAACTTACTACAGATTAGTTCGGGGTTTTTAAAAACAGATAAAAATGAATTTAGAAACAGATCAGTTCAAATTCAAAACAAATAATAAATACAAATACAGATACAGATGAACTTACTACATATCAGTTTATTGAAATATATGATAGAGGTATAGATAAACTTACTACAGATCAGTTCATGAATGCGGATAAAAAGGATACAGGTGAACTTACTACAGATCAGTTCACAGATATAGATACAGTTAAAATTGAATCTACTAACAGATCGATTCAACCTACGTGGAATGTGGGCAGATGAACTTACTACGGATCAGTTCGCTGATTGATGACTGATACAGATGAACTTACTAACAGATCAGTTCATTCTGTGATAGAGAAAGATAAACCTACTACAGATCAGTTCAATCTTTATAGTTCCAAGATACAACCTTACAAACAGATCAGATCAATCTTTACGGAGGGATAGAAGATGAGCCTACTAACAGAACGACTCAATCTTAATTGATCTAGGAGATGAACTTATTAACAGATCAGTTCAATCTTAACTAGCCAATGACCAATCACACAAAATACAACTCGAAACACTAAGCCGGTTGATCTTGAGGTTGGTGAATCAGAAGATGGGTGGATATGACCCGCTTGTTCATCTTACTGATCTTCTAGATCATGAATTCTAAGCACTGAGCGGATTCATAAACCTAAGAAACACTCTTGCACACAAAGTCAAACATGAAGCACTAAACCAGTTCAACTTTGAGGCATGTGTGTTAGTGAATGAACCTACAAACAGATCGGTTCGATTTCACTATTTAGAAGACGAACCTACTACAGATTAGTTCAATCTTATGGCTTGAGAGATGAACTTACAAACATGTCAGTTCAATCTCATAGACCAGAAGACAAACTTACAAATAGATCAGTTTAGTCTTACTAGCATATCAAGTCATGAACAGTTGTTCAAGACACAGAGTCAATAGACAGTGGACAGAGTCCCTACAGTTGTCTTACTTGACCTCCTAACTCATGAATTCTGAGCACTTGGCTGATTCATGAATTCAGGGTTACCTTGTGCACAAAATTAGACTCGGAGCTCTTAGCTGGTCTAATATTGATACAGGTTTAATAGAGAGTGGGCTTCTAGACAAATTAATTCAGAAGTTGTCATATTGTGATGACTCATCAATAGTTAACAAAGTGTATCTCCACTTTATTAATCATTTATCACTTTAGGAATCATATAACAATTCAACAAATCGTTATAACGTTTCAACGAATCATTATAATGCTTCTGGAAGATAGCAGACTTGTCAGAGAGTTGGTCAAACAATCAAAACGTTGCTAACGTTCTGTAAAGCGTTCAACGTTTTAATGAATCGTTATAACGATTCAAGGAACCATGATAACGATTCCATAGAACACATAGACTTGTCAGAGAACAGTCAAAACGTTACTAATGTTTTGTGAAGCATTTAACGCTTTGATGAATCATATAACGATTCAAGGAATCGTTATAATGATTCCTTATGCAAGGATACTAATGTCCTTTTGTAAGAGATACTCATCATCCCTCATTTGTACACTACCAACCCTTGGAGGTAGCCATTGCATTGTTGATCGATGGATCATCAATCTCAACATCATGATGTTACTTCTTCAATCATCATAATGTTCTTCTCTGAAGTCATCACACTCACTGTGTTGATGTTGTAGTTTCAGTTGTCTTCTTGGCAGACGTCATGATGTTCTTGTCCTAATTGTTCTAAGTGTTGCATTACTTGTGCAATATTACTCTAACGTTCTACATCCCTTGTGTGAGCTTATTTAATCACCTCTAAAGTGCAAAAGAATTATTGCATTATTATTGACTTTTATTAATAAGATAATACCCTTTACTATTATCTCAATTACAAAAGTGAATTTATTTTTATTTTTAACACTCTTTATTTTTATAAAAAATCACTTAAAAAATAATAAAAAATAGGTTGGCTATTATCCACAATTTTATTTTGATTTTTAGGATTTTTATAATAGCCAAAATAACAAGTCAAAGCTTTTAAATTGTCATTTTGCTTTTAAATTGTTTCAGTATAGTAAAATTCTTAAAACTAAAATATTTTTATATAGAAAAATACTATGAAAAACAAAGAATTTTAGAAATAAATTTGAGTCAATTTAGAGTTTGGGAAGAGCTCCAAATGATTTATTTACTATTTATTTTAATTTTCTGTTATTTATTAATTTTTTGGGATTTGTGAATTGGGCCGAATTTATTTCCTCTTTTTCTTTTCTCTTTATTTTCCCGAATTGGGCCCAACACACAGCTGGTTTGATCATTCACCCTTTCTCTCTTATGCATTTGGCACCTCTGGCTAGGAAAACTCAAATTTTGGAGCTGTAGATAGCTTGATCACCTCTAATGGCGCCCTCAGCCTCGTCGAGAAGAAGGAGAAAGAGAAGGAGGGGAGAAGGAGAAGCCTCCAGAGAGGCTGAACTCGACGCACAGAGTCCACAAAGCAAAAGGGCCCACTGTCAGAGCTACAACACGTATGGGCCAGGTACACATTGCCTTCTTTCTCTTCGATTTAAATCTTCTGCTTAGTATTATTTAGAGTTGGTATATGGATGAATGAATGAACTTCTTGCTTAAATCCCTAACATGTGGGCCCTACATGTAAGTATTATGAGTCTGGGCTCACAGATCTAGTCATCAACTAATTAGTCTACTGCTTAGTGTTAATTAGGCTGAGGTGGCACGTTGTGATACATCTAACCAAACTCCATCCCTTAAGCCTAATGATCTATTAACTGCCTGCTGATGTGGCCCAGTGTGGTGCTGCCACATGGCACAAGTGGGACCCACCTGTTAGGTGTGTGGGACCCACATGGGTGAGGTGGACCAGTGAGGTGCTACCACGTGGCACTAACACGCTGAGGTGGCCTAATGAGGTGCTGTCACGTGACATTCTCTCTCTCCTCTCTAATTTTGTATGTGCCTGTTTGAGATCCCCAGTTTGCACTCAGACAAGTCTCTGTCCCCAAGTTGCACCCAAAGAGGCCTTGATCAAATCTCAACCCTTTGATCTGCCTATTTAATCTGTTTTATCTTCTCTGAATTTATTTTAATAGCTCCACTTATCCAAAAATTCTGAAATTTTCACCAAAAATCCCTAAATTCATGATGATCACTCTTGTAATTTTTAATTCCACTTTTCCCCTACTTCCTTGAATTAAAAATTCATTTATCAAAAAAACCTATTTTTCCTCTCTGAATAAATCCCAAATTTCAATTGTAGCTCAGTGTCTCTGGCAAATAAAATTTTCTTACAGAAACCCCCCTCCCTAATTAAACACCAATTAGACTTGTATTGATGCTTCATTAGGGTTTGACTTGATCAACAATTGATTACATGTCAACAATTGATACAAATCTAGACTTGATCAGATGTTTACAACATTGATATATGATCAGTCTTGTGAAATTAACTTTCAATCCATGTTCATGAAATTGATTTGGCCAACAGTTGATTACTTATCAACGGCTAACATAAATCTTGGCTTGATCAGGTATTTGCAAATTGGCACTTGGTCAGCCTTGAAAGCAAAATCACATTGAAATTTCTTGTGATTAGCTATATCAAAATACTGGCTTGGCGTTGACACAGTTCTTATTGTACAGGGATTGTACTGCTTCAGTTCTTAGGGTTTGCTCTGAGTGTTGATTTCTTAGGGTTTGATCTTGAATTTCCTTGATGTCTATCACTGAGGTGTGGGACCCACTTGTCAGTGAAGAACAATCAAATGGATGACCCCTCAGGAGATATCTCTCTCTTGAATCTCCTAAGGGTTATCCACTTTGAATGAACAGGATATGGCAGGGCTTTTATACCTCTACCTCTTGTCTAGAATTTTCTTGTGGGATTAATACTTAATCCTTGTTCCGGTTTGATCAGATTTAGTGGAAAAGCTAGGTTCAGGCTGTTGAAGCTGCTAGTGTGGGACTGTCAGGCAGGTCCCGCTTGTCAGAGAAAAATAATCACATGGGTGACACCCAAGAGATCTCCCTTCTCTCTTGAGTCTCTCGGCTGTTACCCACATCAAGTGGACAGTGAATAGTGGGATATTTATACCCTTGCCTTTTATCTAAAAATTTCCTTGTGGGACAAATATACTTTTTCGGAGCTCAGCAGCGACTTCTTCTGGCTGGTGGACCCTCTTTCGCGCCTTTCTTTCCCCTTTCTTATGATTTATCACTAATATTTGATATTTATCCTTAATTGTTCAGCTGCTTTATCCTTGAGATTTTTGAAGGGTAAACAATAAGATGTGGGCCGAGATCAAGGTAATAATCTAATATAATGAAATTTTTTAATTTAAATTGGATTTTAAAATCATAACAATTTATTTTTTTCTCAGTATTTCTGGAATATTGAAGATGACGCGAACAAGAAAGTCATTCTCAGATATATGGGTAAGCGCTGGAGGCAATAGAAATCAAGATTGGTTGAGCAATACATAACTTAGTGATTGTGAGTTCTTGTAGATTCCGGTGGGCGCAAGCCCCCACCGTTAATTACCCCCGGGCTACGAACCTCGAGGCACCTCTCCGGATCTTTGAAAGAGAGAAGCAAATAGTATAGTTAAAAGATGGTCAAGTGGTCGTCTAGGTTCATAAAAAGGGGTCTACGGAAGACGAACCTACAAACGAGATCGGTTCAATTTATGGAAGACAAACCTACAAACAGATCGGTTTTATCCTATGGAAGACGAACCTACAAACAGATCGGTTCAGTCTATGCCACCTCGAGATGTAACCTTACCTACGGACGAGGTTAATCTCTTTAGAGGGGCTTGAGGTGAGTCTACATACTGAGATCGACTCGACCTCCGTTGATCTAGAAGATAAACCTACAAACAGATCGGTTCAATCTTAACTAGTCAACAACCAATCACACAAAATACAACTCGAAAGCGAGCCGGTTGATCTTGAGGTTGGTGAATCGGGAGAAGGGTGGATATGGCCCACGTGTTTCTTCTCACCGATCTTCTAGATCATGAATTCGAAGCACTAAGCCGATTCATAAACCTAGGAAACACAATTGCACACAATGTCAAACCCGAAGCGCTGGGCCGTTCAACATTGAGGCATGTGTTAGTGAAGGAACCTACCTACGAACGGTTCACATTCTTGTTTTGTGGATGAATCTACCTACGACCGATTCAATCTCACGGTCTCGGGAAATGAACCGGGAGACGAACTTATCGACGGATGAGTTCGGTCTTGCCGACTCAAATGGTCATGAATTACTTGTTCATGACACCGAGTCATTAAGATGTCACTTCTCTCGGACATCGTAATGTTCTTCTTCTTCAAAGTCGACATATCTCTCCATGCCGATGTCGTAGCTTTGGTCATTCTTCGCCGAGCGTCAAGACGTTCTCGTCTCGACTAATCATTCTACATGTTGCATTACTTGTGCAAAATTACTATGTTGCCCTACACACCTTGTGTGAGCGTATTCAATCATGAGTTACTTGCTCATGGCGGCAACAGTCATTAAGATGTCACCTATCTAGGACATCATAATGTTCTTCTTCTTCAGAGTCGACATATATTTCCATGTTAGTATCGTAGCTCTGGTTATTCTTCATCAAACGTCAAGATATTCTTGTCTCGACATATTCACTCATGTTGCTATCAAAGCCTTATTCATTCTACGTCAAGATGTTCTTGTCTCAACGTATCTTATTATTCTTTATCAAGTGTCAAGGTATTCTTGTCTCGACATATCTTCTCGTATTGTTATTAAAGCCTTAATCATCTCACGTCAAGATGTTCTTGTCTCAACGTATCTTCTTCATATTGCTATCAAAGCCTAAATCATCCTACGTCAAGATGTTCTCGTCTTGACTAATCATTCTAAATGTTATATCATGTGTGCAAATATTCATATGTGGCTCTACACTCCTTATGTGAGCATATTTATTCATTTCTAAAATGCACAAAGTCTATTATATAATATCTTCCATTATTATTTTTATTATAAAGATGTATTTATTTATTATTATTATTATTATTATTATTATTATTATTATTATTTTTTTTTTATTATTATTATTATTATTATTATTATATTTTTTTTTATATTCTTTTATTTCTTAAACTCTATTTATCTATTTAGAAAATTATTTACAAAAATAATAGGAAAAGGGGTAACTATTAATTAGAGTTTCATTTATATTTTTGGGATTTTTATAATAGCTAAAGCTAAAGTAGTAAAATTTTATTTTTATTACTTCTAAACTCTATTTATTCTGTAGAAAATCACTTACAAAAATAATAGAAAATAAAATGGCTATGATTTTTATTTGTATTTTTAGAATGTTTATAATAGCCAAAGTAATAGAATTTTATTATTATATTCTATTATATTGAAATACTATTCATTATGTAAGAATCATTTACAAAATTAAAAGATGGTTAGCTATACTATTTTACTATTATTATTTTATTATTTTTTGTTTTATTTTTAATATCTATAATAGCTAAAAAGAAATCATTACTAACATTCTATCCTATTTATTATACTATTCATTATATCTATTTTTATTATTTCTATTTATTATCTATAGAAAAGTATAAGATTTTTATTATTAGTTGAAAATAGTCATAAGAGATGAAATTCATTATGTTTTTATTACAACTATTATTTTTATTACATTTTATTCATCAAAAGTATTTTATTGTATATTTGTATAGAAATAACAAAAGAAATACAATTCATATTATAAAACTATATTATCATTCTTTATTATAAAAGAAAATGTATTTTACTATTTATTATCATAGTAGTATATTTTGTATATTTTGTGCTATTTATTTTTATTATTCTTTTTACAGAAAATATCAATATAATATCTATTATTATTATATTTTTTATATATTTTTTTTATTTATCAAAGAATATAGCTAATCTCATTATTTATTATAGTATATTACTATCATCATTATTATTTCATGGAAAATCACTTGAAAAATCACTAAAATATATCTAGTTATTATTTATGATTTTTATTTGTATTTTTGGAATTTTTATAGTATTTAAAATGGCAAGTCAAAGCTAGGTCAAATATATCAATATAGGTAATGTCTTTTGCTTTTAAATTGTTTTATCATGATTATATTTTTAAAACTAGAATATTATTGTATAGAAAAATAGTATGAAAAATAAGAAAATTTTAGAAACAAATTTGAGTTAATTTGGAGTTCAGGAGCATTTTCAAATGATTTATTTATTCTATATCATTACTATTCTGTTATTATTTAATTAATGGGCCTAATCTGGGCCGCCAGATCTGCTCCAAGATTGGTGTGCATCTTTTATATAACTTCTTCTTCATTTGGGCCGCCAGATGAGATTAAGATTTGCAATAGACGGATTAAAGGCCCAGATCGATTCATGCTTTAATTTTCTAAATGTTCAATAGTTCGGATCCTTTGGATTCGTCCCAATATTCGTGCGGCCTTCCAAGATTAGCGCGGGGAGCGTTCCCTTCCATCTTCCTTCTCCGTGCTTTGAGATGCGCACTGGATAAACGATTTTGATGTTCCGGCGACCTGATCGGAGATCGGCCATTACCTACGGCGTCGCCTTGGTATGGAAAGCTAGTTTGTACCTTCGGATCATACATCGGTGCGGTAGATCATCGGCGTCACCATGATCAATGGACTGACTTGTACCGTTTTGGTACCGAATCCATTTCCAGTTGAATTAAGTCAATTCCAGATCAATCTTTAGCGTTTCTTGATTTGTCTATGCAATTCTAAACCTCAATTAACATCTTTGATGATTTACTCGCTGTAATTACCTCTATTCTTTCTTGATTCATCAAAGATACTGATTCATGGTTGATACCGACCGGCGATTCAATACCATATTCTATATTTCCAGTCAATTGCCAAGACTTACTTGATCTTATTGATATGAAACTCATCGCCTATGTAATGCATTTCAATTGAAGCATATAGCTTGATCAATTGAGGCGTTTTTGAATGTTTTGCATTACTGGTTTTGAGTTCCAGCTATTAATTCCAGAATTTCTATCAATTACTCAATTGAAAAGTTGAATTCTTGGAACAATTGCTTGGAAATACTGTTGACTAAGAGGTCACGACCTTCGATTAGTCTATCTTTCGTGATTAATGCTAGGAGATTGTGTAATCTTCGACTAGCTTTTTCGGCAAATCAATTCAAGCTCTTGATTACTTGATTAATCAAGATAAAGGCAAGAAAACAAAACAAGAATGATCTATATAATGAGGCGAATATGCTTAAAGAAAAGAATTCAATCAAGAAAGTTAAGAAATTCAATTGGATTGAAAAGGAAATTTATGAAAATGCAAGTAACAGTACTAAAGCTCTGAAATTACTCAAAATCGAGCACAATTACAACTCAAACTTCCTATGTACAATGAATACACTCACCTTTCCTTCTTCTCTCGTAGCTCGAGCTCTTAGATTGATTGTTAATAATGGAAAAGGGTGACTGTTTGCCAAGTTCTCAACACTTGTTGAGATCAATTGGCTTTCTAGCTTCTCACTTGCTCTCTAAGCTTCTTAGGGATCTTATAAATGCTCTAAGGGTCGTGTATATGCCTCTGGTTCTTCGTTCTATTCACTGGCTAAGGGTTTATATAGAAATCCATTGGTTTGACCGATTTTGACCATCTCAATCCAATTGCACATGGTGTATTATACTCTTCACTCTAACTGCTTCCTTGTATGCCCTATGGTCCACTGAACCGAGTCTCCATTGCCTAGCTCATGTGCAACTGCCTAGAGGCAGTTACAAGTTCATTTTATTTGCTGATTTGCCACTATTCGGTTCCCATACTCTTGCAAGCCTCTCTAGCCCCTTCTAGATCCTTCCAGACCTCATACCATGTCTATATAAGCTGCTAGCATGCTCCCTTAACTCCATTTTACAGAATTGATCTTAATTCACATCTTTTCTCCCATTACAAGCCATAATCAAGCTTCAATCTTTCATTCCAATTCCTTGCTTGTTTCTTCTGTCTCAAAGCTTCACCATCATCAACTCAGTGTCAGGCAACTCCCTGTGCTCTCATCTAGTCGATTTGCAAGCTCCATTACAGTGTTTGACCAACTCACTTCTAGGCCGAATTGTGAATTGGTGCAACTCCTATATCCAGCATTCAACTCCTCTCAATTGTCACTCTAACACCATCGCCTGAGGTCCTAGAAGCTCTTCCAGCCATTAATTGCAAGTTCCAAGCTTCAATTGGCAAGTTCAAAGTTTTGACCCGAGGTGTTGCTTCTTGCCATTTCTCTCTTTATATTGCATCATTCTGAAATCTAAATCCATACACCTTCTCTCCTTTGTACTAGATAGCCAGGGCTAAGAGCAATTGATCTGAAGTTGATCCCTTTGTGTGATCTCCATTGATGGCGCCATCAACAGCTTCAGCCATCGGGAAGAAGAAGAGAAAGAGAGAGAGGAAGGAGGAGCGTCCACAAGCTCGGGCCGTGCGTCCGTGTTCATGCACCAAGGCAAAGGAGAAAAAGAATGCAGAGAGAGAGTCCCTGTGCGCTGTGTGCATACACTCTCTTTCCTTTTATTTAAATTCCAAGTCAATAGATCCGTGTGGACTCGGTTTGTTATCTTCTTATATGCCACAGACTCATGAACCCGACTAGTGGGCCCTACTTGTAAGTTCACCGAGTCAGGTTTATAGATATCGTTTGTGATCGATTAGTGCATGATTAGAGTTAATTGATATGATATGGCATGTTATGATTGGCTCATTAGTTTAATCACCCTCCTTTATCTCTCGATTATTCATTAACTAATGCCGAGGTGGCCTTATGATATGGGTGCTACGTGGCACGTAGTGGCGGGGTGAAGTGGCCTCCTCTCGGGTCGTGCCATGTGGCATGGGGTTGGGTGAAGTGGCCTCGTGATGTAGTGCCATGTGGCACTAGGGTGGTGAGGTGGCCCTGTGGCTGTCTGCCACGTGGCACCAAGGTGGGGCCCACCTGTCAGTGACTCATACCAGGGTGGGGCCCACTTGCTGACATGGCCCAATGAGAGGCTGCCACGTGGCACACCCTCTCTCCTCGTTTATTTTATTCTTTCTGTGTTTATTGCACCCAGTTTGTACCCAGAGTTGTTATTATCTCCAATTTGTACCCAGAGTTGCTCTGATCAAATCTCACCTTTGATTAATCCATTTATTCTGCTTCTATCTTCTCCGAATTTATTTTAATAGCTCCACTTATCCAAAAATCATGAAAATTTCACCAAAAATCCCTAAATTCATGATGATCATCCCTGTAATTTTTAATTCCATTTTTGCCCTTGCCTCTCTGAATTAAAAATTCTTTTATCCATAAAACCCTAATATTCCTTATGAATTAATCCCTGATCTCAATTGTAGCTCAATGTCTCTGCTAATTATCTCTCTCTTGCAGAAACCACCCTAACTAAATACCAATTAGACTTATATTGATATTCATTAGGGCTTGATTTGATCAAATGCCGACTACTTATCAAAGAATTAATACAAATCTAGACTTGATCGTGTGGTTGCTCCCAAACTTTGGCACTGATCGCCTTGTGAAATTGACTTTCAATCCCTTAACATGAGGGTGACTTGGTCAAAGAACTGACTACTTATCAAGAATTGACACAAATCAAAGCATGGTTAGGTGGTTGCTCGCAACTTTGGCACCAGTGTCACCTTGAAAGCAAAATCACATTTGAAATTTCTCATGACTAGTTGCATCAAAATGCTAGCTTGGCATTGACATCATTTCATGTAGCATAGGGATTATCGCTTTAGCTCCTTTCTAGGGTTAGCTCCAAAGGCGCATTTCTGGGTTCAACTCGGTCCCTATAGCAGTCACCGAGGTGTGGGGTCCAATTGTCGGTGAAAATGGTCACATGGGTGACTCATCGATAGGCTATGTTGTTAGATTCATCTACAAGGGACTGCCAGTGGGTCCCACTTGTCGAGAAAATGTAATCAAATGGTCGACCCATCAGAGATTTTTCTCTCCTAAATCTCCCGAGGGTCACCACCTCGAATGAGTAGGAGGTGGTGGGGTATTTATACTCTTCACTTCATGCCCAGCATTCTATTGTGGGACTAATGAATTCATTCCGGGGTTAAGCAGCGACCTTTTCTGATCAGTGGGCCATCTTTTCATTGCTTTCTCTCCTTCCCTCTTCTTATGATTTGTCATTAATCATCAATTTATTTTCATTTATTCATTTACTCATCCTTGAAATTTTTCAAGGGTAAACAAAGAGCCACCCACCAAGACGAGTCTTGAATGCTCGAAAGGCTTGTCTTGGTGCATTATTCATCGCACATTTTCTTTTCCTATCTTCTTCCCTCCTTTATTGTTGACTTTATCACCTTTATTCTAGATTCGACCATCTCTCCATATGGCACGATTCCTAGACGTCCCTGAGTCATTATCTCTCTCTCTACGAGGATCGGAGGACCGGATACCCACCATTAGGGTTACACGCGGCACCCCCATACATCTTCGAGCCGGTGGTCCGATTTTTCGCGACGAGCAGCCTCACGATATTACACCCTTACTGCCTCGAGATCTTTCACCGCAAAGACTTCCTATTCATCTCCTTGGCAAGGAGATGATCGATGGAGAGGCCTCTCGCTGGGCTAGCATTGATTTCGCCTTCCACTCGATATCATGGGCATCGTTAGAGTGGATTCGCTACATCCTTACACAGAGAGGATGCTCTTTGTAGTTCGGTGTGTACGTTGTATTTTCTTGTCGATGTTTCGTATCACATTGACACACCTTGGCTCTCGTGCTTTTCGTGAGCGGTGGAGTTACTCCACCAACACCCTCTTTATTGACGATCGAGAGTTGACTCCCACACTATGGGAGATTTCGTCACCGACCTGGTCTCGCCGTATTCGGTCATTATTATGACGAGTTCTTATTATCAGAGGATGACTTGAGGGACCCTTCCCTACATCCAGCTTCTCTTCGGGAGGTGTACAGGATTTATGATCAGTTGAGAGGCGCATCTTTTTCGTCCCCTTCGATTCTCGGATATCTTATTTCACCGATCGGTACATTCTCATGCCGAGTGTTGTGCTTCTACTCGTGACCCTTTTGGTACCGGACATCTCGGTCTTTTCAGTGATGTGGCTGCTCCTTCACAGGACACTCTATGCTCACATGAGATCGATCGTGAGACTTATTTGATAGCCTTTCTTTCCTGGTGGATTTGTTTCTTTCTACTTCCCAGTTCGGGGGCTCGTACCATCCGTCCTTCGGTATTTGTGATGGCGAGTCAGATTGCTCGCGGTGAGAGAGTTTCATTGGCCGTGCCCGTCTTGGCCAATATCTACAGGAGTTTGCGAGGTATGGCATCTTCACGCGATCCTTCTCACTGTAGGGAGTTGGTACCTTGGCATTTCATTAGTGGATGGTTGCATATGTATTGGTCTGGCTTGTATCACCCATCCTTATCATCAGACTTGAGGGCCCACCTACCCATCTTGGGTGACTTAGCCGGTACAGAGCCTGCCTCTTTGACTCCAGAGGATGCTCGTTTCAGATTCTACCGCAGCCATGACCATCTGAGGTTAGCTCGTACTAGATTGGCTACTCACCGTCTGGCTGGGACCACTTGCAGATCTCTAGTTGATGCGGCATTTCATTCTAGAGGTTCTTCTCCTCTCGAGAGATCGCCGTATGTCTTAGACTATTTCATCGCCTTCGCCACGGTTCTTACCACTCCGTATCGGCGATTATGCTTTCATAGAGCCCTATTCTCCACACAGATGTGCACATCAGTTTGGTTTAGACCAGGACGTGCCTCTCTTTCTCCTTCGTCCAGAGTCTTTAGCGATGGATCTTGAGGGCCTCGGGTGGTGCTATTCACATCTATTCCGCTTAGGGACAGGTTCTCACTTTCAGACAGTCCCTACTTCCCGTTCACCCACGTTCTCGAGACGCTACATCTGGTGGTATTATAATGTCATTCGCTCGTACCAATCATACACCCCTTCAGTGGTGGTACGCAGTACTTGCCCCAGGGGTAGAGGCAGTTCATTATCTAGCCTTTCTTATGATGACTTCATCTCTTTCCCACTTCTCACTTCAGAGCCAGTGGATTTCCAGGGGTTAGATAGTCGCTGCCTTTGTTCGTCTACTAGGACTCAGCCCACTGGTATGCTCCAGATTTATCCCTTCTTTATTTTAAGCTTAGATTTCAGGCCCGATTTTTGACAGATTTCTTTTTAATCAGATTCTGCATACGAGTATGATGAGGCAGAGCCCGGCTTCTCAGTCCCTCGCCCGAGAGCTGTTGACACTTGTTCTCATCCACCTGCTGAGCCACCGGCTTCAGCCGCCGTGGAGAGAGATCGAGACGGCGCTTCTCGGCCGCCTTCCCCATCTTCTTTCCCTTCTCCCATTTCGGGTGATTCTCTTTACTGATTCGCTTTATCCTTATTCGGGCTCATTTCACTCACAGCTCTAATTAAGGTTTATTTTCAGCTCGTGGGACATCTCCTGTAGAGGCAGCTCAGGATGACATCGTAGCAGATCCATCAGCGCCTGCGAGTGCTGCCATTTCAGGGTTTTGCACCGACCTTATCGTCGCGGGTTCGTGTGCTCTATTCAATACTTAGTTGCCAGCATGCACTAGTATTTTTATTCTTACATGTAGATTTTACAGACCCTGAGGCCGATGACATGGCATCTCCACACCGCTCAGAGCCTTTCTTTTATGACGGCCCCGCTTCACCGTCGATCTTGCTCCGGTACCCATTGGAGACGGTGACTCGTTCGATGTGGTTCTAGGGCCAGTGCTCACTCTTGTACAGTCAGAGGAGGCTTCTTTAGAGCAGGAGAGTCCATTGGCTGTCGAGCCCGCAGACGACGAGCCATTATTGATTGAGGGAGGGCCATCTCACGCTTCTTCATCTCCTGACGGGCAGCCTCCCATGGCCACAGATAGCAGAGTCTCGACTGAGCGGGTTGCAGTCGATTATGACTCGGAGTTGGATGAGAGTTGGCTGGTGGAGCAGCTATTACAAAGCCCAGAGACGGGGGTTCCGGCTAGCGAGGGTCTCGCCGAGCCTCATGCTTCTCCCGGTACCTTATATTTCTTTTATCATTTGCCCGTATTTTACTTTTCATGTACTTATGCTTCTTCATTTTATTTTGTAGCCGGGTCTGGTACACCTATGGGTCCTCTTGAGGCGACCGACATCCCTATCCCTGACTCAGTCCCGTCTGTCTCAGGCGACGAGGCGATAGGTTAGATCTTCTCTTCCTTCTATTTCTTCTTAATTTGTCTAACCCATTTATTTTACTTGCAGATGTTTCATCGAGAGATGTGCAGCTCGCCTTGGCCGCGCCAAGCGGATGCACTCCGGATACCTTCTTCTTTGGAGGCTATCCGCTAGATTTCGAGATCTTGGACTCTCTCGCCCGGTGGATTCTCTTTCGATTGGTATAGGCCGACGCGGGATACCATCGCGCCGCCTCTACTCATTGCACCTCGTCTCGAGAGCACTTTCATTTCCGGGAGGTGTGAGGAGTCGCTCGTGGCTTACCAGATGCGAGCTCTCTCGTATATCAAGCACGAGTTAGAGATTCATGAGCTACGCAAGCATTTGGAGGTCGCTCGACTCCGCTATCTTCAGCGGCTCTCTTCTCGTGCCACTCTCCGCTCCATGGGAGTCAGTGGTGGGCCCGCTCGACTGCTCGTGCAGGAGCTAGAGGACCACAGATTATCGGTGGAGGGCTTCTCTCGACATTTGGCGGGACGTCTCCCGGAGTTGCAGATTCATTCGAGCGCCCGGGATAGTGCCTTCGCTCAGTTCTTGGACTTCGAGGCAGCTTCGGAGGAGGATAGGCACTCCCTCCATACTCATTTAGAGACTATTAGTACTGTGCTATTAGAGTTGGAGTCCCGCTTTTTGGGCCCATAGACTGCACTTTTCATTTCTTTTTTTCCTTTTCTTTTACCATACTTGATATAGGATGCTTTGACACTTATCATTTGGATCTCTTGTTGTGGATGATGCTTGCCTCTATTATTATTCTTTCATCGCTTCCTCTGCAGCGCGAGGAAATATTTTATTGATTTCATGCTATGCACCTCCAATCTTATTTGCCAAAGCGCCCTATTACAACTGCTTCATTCTTTCGCAGCGTCTAAACATAATAAAGAAAAATCTTACAACATCCTATTACATTCATTCTATACATGTTTCTCTTTATTTATGGCAATACAAAACTCAAGTAACCGTGGTATTTTACTTGATACCGAACCTGTCGTATTGACCTCTAGGCCGGTCTGAGTAATAAACCCGTTTATCCCTTTATTATCGATGGATAAACTTACCGTATCAATTGGATTATGGATGCAATCGATAACACCATTTTGTGGATGCTCCTTGTATATTTAGTTGACATTTAGTTGTGGAAGCTCACCCACTCTCCCTCATTTGTGCACCGTTGCGTGCGAAGTGGAAACTCACCTTCACTCATCTCCACTCAATTTGTTTTGTGGGGGTACTACCCTCAAACATCCATCACGCATCCCTGCGAGACAGGCTTTCATCGGGTAGGTTCGCTCTCCATGACCTGAGTCACTTCTCTAAGCGAATTACTTTATTTGACACTGAATGTCGGGCAAAAGCATAAACCCTTAATCTAACCCCTCCATGATCTATTTTGGGATTAGAAACAGACCACCTCCTTGGGCGTGTGGTACTTTTGCGGATGAATGTACCCAACCTAGTTTTTTATATTTTAGCTACCCTCAAACATCCATCACGCATCCCTGCGAGACAGGCTTTCATCGGGTAGGTCCGCTCTCCATGACCTGAGTCACTTCTTTAAGCGAGCCGCTTTGTTTAACATGAAATGTCGGGTACAAGCGTAAACCCTTAATCCGACCCTCCATGATATGTCGTGGGATTATGACACACCATCTCTTCGGGCGTGTGGTGCTTTTACGGATGAATGCACCCAACCTGGCTTTGTATAACACTCATGGTGTCGGGGACAAAGGTGGCAACCCCTTATTGAAAAGATTTTATTATTTTTATTATCATTTCATTTTTTTCATTTTCATTTTTTTTTTTATGAGTAGAAAAATAGGTTTTTATTGTTTTACTTATATATCCTTTTTATTTTATTAGAAGAAGGCAGATTTTTGGTTATTAGTGATACATGTTACTAATAATACGAGAGTTATTCATTTATATGCCCTCGGAAGCGACTATTTACTAGCCACCAATTTGCTCGACCTATCCGTTGGCTTGCTGCGCGGCGACCAATATGAGCAACTTTCGTCATTGGGCGACGATAGTTTGAGGGACAACCGCAAACCCTGCCCATTTTTGTGTTTATTCTGTATCAAATGGACAAACCCAGTGGTATTTGTATTATGAGCCCAAACACCAAAGCTCTCGCCTTACATTCTCGCGTGGTTTTGGCGTTGAATTCTCTTGTTCTATATATATTTTTTTATTTTTATAGGGCTATATGTGTTTGTGTGGTTTTGGATTTTTGGATGCATTCTATTTACAGATGCACAAGTAAGGTTTTTGGGATTTTTATGCAAAAGTGGAGGTTAGACATGGGTTTGTGTTTCGTGCACGTGTGTGTAAGCGAACACTTATTCCCTCCTTATTTATTTACAATAGATACTACTCGGTTGGCCCCGCTCCGGGCTAGGTGTAGTACTTCTTCGATATCGCCCATTAATTGGTGGCATGGGCCTTTCGCCTTCATGGTCTATGAGTTGGTATGCGCCGCCCCGTATACCTTCTCAATTACGTATGGCCCTTCCCAATTCGGGGAGAATTTTGGACCGATGTGCCGCCAATGATCGGCCTCTTAAGGACAAGAACAGGCTCCCTTGTTGAAATGCCCGACTCGCGCCATCTTATCATATGCCCTTGCCATTTTTGCTCGATATATTTCAAGGTTCTCCGTGGGCTATCGGTCTCTTCTCGTCCATGGCATCCAACTCGTCCCGCCTAAGTTGTTGGCATTCGTCCATGGTCATATCATTTTGCATAGCCACCCGCAATGACGGTAATTCCACCTCAAGAGGAGAACGGCTTCAACCCCAAAAGCCAAAGAATACGGGGTAGCTGCGTAGGCGTTCGGTATGTGGTTCGATAAGCCCATAATGCCTCCCGTAGACGATTATCCCGGTCTCGTTGGTTGCCGTCACACGGTCTTCTTCATGATATTTATTAGGGTTTTATTAAAGGCTTTGGCCGCACCGTTGGCTCTCGGGTTATAAATGGACGAGAATCTCCAAATCAATATTGAATTGCTCCGCCTGTGGCATAGACTTTGGAGCTCTTGAAGGCCGTTCCATTATCAGATATTATTCGTTGCGGTGTGCCGAATCGGTAAAGGATGTGCGTCTTGAAGAACTTAACCACATCGGATGCTTTGACTTCTTTAAGCGGAACGGCTTCAGCCCATTTTGTAAAGTAATCTGTTGCCGCCAGGATGAACCGGTGACCTCTCGACGTAGGAGGGTCTATGGGCCCTACTATGTCTGTGCCCCACATATTAAATGGCCAGGATGCTACCGTGGGGTGCAACGGGTTTGGCGCTTGATGTATAAAAGGGCCGTGTATCTGGCACATGCGGCACTTCCTTGCGTGCTCTTCACAATCAGCCACCATCGTGGGCCAATAATACCCCATTCGCTTGATTTTCAACTTCATTTTCGGCCCAGACTGATGTGCTCCGCATAGTCCGGAATGAACTTCTTTCATAACCTGCTTGGCTTCAGACCCTGATACACATCTTAGCCACATCTGATCATAAGACCTCCGGTATAGCGTATTACCCACATACGCATACCGTAGTACCCGCTTTCTTAGTTGATCAGCTATTCTTTTATCCTTGGGGAGGGTGCCATGCCGGAAATATTCGATAAACGGCTGTCTCCAATCATCATCTTCTTCGGTTATCATTGTTTCTTGGCATTCTATCTTTTCCGGTCCAAAGTGCCTTCATTATTCGCATCATCCGTTATTTGACACAATGATAATGGCCTTCTATTACGAACGATGATGTGGATTTCCGCTCGTTGGTTCACCCAGACTTCTTTGGCGAGTCCGCCAACGCATCTGCTTCACCATTCACAGCCCTCGTGACCTTCTCGATGGACACGTACGGGATTTTCTTCATTAATTCCATGGCCTTCTGGTGATATTGTATTAGCTCCGGCTTCAAGACCTTGTATTCGCCAATCATTTGATTTATAATCGGTTGTGAATCCCCAAAGATGCGCACGCCCTTGATCTTTAGCTCCGATGATGACTCTAATCCGCGATAAGCGCTTCATACTCGCTTCATTATTTGTGCATGGTTCGGTTAAAGCCGAGATAATGTCGTATTATCCCGCCTTCCGGGTTACGAAGACTAGCCCGCGCCGCGCTCGCACAGTTGGGACTCCCGGGCCCGCGATCGGCTTGATCGACGAGGCACCATCAAAGTACATCTCCCATATAGGATTTCCTTCTTCAACATGTAGAGTTTCCTCGTCGGGAAAATCACATTTTAGTGGGGAGTCATCTTGAATCGGGTGTGCGACAGAAATCCGCCGCCGCCGCCTTTTATCGCCTTTTGCGGTGTATAGGTGATGTCGAACTCGGTGAGAATAATAGCCCATTTGGCCAGCCTACCCGTCAACATTGGCCGAGTCATCAGGTATTTAAGAGGGTCCACCTTGGATATTAAAATGATTTTATGGGCTAACATGTAGTGCCTCAATTTCTTCACCGCGAAGATTAGGGCTAAACAATGCTTCTCGATCGGTGAATACCCATGTTCTGCCCCTACCATCATGCGACTTAAGTAATATAGCGCATTTTGATTTCCATCCTGGTTTTCTTGGGCCAATAGGGCTCCCAAGGATCCATCTAGGGCGGTCGTATACAGGATAAGTTCCTTCCCGGGTATGGGCGCCGCCAATACTGGAGGGTTGAGTAGATATGCCTTGATTTCTTCAAAGGCTCGCTGGCACTCACCATCCCACTTAAACGGGATATTCTTCTTAGTCACGTAGGGTGAAGGGTTGGATTTTACCCGATAGATTTGCTATGAACCGCTCGATGTACGCCAATTGTCCTTGCAAGGATCGCAATTGTTTTAAATTCTTTGGCGGGGATAGTTCGGTTATTGCTTTGATCTTGCCCGGTCTATCTCAATTCCCCTGTGGCGTACTACAAACCCTAGAAATTTACCGGATGATACCATGAATGCGCATTTCAACGGGTTTAATTTGAGCGCATGTTCTCTTAGGCGGTTGAAAACGACCTCAAGATATTGGAGGTGTTCTTCATATGACATGGCCTTGATGACTAAATCGTCCACATAGCACTCGACTATCTTGTGGATCAGATCGTCGAATATCTTCGTCATCGCCCGTTGATAGGTGGCACCCGCATTTTTGAGTCCAAACGGCATGACTTTGTAACAATATATGCCAATCGGCGTGCGGAATGCCGTGTGCCTTTCATCTTCTGGCGCCATTTTGATTTGATTATAGCCCGCATAACCGTCCATGAAGGAGAAGACTTCATAGGAGGATGTATGATCAATTATGATTTCGGTTACTGGGAGCGGGAAATCATCTTTAGGGCACGCCTTGTTTAGGTCCCGAAAGTCCACGCAAATGCGGATCTGCCCATTTTTCTTTTTAACCGGGACAATGCTAGCCACCCATTCTGGCGTCTCTTCTTCCCGTATGAAGCCTGCGTCGATGAGTTTCTTTGTTTCCTCCACGACCTTTTCTTCGAGCTCTATTCTCATTCGCCTCGGCGCTTGTTTAATCGGCTTGAAGGTTGGATCAATTTTTAAGTAATGGACCGCCACATTGGGATCTAATCCAGGCATTTCTTTATAACTCCAAGCGAAGCAGTCCATGTAGCTTTTAAGGAATGTCTTCAACCTGTCAGCCACCTCTTCTGGTAACGACGCGCTTATGAAAGTTGGTCGTGGGTCTTCTTCCGTCCCCAAATTAATTTCAGCTAACTCATCGACCGTGTTGGGTTCCTTTTCTAGCTGCTTCAAAGCATTTTTCAGGACTGGGGTATTGTCTTCTTCTGTTTCATTATCCGGCATTTCAACAGAAGTCATGCAGCAGCTCTCTTCCATACGGTACCGTTGAGAGACCCCTCAAGACATCTTTGCGTCATCGCGATTATACCCTAACCCCCGGTGTATTTTATTTTACCATCCAGGCCCAGGACCTTATTCTGGCCGCCATTCCAGAGTTCATCGAAGCGCTTGGCCTCGGCCTTGGATATGTCTCTCAGGCATTTTGCCCTTTTTGCCAATTTATACAGTTCCTTTCCAAAGGGATGAGACGCAGCGTCACTGCTCGTTGCATTCTCCGATTCTTGTTCTATCACCCACTTCTTCCAAGCGTTGTGATCAGGGTTCTTCAGAGACTGGGTTGAATCGCTCTGATAGAAAATTATAGCCTTGTGAATGATAGTTTTCCCTTTGATGCGTTCCACCTTTGCCGGCACAACAAAGGTCTTTAGAGTCTGGATATGGTTCACTTCCCTTGGCATGAGGTCTTTAAAATGCCTTTCGGGAACCACGGTAATCTCTAGCGCTGCCATCTCTTCTTCTATCTCAATGTTCATAACTGAGTTGGAGCGGTAGATTTCTTTGACCGGCTTTCGTCTTGCAACCTTAGGTTTGCTAGGTATGGGAGTGTGCGAGATCGTATAAGCCACCCCTTTGCCTTTGTTATTCGAGTTGTGCGGAACTGGGTCTTGTTGAAAGCTCTTCGGGAGTTGGATTGTCCCGTTTCTATGCCCTTCTTCTATAAGGTCTTTGAATACCCAACATTCTTCAATAGTATGACCCAATATGCGATGATAAGGGCAGAATTCACCTTCACCGACTCTTTCTATGTCGGCGGGTCTTTTACAGACGGGAAGTGTCAATCCGCTCTTTAAGGCCTGCTCAAATATCCGAGCTGTTTTATTTTTTAGAAAAGAGTATGGTTTACTCTTCTTGACCTTGAGGGTTTGCATGACGGTCGATTGTTTAGCTTTCGTTTCTTTCCCCTTTGATTCATCTACTATGACAATTACCCGCTTGCCGCTATCAGGTGCTTGCCTTTCGGGAGTCCCGGAACGGGGTTCGCTCGTCACTTCTTTGAGTAGCTCGGAGTTATAGATCGCGGTTTGCATGTTTTCTATCATTATCATGATTTCATTGTGTTGCACTTTAATATCCTGCATCACTTCCCATTGTTCAGACACCTCCCTCCTATTATTTTCAACTTGGTGCCTTATTTCGTCAATCGCATTCCAGACGCGACCTTCGAAATTTTCCCGCCATGAGCGTTCTTCATTCATAGGCCTCGGCCTAACCGGGTTATCCCTTCCGCTACCAGGTCCCGTGTTGATCATATATGACTCCTCACTTTCATTATCTGTTTCGGGCCCTTTGTATGGCTTTTTGAGGATGTGATAGATGATCTCTTCGTCAGATTCTTCTTCCCAGGGTTGACGATCATGGCCAGATTCTTCTCCCGAGATGATGTCGCCCGAGTCGTCAGACTCTTCAGAGCCTTCACCTGAAGTTGCCTCTGTGATCTGAATTTGAGGGGTATCGGCAGGCTTAAAATTGAAAATGACCTCCTCTTCAGAATCACTTGCATTGATTTCGCTCGGTTTTATTTGGGCTTTATATGTAGCCACCTGTTTGAGGCGGAAGGTTGCTTCCTCACCCGACTTTCTTCCGGGTCTTTGGGCTCGAGCACCTCGGGGTTTAATATTAAATTTGACCTCTTCTTCTTCTCCGGATGAGGTATCAAATTTAGGGCCTTTGTTGAAGGGTTTCTGACCTGCTTTAGTTATAGGCCGGCTTGGTGCCACGGCGGATTTAGGCAGAAAATACTGGGCGTCATTGAATTTAATCTCATGCACCCCGAATGGCTTGACATCTCCGTCAATTCTCTTTTGCTTACCATTCTCAATATATTTCAGGCATTGGTGCAGAGTAGAGGTATGACACGATTCTTCGTGAAGCCACGGCGACCCAAAGAACGCCCGATAAGAGGTTTCAGCGTCAATGACATAGAATTTAGTAGGCGCCTTTAGGCTTCCGCATTGCAGGTTCAGAGTTATAGCTCCCAGGGCCTTTTGGGAGTTTTGATTAAAGCCATGAATAATCACCTTTTCATCAGATAGATTCTTTACGTCTAAGGTGATGGTCTTCAGAGTTTTGAGCGGCAAAATATTGATCGAAGACCCTGCGTCGACCAAGATGCGGCCAATCTTTTGCCCTCCGCAATTTCCAGTAATGTATAGCGGGCGATTATGGTCGACGGTGCCTATTAGGAGGTCATCGTCCGTGAAATTTATACAGGCGGCCCGCTTGGCGGTGAATAGGGCTTCTTGCATATTTTGCTCTATGAAGTATGACTTGTATTTCTCAGGATCTTGCAAGGCCTGGATTAGTACCTCCCTTAGGTCTTGTGACATCATCAATGCGTCAAATATGCTTAATAATGCTGGGATTTTACGCAGATGTGCCAATACATTGTATTCTTCGCCCGTCGACCGGGTCTTTTCTGGGTTTTTGCTTAGGTTCTCAGCCTCTTTACCTTTATTCTGGGCCTTATCCTTTCCCTTATCGGAATCCTTGGGAGCTTGCCTCTCAGGTATGTAAGTCCCAGACCGGAGCACGGCTTTGCATTCTTCATTTTTGGTCCCAGAGGTGCTTGCTTCCCCTTCGTCGTTTAGGAAGAACATCTCCTCTAATGTTGGCATATCTTCATCGTGAGAAGAATATACCATGTTGCACGAAGCACCCCAGATTTCTTCGCTCTCTTCCTTATTTATTTCTTCATCTACATCTTCTTTCTTTTGACCTAGGGTTAGCTTCTCCCAGTCTTCTTTGGAGATGAAGTGTTGGAGGGTGATCGCCTCGGGACTGCCCTGCTCATACTCTTCAATTTTATTCTTTCTGGACCTGTTGCTTCTATGCTTCTTTCTTTTCTTGAGAACCTGGTCTTGGCTCTGGTCCACCTTATAATATACTCTGGGTTTTGGTGGGACTACTGGCGTGATGTCGTCTTTCCATCTCATGCCGGGTTCTTTCTTAAGAGCTTTAAGCATTTTAATTGATTTCTTCGATAGGTGTGTAGTCCATTGTTCTTCCCGGTCTTCGCATGACCGGCCGGGACTTTCTCTTCCTCATGAGAGATCGTGTTGGCTCGCTCATGGGCTGATGGGCTTTGCAAGAACCCTTTAGGTAAAGTAATTTCACCGTTTTTATATGCCTTCTCGACCCAATCTTTGAAGACCCAGCAATCTTCGATTGAGTGCCCTATTATTACGTGGTATGGGCGAGAAGTTGGGTTCGTCCGATTTATCGGCATCTTCCGGGCGTTTACTGGCCGGCAGGGTTAGGCCATTCTTCAGTGCCCCTCTGAAGATTTGGGCAACTTTATCTTTTCTGAAGGAGTACGGTTTAGATTTCTTTTGTTTGAGGGACTCGAAACTCCGTGAACTCCCTCCTGGATTAAGCCTGGGTCCCTTATTGTAATTGTTGCCACTTGTACCACTGCTGCCGCCTTGGGTGTCTGCGTTGGCAACCATCTTATCTTTTAGCGAGGTGAATGCCACTTTAGTCTCGGCTCGGGCTCCTCGTTGCGGCCTATTATTCATGAAGTTCGGCACGGTGTGCGGTGACATCCTTTCCATATTGGATACCGATCTGAGCAAGTCTTTGAATGTGTTGACCTTTGTCACACCAAGAAGCATGCCCATCCACCCGTCAATGTTTTTCATGATTAGGTTGACGGCCTCATCTTCGGTTAATGTGCGGTCGCATTTAATGCTGAGGTTCCGCCATCTATTGATAAAATCTGTCATTGACTCCCCTTTCTTGGGTTTAGTGCTTGCCAAATCGGCTATGTTTATTTTGTCAGACACCATGACAAATCGCGCCCTGAACGAGTCCGCCATCTCGTCCCGTGTCCCGATCTTCGTTGTTTTCCAAAGTGAATAGTACCATTGGAAGGCGGTTCCCACTAGGCTTTGAGGGAATTGTCTTAACAACGGTGCATCATTGCCGCCGTGTTGCCGCGTGAGGCTACAAAGTGGGCGTGTGTTGTTCGGGGTTCGTGTCTTTGTTGCCTTCCCGGAGAAGGTCCCTGAAGCGGGGGATCACATACCCTTTAGGATATTCTTCTAAGTCGTATATGGCGGGGTATGGATGTCCACGTTTTTAACGGGAGGGATAGCGTATCCACCTCCAAAGCTATTTGCATTTCTTTGGGCAATCATGGCTTGAATCTCTTTCCGGGATATTCCCGTTGGTTCACCCTCCACTTCATCGTTCGTGTGGATGGGGTTTAGAATTGACAGTTGTTTTCCCTTATGATTGCTTTTGGTCTTGTGGACCCCTTCTTGACGGGAGCTACCACTTTGAAATTGGCGTCTTGTGATTCTTGTAAGGATTTGACCGCCTTAATCAATTCTTCATTCTCGCTTTAGCATGGTAGCGATTAGCTCCCGTTGCCTAATCAGCTCTTCATCCCGTGCCTCGATGTGGCCTTTTAATATTTCTATTTCATCGATGGGCATTTCGGGACGTGTTTCAACGTCATCTTCATTGTCAAAGAGATCAGGGTTTTCGTTGTGGTCTTCCCCTTCCCTGCTGTTGCCCTCGGGGTTGACTCTCTTGGGAGGTCTCCCTTTTCTACCATTATTTTTGTTGGTGTTGGTGACGTGAGCTTGATTAGGCGGGGACTGGTCATCCTGGGTCATATTCACCTCAGCATCAGTGTCCGGATCAGTATCGTAGCTTATGCTGATGGTGTTGACTGAGAAGTGCTCTTCATAGCGAGCGGTTCTTCTCTTCTTCCTTGTTTGGTCGGGCGTTATTTTCGAGTTATTGAGTGGTATTCTCGAGCCTAATCGGTGAATACACTCTTCTGACCTAGGCGGCTGAATATGCTCTCGGGCGGAGCGTTAGACTTGCCGGCCCTCCTGGGTTGGGCTTGAGACTGGGGTTTTGTTGGCTGGGAACCCTTCGGGACCCATACCTGCTGGGTGCTAGGTGTTACCTTTGGTATAGACCTCCTTGGGTTTGGAGTGGAGACAATGGCTTGCGGCCGAGCCATGTCTTGAGATTGACCGGAGCGGGAGACATGTTGTCTCGACCTAGCGTTCTTGACGCTCTTCCTCTGTTTGAGGGCTCGTGAGCCTTGTAGATGGCTCTGCGGGGGTTTGAGACTTGTCCCGCGCGCCGAGGCCTTTGAGTTAGGCGAGGTGTGGGCTTAGGCACCTCCCATGCACGGCGAAGGCGGCTCGTGGCCGAGTTCTTAGCCACTATACGGAGTGCCGTAAATTTGTTGGAGACCGGGATAGGGCCTAGCCACCACAGTTACAGTATGCATCCGGGGCCCTCTTCCGGACGCTTGAGAGTTGTGGGTAGTTTGGGCCGCGGCCGTTGGGGGCTGTCCTCTTGGACGGTCGCCTTCTCCTCTTTGGGGAGGTAGTAGGAGAGGCCATGACGTTGTTGGAGATGCCCTTGGGAGTCGGGGTAATCGAGTCCTCCTCCTCGTCCGGGATGGAGATCCGGACGGTTGCGGGAGTGATCGTGGCCACTGGAGCTGGGCCGTAGATGGTCAGTTCTTGTGGGATGGTCCCAAAGAACATGAATAGTTTGCCCTCTGGGCTTTGTGCAGGCATGACGGTGTAGGGAGCGAGGTTGAAGTTTCCAAAGTATGCCATTTCCTGCAAAACAAAAAAAATACTTGAAAATCATTAGTCATTTTTAGCGCATAGAAGACCACTTGTATCTCTTAGCTATTCTATTTGCCTCCCTCTTTCAGAGATAAGAGGAGAATCTAGGTCCCACTGGGCGTGCCAGATCCTGTGCGACCCTTTTTCGCGCGCTCCGCACCGCCGCTGGGCGATGGGTTGCGGAAGAAGGACACGGAGATCCCTCCCGAGCGTGCATCTGCACGGTGTCGGCCGATTCTGCCGTTTAGAGATTATTTGGATGCACATTCAGGGGGTTTTTAGTGATTGTGAGTTCTTGTAGATTCGGTGGGCGCAAGCCCCCACCGTTAATTACCCCGGGCTACGAACCTCGAGGCACCTCGGATCTTTGAAAGAGAGAAGCAAATAGTATAGTTAAAAGATGGTCAAGTGGTCGTCTAGGTTCATAAAAAGGGGTCTACGGAAGACGAACCTACAAACAGACGGCTCAATTTATGGAAGACAAACCTACAAACAGATCGGTTTTATCCTATGGAAGACGAACCTACAAACAGATCGGTTCGCCTATGCCACTCGAGATGTAACCTTACCTACGACCTGTGTTAATCTCTTTAGAGGGGCTTGAGGTGAGTCTACATACGATCGACTCGACCTCCGTTGATCTAGAAGATAAACCTACAAACAGATCGGTTCAATCTTAACTAGTCAACAACCAATCACACAAAATACAACTCGAAACGCCGAGCCGGTTGATCTTGAGGTTGGTGAATCAGAGAAGGGTGGATATGGCCCACGTGTTTCTTCTCACCGATCTTCTAGATCATGAATTCGAAGCACTAAGCCGATTCATAAACCTAGGAAACACAATTGCACACAATGTCAAACCCGAAGCGCTGGGCCGTTCAACATTGAGGCATGTGTTAGTGAAGGAACCTACCTACGTAACGGTTCACATTCAGCTCGTTTTGTGGATGAATCTACCTACGACCGATTCAATCTCACGAGTCTCGGAAATGAACCAGGAGACGAACTTATCGACGGATGAGTTCGGTCTTGCCTACTCAAATGGTCATGAATTACTTGTTCATGACACCGAGTCATTAAGATGTCACTTCTCTCGGACATCGTAATGTTCTTCTTCTTCAAAGTCGACATATCTCTCCATGCTGATGTCGTAGCTTTGGTCATTCTTCAGCGAGCGTCAAGACGTTCTCGTCTCGACTAATCATTCTACATGTTGCATTACTTGTGCAAAATTACTATGTTGCCCTACACACCTTGTGTGAGCGTATTCAATCATGAGTTACTTGCTCATGGCAGCGAGTCATTAAGATGTCACCTATCTAGGACATCATAATGTTCTTCTTCTTCAGAGTCGACATATATTTCCATGTTAGTATCGTAGCTCTGGTTATTCTTCATCAAACGTCAAGATATTCTTGTCTCGACATATTCACTCATGTTGCTATCAAAGCCTTATTCATTCTACGTCAAGATGTTCTTGTCTCAACGTATCTTATTATTCTTTATCAAGTGTCAAGGTATTCTTGTCTCGACATATCTTCTCGTATTGTTATTAAAGCCTTAATCATCTCACGTCAAGATGTTCTTGTCTCAACGTATCTTCTTCATATTGCTATCAAAGCCTAAATCATCCTACGTCAAGATGTTCTCGTCTTGACTAATCATTCTAAATGTTATATCATGTGTGCAAATATTCATATGTGGCTCTACACTCCTTATGTGAGCATATTTATTCATTTCTAAAATGCACAAAGTCTATTATATAATATCTTCCATTATTATTTTTATTATAAAGATGTATTTATTTATTATTATTATTATTATTATTATTATTATTATTATTATTTTTATTATTATTATTATTATTATTATTATTATATTTTTTTTTATATTCTTTTATTTCTTAAACTCTATTTATCTATGTAGAAAATTATTTACAAAAATAATAGGAAAAGGGGTAACTATTAATTAGAGTTTCATTTATATTTTTGGGATTTTTATAATAGCTAAAGCTAAAGTAGTAAAATTTTATTTTTATTACTTCTAAACTCTATTTATTCTGTAGAAAATCACTTACAAAAATAATAGAAAATAAAATGGCTATGATTTTTATTTGTATTTTTAGAATGTTTATAATAGCCAAAGTAATAGAATTTTATTATTATATTCTATTATATTGAAATACTATTCATTATGTAAGAATCATTTACAAAATTAAAAGATGGTTAGCTATACTATTTTACTATTATTATTTTATTATTTTTTGTTTTATTTTTAATATCTATAATAGCTAAAAAGAAATCATTACTAACATTCTATCCTATTTATTATACTATTCATTATATCTATTTTTATTATTTCTATTTATTATCTATAGAAAAGTATAAGATTTTTATTATTAGTTGAAAATAGTCATAAGAGATGAAATTCATTATGTTTTTATTACAACTATTATTTTTATTACATTTTATTCATCAAAAGTATTTTATTGTATATTTGTATAGAAATAACAAAAGAAATACAATTCATATTATAAAACTATATTATCATTCTTTATTATAAAAGAAAATGTATTTTACTATTTATTATCATAGTAGTATATTTTGTATATTTTGTGCTATTTATTTTTATTATTCTTTTTACAGAAAATATCAATATAATATCTATTATTATTATATTTTTTATATATTTTTTTTATTTATCAAAGAATATAGCTAATCTCATTATTTATTATAGTATATTACTATCATCATTATTATTTCATGGAAAATCACTTGAAAAATCACTAAAATATATCTAGTTATTATTTATGATTTTTATTTGTATTTTTGGAATTTTTATAGTATTTAAAATGGCAAGTCAAAGCTAGGTCAAATATATCAATATAGGTAATGTCTTTTGCTTTTAAATTGTTTTATCATGATTATATTTTTAAAACTAGAATATTATTGTATAGAAAAATAGTATGAAAAATAAGAAAATTTTAGAAATAAATTTGAGTTAATTTGGAGTTCGGGAGCATTTTCAAATGATTTATTTATTCTATATCATTACTATTCTGTTATTATTTAATTAATGGGCCTAATCTGGGCCGCCAGATCTGCTCCAAGATTGGTGTGCATCTTTTATATAACTTCTTCTTCATTTGGGCCGCCAGATGAGATTAAGATTTGCAATAGACGGATTAAAGGCCCAGATCGATTCATGCTTTAATTTTCTAAATGTTCAATAGTTCGGATCCTTTGGATTCGTCCCAATATTCGCGCGCCTTCCAAGATTAGCGCGGGGAGCGTTCCCTTCCATCTTCCTTTTCCGTGCTTTGAGATGCGCACTTTGGATAAACGATTTTGATGTTCCGCGACACTGATCGGAGATCGGCCATTACTACTACGCGTCGCCTTGGTATGGAAAGCTAGTCCGTACCTTCGGATCATACATCGGTGCGGTAGATCATCTAGCGTCACCATGATCAATGGACCGACTTGTACCGTTTTGGTACCGAATCCATTTCAGTTGAATTAAGTCAATTCCAGATCAATCTTTAGCGTTTCTTGATTTGTCTATGCAATTCTAAACCTCAATTAACATCTTTGATGATTTACTCATTGTAATTACCTCTATTCTTTCTTGATTCATCAAAGATCTTGATTCATGGTTGATACCGACCGGCGATTCAATACCATATTCTATATTTCCAGTCAATTGCCAAGACTTACTTGATCTTATTGATATGAAACTCATCGCCTATGTAATGCATTTCAATTGAAGCATATAGCTTGATCAATTGAGGCGTTTTTGAATGTTTTGCATTACTGGTTTTGAGTTCCAGCTATTAATTCCAGAATTTCTATCAATTACTCAATTGAAAAGTTGAATTCTTGGAACAATTGCTTGGAAATACAGTGACTAAGAGGTCAGCGACCTTCGATTAGTCTATCTTCTGTGATTAATGCTAGGAGATTGTGTAATCTTCGACTAGCTTTTCTGGCAAATCAATTCAAGCTCTTGATTACTTGATTAATCAAGATAAAGGCAAGAAAACAAAACAAGAATGATCTATATAATGAGGCGACAGCTTAAAGAAAAGAATTCAATCAAGAAAGTTAAGAAATTCAATTGGATTGAAAAGGAAATTTATGAAAATGCAAGTAACAGTACTAAAGCTCTGAAATTACTCAAAATCGAGCACAATTACAACTCAAACTTCCTATGTACAATGAATACACTCACCTTTCCTTCTTCTCTGTAGCTCTGAGCTCTTAGATTGATTGTTAATAATGGAAAAGGGTGACTGTTTGCCAAGTTCTCAACACTTGTTGAGATCAATTGGCTTTCTAGCTTCTCACTTGCTCTCTAAGCTTCTTAGGGATCTTATAAATGCTCTAAGGGTCGTGTATATGCCTCGGTTCTTCGTTCTATTCACTGGCTAAGGGTTTATATAGAAATCCATTGGTTTGACCGATTTTGACCATCTCAATCCAATTGCACATGGTGTATTATACTCTTCACTCTAACTGCTTCCTTGTATGCCCTATGGTCCACTGAACCGAGTCTCCATTGCCTAGCTCATGTGTAACTGCCTAGAGGCAGTTACAAGTTCATTTTATTTGCTGATTTGCCACTATTCGGTTCCCATACTCTTGCAAGCCTCTCTAGCCCCTTCTAGATCCTTCCAGACCTCATACCATGTCTATATAAGCTGCTAGCATGCTCCCTGTGCGACCCTTTTTCGCGCGCTCCGCACCGCCGCTGGGCGATGGGTTGCGGAAGAAGGACACGGAGATCCCTCCCGAGCGTGCATCTCGCTCGGGTGTCGGCCGATTCTCGCCGTTTAGAGATTATTTGGATGCACATTCGGGGGTTTTTAGTGATTGTGAGTTCTTGTAGATTCCGGTGGGCGCAAGCCCCCACCGTTAATTACCCCGGGCTACGAACCTCGAGGCACCTCTGGATCTTTGAAAGAGAGAAGCAAATAGTATAGTTAAAAGATGGTCAAGTGGTCGTCTAATTTCATGAAAAGGGGTCTACGGAAGATGAACCTACAAACAGACGGCTCAATCTATGGAAGACAAACCTACAAACAGACGGCTTTGTCCTATGGAAGACGAACCTACAAACAGATCGGTTCGAGTCTATGCCACCTCGAGATGTAACCCTACCTACGCACCTGGTTAATCTCTTTAGAGGGCTTGAGGTGAGTCTACATACGGATCGACTCGACCTCCGTTGATCTAGAAGATAAACCTACAAACAGATCGGTTCAATCTTAACTAGTCAACAACCAATCACACAAAATACAACTCGAAGCGCGAGCGGTTGATCTTGAGGTTGGTGAATCGGGAGAAGGGTGGATATGGCCCACGTGTTTCTTCTCACCGATCTTCTAGATCATGAATTCGAAGCACTAAGCCGATTCATAAACCTAGGAAACACAATTGCACACAATGTCAAACCCGAAGCGCCGCCAGTTCAACATTGAGGCATGTGTTAGTGAAGGAACCTACCTACAGAACGGTTCACACTCACTCGTTTTGTGGATGAATCTACCTACGACCGATTCAATCTCACAGTCTCGGGAAATGAGCCAGGAGACAAACTCATCGACGGACGAGTTCAGTCTTGCCAGCTCAAATGGTCATGAATTACTTGTTCATGACACCGAGTCATTAAGATGTCGCTCCGCTCGGACATCTTAATGTTCTTACTCTTCAAAGTCGACATATCTCTCCATGCTGATGTCGTAGCTTTGGTCATTCTTCAGCGAGCGTTGAGATGTTCTTGTCTCAACTAATCATTCTATGTGTTGCATTACTTGTGCAAAATTACTATGTTGCCCTACACCCCTTGTGTGAGCGTATTCAATCATGAGTTACTTGCTCATGGCAGCGAGTCATTAAGATGTCACCTATCTAGGACATCGTAATGTTCTTCTTCTTCAGAGTCGACATATATCTCCATGTTAGCATCGTAGCTCTGGTTATTCTTCATCAAGTGTCAAGATGTTCTTGTCTCGACATATTCACTCATGTAGCCTTATTCATCTCACGTCAAGATGTTCCTGTCTCGACGTATCTTATTATTCTTTATCAAGTGTCAATATGTTCTTGTCTCGACGTATCTTCTCGTATTATTATTAAAGCCTTAATCATCTCACGTCAAGATGTTCTTGTCTCAACGTATCTTCTTCATATTGCTATCAAAGTCTAAATCATCCTACGTCAAGATGTTCTCGTCTTGACTAATCATTCTAAATGTTATATCATGTGTGCAAATATTCTTACGTGGCTCTACACTCCTTATGTGAGCATATTTATTCATTTCTAAAATGCACAAAGTCTATTATATAATATCTTCCATTATTATTTTATATTATAAAGATGCATTTATTTATTTATTATTATTATTATTATTATTATTATTATTATTATTATTATTATTATTATTATTTTTAAACTCTATTTATCTATGTAGAAAATTATTTACAAAAATAATAGGAAAAAGGGGTTAGCTATTTAACTAGATTTTCATTTATATTTTTGGGATTTTTATAATAGCTAAAATAGTAGAATTTTTATTTTTATTATTTCCAAACTCTATTTATTTTGTAGAAAATCACTTACAAAAATAATAGAAAATAAAATGGCTCTTTTTTTTTTATTTGTATTTTTAAAATGTTTATAATAGCCAAAGTAATAGAATTTTATTATTATATTCTACTATATTGAAATACTATTCATTATGTAAGAATTATTTACAAAATCAAAAGATAGCTATATTATTTTTATTATTATTGTTTTTTTTTTTTTTTATTTATATTTTTTTATTATTATTTTTTATTATTATTATTATTTTTTTATAGCTAAAAGGAAATCATTATTAATATTCTATTCTATTTATTATACTATTCATTATATCTATTTTATTATTTCTATTTATTATCTATAGAAAAGTATAAAATTTTATTATTAGTTGAAAATAACCATAAGAGATGAAATTCATTATGTTTTTTATTATAACTATTATTTTTATTACATTTTATTCATCAAAAATATATTTTTTTATTGTATATATTTGTATAGAAATAAAATAAATACAATTCATATTATAAAACTATATTATCATTCTTTATTATAAAAGAAAATGTATTTTACTATTCATTACCATGGTAGTATATTTTTTGTATATTTTGTGCTATTTATTTCTATTATTCCTTTTTACAGAAAATATCAATATAATATTTATTTTTTTATTTATCAAAGAATATAGCTAACCTCATTATTTATTATAGTATATTACTATCATCATTATTATTTCATGGAAAATCACTTGAAAAATCACTAAAATATATCTAGTTATTATTTATGATTTTTATTTGTATTTTTGGAATTTTTATAGTATTTAAAATGGCAAGTCAAAGCTAGGTCAAATATACCAATATATGTAATGTATTTTGCTTTTAAATTGTTTTAACATGATTATATTTTTAAAACTGGAATATTATTGTATAGAAAAATAGTATGAAAAATAAGAAAATTTTAGAAACAAATTTGAGTCAATTTGGAGTTCAGAGCATTTTCAAATGATTTATTTATTATATATAATTAATATTCTTGTTATTAATTGATTAATGGGCTTAATCTGGGCCTTCGGATTTATATCAAGATTAGCACAACTCTTTATTTAACTTTCATATTCATCTGGGCCGCCGGATTAGATTAAGATTTGCACCGAATGGATTAAAGGCCCAGATTAAACCATGCTTTAATTTTCCAAACGTTCTATCGGCCCTGCATCTTCCAGATCCGCTCCAAGATTTGTGTAATCCTTTGAGATTAGTGTTATATCGCCTTCCTCTATCTCCCTTCTCTTCGCTTTGACGTTCGTGCTACGGTGGTGATCTAGGTGTTCCGATGACTTGATTAGAGATCGACCGTCACCATTAGTGTCGCCTTAGTCTGGGAGTGGTCTCCGTGCTTTCCGATCGAACATTGGCACGGTGGATCACCGAACCACCTCGTCCAAGCAAAATCGAACTATACCGCTTTGGTACCAAGCCATCTCTCTTAATCAAATTGAGTTGATTCAATTACGATTTCTTATAATTCTTGATTTGCTTACATAACTCTAGGTCTCGTTGACAAAATTAACGGTTCAATCATTGTAATCATCTCTATTCTTACTCGAATTAAAACGAGACAACGATTGAAATTGGTACCGATTACTAGTTCGATATTATACTTGACATTTCCAATCAATTGCCACAATTTACTTGATCTTGCTAACACAAAAATCATCGTCCATGCAAAGTGCTTCAATTAAAGCATATATCTTGATCGATTAAAGAGTTTATAAGCACCGTTACATGGCCGGTTTAGAGTTCCAACAATTAACTTCGAATTTCAGCTAATTGCTTGATTTAAAAGCCAAATTCTTGAGGCAATTGCTTGGAAATGCAGAGACTAAGAGGTTAATAACCTTCGATTAGTCAATTACTCGTGATTAGAGCTAGAGACCGTTTGATCTTCGACTAGCTTCACCGTCGATTAATCCCGATGTTTTAATCATTCAATTAATCAAGAAAGAAAACAAAGAATTATAAAGAATCAATCGGGATAGCAAAACGACAACTTAGAAAAGAGATTCAATCAAAGAAAGCAAGGAATTTGAATGAATGAAATAAAAAATCGCAAAATATAAATGACAGTACCTGAAATTCATTGAATTGATGAAACTATATGTAATTACATCTCAAAACTCTCAATTCCTTATTGAATATACTCACCTTTATGCTTTTCTGTAGCTCTAAACTCTTGAATATACTGTTAATGGTGGAAGGGGATTGAGTATATACCAATTCCTCAACACTTGTCAAGGTTAATTGGCCAATTGGCTTCTTTCCTTCTCTCTCGGGATTCTTGAGTAGTATATGAATGTTATCTCGCTTCTCTCGTCGTGCCCTTGTTGCTACCGTATGGAAGTATATATAGAAATTGAAATTTTGACCGAATTTGACTTTCTTAATTCAATTGGACTTGGTTCATTTCATCATTCACTCAATCTATTTACTTGTATTCTATGGTTCACCGAACCTAGTCTCCCCGCTCGATTTCTTGTGTAATCGCTGAGGCGCTTACAACTTCTTCTAATTTACAGATTTGCCATTGATCGGCCTCCACACCTCTTCATACTCTTCTAGCTTCTTCTGGACCTTTCTAGACTTCCATCCATCTCTTTATAAGCTGCTTGAGCACTCCTCTGGATCAATTTTATCATAGCCGATCAAATTTACACTTATCACTCTTTGCAAGCCTATTATCAAGTTTTAATCTTTCACTTCGACTCCTTGCCTCGTTTCTTCTATCTCGAGCTTCAACATCATCATTTCAATGTCGTGCAACTCCTCATACATTCTCTTTGTTGATTTGTTAGCCCTAATATAGTGTTTGATCTCGCTACTTCCCAAGCCGAAGGGTGACTTAGCACATCCCTCACTTTTAACCTTCAATTCTTCTCAATTCTTGTTAAAACACCATCGCCTGGGATCACAGAAGCCTCCTCAACAATCAATTGCAAGCTTTAAACTTCAATTGGCCGGTTTCAAATTTCAACCCGAGGTATTATTCCCTACTATTTCTCTCTCTGTGCTTTATCAACTTAAAATTTAACTATATGCACATGTTCTCCTTTGCAAGCTACAAACCGAGGCTAGAAGTAATTGACTTGAAATCCACCTCTTATTCGATCTCCATTGACGATGCCTTCTAGCTCTCTCGTCGTCGAGAGGAAGAAGAAGAAGAGAAAGGGAGAGAGGGAACAAGCTCTTCATTGCCTGCGCCTGGCGCGTGTGAGCCAAAGCATAGGAGAAGAAGGGTGCAGAGGCAGAGACCGCAAGAGCCAGGTGCATGCTCTTCTTTTCTTTCTTTTTAAATCTCAGCTAATATTAGTTCATAGACCTGGTTCTCTGTGCCTTAGGCTCATAAATCTGACTTGTAGGTCCCACTTGTAAGTTTTCTATTCTTAGGCTCACAGGTGTCGTTAGCAACTGATTAGTGCACTATTAGGGTTAATTGAACTGACATGGCATGATCTGATTGGCTTGTTATCTTAATCCCCTTCCCTTTTATCTCTGATTATTTATTAATTGCTGCTGAGGTGGCTGGGTAATGGGTTGCCATGTGGCACAGGATTATGTGATGTGGCCTTATAATGTGATGCCATGTGGCATGGGGTTGGGTGAAGTGGCCCTGTGGTGTAATGCCATGTGGCACAAAGCTAAACGAGGCGGCTTCCTCGTGATCGTGCCATGTGGCACGAGAGGCGAGGTGGACTTCCCCGGTTGTGCCGTGTGGCATGTATTGGGGTGAGGTGGACTGTCATGGCCTGCCACGTGGCATGCCGGGTGGGACCCACATGTCGATCGTTGTAGTGGTGGGGCCCACCTGGCTGAGGTGGACCAATGGGGTGCTGACACGTGGCACGAGGTGGCCCAATGAGAAGCCGCCACGTGTCATATCCTCTCTCTTCTCTCGATTTTGCGTGTATGTGTCCTGGGATCCCCGCTTACACCCAGATGAGTCTCTCGTCCCGCATTGTACCCCAGAATCGCTTTGATCAAATCCCACCTTTGATTAATCCATTTATTCTCGCCTTTATTTTCCCGAATTTATTTTAATAGCTCCACTTATCCAAAAATTATGAAATTTTCACCAAAAATCCCTAAATTCATGATGATCATCCCTGTAATTTTTAATTCCATTTTTACCCCTGTCTCTCTGAATTAAAAATTCTTTTGTCAAATAAACCCTATTATTTCTTCCGAATTAATCCCGCATTTCATTTGTAGCTCAATGTCTCTGCCAATTATCTCCCTCTTGCAGAAACCACCCTAACTAAATACCAATTAGACTTATATTGATATTCATTAGGGCTTGATCTGATCAACAATTGATTACATGTCAACAGTTGATACAGATCTAGACTTGATCGATGGTTGCTCCCAACTTTGGCACTGATCACCTTGTGAAATTGACTTTCAATCCCTTAACATGAGGGTGACTTGGTCAAAGAACTGACTACTTATCAAGAATTGACACAAATCAAAGCATGGTTAGGTGGTTGCTCACAAACTTTGGCACCAGGTCACCTTGAAAGCAAAATCACATTTGAAATTTCTCATGACTAGTTGTATCGAATACTAGCTTGGCATTGACATCATTTCATGTAGCATAGGGATTATATCGCTTGCCTCTTTTCTAGGGTTAGCTCCAAGGGCGATTTTTAGGGTTTAACTCGACTCCTATAATAGGTCACCGAGGTGTGGGGTCCAATTGTCGCTGAAAATGGTCATATGGGTGACTCATCGATAGGCTATGTTGTTAGATTCATCTACAAGAGACCGCCAGTGGGTCCTACCGTCGAGAAAATATAATCAAATGGTCGACCCATCAGAGATTTTTCTCTCTCCGAAATCTCCCGAGGTCGCCCACCTCGAATGAGTAGGAGGTGGTGGGGTATTTATACTCTTCACTTCATGCCCAAGATTCCATCATTGTGGGACTAATGAATTCATTCCGGGGTTAAGCAAACGACCTCTTCCGATCAAATGGGCCACCTTTCATTGCTTTCTCTCCTTCCCTCTTCTTATGATTTGTCATTAATCATCAATTTATTTTCATTTATTCATTTACTCATCCTTGAAATTTTTCAAGGGTAAACAAAGAGCCACCCACCAAAGCGGGTCCCGAAGATTTTAGAAAATTCGTGGGGTTGCTTTGGTGCATATATTCATCGCACATTTTCTTTTCTATCTCCCTCCTTCCTTTGTTGTTGACTTTATCGCCTTTATTCTAGATTCGACCATCTCTCCATATGGCACGATTCCCGCACGTCCCTGAGTCATTATCTCTCTTTCTACGAGGATCCGGAGGATCGGATACCCACCATTAGGGTTACACGCGGTACTCCCATACATCTTCGAGCCGGTGGTTTGATTTTTCGCGACGAGCAAACCTCACGATATCATGCCCTTACCGCCTCGAGATCTTTCACCGCAAAGACCTCCTCGTTCATCTCCTTGGCAAGGAGGTGATCGATGGAGAGGCCTCTCGTTGGGCTAGCATTGACTTCGCCTTCCACTCGATATCATGGGCACCGCTAGACCGGATTCGCTACATCCTTACACAGAGAGGGATGTTCTTTGTAGTTCGTGTGTGTACGCTTGTATTTTCTTGTCGATGTTTCGTATCACATTGACACACCTTGGCTCGTGCTTTTCGCGAGCGATGGAGCTACTCCACCAACACCCTCTTTATCGATGATCGAGAGTCGACTCCCACATTATGGGAGATTCGTCACCGACCTGGCCCGCCCGTATTCGGTCATTATTATGATGAGTTCTTACTATCGTGGATGACTTGAGGGACCCTTCCCCGCATCCAGCCTTCTTCTTCGGGAGGTGTACAGGATTTATGATCAATTGAGAGGCGCATCTTTCTCGTCCCCTTCGTATTCGGATATCTTATTTCACCGATCGGCTACATTCTCACACCGAGTGTTGTGCCTCTACTCGTGACCCTTTTGGTACCGGCGTCTTGGTCTTTTCTGATGTGGTCGCTCCTTCACAGACACTCTATGCTCACATGAGATCGATCGTGAGACTTATTTGACACCTTTCTTTCCCGGTGGATTTGTTTCTTCCTACTTCCCGGTTCGGGGGCTCGTACCATCCGTCCCTCAGTATTTGTGATGGCGAGTCAGATTGCTCGTGGTGAGAGAGTCTCGTTGGCCGTACCCGTCTTGGCCAACATCTACAGGAGTTTGCGAGGTGTGACATCTTCACGCGATCCTTCTCACTGTAGGGAGTTGGTACCTTGGCATTTCATTAGTGGGTGGTTGCATATGTATTGGTCTGGTTTGTATCACCCATCCTTATCATCAGACTTGAGGGCTCACCTACCCATCTTGGGTGACTTAGCCAGACAGAGCCTACCTCTCGACTCCGAGGATGCTCGTTTCGATTTTACCGCAGCCCATGACCATCCGAGGCTAGCTCGTACTGCATTAGCTACTCACCATTTGGTCGGGACCACTTGCGCATTTCTAGTTGATGCGCATTTCATTCTAGAGATTCTTCTCCTCTCATAGATCGCCGGATGTCTTAGACTATTTCATCGCCTTCGCCACGGTTCTTGCCACTTCGTATCGGCGATTATGCTTTCATAGAGCCCTATTCTCCACGTACAGATGTGCACATCGCTTGGTTTAGATCAGACGTGCCTCTCTTTCTCCTTCGTCCCGAGTCTTTAGCGATGGACCCGAGGGCCTGGGTGGTGCTACTCACATCTATTCCGCTTAGGGACAGTTCTCACTTTCGACGCACCTTCTTCCCGTACACCCACGTTCTCGAGACGCTACATTTGGTGGTATTATAATGTCATTCGCTCGTACCGCCATACACTCCTTCGGTGGTGGTACGCAAGATTTGCCCCAGTGGATAGAGGCGTTCATCATCTAGCTTCTCTTATGATGACTTCATCTCTTTCCCGCTTCTTTCTTCAGTGCCAGTGGATTTTCAGGGGTTAGATAGCCGCTGCCTTTGTTCGTCTACTAGGACTCAGCCCACTGGTACACTCTAGATTCATCCCTTCCTTATCTTTAAGCTTAGATTTCAGGCTAGATTTTTGACTGATTTCTTTTTTAATCAGATTCTGCATATGAATATGATGAGGCAGAGCCCGGCTTCTCAGTCCCTCGCCCGAGAGCTGTTGACGTTTGTTCTCATCCACCTGCCGAGCCACCGGCTCCAGCTACCATGGGGAGAGATCGAGACGGCGCTTCTCAGCCGTCTTCTCCATCTTCTTTTCCTTCTCCTATTCCGGGTGATTTTCTTTACTGACTCGCCTATCCTTATTCAGGCGCACTTCATTCATATCTCTGATTAGAGTTTATTTTTCAGCTCATGGGACATCTCCCGTAGAGGCGGCCCCGGGATGATATTATAGCAGATCTATCGGCACCTGCGAGCGCTGCCATTTCGGGGCTTTGCACCGACCTTGCTGTCGCAGGTTCGTGTGCTTCATTTAATACTTAGTTGCTAGCATGCACTAGTATTTTCATTCTCACATGTAGATTTTACAGATCCTGAGGCCGATGACATGGCATCTCCACACCGCTCAGAGCCTTTCTTTTATGACGGCCCGCTTCACCGTCGATCTTGCTGGTACCCATTGGAGACGGTGACTCATTCGATGTGGTTCTGGGGCCAGTGCTCACTCTTATACGATCAGAGGAGGCTTCTTTAGAGCAGGAGAGTCCATTGGCTGTCGAGCCCGCAGGCGACGAGCCACTTTTGATCGAGGGAGGGCCATCTCATGCCTCTTCATCTCCCGATGGGCAGCCTCTCATGGCCATAGATGGCGGAGTCTCATCAGGTACTCGAGTGGGGGACTCGACTGAGCGGGCTGCAGTCGATTATGACTCAGAGCTGGATGAGAGTTGGCTGGTGGAGCAGCTATTCGACAGCCCAGAGACGGAGGTCCCGGCTAGCGAGAGTCTCACTGAGCCTCATACCTCTCCCGGTACCTTATATTTCCTTTGTTATTTGCCCGTATTTTACTTTCCATGTACTTATGCTTTTTTTTTCTCTTTTTTCTTTTTTTTTTTATTTTGTAGCCGGGTCTGGTGCACCTGCGGGTCCTCCTGAGGCGACCGACATCCCTATCCCTGATTCAGTCCCACCAGTCTCAGGCGACGAGGCGATAGGTTAGATCTTCTCTTCCTTCTATTTCTTCTTTGATTATAACAACTTGTCTAACCCATTTGTCTTGTTTGCAGATGTCACATTGAGGGACGTGAGGCTCGCCTTGGCCGCGCTGGCGGATGCACTCCGAGACACCTTCTTCGGAGATTATCCGCTAGATTTTGAGATCCTGGATTCTCTGCCCGGTGGCTTCTCCTTTGACTGGTATAGGCTGATGCGGGATACCATCGCGCCAGCTCTACTCGTCGCGCCTCGTCTCGAGAGTACCTTCATTTCTAGGAGGTGTGAGGAGCTGCTCGGGGCTTATCAGGGCGCGAGCTCTCTCGTATACCAGCACGAGTTGGAGATCCATGAGCTGCGCGCAGCACTTGGAGGTCGCTCGACTCGCTATCTTCGCCGCTCTCTTCTTGTGCCACTCTCCGCTCCATGGGAGTCGGTGGTGGGCCCGCTCGACTGCTCGTGCAGGAGCTAGAGGACCACAGATTGTCGGTAGAGGGTTTTTCTCGACATCTGGCGGGACGTCTCCCGGAGCTGCAGATTCATTCGAGCGCCCGGGATAGTGCCTTCGCTCAGTTCTTGGACTTCGAGGCAGCTTCAGAGGAGGATAGGCACTCCCTCCATACTCATTTAGAGGCTATTAGCACTGTGCTATTAGAGTTGGAGTCCCGCTTTTTGGGCCCATAGACTGCACTTTCATTTTTTCCTTTCTCCTTTTCTTTTACTATATTTGATATAGGATGCGTTGACATTTATTATTTTGATCTCTTGTTGTGGATGATGCTTGTTTCTATTATTATCCTTTTGTCGCTTCCTCTGCAGCGCGAGGAAGTATTTCATTGGTTTCATGCTGTGCACCTCCAATCTTATTTGTAAAAGTGCTCTATTACAACTGCTTCATTCTTTCGCAGCGTCTAATCATAATAAAAGGAAAATCTTACAACATCCTATTACATTGATTCTATACATCATTTCTCTTTATTCATAGCAATACAGAACCCAAGTAACCGTGGTATTTTACGGATACCGAACCTGTCTGTATTGACCTCTAGGCCGGGTACAGAATAAACCCGTTTATCCCTTTATTACTGATGGATAAACTTACCAGTATCAATTGGATTATGGATGCAATTGATAACACCATTTTGTGGATGCTCCTTGTATATTTAATTGACATTTATTTGTGGAAGCTCACCCACTCTCCCCTCATTTGTGCACCGTTGCGTGCGAAGTGGAAACTCACGTTCACTCATCTCCACTCAATTTGTTTTGTGGGGATACTACCCTCAAACATCCATCACGCATCCCCGCGAGACAAGCTTTCATCGGGTAGGTCCGCTCTCCATGACCCGAGTCACTTCTTTAAGCGAATTACTTTATTTGACACTAAATGTCGGGCAAAAGCATAAACCCTTAGTCCGCCCTCCATGATCTATTTTGGGATTAGAAACAGATCACCTCCCCGGGCGTGTGGTACTTTTGCGGATGAATGTACCCAACCTTGTTTTTTATATTTTAGCTACCCTCAAACATCCATCACGCATCCCCGCGAGACAAGCTTTCATCGGGTAGGTCCGCTCTCCATGACCTGAGTCACTTCTTTAAGCGAGCCGCTTTGTTTAACATGAAATGTCGGGTACAAGCGTAAACCCTTAGTCTGACCCCTCCATGATATGTCGTGGGATTATGACACACCATTTCTTCGGGCGTGTGGTGCTTTTACGGATGAATGCACCCAACCTGGCTTTGTATAACACTCGTGGTGTCGGGGACAAAGGTGGCAACCCCTTATTGAAAAGATTTTATTATTTTTTATTATCATCATTTTTTTATTCATGAGTAGGGAAAATAGGTTTTTATTGTCTTACATATATATATCCTTTTATTTTATTAGAAGAAGGCAGATTTTTGGTTATTAGTGATACATGTTACTAATAATACGAGAGTTATTTATTTATATGCCCTCGGAAGCGACTATTTACTAGCCACCAATTTGCTCGACCTATCCCTTGACTTGCGCCGCGGGCGACCAATATGAGCAACTTTCGTCATTGGGCAACAGATAGTTTGAGGGACAAACTGTAAACCCTGCCCATTTTTGTGTTTATTCTGTATCAAATGGACAAACCCAGTGGTATTTGTATTATGAGCCCAAACACCAAAGCTCTCGCCTTACATTCTCGCGTGGTTTTGGCGTTGAATTCTCTTATTCTATATTTTTATTTTTATAGGGCTAAATGTGTTTGTGTGGCTTTTGGATTTTTGGATGCATTCTATTTACATATGCACAAGTAGGGTTTTTGGGATTTTTATGCAAAAGTGGAGGTTAGACATGGGTTTGTGTTTCGTGCACGTGTGTGTAAGCGAACACTTATTCCCTCCTTATCTATTTACAATAGATACTACTCGATTGGCCCCGCTTCGGGCTATGTGTAGTACTTCTTCAGATATCGCCCATTAATCGGTGGCATGGGCCTTTCACCTTCATGGTCTATGAGTTGGTATGCGCCGCCCCCGTACACCTTCTCAATTACGTATGGCCCTTCCCAATTCGGGGAGAATTTTGGGCCGATGTGCCGGCCAATGATCGGCCTCTTGAGGACAAGAACAAGCTCCCCTTGTTGAAATGCCCTGACTCGCGCCATCTTATCATATGCCCTTGCCATTTTTGCCTGATATATTTCAAGGTTCTGCTGGGCTATCAGTCTCTTCTCGTCCATGGCATCCAATTCGTCCGCCTAAGTTGTTGGCATTCGTCCATGGTCATATCATTTTGCATAGCCACCCGCAATGACGGTAGTTCCACCTCAAGAGGGAGAACGGCTTCAACCCCAAAAGCCAGAGAATACGGGGTAGCTTGCGTAGGCGTTCGGTATGTGGTCCGATAAGCCCATAATGCCTCTTGTAGACGATTATCCCAGTCTCGTTGGTTGCCGTCCACAGTCTTTTTCATAATATTGATCAAGGTTTTGTTAAAGGCTTCGGCCAAGCCGTTGGCTCTCGGGTTGTAAATGGACGAGAATCTCCAATCAATGTTAAATTGCTCCGCCAGGGCATAGACTTTAGAGCTCTTGAAGGCCGTTCCATTATCGGATATTATCCGTTGTGGTGTACCAAATCGGTAAAGGATGTGCGTCTTGAAGAACTTAACCACATCGGACGCTTTAACTTCTTTGAGTGGGATGGCTTCAGCCCATTTTGTAAAGTAATCTGTCGCCGCCAGGATGAACCGGTGACCTCTCGATGTTGGAGGGTCTATGGGCCCCACTATATCTGTGCCCCACATATTAAATGGCCAGGATGCTACCGTGGGGTGCAACGGGTTTGGCGCTTGATGTATAAAAGGGCCATGTATCTGGCACATGCGGCACTTCTTCGCGTGCTCTTCACAATCAGCCACCATCGTGGGCCAATAATACCCCATTCGCTTGATTTTTAACTTCATCTTTGGCCAGATCGATGTGCTCCGCATAGCCCGAATGAACTTCTTTCATAACTCCGTTCGTTCGCCAGCCCCGATACACACCTTAGCCATAATCGATCATAAGACCTACGGTATAACGTATTGCCCACATACGCATACCGTAGTACCCGTTTTCTTAGTTGATCGAATTCTTTTATCTTTGGGGAGGGTGCCATGCCGAAATATTCGATGAACTACTGCGTCTCCAATCATCATCTTCGATTATCATTGCTTCTTGGCATTCTACTCTTTCTAACCCAAAGATTTTCATTACTCGCATCATCCGTTATTTGACACAATGATAATGGCCTCCTATTGCGGACGATGATGTGGATTTCCGGCTCTGTTGGTTCACCCAGCTCTTTGGCGAGTTTGGCCAACGCATCTGCTTCACCATTCACAGCCCTCGTGACCTTCTCAATGGACACATACGGGATCTTCTTCATTAATTCCATGGCCTTCTGGTGATATTGTATTAGTTCCGGCTTTAGGACCTTATATTCGCCAATTATTTGATTTATTATCAACCGTGAATCCCCAAAGATGCGCACACCTTGATTTCTAGCTCCCCAGTGATAGCTCTAGTCCGGCGATGAGTGCCTCATACTCGCTTCATTATTTGTACATGGTTCGGCTTAAAGCCGAGAGAATGTCGTATTATCCCGCCTTCCGGGTTACGAAGACTAGTCCCGCGCCGCCCGCACACGATTGGGACTCCCGGGCCCGCGATTGGCTTGATTGAAGAAGCACCATCAAAGTACATCTCCCATATAGGACTTCCTTCTTCAACATGTAGGGTTTCCTCATCAGGGAAGTCACATTTTAATGGGGAGTCGTCTTGGATCGGGTGTGCACCAAGAAATCGCTAGCGCCTGCCCCTTTATCGCCTTTTGCGGTGTATAGGTGATGTCGAACTCGGTAAGAATGATAGCCCACTTGGCCAGCCTCCCCGTTAGCATTGGCCGAGTCATCAGGTATTTGAGAGGATCTACCTTGGATATTAATATGATTTTGTGGGCTAGCATGTAATGCCTCAATTTCTTCACCGCGAAGATTAGGGCTAGACAATGCTTCTCAATCGGTGAATACCCGTGTTCTGCCCCTACCATCATGCGCTTAAGTAATATAGCGCATTTTGATTACCATCCTGGTTTTCTTGGGCCAATAGGGCTCCCAAGGATCCATCTAGGGCGGTCGTGTATAGAATAAGCTCCTTCCCGGGTATGGGCGCCGCCAACACTGGAGGGTTGAGTAGATAGGCCTTGATTTCTTCAAAGGCTCGCTGACACTCGCCATCCCATTTAAACGGGATATTCTTCTTAGTTAGCCGGGTGAAGGGTTGGATTTTACCCGATAGATTGGCTATGAACCGCCTGATGTACGCCAATTGCCCTTGCAAAGATCGCAACTGTTTTAAATTCTTTGGCGGGGATAGTTCAGTTATTGCTTTGATCTTGCCCGGGTCTATCTCAATGCCCCCGTGGCGTACCACAAACCCCGTAAATTTACCGATGATACCATAAATGCGCATTTCAACGGGTTTAGTTTGAGCGCATGTTCTCTCAGGCGGTTGAAAACGACCTCGAGGTATTGGAGGTGTTCTTCATATGACATGGCTTTGATGACTAGGTCGTCCACATAACATTCTACTATCTTGTGGATCAGATCGTCGAATATCTTTGTCATCGCCCGTTGGTAGGTGGCACCTGCATTTTTCAGCCCAAACGGCATGACTTTGTAACAATATATGCCAATCGGCGTGCGGAATGCCGTGTGCCTTTCATCTTCTGGCGCCATTTTGATTTGATTATAGCCCGCATAACCGTCCATGAAGGAGAAGACTTCATAGGAGGAGGTATGGTCAATTATGATTTCGGTTACTGGGAGCGGGAAATCATCCTTAGGGCACGCCTTGTTTAAGTCCCGAAAGTCCACGCAAATGCGGATCTGCCCATTTTTCTTCTTAACCGGGACAATGCTAGCCACCCATTCTGGTGTCTCTTCTTCCCGTATGAAGCCTGCGTCGATGAGTTTCTTCGTTTCCTCCACGACCTTTTCTTCGAGTTCTATTCTCATCCGCCTCGGCGCTTGTTTAATCGGCTTGAAGGTTGGATCAATTTTTAAGTAATGGACCGCCACGTTGGGATCTAATCCAGGCATTTCTTTATAACTCCAAGCGAAGCAGTCCATGTAGCTTTTAAGGAATGTCTTCAACTGTTAGCCACCTCTTCCGGTAACGACGCGCTTATGAAAGTTGGTCGTGGATCTTCTTCCGTCCCCAAATTAATTTCAGCTAACTCATCGACCGTGTTAGGTTCCTTTTCCAGCTGCTTCAGAGCATTTTTCAGACCGGGTATTGTCCTCTTCGTTTCATTATCGGCATTTCAACAGAAGTCATGCAACAGCTTTCTTCCATACGGTACCCGTTGAGAGACCCCTCAAAACATGCTGCGTCATCGCAGTTATACCCTAATCCCCGGGTGTATTTTATTTTACCATCCAGGCCCAGGACTTTATTCTGGCCGCCATTCCAGAGTTCATCAAAGCGCTTGGACTCGGCCTTGGATATGTCTCTCAGACATTTTGCCCTTTTTGCCAGTTTGTATAGCTCCTTTCCAAAGGGATGAGATGCAGCGTCACCGCTCGTTGCATTCTCCGATTCTTGTTCTATCACCCACTTCTTCCAAGTGTTGTGATCAAGGTTCTTCAGAGACCGGGTTGAATCGCTCTGATAGAAAATTATAGCCTTGTGGATGATAGTTTTCCCTTTGATGCGCTCTACCTTTGCCTAAGCACAACAAAGGTCTTCGTGGTTTGAACGTGGTTCACCTCCCTTGGTATAAGGTCTTTAAAATGCCTTTCGGGGACCACAGTAATCTCTAGCGCTGCCATCTCTTCTTCTATCTCAATGTTCATGACTGAGTTGGAGCGGTAGATTTCTTTGATCGGCCTTCGTCTCGCAACCTTAGGTTTACTAAGTACGGGAGTGTGCGAGATCGTATAAGCCACCCCTTTGCCTTTGCTATTCGAGTTGTGCGGAGCTGGGTCTTGTTGAAAGCTCTTCGGGAGTTGGATCGTCCCGTTTCTGTGCCCTTCTTCTATTAGGTCTTTGAATATCCAACATTCTTCAATTGTATGGCCCAGTATGCGATGATAGGGGCAGAATTCGCCTTCACCGGCTCTTTCCATGTCTGCGGGTCTTTTACAGACGGGAAGTGTTAACCCACTCTTTAAGGCCTGCTCAAATATCCGAGCTGTTTTATTTTTCAGAAAAGAGTATGGTTTACTCTTCTTGACCTTGAGGGTTTGCATGACGGTCGACTGCTTGGCTTTCGTTTCTTCCCCCTTTGATTCATCTACTATGACAATTACCCGTTTGCCGCTATCGGGTGCTTGCCTTTCGGGGGTCCCGGAACGGGGTTCGCTCGTCACCTCCTTGAGTCGCTCGGAGTTATAGATCGCGGTTTGCAGGTTTTCAATCATTATCATGATTTCATTATGTTGCACTTTGATATCCTGCATCACTTCCCATTGTTCAGACACCTCTCTTCTATTATTTTCAACTGGTGTCTTATTTCATCGATCGCATTCCAGACGCGACCTTCAAAATTTTCCCGCCATGAGCGTTCTTCATTTATAGGCCTCGGCCTAACCGGGTTATCCCTTCCACTACCGGGTCCCGTGTTGATCATATATGACTCCTCGCTTTCATTATCTCGTTTCGGGTCCTTTATATGGCTTCTTGAGGATGTGATAGATGATCTCTTCGTCGATTCTTCTTCCTGTGGTTGACGATCATGGCCGGATTCTTCTCCCGAGGTAATATCGCCCGAGTCATCGACTCTTCAGAGTTTTCCCCTGAAGTTGCCTCTATGATCTGAATTTGAGGGGTATTAGTAGGTTTAAAGTTGAAAATGACCTCCTCCTCAGAATCACTTGACTTGATTTCGCTCGGCTTTATTTGGGCCTTATATGTAGCCACCTGTTTGAAGCGGAAGGTTGCTTCCTCACCCGACTTTCTTCCGGTCTTTGGGCTCGAGCATCTCGGGGTTTAATATTAAATTTGACTTCTTCTTCTTCTCCGATGAGGTATCAAATTTAGGGCCTTTGTTGAAGGGTTTCGACTCGCTTTTGTTATTGGTCGACTCGGTGCACACGGCGGATTTAGGCGAAAAGTACTGGGCGTCATTGAATTTAATCTCATGCACCCCGAATGGTTTAACATCTCCGTCAATTCTCTTTTGCTTACCATTCTCGATATATTTCGGGCATTGGTGCGAGTAGAGGGTATGACCCGATTACTATGAAGCCACGGGCGACCCAAACAACGCCCGATAAGAGGTTTCGGCGTCAATGACATAGAATTTAGTAGGCGCTCTTAGGCTACCGCACCGTGCATTCGAGTTATAGCTCCCGTGGCCTTTTGGGAGTTTTGATTGAAGCCATGAATGATCACCTTTTCGTCGATAGGTTCTTTACGTCTAAGGTGATGGTCTTCGAGTTTTGAGCGGCATGATATTGATCGAAGACCCCGCGTCGACCAAGATGCGCCAATCTTTTGCCCTCCGCAATTTCAAATGATATATAGCGGGCGGTTATGGTCAACGGTGCCTATCGGGAGGTCATCGTCTCGTAAAGTTTATACGGGCGGCCCGCTTGGCGGTGAATAGGGCCTCCGCATATTTTGCTCGATGAAGTATGACTTGTACTTCTCGGGATCTTGCAAGGCCCGGATTAGTACCTCCCTTAGGTCTTGTGACATCATCAACGCATCAAATATGCTTAATAGTGCGGGATCTTACGCATATGTGCCAACACATTGTATTCTTCGCCCGTCGACCGGGTCTTTTCTGGGTTCTTGCTTAGGTTCTCAGCCTCTTTACCTTTATTCAGGGCCTTGTCCTTTCCTTTATCGGAATCCTTGGGAGCTTGTCTTTCGGGTATATAAGTCCCGGACCGGAGCACGGCTTTGCACTCTTCATTCTTGGTCCCAGAGGTGCTTGCTTCTCCTTCGTCATTTGGGGAGAACATCTCCTCTAAAGTTGGCATATCTTCGTCGTGATAAGAATATACCATGTTGCACGAAGCACCCCAGATTTCTTCGCTCTCTTCCTTATTTATTTCTTCATCTACATCTTCTTTCTTTTGACCTAGGGTTAGCTTCTCCCAGTCTTCTTTGGAGATGAAATGTTGGAGGGTGATCGCCTCGGGATCGCCTTGCTCATATTCTTCAATCTTATTCTTTCGGACTTGTTGCTTCTATGCTTCTTTTTCTTCTTAATAACCTCGGTCTTGGCTTTGGTCCACCTTATAATATACCCTGGGTTTTGGTGGGACCACTGGCGTGATATCGTCTCTCCATCTCATGCCAGGTTCTTTCTTAAGGGCTTTAAGCATTTTAATCGATTTCTTCGATAAGTGCGTAGTCCATTGCTCCTCTTGATCTTCGCTTAGCTGGCCAGGGACTTTCTCTTCCTCGTGAGAGATCATGTTGGCCTGTTCATGGGCTGATGGGCTTTGCAAGAACCCTTTTGGTAAAGTAATTTCACCATTTTTATACGCCTTCTCGACCCAATCTTTGAAGACCCAGCAATCTTCAATTGAGTGCCCTAGTACTCTATGGTATGGCCGAAGTTGGGTTCATCCGATTTACTCGCATCTTCCGGCGTTATCGGGCAGCGGGCAGGTTAGGCCATTCTTCGGTGCCCTCCGAAGATTTGGGCAACTTTATCTTTCTCGAAGGAGTACGGTTTAGATTTCTTTTGTTTAAGGGATTCAAAACTCCGTGAACTCCCTCCCGGATTGGGCCCGGATCCCTTGTTGTAATTGTTGCCATTTGTGCCATCGCTCGCCGCTTTGGGTGTCCGCGTTAGCAACCATCTTATCCTTTAACGAGGTGAATGCCACTTTAGTCTCGGCTCGGCTCCTCGTTGCGCCTATTATTCATGAAGTTTGGCACGGTATGCGGTGACATTCTTTCTATGTTGGATACCGATCCGAGCAAGTCTTTGAATGTGTTGACTTTTGTCACACCAAGAAGCATGCCCATCCACCCGTCAATGTTTTTCATGATTAGGTTGACGCCTCATCTTCGATTAATGTGCGGTCGCATTTGATGCCGAGGTTCCGCCATCTCTGTTGATAAAATCGTCATTGACTCCCCTTTCTTGGGTTTAGTGCTTGCCGGACGGCTATGTTTATTTTGTCGACACCATGACAAATCGCGCCCCGAACGAGTCCGCCATCTCGTCCCAGTCCCGATGCCGTTGTTTTCCAGCCGAATAATACCATTGGAAGGCGGTTCCCACTAGGCTTTGAGGGAATTGTCTTAACAAAGTTGCATCATTGCCGCCCGTGTTGCCGCATGAGGCTACAAAGTGGGCCAGTGTTGTTCGGGGTTCGGTCTTTGTTGCCTTCCCGAGAAGGTCCCGAAACGGGGATCACATACCCTTTAGGATATTCTTCTAAATCATATATGGCAGGGTATGGATGTCCACAGCTTTTAACGGGAGGGATAGCGTATCCACCTCCGCCTATTTGCATTTGTTGGCAATCATGGCTTGAATCTCTTTCCGGATATTCCCGTTGGTTCACCCTCCACTTCTATCGTTCGTGTGGGTGGGGTTTAGAATCGATGTGTTGTTTTCCCTTATGATTGCTTTTGGCATCGTGGACCCCTTCTGACGGGAGCTACCGGCTTTGAAATTGGCGTCTTGTGATTCTTGTAACGATTTGACTCGCCTTAATCAATTCTTCATTTTGCTTTAGCATGGTAGCAATTAGCTCCCGTTGCCTAATCGCCTCTTCATCCCGTGCCTCGATGTGGCCTTTCAATATTTCTATTTCATCGATAGGCACCTCGGGACGTGTTTCAACGTCATCTTCATTGTCGAAGAAATCGGGTTTTCGTTATGGTCTTCCCCTTCCTCGTCGTTGCCCTCGGGGTTGACTCTCTTAGGAGGTCTCCCTTTTCTACCATTATTTTTGTTGGTGTTGGTGACGTGAGCTTGATTAGGCGGGGACCGGTCATCCCGGGTCATATTCACCTCAAAGATCGTTGTCCAGGATCGCATCGTAGCTTATGCCGATGGTGTTGATCGAGAAGTGCTCTTCATAACGAGCGGTTCTTCTCTTCTTCTTTGCTTGGTCGGCGTTACTTTCAGATCGTTGAGTGGTATTCTTGAGCCTAATCGGCCGAATACACTCTTCCGGCCCAAGCGGCCGAACACGCTCTCGGCGGAGCGTTGGACCCGCCGCCTTGCCGGGCCGGGTTTGAGACCGGGGTTTTATTGTCGGGAACCCTTGGGACCCACACCGCCGGGTGCTAGGTGTTGCCTTTGATGTAAACCTCCTAGGGTTCGGAGTGGAGACAATGGCTTGCGGCCGAGCCATGTCTTCGAGAGTGACGGGGGCGGGAGACGTATTGTCTCGACCTAGCGTTCTTGACGCTCTTCCTCTCGTTTGAGGGCCCCGTGAGCCTTGTAGATGGCTTTGCAGGGGCTTGAGACTTGTCCCGCGCGCCGAGGCCTTTGAGTTAGGCGAGGTGTGGGCTTAGGCACCTCCCATGCTCGGCGGAGCCGGCCGTGGCCGAGTTCTTAGCCACTATTCGAGAGCCGTGAATTTGTTAGAGATCGGGATAGCCGGCCTAGCCACCACTGGTTCTCGGTATGCATCCGTGGCCCTCTTCCCGGATGCTTCGAGAGTCGCGGCGTTCGGCCGCCGCTTTGGGGCCGTCCTCTTGGACGGCGCCTTCTCCTTTGGGGAGGTAGTAGGAGAGGCCATTACGTTGTTGGAGATCCCCTTGGGAGTCGGTGTAATCGAGTCCTCCTCCTCGTCCGGATGGAGATCCGGACGGTAATGGAGTGATCGTGGCCATGAGTGGGCCATAGATGGTGAGTTCTTGCGGATGGTCCCGAAGAACATGAACAGTTTGCCCTCTGGGCTCTGTGCAGGAGTGACGGTGTAGGGAGCGAGGTTGAAGTTTCCAAAGTATGCCATTTCCTGCAAAAACAAAAACACTTGAAAATCATTAGTCATTTTAGCACATAGAAGACCACTTGTATCTCTTAATTATTCTATTTGCCTCTTTCTCTCAAAGATAAGAGGAGAATCTAGGTCCCACCGGGCGTGCCAGATCCCGTGCGACCCTTTTTCGCGCGCTCCGCACCGCCGCCGGGCGATGGGTTGCGGAAGAAGGACACGGAGATCCCTCCCGAGCGTGCATCTCGCCGGGGTGTCGCCGATTCTCGCCGTTTAGAGATTATTTGGATGCACATTCAGGGGGTTTTTAGTGATTGTGAGTTCTTGTAGATTCGGCGGGCGCAAGCCCCCACCGTTAATTACCCCGGGCTACGAACCTCGAGGCACCTCTCGGATCTTTGAAAGAGAGAAGCAAATAGTATAGTTAAAAGATGGTCAAGTGGTCGTCTAATTTCATGAAAAGGGGTCTACGGAAGATGAACCTACAAACAGACGGCTCAATCTATGGAAGACAAACCTACAAACAGACGGCTTTGTCCTATGGAAGACGAACCTACAAACAGACGGTTCGCCTATGCCACCTCGAGATGTAACCTACCTACGAGACACTGTGTTAATCTCTTTAGAGGGCTTGAGGTGAGTCTACATACGATCGACTCGACCTCCGTTGATCTAGAAGATAAACCTACAAACAGACGGTTCAATCTTAACTAGTCAACAACCAATCACACAAAATACAACTCGAAGCGCCGAGCGGTTGATCTTGAGGTTGGTGAATCGGAGAAGGGTGGATATGGCCCACGTGTTTCTTCTCACCGATCTTCTAGATCATGAATTCGAAGCACTAAGCCGATTCATAAACCTAGGAAACACATTGCACACAATGTCAAACCCGAAGCGCCGGGCCGCCTCAACATTGAGGCATGTGTTAGTGAAGGAACCTACCTACGTAACGGTTCACACTCACTGTTTTGTGGATGAATCTACCTACGCCACCGATTCAATCTCACGTCTCGGGGAAATGAGCCAGAGACAAACTCATCGACGGACGAGTTCGGTCTTGCTACCAAATGGTCATGAATTACTTGTTCATGACACCGAGTCATTAAGATGTCGCTCCGCTCGGACATCTTAATGTTCTTACTCTTCAAAGTCGACATATCTCTCCATGCTGATGTCGTAGCTTTGGTCATTCTTCAGCGAGCGTTGAGATGTTCTTGTCTCAACTAATCATTCTATGTATTGCATTACTTGTGCAAAATTACTATGTTGCCCTACACCCTTGTGTGAGCGTATTCAATCATGAGTTACTTGCTCATGGCAACGAGTCATTAAGATGTCACCTATCTAGGACATCGTAATGTTCTTCTTCTTCGAGTCGACATATATCTCCATGTTAGCATCGTAGCTCAAGTTATTCTTCATCAAGTGTCAAGATGTTCTTGTCTCGACATATTCACTCATGTAGCCTTATTCATCTCACGTCAAGATGTTCCTGTCTCGACGTATCTTATTATTCTTTATCAAGTGTCAATATGTTCTTGTCTCGACGTATCTTCTCGTATTATTATTAAAGCCTTAATCATCTCACGTCAAGATGTTCTTGTCTCAACGTATCTTCTTCATATTGCTATCAAAGTCTAAATCATCCTACGTCAAGATGTTCTCGTCTTGACTAATCATTCTAAATGTTATATCATGTGTGCAAATATTCTTACGTGGCTCTACACTCCTTATGTGAGCATATTTATTCATTTCTAAAATGCACAAAGTCTATTATATAATATCTTCCATTATTATTTTATATTATAAAGATGCATTTATTTATTATTATTATTATTATTATTATTATTATTATTATTATTATTATTATTATTATTATTTTTAAACTCTATTTATCTATGTAGAAAATTATTTACAAAAATAATAGGAAAAAGGGGTTAGCTATTTAACTAGATTTTCATTTATATTTTTGGGATTTTTATAATAGCTAAAATAGTAGAATTTTTATTTTTATTATTTCCAAACTCTATTTATTTTGTAGAAAATCACTTACAAAAATAATAGAAAATAAAATGGCTCTTTTTTTTATTTGTATTTTTAAAATGTTTATAATAGCCAAAGTAATAGAATTTTATTATTATATTCTACTATATTGAAATACTATTCATTATGTAAGAATTATTTACAAAATCAAAAGATAGCTATATTATTTTTATTATTATTGTTTTTTTTTTTTTATTTATATTTTTTTATTATTATTTTTTATTATTATTATTATTTTTTTATAGCTAAAAGGAAATCATTATTAATATTCTATTCTATTTATTATACTATTCATTATATCTATTTTTATTATTTCTATTTATTATCTATAGAAAAGTATAAAATTTTATTATTAGTTGAAAATAATCATAAGAGATGAAATTCATTATGTTTTTTATTATAACTATTATTTTTATTACATTTTATTCATCAAAAATATATTTTTTTATTGTATATATTTGTATAGAAATAAAATAAATACAATTCATATTATAAAACTATATTATCATTCTTTATTATAAAAGAAAATGTATTTTACTATTCATTACCATGGTAGTATATTTTTTGTATATTTTGTGCTATTTATTTCTATTATTCCTTTTTACAGAAAATATCAATATAATATTTATTTTTTTATTTATCAAAGAATATAGCTAACCTCATTATTTATTATAGTATATTACTATCATCATTATTATTTCATGGAAAATCACTTGAAAAATCACTAAAATATATCTAGTTATTATTTATGATTTTTATTTGTATTTTTGGAATTTTTATAGTATTTAAAATGGCAAGTCAAAGCTAGGTCAAATATACCAATATATGTAATGTATTTTGCTTTTAAATTGTTTTAACATGATTATATTTTTAAAACTGGAATATTATTGTATAGAAAAATAGTATGAAAAATAAGAAAATTTTAGAAACAAATTTGAGTCAATTTGGAGTTCAGGAGCATTTTCAAATGATTTATTTATTATATATAATTAATATTCGTTATTAATTGATTAACGGGCTTAACTGGGCCTTCGGATTTATATCAAGATTAGCACAACTCTTTATTTAACTTTCATATTCATCTGGGTCACGGATTAGATTAAGATTTGCACCGAATGGATTAAAGGCCCAGATTAAACCATGCTTTAATTTTCCAAACGTCTATCGGCCCGCATCTTCCGGACCGCTCCAAGATTTGTGTAATCCTTTGAGATTAGTGTTATATCGCCTTCCTCTATCTCCCTTCTCTTCGCTTTGACGTTCGTGCTACGGTGGTGATCTAGGTGTTCCGATGACTTGATTAGAGATCGACCGTCACCATTAGTGTCGCCTTAGTCTAGGGAGTTGGTCTGTGCTTTCCGATCGAACATTGGCACGGTGGATCACCGAACCACCTCGTCCAAGCAACTGAACTATACCGCTTTGGTACCAGTCATCTCTCTTAATCAAATTGAGTTGATTCAATTACGATTTCTTATAATTCTTGATTTGCTTACATAACTCTAGGTCTCAGTTGACAAAATTAACGGTTCAATCATTGTAATCATCTCTATTCTTACTCGAATTAAAACGAGACAACGATTGAAATTGGTACCGATTACTAGTTCGATATTATACTTGACATTTCCAATCAATTGCCACAATTTACTTGATCTTGCTAACACAAAAATCATCGTCCATGCAAAGTGCTTCAATTAAAGCATATATCTTGATCGATTAAAGAGTTTATAAGCACTGTTACATGGCCGGTTTAGAGTTCCAACAATTAACTTCGGAATTTCAGCTAATTGCTTGATTTAAAAGCCAAATTCTTGAGGCAATTGCTTGGAAATGCAGAGACTAAGAGGTTAATAACCTTCGATTAGTCAATTACTCGTGATTAGAGCTAGGAGACCGTTTGATCTTCGACTAGCTTCACCTGTCGATTAATCCTGATGTTTTAATCATTCAATTAATCAAGAAAGAAAACAAAGAATTATAAAGAATCAATCGGGATAGCAAAACGACAACTTAGAAAAGAGATTCAATCAAAGAAAGCAAGGAATTTGAATGAATGAAATAAAAAATCGCAAAATATAAATGACAGTACCTGAAATTCATTGAATTGATGAAACTATATGTAATTACATCTCAAAACTCTCAATTCCTTATTGAATATACTCACCTTTATGCTTTTCTGTAGCTCTAAACTCTTGAATATACCGTTAATGGTGGAAGGGATTGAGTATATACCAATTCCTCAACACTTGTCAAGGTTAATTGGCCAATTGGCTTCTTTCCTTCTCTCTCGGGATTCTTGAGTAGTATATGAATGTTATCTCGCTCTCTCGTCGTGCCCCTTGTTGCTACCGTATGGAAGTATATATAGAAATTGAAATTTTGACCGAATTTGACTTTCTTAATTCAATTGGACTTGGTTCATTTCATCATTCACTCAATCTATTTACTTGTATTCTATGGTTCACCGAACCTAGTCTCCCCGCTCGACTTTGTGTAATCGCCAGAGGCGATTACAACTTCTTCTAATTTACGATTTGCCATTGATCGGCCTCCACACCTCTTCATACTCTTCTAGCTTCTTCGGACCTTTCTAGACTTCCATCCATCTCTTTATAAGTCGCTTGAGCACTCCTCTGGATCAATTTTATCATAGCCGATCAAATTTACACTTATCACTCTTTGCAAGCCTATTATCAAGTTTTAATCTTTCACTTCGACTCCTTGCCTGTTTCTTCTATCTCAGAGCTTCAACATCATCATTTCAATGTCAGGCAACTCCTCATACATTCTCTTTGTTGATTTGTTAGCCCTAATATAGTGTTTGATCTGCTACTTCCCAAGCCGAAGGGTGACTTAGCACATCCCTCACTTTTAACCTTCAATTCTTCTCAATTCTTGTTAAAACACCATCGCCTGGGATCACAGAAGCCTCCTCAACAATCAATTGCAAGCTTTAAACTTCAATTGGCCGGTTTCAAATTTCAACCCGAGGTATTATTCCCTACTATTTCTCTCTCTGTGCTTTATCAACTTAAAATTTAACTATATGCACATGTTCTCCTTTGCAAGCTACGGTAATGAGGCTAGAAGTAATTGACTTGAAATTCAGCCTCTTATTCGATCTCCATTGACGATGCCTTCTAGCTCTTCTGTCGTCGAGAGGAAGAAGAAGAAGAGAAAGGGGAGAGAGGGAACAAGCTCTTCATTGCTCGCGCTCGGCGCGTGTGAGCCAAAGCATAGGAGAAGAAGGGTGCAGAGGGCAGAGACCGCAAGAGCTGTGTGCATGCTCTTCTTTTCTTTCTTTTTAAATCTCACTAATATTAGTTCATAGACCTGGTTCTCTGTGCCTTAGGCTCATAAATCTGACTTGTAGGTCCCACTTGTAAGTTTTCTATTCTTAGGCTCACAGGTGTCGTTAGCAACTGATTAGTGCACTATTAGGGTTAATTGAACTGACATGGCATGATCTCGATTGGCTTGTTATCTTAATCCCCTTCCCTTTTATCTCTCGATTATTTATTAATTGTCTCTTTGAGGTGGTCGGGTAATGGGTTGCCATGTGGCACAGGATTATGTGATGTGGCCTTATAATGTGATGCCATGTGGCATGGGGTTGGGTGAAGTGGCCCGTGGTGTAATGCCATGTGGCATGTGCTAAATGAGGTGGCTTTCGTGATTGTGCCATGCGGCACGAGAGAGGGTGAGGTGGACTTCCCCGGTTGTGCCGTGTGGCATGTATTGGGGTGAGGTGGACCTGTCATGGCTCTGCCACGTGGCATGCTTTGGTGGGACCCACATGTCGATCGGTGTAGTGGTGGGGCCCACCCGTATTTGAGGTGGACCACGATGGGGCGCCGACACGTGGCATGAGGTGGCCCAATGAGAAGCCGCCACGTGTCATATCCTCTCTCTTCTCTCGATTTTGCGTGTATGTGTCCGGGATCCCCGCTTACACCAGAGATGAGTCTCTCGTCCCAGCATTGTACCCTGAATCGCTTTGATCAAATCCCTGCCTTTGATTAATCCATTTATTCTCGCCTTTATTTTCCCCGAATTTATTTTAATAGCTCCACTTATCCAAAAATTATGAAATTTTCACCAAAAATCCCTAAATTCATGATGATCATCCCTGTAATTTTTAATTCCATTTTTACCCCTGTCTCTCTGAATTAAAAATTCTTTTGTCAAATAAACCCTATTATTTCTTTCCGAATTAATCCCGATTTCATTTGTAGCTCAATGTCTCGCCAATTATCTCTCTCTTGCAGAAACCACCCTAACTAAATACCAATTAGACTTATATTGATATTCATTAGGGCTTGATCTGATCAACAATTGATTACATGTCAACAGTTGATACAGATCTAGACTTGATCGATGGTTGCTCCGGCTTTTGCACTCGATCAGCCTTGTGAAATTGACTTTCAATCCCTTAACATGAGGGTGACTTGGTCAAAGAACTGACTACTTATCAAGAATTGACACAAATCAAAGCATGGTTAGGTGGTTGCTCATGCAAACTTTGGCACCGGGTCACCTTGAAAGCAAAATCACATTTGAAATTTCTCATGACTAGTTGTATCAGAATACTAGCTTGGCATTGACATCATTTCATGTAGCATAGGGATTATACTGCTTCAGCTCTTTTCTAGGGTTAGCTCCAAGGGCAGATTTTTAGGGTTTAACTCTGACTCCTATAATAGGTCACTGAGGTGTGGGGTCCACCTGTCAGTGAAAATGGTCATATGGGTGACTCATCAGATAGGCTATGTTGTTAGATTCATCTACAAGAGACTGCCAAGTGGGTCCTACCTGTCAGAGAAAATATAATCAAATGGCTGACCCATCGAGATTTTTCTCTCCGAAATCTCCCGAGGGTCAGCCACCTCGAAGAGTAGGAGGTGGTGGGGTATTTATACTCTTCACTTCATGCCCAGCATTCCATTGTGGGACTAATGAATTCATTCCGGGGTTAAGCAGCGACCTCTTCTGATCAGTGGGCCACCTTTCATTGCTTTCTCTCCTTCCCTCTTCTTATGATTTGTCATTAATCATCAATTTATTTTCATTTATTCATTTACTCATCCTTGAAATTTTTCAAGGGTAAACACTCCCTTAACTCCATTTTACATAATTGATCTCAATTCACATCTTTTCTCCCATTACAAGCCATAATCAAGCTTCAATCTTTCATTCCAATTCCTTGCTTGTTTCTTCTGTCTCAAAGCTTCACCATCATCAACTCAGTGTCAGGCAACTCCCTGTGCTCTCATCTAGTCGATTTGCAAGCTCCATTACAGTGTTTGACCAACTCACTTCTAGGCCGAATTGTGAATTGGTGCAACTCCTATATCCAGCATTCAACTCCTCTCAATTGTCACTCTAACACCATCGCCTGAGGTCCTAGAAGCTCTTCCAGCCATTAATTGCAAGTTCCAAGCTTCAATTGGCAAGTTCAAAGTTTTGACCCGAGGTGTTGCTTCTTGCCATTTCTCTCTTTATATTGCATCATTTCGAAATCTAAATCCATACACCTTCTCTCCTTTGTACTAGATAGCCAGGGCTAAGAGCAATTGATCTGAAGTTGATCCCTTTGTGTGATCTCCATTGATGGCGCCATCAACAGCTTCAGCCATCGGGAAGAAGAAGAGAAAGAGAGAGAGGAAGGAGGGAGCGTCCACAAGCTCAGTTGCGTCCGGTGTTCATGCACCAAGGCAAAGGAGAAAAAGAATGCAGAGAGAGAGTCCCCAGGCGCCAGGTGCATACACTCTCTTTCCTTTTATTTAAATTCCAGTCAATAGATCTGTGTGGACTCGGTTTGTTATCTTCTTATATGCCACAGACTCATGAACCTGACTAGTGGGCCCTACTTGTAAGTTCACCGAGTCAGGTTTATAGATATCGTTTGTGGTGATTAGTGCATGATTAGAGTTAATTGATATGATATGGCATGTTATGATTGGCTCATTAGTTTAATCACCCTCCTTTATCTCTCGATTATTCATTAACTAATCTTTGAGGTGGCCTTATGATATGGTGCCACGTGGGCGGGGGTAGGTGAAGTGGCCTCCTCTCAGGTTGTGCCATGTGGCATGGGGTTGGGTGAAGTGGCCTCGTGATGTAGTGCCATGTGGCACTAGGGTGGTGAGGTGGCCCGTGGTCGTCACACGTGGCACCAAGGTGGGGCCCGCTGTCGTGACTCATACCGGGGTGGGGCCCACTGCCGACATGGCCCAATGAGAGGCGCCACGTGGCACACCCTCTCTCCTCGTTTATTTTATTCTTTCTGTGTTTATTGCACCCAGTTTGTACCCAGAGTTGTTATTATCTCCAATTTGTACCCAGAGTTGCTCTGATCAAATCTCAGCCTTTGATTAATCCATTTATTATGCTTCTATCTTCTCCGAATTTATTTTAATAGCTCCACTTATCCAAAAATCATGAAAATTTCACCAAAAATCTCTAAAATCATGATGATCATCCCTGTAATTTTTAATTCCATTTTTGCCCTTGCCTCTCTGAATTAAAAATTCTTTTATCCATAAAACCCTAATATTCCTTATGAATTAATCCCTGATCTCAATTGTAGCTCAATGTCTCTGCCAATTATCTCTCTCTTGCAGAAACCACCCTAACTAAATACCAATTAGACTTATATTGATATTCATTAGGGCTTGATTTGATCAAATGCTGACTACTTATCAGCAATTAATACAAATCTAGACTTGATCAGGTGGTTGCTCCCAGCTTTGGCACCTGATCAGTCTTGTGAAATTGACTTTCAATCCCTTAACATGAGGGTGACTTGGTCAAAGAACTGACTACTTATCAGTAATTGACACAAATCAAAGCATGGTTAGGTGGTTGCTCGCGACTTTGGCACCAGTGTCACCTTGAAAGCAAAATCACATTTGAAATTTCTCATGACTAGTTGCATCAAAATGCTAGCTTGGCATTGACATCATTTCATGTAGCATAGGGATTATCTTTGCTTTAGCTCCTTTCTAGGGTTAGCTCCAAAGGCGATTTCTAGGGTTCAACTCGGTCCCTATAGCAGTCACCGAGACATAACTAATGCAGATTCTGAGGAGCCAAAAAATCTGTGTGATGTCTACAACATCACTCCAGAGCATTGGCGAGATTTTTATGAGAAGAAAAACACCGAAGACGTTAAGGTGTTAAATAATTTTCTTCCTCATATTTATTTAATTAGTTTTTTTAATTTATTAATTTTGGTCTTACACTAACAATGTCTATAACTTTTTTGATAAGAAAAAGTGCAAGAGAAAAAGCGACGAGAGAGACATATCCACCCGCATATACTTGAATCGGATGGATATAAATCTACAACAAAGAAGTGAAAAGATGGCGAGATAATTTTGTCTTCTTCATCCTCGTCGTCCTCGATCATCTCAGTATCTGATCCTAGAGGTTATATATGGGTGAAGAGGAAAGACTTATTGTTCCGTCAGAGACGACTAGATTTGTCGTCATATGGATGATAAATAATTTAACATTTTTAATTTTAAATTAAGTACTTCACAATTATTATTTAGCTAATATATTTATTTCATGACAGGAGGAGAACGTGCAACGCTCCTCGTAAGGATTGTTTCGGTCGGAATGCTACAATGATATTCTAAGTGCTTTGATTGGGATGTCCGAGCATTCAGGTAGGCTAAGAGGACACTCCAGTTTCACCACTCCATCAATTATATTCGGTAAAAATTCAAAGAGGAGGACTTCTCATTTTGATTGCATCACCAAGTCGAAAATATTTTTATAATAATTTGTATTAATTTAAAAATAATATATATGTACTAATATAAAAAATTTTATTTTAAGTTTCATGAGGAATTGACAAGGAGGGAGGAGGAGATCACCAAAATAGTTGAGACAGAGATCACCAAAAAGGTCACAGCCGACCTTTCAGTAAGGTTAGAGGCCTAGGTCGTGGCAAGGTTCGAGATGATGTTCAATTTTAGAAATGTCTCGCAACTTTTCAGTACATGGAGACATTCTGGTTATTATTAATCTTTTTTTTTTCTAAATTTAAATATTTTTAGTTAATTAGGATTTACTAAAATTTATATAAATTTAATAACTAATTTCTATTTTAGGTCCTAGTTCCATATAAACTCTTCTTCAACTCACTCAATGGGTTCGTTCATGTGGTGGAGGGGAGAGTTCTTCCAAGGGGGATGACATGATGATTCACAGTGCACCGCTGCCACCCGATCACCGTAGAATTTCAATTGAGTCATGATGGATGGATGTCGCGATTATAATCTTCCTTATGAAATAGACGGTGCTCGATGTCTAGTTGACTTGATTAGGATTCCCCTCAAGTGACCCGCGAGTCTAGTACAACTCAATACAGAGGTATTCAATTATTTATTAAATTAATATTTTATATATTTTTATTTTACTGATACTTATAATGTATGATGTCACGCTGAAAAAGATCCTCCCAAAAAGAAACCCAAGGTGAAAGCGTCAAGTGCATCGTCGATTATTATTCGATCACAAATTCCTAGCAATGTCGTGGTGAATAATCTCACTCAGATTCAAATTATTTATATTATATGTTAATTAACCAACTCTAGAATGAAACTATTGAGATAGACTTTTCGTTAGAGGTGTTAGGGTATGAAGAAATAGTGAACTTGTGCGTTAAACACATCGTGGAACTGTTCGAGAATGAAATGATGAATGTCTCGATTATTCATCTTTACTATATGTAAGTTTTTTAAATCTAAAATGCTTAATTAATTGAAGATATATAATAATTATGATAATATACATGCAAAATTTCGATAAATTGGTGGAAAACCTTTGAAATTAAAAGTTATGGTTTCATTTGTCCATATAAATGCTCAGAGAGGATCATCCAATCTGATTTCATAGCAATAATAAGATACCCGAATGACAAATTGCTGCATGCCGAACATTATGACTTACTTTTGTCGTACGTTGAGGGGTAAGAAATTATTTCTCCTTTAATACTTTTATTTCTTAAATTTATTTTTTTCTGGAACTTAAATATATATGATTTGTAAGAGTCATTGGAACCCTCTGATTGTCAATATCTTCAAAATTTGGGTTTATATCATGAATTCCGTGAATCATGACGTAAGCGGGTTGCGAATTCAAAATATACTAAATACGTAAGTTCTTTATTTTTTTATCAATGATATGCGAACATATAAAACTTACTTATACTAATATGATAATTTAAATTATTGTAGGGCATTTAGACATTATTGGATGATACATAATAAGAAAAAGAAGAACCGACTTACTTATGTAAGACTCACGGTATAAGATGTATGCCTAATTGAAATTTTAAAAAAATTATAATATTTGAGGTTTTTGTATAAATTTATTAATTATTTTCTTGCTACTTTTGTTATTTTTTCGAGTCCAATACAACATGACTTCAAAAAATATGGTTATTATGTTATGAGATTAATTCATGACATAATCTCAAATTATCACGACTCGAAAGCTTTGCTTGAGGTTATAAAAACTTATAATGTATATTTTGAATTATATATATTATTTAAATTACTAATGAAGTAGAATATGAAGCGTTAATCGCCGGGCTAGAGTGGTTACTTGAACTGGGAGTCTTTGGGGATTCCCAGTTGATCATAAATCAAATAACCGGCGAGTACAAGGTCCTAAAGCCGGAGCTGATACAGGATCACCGTAAGGCCATGAAACTAATGAATAAAATCCCATATTTGTCCAAGAGAAGCGGAACAATAAGAAATAATGATGACTGAAGAAGATGATGATTGGAGGTGACCATTCATTGAGTACTTCCAGCATGGTACCCTTCCCAAGGATAAAAGGGCAGCTGACCAACTAAGAAAGCGGGTATTACGGTACGCATATGTGGAAATACGCTATACCAAAGGTGCTATGACCAACCGTGGCTGAGGTGCGTATCAGGACCTAAAGCCGGGCAAATTATAAAGGAAATTCATTCCGGACTATGCGAAGCACATCAGTCTGGACCCAAGATGAAATTAAAAATCAAGCGGATGGGGTATTATTGGCCCATAATGGTGGCTGATTATGAAGATCACGTAAAAAAGTACCGTATGTGTAAGATACACGGCCCTTTCATAAACTAAGTGTCAAACCCGCTGTGCCACACAATTGTATCCTAGCCATTTAGCATGTGGGGCACGAATGTAGTGGAACCCATAGACCCACCTACATCAAGAGGCCACTGATTCATTTTGACAGCAATAGATTATTTCACTAAGTGGGTTGAGGTCATCCCGCTCAAAGAAGTTAAGGCATCTGATGTGGTCAAGTTCGTCAAGACGCACATCCTCTACTGATTCGGTACCCCGTAAAGGATAATATCCGATAACGGGACAACCTTCAAGAGCTCTAAAGTCTACGCCCTAGCGGAGCAGTTCAACATTGATTGAAGATTCTCGTCCATCTACAATCCGAGAGCCAATGGTTTAGCCGAAGCCTTCAACAAAACTCTAATCAATATCATGAAGAAGACTGTGGACGGCAACCAATGAAATTGAGATAACCACCTACAAGAGGTATTATGGGCTTATCGGACAATGTACCAAAAACCCACGCAAGCCACGCCATACTCTCTGACTTTTAGGGTCAAAGTCATCCTCCCGCTCGAGGTGGAAGTACCATCATTGCTGGTGACTATGCAAAATGACATGACAGTGGATGAGTGCCGGCAACTCAGGCTAGACGAGCTGGATGCCATGGATGAGAAGATGTTCATAGCCCAGCAAAATCTCAAAATATACCAGGCAAAAATGACAAGAGCGTATGAAAATTGGCGCGAGTCAGGACATTTCAGTAAGGGGAGCTAGTTTTTGTCCTTAAGAGACTAATTATTGGTCGGCACATCGGCCCAAAGTTTTCTCCGAATTGGGAGGGGTTATACATAATCGAGAAGGTATACAGAGACAGCACATTCCAACTCATTGACCATGAAGGCGAGAGGCCCATGCCACCGATCAACAGGAGGTATCTGAAAAAGTACTACACGTAGCCCGGATCGAGACCCGAACGGAGCAGTACTGTATTGTATACAAATAAGGTGGGAATAAGTGCTTTTCTACACACACGTGCACAAAACACAAAACCCAAAATTAACCTCCACTTCTGCATTCATAAAATCTCAAAAACCCTACTTGTGCATTTGTAAATAAAGTGCATCCTAAAATCTAAAACCACACAAACACATCTAGCCCTAAAACAAAAAAAAAATAAAGCACCAAATGCCCAAGAAAATGGTCCGTTAGAATCCCATAATAGATCACGAATGGGTCAGATTAAGGTTTATGCTTTTACGTGACATTTTGTGTCAAACAAAGTGGTTCACTTAAAGAAATGACTCTAGTCATGGAGAGCGAACCTACCCGATGAAAGTCTATCTCGCAGGGATGCGTGAGGGATGTTTGAGGGTAGGATCCCCATCAAACAAACTGAGCAGAGACGAGCGACGATGAGTTTCCACTTTAGCACGCAAAGGTGCACAAATTAGGGAAGAGTGGGTGAGCTTCCAGAACAAATGTCAATCAAGTATATGGGGAACATCCACAAAATGGTGTTATCAATTACGTCCATAATCCAATTGATACTGATAAGTTTATCCATCAGTAATAAAGGGATAAACGAGTTTATTCTGTACCTAGCCTAGAGGTCAATACAGATAGGTTCGATATCCATAAAATGCCACAGTTACTAAAGTTTCGTTCTATAGTAAGCAAAGAAAATCAATGTATAGAATAAGTGCAATATGGTACTATAAAGTTTTTCCTTTTTCTATTATTGTACTTAGACACTTTGTGAAAGGAAAGCAGTTGTAATTAGGCACTTTATAATAAGAGGTTGGAAAAATATAAAAATGTAAAGAGTTAGTGGAATGTTTCCCCGCGCTGTAGAGGAAGTGACGAGGAAATAACAATAAAGGCAATCAACATCCACAACAAGAAAGAACAAAGCATAGCAAGTGTCAATCAACATACAATATCCACGGAACATCCTGTACACAATCACAAGTGTGGTAAATAAAAGAAAAAAGAAAAGAAAAAGCAAAGATACAAGAAGCAATCTAAGAGCCCGAGAGGTGAGACTCCAGTTCAAACAATGTGACACTGATCGCATCCAAGTAGACATGGAGAGTGTGTATGTCCTCCTCCAAAGCCGCCATAAAATCCAGAAACTGAGAAAAGGACCAGTCTCTGACGCTCAAGTAAATCTATAAGTTCGGGAGACGTCCCGCCAGATACTTAGAGAAGCCCTCAATCGATAATCGACGGTCCACTAATTGATTTATTTGTAAGTTCATCTTTCTCTACCCAAAATGAACTGATCTGTTTGTAAGTTCATTTCCTACCAACCTACTTCTATCATTCTGTACCAAATGAACTGATCTGTTTGTAAGTTCATTTATGTCTCTATTATCTAAACTCAATGAACTGATCTGTTTGTAAATTCATTTCTCACTATTCTGTAAAGATTAAACTGATATGTGTGTAAGTTCATATGTACCTCTATTATCAATCTGTAATCTGTGAACTGATTTGTTAGTAAGTTCATTTGTATCTCTATCATCTGAATGAAATGAACCGGATATGTTTGTAAGTTTATTTGTTATCAATCTATAATCTGTGAACTGATCTGTGTGTAAGTTCATCTACATCTCTATTATTTGAACTCAATAAACTGATCTGTGTGTAAATTTATTTTTTACTACATTTTCATCTGAATTGAATTGAATTGATCTATTTGTAAGTTAATTTCTTCACTATCTTTTGAATTCGAACTAATATGTTTGTAAATTTATTTTCATTTGTTTCTAAAAATACTGAACTAATCTGTTTCTAAGTTCATTTGTCAACACCCTATGTAAGTTGAATCGATCTGTTCGTGGATTCAATTTACACTTTACCCTAAAGATTGAACTGGTCTGAGTTAGTTTATCTTCTGCTATCATGCCTCATTAGACTGATCTGACTATAAGTCTAGGTGTTTCGTAGTGATCCCGATCACTTGACAGCTTGACCACTTGATTATCATTTAGCTATATTATTTGCTTCCTCTTTCGAGATCCAGAGGTGCATCGAAGTTAATAGCACATGATAATTAATGGTGGGGGTTTATGCCCATCGAAATCTATAAGGACTCACAATCACTGAAAAACTCCTAGATGTGCATCCTAATGGATCTAACGGTAGAATTATTCGGCTTTAAATAAATGCACGTTTAGGAGGGATATCTATGTCCTTCTTCCGCATTCCATCGCCCCGCAGCGGTGGAGGCGCGCGAAAAATGATCGCACATGCACAAAAAAATGCCAATAGAACTCCATCTCCACACAACAGAGTCAGGAGACAAAGGATCAGTATGAAATGAAGAAGTTTTTGTTGTAAATCATGTCATTCTAATTGCTAAACTTTATCTAGATGTTTTTAAAAGAGTAAATGAAGAGAACCAGTTTGAAAAACGTCAGAGACCAAAATATGAGAATGCAATACTATAGCAATATAAAGGAATTGAGGAGATAACTGAATTTAATAAAATCACTCTACCATCATATGATAGAATTTTACTTTTCCAATCTTATAATTTATTTTTAATTTTTTCTATAAAAAGTTTTAGTCATTGGAAGAAAGGTTATTGTTATGTAGAGAAAAACCTAGATAGATGATGGGGAGAAAGCCAAACTTACATCCTAGCTTGAATGCATACTGAAGATCTAAGTCAGAAAATATATTGAAAGGAATAAGTTCACATTTGGAAAAATTAATTTCATGCCAGATAATTTCTCAAATCCAATAAGTATCCATTACAGCACTTCAACATTTGAATCATTTGCCTCGAAAAATAAAAGAGTGTCATCAACAAAGTACAAATTTAAAATTTTAGGATACTCAGAAGTAATTGGAACACCTAATAAAAAACCATTTTTCTTGTGCATTGTATACTATTCTATGTAAAATATCTGCTACCAAATCAAAGAGGAAAATAAATAAATGATCTCTTTGCCTAACTCCTCTTTTATAGCTAAAGTATTCTCCTAATTCTCCATTAAAATTAATACAAATCCCACTACTATATAGAATAAGATCCTTAATCTAAGTTATCCACTTAGAACCAAACTACTTACCTTCTAATATTTCTATAAGGATTGCCAATTGACTTTGTTAAAGACTTTCTCACAATATATTTTAAATAAGAAGCTTTGATTTTTTTTTTTCTAATTGAGTGAAGGATTTCATGAGAACTAATCACATTGTCAAGAATATACCTACCCTTAATATAAGCAGTTTGTATGTGAGTAATAAGAGAATCCATAAGAGGGACTAATCGTTTAGTTAAAGCTTTGGTAATAATCTTAACACTATAATTAATCAAACTAATAGGTCTATATTGAGTAATAATATTAGCATCAATTTTTTTTTAAGAATAAGACAGATAGAGGCTAGATTAATTCTTTTGAGTTCTAAAGAGCCATTATATAAAGAGAATATAAGTTTCATAAAGTCTATACATATAACATCTCAAAATGATTGATAAAATAGGAAAAAAAATCTATTTGGTCCTGGATCCTTAGAGGCATTACAAAGAAAAACAATATTTTTTATTTTCTTTATTTTAAATAGTTTGCCTAAAAGATCTTATTGCTAAAGAGTGAATTTATCACATCTGACCAGAACTATTTTTTATTGTAAATAGTTTGCCTAAAAGATCTTATTGCTAAAGAATGAATTTATCACATCTGACCAGAACTTAAGGAAATATATTTGTCCGAAGCTTGACCTAACAAAGCTTTATAAAAGTCAGTAAGATGCCTTTTTAAAATCATGGGATCAACAATAGGGAACCCATCAATATTAAGGGAAAATATATAGTTTTTTTTTCTAGTACTAGCAGTAAAATGAAAGAATTTTGTATTTCTATCACCTTCTAAAAAACATTGAAGCTTAGCTCTTTGCTGCCAATATATTTCTTATTCCTCAAAAAACTTATCTAAAAGTATATAATTATCCTTAAATTGCTCAGTTTCTAGAGGAGTGAGAGCTTTATTTTTCTACTGATGTTCTAACTATTTTATAATTGAGATACAAGATTGTTTCTCTTTCTTTTTTACAGATTTTAGGTTCTTATCATAACCCCTAATTTTTTTCCCAATAAATTATAGTTTGAGTCTCCATTGATTAGCTATATGAGTAACTATAACAAAATAACCCCACCAATGTTCAAATAACTCTATAGAACCCTCTTGTGAGAGCTAGATTTTTCAAATCTAATAGATTGTTGATGAGAGAGAAAGAGAATGACTCTTAAGGAGAAGAAGATTATGATTGGATTGTAGTCTAGAAAGAGAAGATACTAAGCAATGAGAGAAATGAGAAATTCATGAAGTGGAGCATAAGAAATAATCTAATAAGGCAAAAGAGTCGGAAAAAATAGATTTTGCTCAAGTAAACTTCCTATTAGAAATGGGTAATTCAATGAGATGAAGTTCATTAATTAATAAATTAAATCTATTACTAATAGTATGATTAAAAGTTTTACCTATTTTTTCTATTTTTTTTCCTAATCATATTAAAATCCCCACTAAGAAGCCAAACATCATAACCTAGATTAGCTATGTTCTCTAGTTATTTAAAAAAGAGTTTGTGTTTTGAAGCAAGAACAAGGCCTAAATAACTGAATATATCCAAAACAAATTATCATGTTTGTTTTCAAGCAAAACCGTAATTGAAAATCCATTATCAGTGATTGAGAAACAGAAAATAAAGAATAATTAATGCCAACTAGAATATCTCTTGAATTACCAACAGAAGATTTGATCATCCAAGTATCAATAGAACGACTGAAAGAGTCCAAAGTGCGTTGTTTAAAAGTATCTATCTTTGTTTTTTGGATCTCTATAATATCTATATGATGTTTAAAAAGATAATCATTAAGCAGTGTTTTTCTTTTGGGTTTACTTAACCCCTAACATTTTCAGTTAAGAATTTGTACCATAAAGAAACTAATAAAATCCTTTTAGGAAGGTGCTTGAAGCACCTCCTGACTTATATCTAAAAGATCATCAGAAGATTTAACTATAAGAGCATCACGCTTTGACAAAAGAGTATCGAGAACAGTCTCAAAATGAGGCTGAATTAAAGAACGAAACTTTTGAACAACTTGAACTTTAGTTTCAACAGTCTGTCCTAATGAAAATTCTATTTTTTCAAACACTGATACAATATTTGAATCGGAATGCTAAGTAAAAGAGAAATTTTTAACTAAATTTGTACGTAAAGTATCTGTACCCAGTGTCAGATTCAACCTCCTTAACAAACCTGAGGACATTATATGGATTGGTATCAAATTCTCAAAAATTAGATATGAAAGACAATTTTTTCAATTAATCCTAGACATTTATATAGTTTTGAACTATATTTTTCTGATTTGAAATAAAAAAATTTACTAATTTATATGTATCTTTGAAAATCAAGTCTGTACACCGACCAGAGTTTGTCTATGCATAAGTCTGCCCCTGCCTGTACCAGAGCTACTAGGTGGCTTGGCTGCTTTTTGACCCTGTCTAATCACTATGGCTTGATCTGGTACTACTGGATCATCCCCAACAGTCTCAACTGATATCAAAGATGGTAGAGTGACCTCCACAATTGGAGCAGTAATCTGAGCAGATTCTGATAACGGTGTTGATTCTGGTACCGATACTGGTTTCAGTACCGAGGATGGGGATGCACTACTTGGAGCAGATATACTACGCCTGTAGGGTGATGTGAGTGCTTAATCCTAAGGATCCCAAGTAGTATCTTTGATAGGGTGAGAAGGATCGGCTGAGGGGTCAGAGGTTGGTAGTGTAGAGAATTAGTTGCTAAGAGAAATGGCAGGAGAGGATTTACTAGTTGAGGAGCTAACACCAGCACGAGGAGATTTGAAAGGTGGGGGTGTAGGAGATTTTTGCCCTCCAAATTGTTTAATTATTTTGATTGAGAACAAATATTTAATATCGTATATAATGAAATAATTTTGTAAAGATTTGGAAATATGAAGTTCTTTGTGAAAAACTTTTGTCATCAGCTTGATTATTTATTATTTTAAATTTTATTTTGTTGTGTTTTTAATATGTAAAAGAATATTATTTTGATAATTTTTTTGTTAGATAATAATACAAATTAAATTATTAATTTTTTTATTTAATATCAGATTAATTAATAAATTTGAATTCAATAAATTATTATAATTTAATAATTATCTCTTAATCAGATTTCTACATCCGCCGCTAACTAAAAAACTCTTGTTTCTCTCCTAGTTTTTTTATATCTTTGTATATTCTGTGTTGTTCCTCTTTTTCTCCGTTGTTGCTTAGTGGTCCTTCGGCATAATAGAACAAGCAACACTGAACAGCCCTGTTACATCAAAGAAACATTCCAAATTAACTCCGCGTCGAAGAAATGTTGGTGGTAGCTTGGTAGGCTTCACTCAAAGCATTTCTCTGCGTGGGCGGTGCCTTAATCAGGACACGTGTCCGAATCGGAGGTGATGTACTTAGTGCTAATCCTGCGGTTACCCTAACTAAAAGAAATGGCACCGATATTTGGTGTGGCAAAGGTGATAGTAATGTGAATGAGTCAAGAGTGACACGACGGTACTCCATTTGACTCCGTCAAAAATCCAATCCAAATCAAAAGCACCCTGCCTTTTCCCTAAATTATCTGTATTATATTATTGTTCGTCTGTAGTTTTTTAATTAGTTAGGTATCTCTTTTTGAATAAGCAAAAATATGTCATTTAATTATCTTTTATGAGGTGTGATTGTTTACATGGTTGATTTAGGAAGGGTTAATCGTCATTGTAAAATATAAAATTCCTAGTAAATTGCAGTGACGAAGTAAAGTAATAATATCTTTTTAATATCCAAATAAGAAACGATATATTTCTTTTGTTAAAGCCAAATATATTACAACGAGTGAAGATAATTTTATCTTGCATGAAGGACGGCAACAATAACCTTGCAAAAGTCACGATTCATAAGAATTCGTTTGCTTTTTTTTTACGTTTTATTCAAACATTCACAATCAATATATAATATAAAAGTCTACATTAATACAATCTTAAATATATAATTTCACAATCTTCTTTAAAAATTAAATTGTCGTATTAAATAAAAGACGTAATGCATCAATCGTAATGAATAATCTAAATAAATACGTTCATCGATATATAATTTAACAAATTTCTTCGAAATAAATAAATTATTAACTTTTAGTGACATTTCAATGTTTCATATGCCTCCCTTGCAGTCTCAATTTTATCTTCTTTTTTTTTTAAATTTGGGCTTTGACCATAATATTTCACTATCTAATTAATGAACAAAATATAACATAAACGTTGGGCAATTAAAAGGAAGGGGATTCATTTAATAGATTAAAACTAATAAACATCCACTGTTAATTAAGCACATCAACATTTAATTACCGCAAAACTTGAGAATAAAATAATTAAGAACAGTTATTTCAGTTCTATCTCAATCCACCACGTGGTCATCCCTCATGCGTCAATCATATTCCACTCTGTCCCTTCTCTCTACTCCAAGCTCTATAAATAAACTTTGCTCTCGCCAACGAACCAACCACACCGAAGCACTGGCTAGCACACCATCTCCCTTCTCACACATAGACCCGTTTGCAGAGTGCAAGCTTACACATACAAAACAGAGCAAAGCAGAGCATACAGACTATATACAAAAACCTTCTTTACCTCTCTTTTTTTACTTCTCTCGTTCACCTCTCAAATCTCAAGTCTAGAACAACGTTCCCCGTACACAATGATTAAAGTTCCTAAAATGCCCTCGACCACTACCATCCGTTGTGCTGCTGCCAACTCTCAATCACTCAAGCAACCCCCCAGCAGCATTGCTCCTTCCGTCCAGAGAAACCTTCAATTCATACAAAAACCCAACAGTGTTGTCACTCCGCAGCTAAAATCTAAAACCAACACAAAGGTTGTTGCAACTCCAAAATGGAACCCACTACAGCGCATAGCTGCCTCCGCACTCAACACCATAGAAGAAAAGGTCATAAAAGATATGCTTGAGAAGCTACACCCCTTACCAAAAACAGCAGATCCATCGGTGCAAATATCGGGCAACTATGCACCCGTTGGAGAAACAGCACCTCATTACAACCTCCCTGTAACAGGTAGTATTCCTCCTTCCATTGAAGGGGTTTATGTGCGAAACGGCGCAAACCCTTACTTTGATCCAGTTGGGGGCCATCATTTGTTTGATGGCGATGGTATGGTCCACGCCGTCCATTTCGAAAATGGTCAGGTCTCATATTCCTGCAGGTTCACTGAAACGGAGAGATTGGTACAAGAAAGAGCGATCGGCCGACCTGTTTTTCCAAAGGCAATCGGTGAATTACATGGCCACTCTGGTGTTGCAAGGCTATTGTTATTCATTGCACGTGCAGCCTTAGGCATCATAGATGCATCACATGGTATGGGGGTGGCAAATGCAGGATTGATTTACTTTAACGAACGGTTACTTGCCATGTCAGAAGATGATCTTCCCTACCAAGTGCGCCTTACTGATAATGGGGACTTGCAAACGGTGGGCCGGTATGACTTTTCGGGCCAGCTCAGCTCCGCCATGATTGCACACCCGAAAGTCGACCCGGTTACAAAGGAGATGTTTGCGCTGAGTTATGATGTGATACAAAAACCGTATTTGAAGTACTTCTACTTCTCACCTGATGGAAAGAAATCACCCAATGTGGACATACCTGTTGATGAGCCTACCATGATGCACGACTTCGCAATCACTGAAAATCATGTCATTATTCCTGACCAGCAAGTTGTGTTCAGAATGCATGAATTGTTGCGTGGTGGATCACCCGTTGTTTATAACAAGAATAAAACTGCTCGATTCGGCATCCTACCGAAATATGCCAAAAATGCTTCAGAAATCAAGTGGGTGGAGGTTGAAAACTGTTTTTGTTTTCATCTATGGAATGCGTGGGAGGACGCCACCACCGGCGAAATAGTGGTTATCGGATCATGCATGACACCACCCGATTCCATATTTAATGAATCAGATAAATGCATGCAAAGTGTTCTATCAGAAATTCGGCTAAACTCATCGACAGGAAAGTCAACACGAAAGCTGATATTGGCTCCGTCGGACCAAGTTAACCTTGAAGCTGGCATGGTGAACAAAAATCTGTTAGGTCGAAAAACACGATTTTCATACCTGGCCATAGCAGAACCATGGCCTAAGGTGTCTGGTTTTGCAAAAGTCGACATTCTTACTGGTAAAATTGAGAAGTTCATGTATGGAGATAACCGGTATGGTGGCGAGCCGTACTTTTTACCAAAAGATGCTTGTCAGATAGGAAAAGGGGAGGATGAAGGGTATGTTTTGTGCTTTGTGCATGATGAATCAGCATGCCAATCGGAGTTGCTGATCATTAATGCCGTCGACTTGAGACAAGAGGCATCCATTAAATTGCCATCCCGTGTGCCTTACGGATTCCATGGCACGTTTATTAGATCCGACGAGTTACAGAGACAAGCCTAGTTCTTATGCTTGTTTGTCTTGGTGCTTCATTTTTTATGACACTTTTTATTTATTTAAAATATCTTGTACATAGATAGAAGAGTTAGGTATGTACATATACATAGCAGCCATCTGATTAGTTTTGTTTTTCTTGCTCTAGATTACTGTCATTTCTACAGTTTACTTTAATAGAAGAGTTTCATTTGCTAGATACAAATTGAGACTTGTGAGAAATGAGCTCAGCTGGGTGATCGTATTATTATTTTCTGTAAAAAATGTGTTGTGTTAATTTGGGTGAAATTACCGTAAGCTAATGTCAGTTTTAGCGCAAAGCAGAGCTTCCTCTGCATGGTGATGACAAATTGAAGTGAAATTCATGAATTTATTTTGATTCTGATTAAAAATATGAACTTCCGCATGTTCAGGTCAAAATAGAATCGATTTCTTCGAGAAAAGTTCATGGGATGAATAAATTCAGATTTTCAATGGGTTAACTTAACAGACAATTACTACTATGCAAAATTTGAATTTTCTTTAGTGTAATTTGTCGGTTGACAATAGCCTGACATTCAAGAAAACTTAACAAGATGATCAACTGGTGAAAAATTAATCCACCACTTAATTCTAATTTCTTTTGTCGGCAGAATTGTTAGATTTAATATTTACTTCATGAAGCAAAATTCAGTGATTTCACAACAAGAACTGTGACCTCCGCGAATGCTTTATTCTGAAATTCTCTTTTGAAAATGAAATGAGAATCAAAATCATCTCGATTTATCCATATAGTGGAAATCACTAACTTTTGAGTTTTGAATATACGACCTCTCACAAAAATTCATCCTTTTACTACGCCAAACCATTTGCATTTTCTATTAAGTTTGCTAGACAATTGTCCTTTTAATTGATTATCATTCTGAATATCAGGTAACGTATACGAACTTTTTGTTACTTCTTGATGTTTTGTATTATAGCAAAAGGTACGTTATTTAAGGTGCGTTTGTCAGTATCAGAGGAATCGATTTTGTTCGTTAAGGTGCATTTATCAGTATCAGAGTAGTCGATTTTGTTTTTTTCATTTTCAAGTGTTCTTTTGTACCTGAAAAGATTCTGGGACCAATCAAATCGAGTGAAAGTTAGTCTTTTGACTGTCCCACTTTATTCTTTTTTTCCTGAATTTAGAAAACAGATACTTTCTGAGATTGTATGTAGCAAAAATGTTTGGCCCGGCATGATCTGGTACTGGCAAATGCATGATTCAACAGTATTATTTATTTAGGTAATAAATAAGTCGCGTTCTTATTGAATGGTCTTCTGTCTTACAATTATTTAATTTGTAGTGGAATTATTTTATTGTTTGCCTGCCTCTTTTACCCCCTATGATGTGACCAGATTCATAGTCTCATACAAAGTTTGTTTCTGACTCTCTGGCACGCCTTGTCCTTGAAAAATAATGTATGTATTTAGTAGCGTTAACGATCTCCCAGCAGTAGCAATTCAAGAGGGTGAGATGCAAACAAATTTCGAAGGGTGAAAACAAAGGTATTACAAACATGGTTGAAGAAATTATAATCAACTGCAGCTCTTTTGAAGCTTACCATTGGGTACCATCCTCCTCTGTACCTTTCTATGTATAAAACTTTTCCTAGTTACTGTTCTCAGTTTACTGGTGATGGGATAATCCGGCATTTTCCCTTGGTAGAACTCGCGATTTGCATCGGCATTCTCGATTCCCAAGTTTTTTTTTTTTATTTTCATTGCCATCCACCATTGACATCTTTCACGCTTATCAGATGCATAAAGAAGATAGTACAATTGGATTACTTGACATGTCAATATAAATAGCTCATAATTTTGAAAACAAGAAGTATGCTTCACCTTACTAAGTCCATGTGCTCAGTCAATTCTCACACCATTCATTAGATCAAACCAATGACATTTGAAGAGAACAATCTTATTGCATCCTGCATGCTCTTAACTCAAAGACCTTTTGAAGAACTCCCCTTTGAGATACCGGAGAATATGCTTAACGGTCGTCCAGTGAGTATCAGACGGGGAGCTCATGAATTGTGAACCTTTCCCCGTTGACTCGCTTTGCCCATATGATTCAATGTGGAGGCTAAGATCGTTGACATCATAACTATTATAGCAAATTATTTTTTTATTGGGCATAAGTTCTAAATTACGGATGTTCCTGTCAATATCACGATTGGTTTGTATTTTTTTCTTCACCAATTTGCGAACTGATTTTGATGAGCTTTTCCAAAGCTTGAGTTGTTGGGGCTCCACTGGAGTTGGTCATAAATGTTTCAAACTCTCTTCAAGATCCAATAAGAAATATTTATTAGGTTTGATGAATTTTATTATAATTTGATTTCTAATCTTCAATAGAACTATTTTTGGCCAATTGTACCATAAGAATGGTTGAATCTGTGGACAATCGAGTATGATATGTGTGTGCAGCTTTAAATTCAAGTGGTTCAAGAGTCTTTCAAATACTGATTGTTGTCCACGAGTAGCATTATTTTCTCGATCTCCTTATTGTATCTTGTTGTTAATAGATTGATCTGCAAAATAAAATGAGCAATACGTAAGTATCTCTTTGACAATTGTGGCCTCCATAATTGAACCCTCAACACATATCTTGTTCGTCACTTTTATTTTTTCTCTTCTTTGTTACGCCTGCAAATGTAAGTTATATGTCTCATTAGTTAATTAAAAAAAAGACATTTGAAAAATAACACGTCGATCTCTTACATGCAGGAATGTTCTTGTTATTGTTTGATATTGGAAAATATGCATCCAGTTGAGGAATCTCTTAAGGATATACAATTTTGGATGATAAAATTCTCATGTTTATTGTAAAAGAGAAAAAGGATATTTCTAGGGTGTAATTACAAAAGGTACTTTACTCCGTATGCACAACATATCGACATTGCATTGTTTTTAAACATTTACATCCAAAAATATTTAATTTGAATTGCATATATGCATATGTACGTGTGAAATGTATTCTCCATATGCTGACACCTATATCTATTTTTGCAAAAAGAAATTAAACTTATTATTGTTGTCTTTTTTTCCTCAGAAATAACTTCGAATATTTTCTGTATTAATATAGTATTTACTTTGTTGAGAAACCCGCATTTTTTTAACTTTTGGGCTCCACTGCGTTAGAAATTTCTCGCATAAATGTGACTTGTTAAACTTGAACATCTAAATAAGAAATTCTCACAAAATTCCTTGAACGCATTCAATTCATGATACAACAAAAAGAAAAGAAAAACATTCACGTCGGAACCTCGAATAAGATTTTTAAAAGATATTTAAAGTTGATGACTTAATCTTATCCTTATCCTAAAGAAAGGATTCTTAAACCAAGTAAAACAACAATTATAAAATTTATTGTGCACGATTAAAAAAAATCTAAAATGAACACGCAAGAAAGAAAATAGAAATTTAAAAGCAATCAAGAGAAATACCACAAAATTTCACATAAAATTGTTCGACAATGCCAAAATGATAATAAAACGACAAGCAAGACCACCGAAGAACTGAGATATACAGATATACCATTTAAGATCAAATTACATGCCATCAAAAATTGATGTGCTAATAAAAAATGGATGCAGCTGGAACACAACTGAAGAAGTATTAAGAAGACTTAGTATTATATGTTGTAAGATATTGATTTAATTGTGAGTCGTAAGGAAAAAGCTTTATGCGCAATCAAACATTATACAGTTCACCGGCTGGCTGTTATAACGGTTCACTTTGTTCACTTAAAAAATTTCTAAGATAAAAAGTTTCACGAAATGACCAAAGGCTATTATTATTTTAGCTAGGATATATTAAATGACTTGAGTCATTGTAACGGTTCACTCAACTATTATAATGCCTTTGTAGTTAGTCAAAGTTATCAGAGCGAAAAAAAATAGTTTGTCAACACAGTCAAAACGTTGTAATGATTTTGTCAAACATGGCAATGTTTTAGTCAAGCGTTGTAAAATGACATATCTCTTCTTTCCAAGTTGTTATAATAGTTTAAATTTTTTTTATGAGTGACAAGACATCCTTGGCAGATCATAATTAAAATCATTTTTCAAATGGTATAACAATTTATAACTGTTGGTAATGGTTTACTAGGTGAAAAATTGCATGCCTAACTATCTGGTGCTCTATATAAAGGAATTATTCTGGAACTATTCTTCAATCAAATCTCTCACAGTCCTTAGCAATCCAAAAGAGCCCAATAGAACACTTATTCTTCTTTGCAAAAAATAAAATAATCAACCAAAATTAAATCTAGAGCAAAAGATCTCTTCTTTCTTTTAAGTTAATGTTGTGCTCTAATCTTTTTTAGCAGTTGTGCTCATCATTGTTTTGAGCTTGTAGCTTATTTTTTTTAGCCTTGATTGTTTATTTTTTTTGTTGTTATATTCCCAACTTAGTCTTCTTTTTTTTTAGTCATTTATAAATGAGTCAAGTTCATACATTTGATTGTAATCTTTTTAGTGTTAATATATTGGAACTCCCTTCGTGGAGTGAGACCCCGGAACTATAGATTTTATATTGAACTCCATTAAAATTATGTGTTTTTACTTTTAACAATTTACTTTACATTCTTGTGAAATTTTATATAGGTTGTTGACACTTATTCTCTAAATTGCTCTTAACAACTTGATTTTATATGTATATTTTCTTAGTTAGATTTTTTATTCTTGTAGGTTGTACTTACCCTACTAATCAGTTACTAAATTAACTTAACTATTTGCTTATATTCTTAATTAGTATCATCTTAGACTCATTTTTAATAACACAAGTACATAAAAGAAAAAAAATTAAGGAAAAAATGAGAGCCACGCCCTCAAAATTTTATTTATAAAATATAATATCAGCAGTGTTATGTGTACAAAATGTAAAAATAAAATTGAAGAAAAGAAAAGAAAAAGAGAGAAAAAAATTGTAAATGAAAAACAAAGTCTAGCTATCTGTGTGCGTTTCACAGCATTCTAAAATATTCTGTGAATTCTTCAATTTATGTCTTCTACTGCTCTTCATTCTTTTATTGTTCCTTGAATATTCTAGCACGCATCTCTCTCCAAATTATAAAGCATAAAAAATATCATTTTCGTTCTCTAATGTTACACTAAATATCTTTTTTGATTTGTTGATTTGCAAAACAATCTTGAATTTTATAATTTGTCTTGTTTGAGTTTTGTGCATGGATTGAAATACAAATGGATTAGTGCATAAGAACCAAGACTAATGATGGGATACATGAGCTTCATAAAGACTGCATTAAGCTTAGGTTTAGTTAGACTCAAATTGGGTTGAATTGGTTAAGATAAATTGAGCTTAAACAACAAATAAAAGTGCTTCTGCTCAGTGAATTCTCAAAGAAACCAGAGTGTATCGTTATGTAACGATTCAATAATCGTTGCAACAGTTTATGAAACGTATAACAATTCAGTGAATCGTTATAATGTTTGTGCTCAATTGATCCAACGACTATTCTTTCTAAAATATTATAATGATTCCCAAACCGTTATAATGGTTCAGACCGAAAATAGTTTCTTCAGCTATTTTAAAAGGTAGAAATAGTTTCTTCATCTTCAGCTATTATAATCACATCTCTCACTGAAGATAAGATGATCCATCTAGCAAAATCGTTACTCTAGAGAGTTTACTAGCCATATACAAAGTGAGAGAGATAATTCAAGAGATTGAAACACTCAATTAGCTAAATTCTTATTTAAGCTTAATCTAGTTTCTCTCTATTCTCTCAACTTGATCATTCGTGATCTTTTTGTAAATATTTTCTTGAGTTGTAGTTCTCATATTTTTTTAGTTGTAGTGCTAACTTTTTTGAGTGTGTTGTCACTCACTTCTTATTTTTGAGTGTGTTGTCACTCACCATTTTTGAGTGTGTTGTCACTCTAGCTACCGATAGGCTTGGCATCCCTATTTTTGTGTAAGGGACCAAGTTCTACAAGTGTAAAATTATTTTTTAGTGTATCGGCTCAACCTCAATTGTTGAAGGTTGAGAGTCCCGGAGACGTAGGCATTTTTAAGCCAAACTCCGTTACATCTTGTGTTCTTATTTGATCTTTTCTTTTTTTCTCATATTTCTTTGATTACTATATTCTTGTGAGAATTGAATCGAATTAAATTGTATTCCGCTGCCATTATACTTGAACATTAAGTCCCAAATCGATTTGTACATTTCTACCTTAGGTTCTTTACATTCTTGCATTATTTTGACCTTTTAATACCACCATCATAGGGCTATCAAAGTGGTATCAGAGCAGGAGCTTAGTTTTAATTGCTTTATTTAGGGTATTTTTGGTTCAAGATGACTTCTTTGATGCATGTAAAGGAACCCCCAACTCTAGGTTTTACTTGAAAAAAATTCAGTTTTTGGAAGAAATATATGGTGAACTACCTCAACATACTAGACCTTTGAAATATTGTCCAACATGGTTATGTACCACATTATGATCCTAGCAACCTCACATTGACACAAAAGACCAAAGAACTGAAATCTCAAAATAATTATGCCATCAATGTTATTTTAAATTCGGTTAATGAAAGAATTGCTATATTATTTGGTACTACCGAAATTACTAGTGAGATGTGGGAGACCTTATTGAATAGATTTGAGGGCAACTCTCAAATAAAAAGAACAAAACTAATGGGTCTAGAATTCAAATTTGAAATTTTTTGTATACAAGAAGGAGAATCAATTGAGAATATGTATTCAAGATTAATGCATATTCTAAATGAATTTGATGAAGTTGGAGAATCCTTGTCTAACTCTAAGATTGTAGGCAAGATTTTTAGGGCAATAATGAGAAGATCAACATGGGAGAACATGATAAGCAATCTAGAAGCAATGCAATGCTCTCTTGATGAATTCACACATGAAGAAGTGTTCACTCATCTTCTATTCTTTGAGGAGAAGCTACGACAAAAATGGAGAGCTCACACCAAAGCTCAAAGAAACCACACTTCAAGCTCAAAAATCTTCATCGCACTACTATTCGAGCAAGACATCATCTAACTCATCTTCTATGAACGATCAAATCATCACGAAAATATTTGAAAGAATGCTAAATCTAGAGAAGGATCACAATAAAGAGCGAGATGAGAAATGAATGGCGTGTATATGCTTCTCATGTCATAAGGAATGTCACACAACACACAATTGTTCCTTGGTCTTTTCACATAAGAAGAAGCAAAACTTTGAGAGAATTGGTGTTATGCTAGCTACAAGCAACCATGTTAAGAGAAAGAAGGATGAAAGAAATCACTCAACCTCGCCCTAATTGCGGAAGTAGAGGAGAGCTCACCCGTGGTGGATGTTGATAAGATTGTAGCAAGAAACAACATCACCGACTTGTGCACATTGGAGATCCTACACGACATTGCCATATCTAAGAATATGAAGATGGACTCATTTACACCTAAGGTACAATTTTCTCAAGAATTTCAATTACACAATCAAGTAGTACCTTGCACTACATCCACTTTGGATGATAGTGATGATGATTTTGTTGAGAATAATGAATTTTGTGTTAAAAATGAAAAAAAATTGGATGATGAGACTGAAATTAAATCTTTTTTATTTAGTTTAGAGAGTCTCATTCATTATTCATCATCTCAAAAAGAGATAATTGAGAGACTTAAAAATAAAATTTCAGAATTTGAGTTAAAGGTTCAATCTTATGAGTCTAAATTGCAAAATCTGGAAAAAAAAATGTCAAATGCATTTAGGTGAAGTTACAACATTAAAAGTGATAGTGCAAACTTTAGAAACTGAAAATAGAGCACTAAAATCCTCATGTACTTCAACAAGCATCACTTCACTGGATTTAGACAAGGCTATAGGTCAAATACTTAGCAACAAATCGGGTCTTGGATATAAGAAATCTTCTAAGACTTCAAATTGACCTAAATCAAAAGAGAAACAGGGTCAAGGGTCAAATGTAAAAATTATGAAATCTACTAATACTAAATCCTTCAATAAGAAACACAATTATGCATTTCAATATAAGCAATTTGATAAAAAGATTAACAAAGGACAAAGGAATTTTCAAAACAACAATGCTACATTTTTCAATCCTAGTTGGTCAAACAAATTATATTTTAAAGGACCCGATGGATGGTTTTATAAGTTTAAAAATCAAAATAATTTTTAAATAAAAACTCAAAGATATGAACATAAACAGGTTGTTTTTCAAAAACATTAAAATATTTTTAATGAAAAACCCAAGACTCAAGTTCAAGGATTAAAAAAAACTATCAAAATATATTTGTTAAAGGTAGTAAGAAGTCTCAAACATGTGTATTTTATAATTATTATTGTCATATTGGTCATATCTCACTTGATTGCAAACTTAGAAAGGAAAAATAACATCACAAATATTGTTTGGGTTCCTAAGATTAAAAATTAGAGACTCTCAATGCTTAATTTTCCCTTCAAACCATATATGTCACATACTTAGGAGGAGTTAGCTATTTTTTTAATGAATTATATTTTTTTATTATTTTGAAAGTATTTTAAATTTTTTATCTTATACACGGTGCATACATTAAGGGGAGCAATCAATTTAGAGGGAGTTAAATTGAAATAAATTCTATATCCACATATCAAATATTATATGTACCCATGCATGTTTTGCAAATCGACAAGAGTGGGAGACTGTTACACTAAACATCTTCTTTGATTTGTTGATTTGCAAAACAATCTTAAATTTTATAATTTATTTTGTTTGAGTTTTGTGTAGGGATTGAAATACAAATGAATTAGTGCACTAGAACTAAGACTAATGATGGGATACATGAGCTAAATAAAGACTGCATTAGGCTTAGGTTTAGTTAGACTCAAACTGGGTTGAATTGGTCAAGATAATTTGAGCTTAAACAACAAATAAAAATACTTTTGCCCAGTGAATCGTTATAACAATTCAGTAATCGTTATAACGGTTCATCTCAATACTCAAAAATATTCTAAGGCGGAAAATTCTCAAAGAAACCAGAGTGTATCGTTATGTAACGATTCAGTAATTGTTGCAACGATTTATGAAACGTATAACGATTCAGTGAATCGTTATAAAGTATTTGCTCAATTGATCAAACGACTATTCTTTCTAAACCGTTATAATATTTCAGGCCGAAAATAATTTCTTCAGCTGTTTCAAAAGATCTATTTTAAAAGAATCACCTCTCTCATTGAAGATAAGATGATCCATCTAACAAAATCGTTACTCCAGAGAGCTTACTAGTCATATACAAAGTGAGAGAGATAATTCAAGAGATTGAAACACTCAATTAGCCAAATTCTTGTTTAAGCTCAATCTAGCTTCTCTCTATTCTCCCAACTTGATCATTCGTGATCTTTTTGTAAATATTTTCTTGAGTTATAGTGCTCACCATTTTTTAGCTGTAGTGCTAACCTTTTTTAGTGTGTTGTCACTCACTTTTTATTTTTGAGTGTGTTGTCACTCACCCTTTTTGTGTGTTTTGTCACTCTAGTTATCGATAGGCTTGGCAGCCCATTTTTGTGTAAGGGGTCAAGTTCTACAAGTGTAAAATTATTTTTTAGTGTATCGGCTCAACCTCAATTGTTGGAGGTTGAGAGCCCCGAAGATGTAGGCATTTTTTAAGCCGAACTTTGTTACATCTTGTGTTCTTGTTTGATCTTTTTTTTCTCATATTTCTTTGATTGCTATATTCTTGTGAGAATTGAATCGAATTAAATTATATTTCGCTGCCATTACACTTGAATATTAAGCCCCAAATCGGTTTATACATTTCTACCTTAGATTTTTTACATTCTTGCATTATTTTGATCTTTTAATACCCCCATCCTAGGGCTATCATCCAACAATGGACCTTTTTCTGTCTCTGCTTGTTTATCTTTTTTTTTATGAAAAATAGGGTTCTAAGCCCTTATTTTATTTAGTAACCCATGAGTATTGGTTATAGTTGTCAGTAGGGGTGCCAATAGGTAGGGTCGGGTTGGGTCATATTATTTTACTATTTTTTTTGATCCGATTTGAACCTGACCTGATTAAGTTCGGGTCAAAAAATGTGACTCATATCCGACCTGTGTAAAATAATTAATTATTTTTATATAATTTTAAGCCATAAAATATTAAATAATTTATAATTAATCTTAATTAGTATATAATTAGTGTATATTTAAGTTTTAATTAGTACTAAATCATAAAATTACTTAAAAATATAATTAATCAAGTCGGATCGGGTTGATCCGAACCCGACCCGACCCGATTCGGGTCAAAAATATTAAACTCATACCCGACCCATTTATTTTTGAGTCGGGTCGAATTCGGATCGGATCGGGTTAACCCGTCCGGTCGGGTCAATAATTAACACCCCTAGTCGTCAATGATGAAAGGAAACAAAATGTGGACTCATGAGTAATGAGTCCAGACTAAAAGATATTTTTTTGTTAAAGTAAAATTACAAAAAATAAGTGTAATTAAAAGATAAAACCAAAAAAATTCCGAAAGAAAATTCAAAACAATTAATGGAAGATTTTTGAACATTGCAGTAGCTTCAGTTCTTGAATTTGATCTAGCAGCCGATGAGTTCTCTTTTCCTTGCATGAGAAGATTCTAATGCGAGAACCCGTAATATTTTTTTAAAGAGTATTGCCTTTGCTCTGTTCCTTCTTTCGAGGGTCATTATTTGAAGGTTGATAGAGTTTCTTTGAACAATAATAAAAATAAATAAATATATCATTTTAATATTATTTTTGGGAAAGAATAAACTTAATACTTGAATATGATAAGGTAAGCAGAGTTTGTATAGCATACTTCCGTTAACATTTTAACTCAAAATACTAACGAGTCAAATTTTAATTTTTCATACTTGAAATTTTAATTTAAGTAGTTCAATAAATTTTTTATATCATAATCTTGTAGTCATCGTGTTTGGAATTAGTTTGCTATGCTTAATGATTTTTAGAAAATAAATTTTGTTGACATATAATTTTCTATTATTTCAAAATTATCTTTCAAAAATCATTAACTATAGTAAACTAACTCCAAACACGATGAAAATTAGTATTCTATAAGATTATGATATAAAGATTTTATTGAGCTACTTAAATTAAAATTTTGAGTATGAAAAATTAAAATTTAACTCATTAGCATTTCAGTTGAAATGATAACGGAAGCATGCTTGACAAACTCTATATAGTATATCTATTCTTTGATATCAATATGTAATTAATATATTGATATAGGTTTCATTTGCTGCACCAAACATCTCTCCACTTGAATGACTTGAAAGTGATTGGGATAACCTCAATTTGGAATTTTTAATGTGTAGTTCAATTGTTCCGGTGGCCAGAAATTCAACCCCTATAAATTAATGGAAAAGTAAAATGACGCAAATACAATATTGCTTGTCAAACCTGAAGTTGTAAAGATAGGATAGCACTTTGGAATAAGCTAGTGTTTGACCGATCGACCACAACAACATTTAACTATTTGTCAACTCACCTCGCTCCTGTCTGAAACTATAATGTGCTTTTTTGCATTAGAATAATTATCGTGGGCCTTGTTTTAAACTTATCCTTTAATTATTATAGGTTTGGACTAAACCAGTTGACAATCTTAAATAAAAAAGGACACCCTGCAAACCATTTAGTAGTGGAAATTAGTTCATTGCCATTTTGTAAAGTTGGCCTTTAGTAACTAGAACATGCTGAAAAACAAAATTAAGTCGGATGCCTGGTATGAAATTTCAAACAAAAATATTTTTACCGTATTTTTTTTATTTTTTTCAGAGGACTTGTATTAATATGCTGAAAAATCAACTTGATTTATTATATTTTAACTTGGTCAAATTCAGGTCGATATTGGCATAAATTGGTTGATCTCTATGTTTAAAAGAACTGCGATTAGGAAATAATAAAAAAAATCTATGAAATCCTGTGTGAGAGGCTTAAATCTGCGAAGAGAAATTAAGAGGATCTTCCTCTTGTACTCTTTTATTGGGGGTTGTTGTTGGGTTCTTGTAGTAAGATAAAAAGGAGAATTTCATCGTTTGGTCTTGAACTTACAAAAAAATAATAATAAGTTAGTTCTTAAACTTTCAATTGAATTAAGTTGATTCTTGAATTTTTTTTTTTTAAAAGATATCACGCTTGTTCTTTGAACTTGTTTAGACAAATTAAATTGATCCCTAAACTTTAAAGTGCAGAAAAATAAATTTTAAATTTTTAATATAAGAATTATTTTAGTCCCCAAACTTTCAAGAAAATAAACCGGTCCTTGAAGTTTTTATTTTAACATTATTTTTATTTTTCTATTTTCTAAGTTTAAATAAAGTAAAAATAAATATATTTTTAAGAAAAATACTAAATTATTAAAGATCCTATTAGTACATGACATGAACATTTAAAAATTGATAAATGATTACAAATAAGACATCCTCATAAAGCAAATTACAGCATAATCTCAAAAACTAATTTAATCTACGACAATATCTCTACTCCTTATTAAATACGTATGTGTCTTGATCCTGCAACGGTCCAGATTTTTTGTTGAATTTTTACAGCTAATATCACTCATCGGATTGAGTTATTCATCAAATAATATTACTATCTCTATGACCATTTGTGTTGAAATTAAAATTTTCTCTTAATTTTATTTGTTACATGAAATGCTACATAATTTAGGAGTACAATTGCTCTATTTTATTTCTTTTTCTCTTAGATTGCCATCAATTATGAATTTTAACTTTCCTTAAACGCTGAATGTTAACTTTCCTCTCAATTTACATTTATTTTGCATTAATTATGTATTCATGATTGAAATTTACATTAATTACTAAATTATCTTTATTTTTATTTCCTTATTTTTCACATGAAGATATGAATTTTTATATTTCTGAAAGATATCACCGTAGCAACGCACGGGCAAGATACTAGTTGTATTTGTATAGTTAGTGATTTTTAAAGGGTCCATGTCACGTACTAATAGGTTCTTTAATAATTTAATATTTTGTAAATAAAATATTTTTATTTTTATTTTATTTCAACTTAAAAAATAGAAAATAAAAATTTTAACGACTGAGTTTTTTTTAAGTTCAGAGATTAAATTAGTTTTTATATTAAAAGTTTAATGGTTTATTAGGAGTAGTTTAATAGTTTTTTTATATAATTATTGTAATAATCATATTATTAATAATAAGAGTGATAAAAAATTTAAATCTACGAATGGCAGCGCGCCACTACCAAGTGGCGTGAAGCAAACGCTCCACTATCAGTGGCGTCTTTGAGGAAACGTGTCACTGAAAATAGCGCCTTTGAGTAAACACGCCATTGGCGGTGGCGCATTTGCTCCACACCACTGGCAATGGTGCTTTTCACTTAGAACATCAATATCAATTGCGTCTTTGATCACTATAAATACACGCACGCCGTCGCTTCCTCATCTCATAAACACTCTCACTCTCACAAACACACTCTCTCTCACCAACTAATCAAATATCTAAAATTTTTATATTTCTTCCAAATGATATCAGATTTAAATTTTTATCCTACCAATAAAGGAAATTACACTATGAAAGAACCGAGCGATAGTAACTTTTTGGCCGAAATATTTTCAAATTATGGTCAAACCAATTCCCATCCAAATCAGGTTCAAAATACAATATCTAATTTTAAAAAAGGCGGACATTATACGAACTGTTCATATGATAGTAGCATTTATCCACATCCATATTCATTTATTTACAGTAACAATATAATTTATCAACAACTGAACCCAGCGGTGCAACCATGTCATACCTATAATTTTTTTTGGCGATAGTAGTAGTACTCATGAAGAATCAAAGTTTAAAGATAACTACGGTAATATAGGTGATGGTCCGAACTTAAATGTTTTTTACGGTATTTTGAGTCTTAGTAGTACAAAGTATTATTGGTGGTAGTGAAGAATCAAAGTTAATGAAATTAAGTGATAATTTTGAGATGTTCGACCGTTTAGGTGCAAATAAAGCCCGATTAGGACCCGATGATGAGTTAGCTGAAAATAAAATATTTGCTTCTACATCGGCTTTAAATTGGGTAATTTGTGATTGGAGTGTTAGAAAAAAACGTTCAATATTTAGTACAAAAAGTTATAAAACATGACTTCTTATGAAATGCAAAGAAGAGAGTTGTCCTTAGAGATTATACGTTAAAACTGAAGATGACTCGATCACATAGAGGATCATCATCTATACTATTACATAAAGCATTTAAGAATTGGAGGGTCCATTTTTTTCATGGTAATTTTTTATTATACCCATTTTATCCCTCAATTAGACGGCTAATATTTATTTTTGGTTGATCGAACGTATGTGATCGTGTCCATTGATCCCCTCTTTCTCTCCATTTCTTTCCCTTAAATATTATTATTTTCATAATATTATTTTTTTTATTTAGAAACCTTGTGCATATTTGGTAAGAAATTAATGGTGATAATATATGTTAGAATAATTTACTTTTTTTTGCCTTAAAAATCATGAATCATTAACTCATATTGTGCAAAAATCTCATCCAAGATTAAATATAGTCTTTATTATAGGTTTTTTCTATAATTTGGTGAATTTATAATTTAATATTAGATAAATGTGAATTTTTTTATTTTATAATATTTTAATGTTTAAATAAAAGAGTCTGCTGCAACGCGCGGGTATATAGCTAGTAATTAAAAAACACCCATAATTATAGAAGACCACTAGGAGATCGCAAACACTTATAACTCACATTTAGATTGATTGTAGGATGTGTTCGACAGTATTTAAAAAATAATCTCTCTCTAACAATGTAATAAATCAATATGCTTATAGAAATAAGATATTCCGGTGTGGCACCAACGTACAATAAATTTCGGTGTGATCGAGAAAAAGTAATCAAACAATTATTTAGCACTTAGAAAGAGTCATATACATTGCTCCCATAAATATTGGGGATGATTGTTCGGACTACTCCATGTACAAAATATAAAAATATTAACGTGTGATACTTTGAATGATAATGTAAAAATATTTAAATCCATAGATTGGGCTTATGGACCGTGTATTGCAGCGTTCAAACATTTAAGACTCATTATAACCATTGACGCTGGATTCTTATCGGGCCGTTAGAAAGGTAGATTATTAATGGCATGCATATACGATGCAGAGAATAAACTTTTCCTCTAGCATTTGGAATCGCGAATGAAGAGAATGTGGATAATAAGGGTTTGTTCATGCGATCAGTCCGTAAAGAAGTGATCCAATCTAATATGAAAATATATGTTATATTCCACCGTCATAGAGGAATAAAGGCAATTTTTGAGCGGCCACATTTGGGATGGTCTGTACAACATAGAAAGGTGGTACATCGGTATTACATGTAACAGGTCGCGAAAAATTTATATAAGAAAGCCGGAAAAATTCGAAAGAAAGAAGATAATCTCAGATATGATTTCAGAAGGAGACTAGTGAACAAAAAAAATCACATCGTTTCATAGAGAGATGGTGAATATTGAGAAAATAAAATAAAAATGCTTATGATTTTTTTAAAAAGATCATAATAAGATTAGAAAATGATGATGAATAGCCTCCTAATTTTGCTTCGTGGGTACAAACTTATGATGGAGGACACCAATGGGGTATAATGACTAGCAATGGTTCAAAATCTCTGAATAGTTTGTTTAGAGTTGATCGAACTTTACCGGTTACGGTAATTATAAAGGGAACATAGTATAAATATGCTAAATGGTTCGACAAGAGAGAAATAGAAGCATTGAACCTGCGTAGAGCATGCAAGTAATGACCCAAAAAATTAATGACATCTTATCAAAATGTGATGACAACGCAGGTCCATCTTGATTGTAATAATTATTATTAGTAATTTACTATATTTTACTATTTTTTTACATAACGTGATACTTTTTATATTTTTTCAAAAACTACAGCCCGTATGAACGTAATTCCGCTTGGAACTGCTCGAGGAGAATATGAGTTTCAGGTGCTTGGTGAGAGGATCGAGAGTGGAGGGTATGGACCGTTTAAGTACATTGTTATAATTTTGAATGAACAATGCACTCGAAATGACCCATAATTATTAGAATCGCATTGCACGTGTGTTTATCAGAAACCTCAACTGACTGGGATACCCTGCTCTCATGTGATTGTTGTGTGCCAACATAGAAACTTTAATGTGTACGGTTTCATAGATGAGCGATACAATACAGCTCACGTACTGAATACTTGGTCCGGTCAATTTCATTGTTATGGAGATCAATAAGTTTTGCCACCATACCATGGAGTAGGGTTGCAAGTGAGCGAGCTGAGATCAACTCGGGCTCAGCTCAAACGCTATTCGAGCTGGATCGAGCGAGCTACACAAGGCATATCCGAGCTAAAAATCCAACTTAAACTCAGCTCGCATCAACTCGAGCTGGCTCATGGCGCAATTTTTAGATCATTTTATCAGTAAAGATAGAAACTGAAGAAGAAGCTGGTAATCCATTATTAAAAAGTACCACTGTACCAGTCACTAGTACAAAGCGATATAATTCATTATTGAAAAATACCAGCAAAATAATACAACCAACACATCAGATTAGCAAAGCAATACAATCAACAATAAGCTTAGCAAAAAATAATGATTGGCAAAGCACATCTTTAAGTAACTCGCAAAATCCCAAATACAGAAAGCCATGCACATTATTCACCCAAAAAATGACAAACGGGTGGACATTGAAATCCAATTTACTCAATCTAACTACCTGGAATTGACTGATTTGATCGGGAAATGGAGCCGCCATTGCCTCTGTCAAAACCTTAGATCCAGAGTGCAGCAACGGAGGACAAAACCTCAATAGATCCGAAGTGCGATCGTCTTCTTCTTGCTAAGGGGACGATCGGCTTCTGTTTCCTCAATCGACAGAGGAGAAGGCGGATCGAGACCTTGGCCGGTTGAGAGAGGAAGAAGGGGTTGCGAGGCTTCTCCGGAGGCGATTGGTGCTTCTCCAGGTGCGACATTGGTCTCTCAATAGTATATAGAGGCGAGGAAGGAATTAGCGTTGGCTGTGTGTGAGGGAAAAATGAGAGTTGAGAGAGGTAGCTTGGGTTGTACACTCGGCAAAAAGGAAGGGAAAACAAGGGAGGCGAAAATGAGGGATTAGGGACTTAGGTTAGGGCTGCACGTGAAAGAAAAAAATTATAAACTGAGTCGAGTCACGAGTTCATGAGTTGAGCTGACCTCAACTCAAACTCGGCTGACTTATTATTCGAGTCAATGTAGCTCAAGTCAGATTAACTCGAGTCAGTTTAGCTCGAGTCATATTGGCTCGAGTTTGAGTCGATCCCGAGCTGAGTCACGAGCCCGAGCTTTTTTATGCAGTCCTACCTTGGAGGAACTATAATACCAAATTTCTCGAGATAATAACAGAAAAAACCCAAATTTCTTGAGATGTTTTACAATTAGTGAGATTTTCAACTAGTTATGATCCAAGAGATAATAATAGAAGAAACCAAACTTCTTGTGATGCTTTGTAATCAGCGAGATTCTCAACTAGTTATGATCCAAGAGATAGTAATAGAAGCACCGAAGGTCACCGGGATCAAGAAAGACAAGCTGAAAATGCTTCAACTATGGGTGAAAGAGGAAGAATAGCATGGGAGATAGAATCTTAAATTTTTTCACACGTAAGAAAAAAATGATTTATGATTTATTGATGTAAAAAAGGTGTGATTTAATTTAGATGATTATTATTTATGATAATCATTATTTATCATATTAAAAATAGAGTACCAAATAAAATCATAATAGAGAACTAAATAATGTTATAATAAAATACAACAATAAAGTCACAATAAAGTTATAATAAAGTACTAAATAAAATAACACAATAAAAAATTCATAATAGAGTCCTAAATAAAATAATACAACAATAAAGATAAAAAAATAAAATACTATTTCTGACGACGCCTAACAACTCGACGTGGCCTCAGACGTACCTACAAAAGTAAAAACATTACATCAGGTAGTTGATTAATTTTTTTTATCATTAGCATTGACTAAGTTATAGAACAAATAACTAACCATGTCAGATGTATATCTACGTGGTGGAATAGTCTCACGATGCTCCCATCCAAGAGCAAGTGGGGTGAAATCTCCTATTTGTGCAAGCTGTGCAAGATCCTCCCAAATATGTGATGACTCTCTAGGTCTGATGCAAAATGGTACTGTTTAGGATCAAACTATATGTAATCATCTGGTTGCCCGTAATACTGATCGTACTGCTGAGGCGGCTGTACACGATCCATCGATATATGCTAGATCTACAAGAAATGCTAAGTGTCGAATAGATCTGAGAACTGTATATGGATCAAGTATATCAGCAGACAACCTAGCGATAACGTCATTCCAATTTTAATTCTCTGACAGCTGTTAAAAAGTTTGAGTTGTTAGAATTATATTGTTCATATTTTAAAATATTAAATTATGTTATAATACTTATGCTGCCAAGGATAGTCATGAAGTCGGCATTTTCATAGGGAAGGGGTGAGGGATGTGGAATCAGTGGGACCTTAGAATCACCCGTCGAATCCAAAATAGCATCAATATTCATGGGTAATTCTGTAGCCTGTAGAAGCTCATCAATCTTATGATTTTCCCAAACCGTCTTCATCCCCTAATAACCGCCCATCGGACCGCCTTTAGTTGCTCTCTTGATAACCCTAGCAGTCTATATATTACACATAGTTAAAAAACTTATTACTTATTATCGATTAATGTATATAAATATGTAAAAATTATAAACTTCAGTGTACCGTGCGCTATCTGTGAGGTGTGTGAGGAATATATCTCACGTCAGGGATCTTTGTTTCTGATGTTATAGGAGGTAACCTATCACCCGTCTGGTAGGTCCGAAGTGGTCTGCTAGCGACTCCATAGATGTCATACCACCATCGATATCTCCCAAAGTCCTCAACATTCCACTCTTCTTCATCTGGATCTCGTGGAGGCAACTCAACCCATTTGTCCACATATACGTGATGGTGTTGTCTCCAGTTGATATTCTTTTTTTTTTGAACCCAAGTGTTGATAATTTTGTATGCCCCTCCACAAATGGCTGCCAAAATAGTTATTCATAAGAAACAATAAATTGCATAATTTATATTTATTTTTCTTATATATGATAGAATACCTCGGGAAACGGAGGAGCTACCTGATGTCATGCATTCATATATATATATATATATATATATAGAGAGAGAGAGAGAGAGAGAGTGGAGATACCGAGAGCTTAACTCAAAAAATATATTAAATCATCTCGAAATTTTAATTTATCATTCTCATTAATTTCTTTATATAAAAATCTTGTGGTATGCAAATATTTGGAGTGTTTTGAGTTTTTTAAGTCACCGTTTTAAATTTTTTAAAATGATGTTCAAGTATTGAATATATTATTATTATTTTTAGAGCTGATTTTCAAAAATTAAAAACCACAACTTAAAAAGCTTAAAACGCTCCAAATTTTTGCATCTCATGAGATTTTCATATAAAGAATTTAATGAAAATGATAAATTAAAATTTTGAAATGATTTGATATATTTTTTGAGTTAACCTCACGGAAGGCCTTCGTGAGCTTAAGCTCACGGTATCTCTACTCTCTATATATATATATATATATATATATATATATATATATATATATATATATATATATATATATATATATATATTATCTCTGTTTGTGTCTAAAATCAATATGCAAAATCACCGATTTCATATTTATTTTGTTGCATAGCATACTTATTTTTATGATTTGATCATGCTCTAGCCAGTTGTGTATTTTAGAAAATATCAAGCTAAGAAGCTAAGAAATCGGATCCCGAACTGAGCTTCCATGTGAATTGAACAAGCTAGGATCATCAGAAAGTCACCTACCACAAAAAAAGAAGGGCATACGACCCGTATGCACCTCCATACGAGTCGTATGATCCCTTTTCGAAAAAAAAAAAGCAAAGAAGATAGTGAATTAATGATGCGATTTCTTTCTCCTTCCAGCTGATCCCTCTCGTATAAATGAACCCCTGCTGCCTAGAGTTTGAGGAGAGGCACTCTCATCTTGGCCACTGCACACACCACCTTCACCCTTTTTTTCTACCCTCGTGAAGCCATAGCCACTGGACAATCCAGCAGTCGTCCGAGAGATCGGAGACCCCAAGCCGTGAGAGAAGGCAAGATCCTACACAGAAGGCTAGTCCAGAGCATCATCTAGAGTTTGATTCATTTCTCTATTGTATCTTTGTCGTTACTGTTAACTTTTGTTACAATGATCTTTGTTTCCGCCTCTTGTATCTTTTTTATCTTTTTACATGCCGCAATGAGTGGCTAAGTACTCTAGTTCTTAGGGATTAGGGATGTGAAACTTGAAACATGGTTTTTTATTAAAGGTTTGTATTAATCTATAGTTGTGTTTGATGTGTTGAGTATTATTATCATGCTTGTCTGATTTGTTTGATCAATTGTTAGGATAGGTCCCGAACTGAGTCCAGGCTCCCAAACCAGCTAAGATTCGAGTAGTTTTAAGGGTTTTTTTAAGTACAGTAGGTATATCTGGGACCCGAGAGGGTAGATCGGATTGTGTCCGAAAGGTTGAACCCCGCTCAGATCGAGAGATCTGGGCATGCCTAAAGGAAGTCGGCACTAATCTAAGAGATCTAAGCCAATATACGAGAGTTGAGATTTATGTGAACTTAGGAACCCTCTCCGACCACCAACTACATAAATAAACAAACATGTGAGAATTAAGGTATGTTGTCTAAGTTATGGCCGGTTAGGATTCACGCAACCAGCGAAGAAACCAACCTTTAGAAGTAGTTGTGACCTGATTGATTCCATACAGATCATATGCAATAGCATATGGGTCGTATGGTCCAGATCCGAGTGGAACTGACCTATATCACTCGGAACTATTATCTTATTAAACACAAAACACAAAAAAATTTAGTTATCATTTTTGTTCTTTAATATAAATTAGCAAACAATCTTGAACAAACCCTCCCTCATATTTTATTTATTTGAATATCTAGAGACCCAAAGTGAAATAAGTCTGGTAATCACCTATGTTCTTGTGAATCGACCCCTTACTATACCAACGTAGATTGTACGCTTGCGGCCGAGCCAAATAACGTAAGGGTTTATAAATTTTAAAAGTAGTACAACCCTGTGTTGTCAATCTTTTTAGCGCCATTCTGTGGACGATAGCGTAAATGCTAAACTTATTTTACTTTTATATTTATATTTTTATTTTTATTTTTATTCTTTCTATTCTTTATTTTTTTTCTTTTCTATTTCAGGATCTAACTGGATAGACTTCCTCCAGTAGGGGACTACAATTCATGCCGAACATTACTCGTCTAATCGCACGCTAGTCAACTCGACGCGAGCACCATCGGTGGGAGGCAAGTTCATGCAATATGGAGCGGTCGGTTGAACGGAGATGAAGCACTAAGTTAGCTCTGTTCTCATTTACCGAAACTAGCGGCGCAAGAACAGTGGATGGACCACGATCGCCGACGAGGAGGTGGCGGTGGTGGTAGAATAGAACTTGATCAATTCTCGGGATTCTGTGGAATTGATGCCTACGGAAAAATAACTCCAAGGCGAGTCATGCAATTGGAATGAAGCAAGGTCGTCGAGCAATTCCAACCGGTGTCTTATGACCTATATGGAGACGAAGGACACAGCTATCAAGAGTGTCCACTGGCACAACCTGATGAAGGGGCACACCAAGTTAACTCTGTCAACAACGAGGCTCTGTTCATGACGAATCCACCATACAAACCCTATCCGAAGGATTCACCTGAGTTTGAGAAATGAGCTCAAGGATGACAAGATTCGGGAAATTACAGCAACCACAGCCATAACTCATACCAGAATAACCAAGAGAACCGTCAGTTCCAACAAGTTTCTGGGAGTAGAAACCGTAACTTCTATCAGAACACCTATTTTCTAACCAGAGCAATAGACCTTAGTTTAACCAATAGAGACCTCCTTACATTGCTCTAGCCGTCACCGAGTTCATGAAAAGACAAGAGAAGATAACTAAGTCATGCTAGAGAAGATGCAGGCCATCATCGCTTAGCTCGCCAAGCTGAACGCAAGAGAACTGGGAGGTGAAAACTCCAACAACGCATCTACCTCCACGGACCACGGTAAATTGCCCAGCAAACCTGAGACCAACCCAGGAGCTACGAGAGTCCCACCAGATATCTTTTAAAAAGTTGAAGGACTAATTTAGTGTAAATAAAAGTTTAAGAACTTATTTGATTTTGTGAAGAGGAACAGAGCAAAGACTCTATTGAATTTGTTAGTTGAAATCATTGACCGATATAAATATTCTACTAAGAATCAGTTTATGATCTAGTAATAAAGGCAATGTTTTTTTATGAGACGGCTTAAAAATCAGAAATAAGAGATTTTATGAATATTTAAGAGTTGAATAATTTATACTCATATTTGTTAAAAAAAAATATGGCGCTTGTAAGAAGGGAAATACTGATGCAACTTGAAGCAATCTTATCCGACGATTACGTGCATAGAGATAAAAAGTCATCTTAGTTGCATTAACTTTCGAGTATTTTTTTCTACACTTTAAATTTTATAAAATTTCTGATTATGTGATAAGTTTCTAATATTTATTATGCATGGCGGCTATAAAATATGCTGCCCGCAAATGAACCATAATTTAATTTATAAGCATGTGACGCATCAGCGATCGCAAGTGTTTTGTGTGGCAAATACATTGTATTTGATTTTCCAGTCTGTCTAGCACTGACTAAATATGTTTAATGTTATAGCTTACACGCCTACCCGCTACGCAATTGCTGATCCAATGGTAAAACGAGTATTGTAGCCCCCTCTGGCTTTGGAGAGAACCCATCCTCCATCGATTCCCTATCTGTCTATCTTCAACAAGCTCTACACACTACCAGAAAAAAAAATTTGAAACGGTTATATAAAACATTTAGAACCGGTTATCCAACCGATTCTAAATATATACGGTTCTGAATATTATAGAAATCGGCATTAAAATAGATGCTGAGATAGTGCATATTTAGAATCGATTTTTGTATAATAATCGGTTCTAAATTGTTCTCTTTAGAGCCGGTTATTACACACAACCAGCTCTAAAAGTTATATTTAGAATCTTTTTCTTCATGAAACCGGTTCTAAACCAATCTTTTAGAAACATTTATTTAGAAAATCGGTTCTAATTCACTTTCTCAATTAGAACCTATTTTTTTGAAAAAACCGGCTCTAAATGAAAACAATGAATTAAAACTGGTTTTTCTAATTCACATTATTTTTTTTTCTAATTCACATTATTTTCTCTGACCAGCCCATTTTACTAGCCATATTGTGCGACCATTTTTCGCGCGCTCCGCACCGCCGCTGTTGGCGATGGGATGCGGAAGAAGGACACGGAGATCCCTCCTGAACGTGCATTTGTTTAACGCTGATTAATTTCACCGTTTAGACTCATTGGAATGCACATTTAGGGGGGTTTTAGTGATTGTGAGTACTTATAGATTCCGATGGGCGCAAGCCCCCACCGTTAATTATCCTGGGTTGTTAACCTCGAGGCACCTCTGGATTTTAAAAGGGGAAAACAAATAGTATAGCTAAATGATAGTCAAGTGGTCATGTGCTTCGGTGATTGGGATCACTGAAGCACCCTGGACTTATTGGCAGGTCAGTCCAGTTAGATAGGGTGGTGAAAAAGATGAACTTACTACAGATCAGTTCAATCTTTACCGCTCCGGGAGGCAATCATATCAATAGATCAGACCGACCTTCGCGGAGGGATGGAAGGTGAGTCTACTACAGAACGACTCGATCTTAGTTGACCTAGAAGATGAACCTACTACAGAACGGTTCAATCTTTACTAGTCAATGACCAATCACACAAAATACAACTCGAAGCACTTAGCCGGTTGATCTTGAGGTTGGTGAATCAGGAGACGGGTGGATTTGGCCCACGTGTTTCTTCTCACTGATCTTTAGATCATGAATTCCAAGCACTAATCGGATTCATAAACCTAGGAACACAACTACACACAAAGTCAAACCTGAAGCACTGAGCCAGTTTGACGTTGAGGCATGTGTTAGTGAAAGAACCTACTACAGATCGGTTCAGATTCACTGTTTTGAGGATGAATCTACTACATAACGATTCAATCCTACAATCTCGGGAGATGAACTTATTACAGATCAGTTTAATCCCCTGAAATAGAAGTCAAACTTATCAACAGATTAGTTTGGTCTTACTAGCGTGACTGGTGATGAATTACTTGTTCATGACACAGAGTCATCATGATGTCACCTCTTTGGACTAGAAGACAAACTTATCAACGGATTAGTTTGGTCTTACTAGCGTGACTGGTCATGAATTACTTGTTCATGACATAGAGTCATCATGATGTCATCTCTTTGGACATCGTGATGTTCTTTATTTTGAAATTAACATGTTTGCTCATGCTGATGTCATAGTCTTGGTCATTCTTCGACGGGCGTCAAGATGTTCTTGTCTTGATTGGCTATTCTGAATGTTTGCATTACTTGTGCAAAAATCACTGTGTTACTTCACACCCCTTTGTGTGAGCATATTTGATCACCACTAAATCATGAGTCCTGAGCACCTAGCCGATTCACAGATTCAGGGTTAACTTATACACAAAATTAGACTCGGGGCCCCTGGCTGGTCTAACATTGAGACAAGTTCATCAGAGGATGAGCTCAAAAACTACCATATTGTTATGTTTCATCAGCAGTCAACAAGGTGTATCATCACCTTGTTCATCATTCACCATTCTAGAAATCGTGTAACGATTCAACAAACCGTTACAACGCTTCAACAAATCGTTATAATATTTTCATAAACCGTTATAACGCTTTCAGAAGATATTAGACTTGTCAGAGAATTGGTCAACATAGGGGTCAAAACGTTGCTAATGCTGTATATATCGTTCAACATTTTAGAAAATCGTTACAACGATTCGAGGAATCGTTACAACGATTCTTTAGAATATGTTGACTTATTAGAAAATGGTCAAAGCGTTACCAACGTTTTGTGAAGCGTTCAACGCTTTGGTGAACCGTATAATGATTTAGGGAATCGTTACAACGATTCCTTAGAACATATTGACTTGTCAGAGAATAGTCAAAGCGTTACCAACGTCTCGTGAAGCGTTCAACGCTTTGGTGAACCGTATAACGACTCAGAGAATCGTTACAACGATTCCTTATTATATTTTTTATTTTTTATTATTATTTTTTTTTTATTATTATTATTATTTTATTATTATTTTTTTATTGGGTTTAATAGATTGGGCTTAATCTAGGCTGTTGGATTTGTATCAATATTAGCACAGATCTTTTATTTAACTCTTTATTTTATTTGGGCTGTTAAATTTGCTTTGAGATTAACTCATATAAGATGAGAGACCCAGATCGACTTGCGCTTTAATTTTCTAATGTTCAATAGTCCAGATCCCTTGGATATGTCTTAAGATTCGTGTGATCCTCTTTGATTAGCGTTGCAACAGTCTCTCTCTGTCTCCTCTCTCTCATGCTTTGAGATACGTGCTGCGGAGGTGATATTGATGCTCGGTGGCCTGATCGGAGATCAACCACCATTGTTGGCGTCGCCTAGACGTGGGGAGTCTTATTGTATCCTCCGATCATGCATCAAGGTGGTGGATCGTCGGCGCCACCACTATCAGTTGAAGTTTGTACCGAAACTCGGTACTGAGCTAATTTAATCGAAATTGAAGCTTGTACAAGTCTCAATTCCTGTAGTTTCTTGCTTAACTTTGTAATTCCAAATCTTAATTGATACAATTTAATAGGCTACCTCCTCGATTCCTCTCAGATTGCAAGAATCATCGAATACCAATACTGGCGGTCAGGACCGATCGCGGAAACTGAGATGTTAATCATCTTTCCAATTGATTGACAAACTTCTCCCTTCATAGAGTTAGATTGCCAACATATTCGCACTGGGACCAAGCATGTAATCAAGTCAATTGTAAGAGGAGATGATAATGTAGCGTGCTTAATCCCGAGTTTCGCTAATTGCTCAGATTTCTCAAATTTCCAATAGATAAATTGATTGGAATTTGAATGACTTGAACAATCAATTGAAAATGTGAAAGACTGAAGGATCAATTGATCTTCGATCAGTACATTTGCATGACTGTGGGGTTGGGAGATCTCTTGGTCTTCGACCAACCCGTATTGATCACGTTCTTGTGCTAATTAACCAAAATACGATCAAAAAAATGAAAGATAAAAGATAGAAACAACAAGACGACAACTTAAGGAAGAGATTCAATCAAGAAACTAAGAAATTCGGTTGAATTGAAAGAAAAAATGCGAAAATGAAAAGAACAGTGCTGGAATTCTCAAAATTGATTAGAAACAAGTACAATTACATCTAAAGCTCATAACTTTGATTCTAGGGCTCACCTCTATCTCTTGCCTTGATCTAAAGCTCTGGAATTCACTATAATTGGGATTGAATTGAGTGTATACCGATTTCTCAAGCACTTGCTGAGATTAATCGGCCAAATCGGCTTCTTTCCTTCTCTCTAAGGTTCTTGAGTGATCTAAGAATGTTGTGTGCTTTGTGTAGATACTGCTCTCTCTCTCTGGTCTTGACCGAGTTTTCAAGTTCTCAATTTACTGAGATCGATCAGTCAAGAGAATCGGGGCCAAGGAAGAAGGGGTGTAAAAGAGTTATGGATTTTAGGGGGGTGTTCTCTTCTGTTCTTGGGCTTATACAGAGGGCTAGCAATAGCCAATTGTGTTTTTCTCGCACAATTTGTGCTTTCTAGGTCCCACGGATCGCTGAGGTAGCACAATCTCACATATTCCTTCACTAATCCAACGATGTAAATTGATTTTAGTTGTGCTTGTTGTGAGCAAAATTCTGAGGTCTGGATCGATGACATGGCGCTGTGATCACAATCCACTTTTTCCTTGCTCTTCTTTCTTCAAACACCAAGTGAATTAGCTCCCTTTGCTATCCCTTGGTTTTGTACACCAATTTCATTATGAAAATTATGTAAAAGGGAATTAATTTGTGTCAGTAACTACCTCAACCGAATTGTGGGACCCACACGATGCTTCCTAAACCACCAATTTGCCTCATTTCCATGTCAGCCGGCCAATTCCATTTCTGACCTGATTTCTTCTCCTCTGATGCGAGTGATGTATAGTGCACCATCTTCAAAAATAATTGTTTCAATGAATTCTCCTCGGTTAGAGCTTTCCAACGGTATATAATTTGTAAAATTTCATCACCGTTTGAGTTCTTTTCCATTTTCGACTTGTTTTCTGCTCAAAATTGGGTCAGCAGAGAAGAAATGGCAGCAGCAGGAGGAAGAGAGGGGTTTTCTGTCTCGTGGACCCACTTTCAGCGAAAGGAACGGAATGGGAGAGGTGTTGTAATTCGGGTGAGCCAGGTTCACGTGGTTCGGACCCACACGTCATGTTTAATGAGAAACAAACATGGTACACCAAGTTCACCCAGTAATTCCTTCCTTTCAAATAATTTTTCAGCGCCAAAGCTGCCTCTCCTTTGTTTGGCAGCCCCAGTTTGCACCCAGCTAGGCCTTTAGCCCCAAGTTGCACTCTTAAATACCCTTGATTGAATCCTAGCCCTCTGATTGATCTGATTTCTTCTCCTAATTTATTTTAATAGCTCCCTTTATCCAAAAATTATGAAATTTTCACCCAAATTATCTAAATTCATGATGAACACTTCTGTATTTTTAAATTCCCATTTTACCCATATCTCCTTGTACTAAAAATTCTTTGATCAAGAAAACCTTATTTTCTCCTGAATTAATCCCAGTCTTCTCAGTTGTAGCTCAGCGTCTCTGCCAAATAAATTCTCTTGCAGAAACCACCCTAATTAAACACCAAATAGACTTGTATTGATGTTTATTAGGGTTTGATTTGATCAACAGTTGATTATATGTCAACAATTGATGCAAATCTAGACTTGATCAGATGTTTGTAACATTGGCATCTGGTCAGTCTTGTGAAATTAACTTTCAATCCATATTTATGAAAGTGATTTGGTCAACAGCTGATTACTTATCAACAATTGACACAAATCTTGGCTTGATCAGGTGTTTGTAACATTAGCACCTAGTCAGCCTTGAAAGTAAAATCACATTAAAATTTCTTGTGATTGGTTGTATCAAAATACTGGCTTGACATTGACACAACTCTTGTTGTACAGGGATTGTACTACTCCAGCTCTTAGGGTTTAATCTTGACTTTTCTCTTGTGTTTCTTCTTTCGACCTTTCAGGGTAAACACATATATACAATCAATAACAACAATAATACATAAATAATAATAAAAATTCACATAACACATAATAACAGAAATAACTAATAATAAATAGTACTTTAAAACATATATTACAAAATATTTACAAATAAAAAAATAAGTACTGAAATGAAAGAGGTAAATAAATTAAACTTGAGATGCAATACAATTTACAATTAACTCCTTAATTTCATCGATGTCTTCTTGCGAATAACATTATGGAGCTATCTCGATAACCTGTAAAAAATAAATGAAAATTCTACTAGTTTGATCAACCAAAAAAATATAAAAGAGTAAAAAGAATAACAGAGATTTTAAGTCAATTTTCATACCTTTGGAAAAATTTGCTGCGGCGAATATTTGGTTATTATGTTATGCATCGATCTCATAACATAATAACCGCACTCTTTACTACCTAGCTGATTTGGACTCTAAATTTTAAAAAATAATAAATAGTTAACTTCAAAATCTAAACCCTAATTAAATCATAAACTTCTTAAATATCATAAATTAATCAATTATAATTTAAAGTTTAAATTGCGTACCTTAATTATTTTCAAGTGAACTTAAGATTATTTTTTCTTCGAATTATTTTTCATTCCAATAATAACATAAAACTCTTTCATAAATAAATGAAATGGGTATATTTAATTATAGTATATATTGAAGTGTCATTCCGGTCCATTTGATAAAGAACCCGACAAGCTCACCGAGTCATTTCGGTCCATTTGGCGGCAGAGACGGAACACAAATGTGATGAAATCCTTCTTTAATCTCATCGGGGGTAATACGAACCTCATCGAATAAGATGGGAGAGCCGTGCATATGCTCGGCAAGTGCGGTCGGAATAATCCTCTTGTATGCTGCCAGATATCATTTATCATTCACCTTAACAAAGATATTGCATGGTGTAGATTTCTAAAATAAAAAGTAATTAATAGAAATATAAATTATGCTTTAGTATTCATTAGAAACTCGAATTAATTGAGAATAATGTAAGTACATTAACCTTGATAGTCCGAAAAGAATGTATATAATTGGAGCTATCTTGAGTCGGGAGTAGAACTTCCTCAGTAGAATGTGGTATATATAGCGATTCAGCGGGAATTTGTCTCACCATTCTCTGAAAATAAATCATTAAACTGTGTTGTTAATTCTACCCTTTGTTGATCCAATACATCTTGCAACTCAGATTTACTAATGCAGGCAGCGTGAGATGTTTTCCCTATTCGTCCCTTCATGTACACGACTTTCATACCGGCGCCACCAAATCCTCTCACTCTCCCTAGATGCTCGGGTGTCCCAATCGAAGAAGTCAAGACATCATTATAGCGGTCTGACTGAAATGACCCATCTTGAACCATCAATTCCTATCACGAAACACATACTAAGAAAAAAAATTATGAGAGTAAAGAATTTTATTTTTTTACATATCGTTCGTTGGAGTACTTCTTTAGTCGTCGGATTTAAAATTTCATAAGTTCCCTCGGCTGTAGGCTTTTCCCTAGCCATGCACCATCTAAAAGTCCTCATGTCGGCTTTTGAAGTGATACCCGATGAGGAGGAAGATGAAACAACGTCGGTCTCCTTCTATTTTTTTCTCTGCGGTGTTATAACCGCCCGAGCTAAGTCTGTGAGGATGTAAGTTCTTTTTGGCATTTGTTCGTGCTTTGCTCACTTCTTACTTATCAATACAAATTGAAAAGCATGTTACTTATAAATATAAGGAAAAAAATTGAATTACAAATTATATAACTAAATTACATGGCTTTTTGTTATTACCTTAAACTCATCGTTAGTTTTCTGCCTCACAAACTATTCACATTGCTCCAATGTGATATTAAAGTTATCACACAGAGATTTTGTTCTTCGAGATCTACATTGGTGATGTAATCTGTCACCAATCTATTTTCTAGGTCTTCCACCGCGCGCCCATTAACACTAGTATTTTCTTCTTATATCTATCATCATTTATGTTCCAAAATCTCTAAAATAAACAAATATATTAGTGAATAAACAAAAATTATTTAGTTTATGATTTAGGATTTAACAGTTTATATACCTTGATGTCCTCTCAAAGCTTTTTTTCCCTTTACATCGACCTTCTTTCAATTCTCAGTTGTGCACAGTACCTGTTCTCTTATCAAGAGAGCAAAATAATTCATAAATTTTGATGCATTGTCACAAATTGGTACGTCGTCACTTCTAAACTTTATGTGTCTCTCATTAGTCTTTTTATTTCCATAAAAACCCGACAAAGATATTTTTGATCTATTTCCCGATCCTTCTTCCATTACTGTCAAACTAATCTATAAAAGAATATCAAATGATAGGTCAAAAATGGGTTTGAGGTTTCAAAATATATTTTTTATTATTTTTAAATTTTCTAAAAATATTATAAATATCATCATTGTTAGTTATTATAATAATATTATTAATAATACATTAATAATAATAATAGTAACAACAATAAAAATAAAAATTGTCTAAATTTATATACCATTGAATGAATAAAATATATTGTTGAATAAATCTATTTTTTATTATATTTTCAAATTTTTTATAGTTTTTTTAAAAATTATATTTTTTTCATATTTTTTTTATTGAATGAATGTTATTCTTATAGATGTATATTTTTTCTATATTCATAATTATTAAATAATCAATTAAAATTAAAAATATTTATATTAAAAAATGACCTTTTAAACTTTATTCAATAAATTAAAAATATTTATATTAAAATCACTTCTAAACTTTATAGGTCAATTCACTTCTAAACTTTATAGGTCAATTCACTTCTAAACCTCAAACCCATTTTTGTAAATCAACAAATTAAAGAAGATGTTAAGTGTAACATAGACAAACACTCATTTAATAATGATTATAGGTCAATTTTATTGTTAAATGTGATCAGTGATATTATTGAAATATTGAGAAAAATTGTAATGATTTTAATAAAAAAATATTATTAAAATAAATTACGAACACACCAAAAAGTTAGATACACCTTTAGCAATGATTCCTAAACAAAATTGTTATTAGATACCCCTTTAACAATTATTCCTTGAAGAAATCATTATTAAAAAGTTCATTTAACAATGATTTCTTACAAAAAAATCATTGTTGAAGATGGTATTTAGCAATGAGTTTTGTAATAATTATTATTAAATGGTGAGATTTGAATTTTGTGCTAACAAACAAAAATCTACCAATATCATTCCATATTTTTGCTCCCACAAATTGCTAGTTTTTCAATCTCATTGTTCGTTCATCTTGATCCAACAATCCAAAACACAAATCTAAAAACCAAAATCTCATGCTTTGAGTACTCTCCTTATCACCTAATTCAAATATAAAAGAGATGGAATATAGAGAAAGAGAAAAAAAATTAAAGAAATCAAAATAAAAATTTGACCATCTCTACTTCAAATGGCCATAATTTTTGATAAAAAAATTATGATTGATGTGTTTTATAAACCATGAAATGTTTGTGATGAGATCTACAAAATTAATCATTAATGTCGTTATGATATTTTTTAGTGCCAAAAAATCTTATCTAATAACCTTAGGGGCGGAATGAAAATTTAAACTTGGTGTGCTGAGAGATCAGAAAGAGTCAATTTTTAAGTTTATGATACAACGATAGAAAATAATCAAAGAAGGAAATAGATCATAATTCATTATCAGTCAAAAGGGAGGGAAAATCATCAAAAATCAAATTGAGAAGCGAATACGACGAACAGATAATTGAGCTAAAATATATCTAAAATTTAAATTTTTAATAGTTTATATATTTAAAATAAAATTATGGAGGTATTTGATGGTAAAAAAATTGATAACTTCTACTAATTTACATAAATTATGGGGAATATCAGACCCCCTAGTACCATCTTTCCGCCCCTGAATGTCTCAAAAATGGGTTTGAGGTTTCAAAATATATTTTTTATTATTTTTAAATTTTCTAAAAATATTATAAATATCATCATTGTTAGTTATTATAATAATATTATTAATAATACATTAATAATAATAATAGTAACAACAATAAAAATAAAAATTGTCTAAATTTATATACCATTGAATGAATAAAATATATTGTTGAATAAATCTATTTTTTATTATATTTTCAAATTTTTTATAGTTTTTTTAAAAATTATATTTTTTTCATATTTTTTATTGAATGAATGTTATTCTTATAGATGTATATTTTTTCTATATTCATAATTATTAAATAATCAATTAAAATTAAAAATATTTATATTAAAAAATGACCTTTTATAATGGTTTTTAACTAAGAATCATTGGTAAAGGATCTTTAAAAATAATTTTTAATTAAAAAAGCATTGCTAAAAGCCCTTTAACAATGATTCTTTGTTAAAAATCATTTCTAAAATAGTTCTTAGTTAAGAATCATTATTAATGGTCTTCTAAAAATGATTTTAATAATATTATTGAACAATTATTGTTTATATTTTTTCTAATATTCTTTTTAATAACAGTTAAAGAATAGTTATTAAATGTGTTTTAAAATTATTGTTGAATCTTTTTTGTGTGGTAGTATCGCCTTCAGTACATCATATTAAACGGTCAAATAGTTTTCATCAAATTATTGAAATTTAATTTACATTATCATTATGAAAAAGAAGTAATTAGCTGGATGATGCAAAATTGAAAATAAAAAATACAATCAATCATCTAATTCTGAATCATAAGTTATTTTATAAATATGTATATTTACTTCTACCCATACTATTTTTATTTCATCGTCGAGTATAAATCATTTTAAATATTTTTCTCTCAAGAAATATGACGCGCCGTAAACTCATTATTTATATTCATAAGATAAGAAGCTGTTTTCCCCCTCAAATGCTTAGTTGCCGTCTCTTAATTGACTTTCTTTTTTTATCAATTTCTCCATTACATGGGTTCCCCCGTTGCAGAACAAAAAATAAATACATGTTTGAAAAATATATGCATATATTTTGGACAAGGATAAATATTAAAATTTCCATCCTCCCATTTTCACGATATGTCTCCATTAATCTCTACTTTTCTTTTTAGATAAATTTTTTTATAACTGCTCTTATATGTTCTTATATTTATTTATTTCGGTCAAAGTGCTTTTAATAGACATACACCTTTTCATTTGAAACACAATTTAATATTTATATTTCATATCTCTTTTCTTCAAAATTATTTCTACTGTGTCTCTCCCTCTCATTCGGCATTCACTACTCCAAATGCAGAATTCTGATATTAGAAAGAAACTATATTTGACATTTTCAGTCATCTATTTTTTTTTAATAAATATCTTTGCAAGAAAGTGATTTTGACTTGTTCTTTTGATTTGTTTCGGTGAAGAAGGAAAAACTTATTTTTTTGTATAACGTAAAAATTTTAATTTGTCTTTTCACATTTTTTGTTATGTTATGTTTCTTATGAATGCTTCGGTAATACATTGTTGATTGATGATAGTCATATTGTAATAGATATTACTGATTATTTTATACAACATGCATTATTCAGATTTTTTTTCAGGCAGCGGTTGATTTGAATTTGTGCAATCATTATTGATTAAGATCAAGATAAATATTTTTACTGGATGTACCATTTATAAATTCTTCACATGATAATGTTCGTTGAATTTGCTCTACTAATAGCGGATTAGAGATCAAGCAATTTAATGATATTTTGTTAAATTCATTCAGTTTGTTTATATATATTTTGATCTCTTCAATTTATTATTTTTGATTTTGTATCATTAACATATATTTACACTGGATGAATATTAATTATTTCTTTTACAAATCATGATTAATTATATTTAAATAGCATTTATTTTTAATTTGATGTAATTATTTTGTGAATTAGATAAACATCATTATTTCTCCTACTTTTTCATTTTAATTTATTGATTCAAAATTTGGACCATGGCAGAATGACAATGACTTTTAATCAACAAACTTATAAAATATAAATTCAACAACTATAAATAAGATCATTGAGAACTACAAATAGCTTCATAACCGATGAATAATTTGAAACACATTGGTTATGCAAATATTATTTTAATAAATATTAATAACTATATGAATTGATATAAATAATGTAACTTTGAACTGTAAATAGTCATTTAATCTCTTTTTTTAATTTTATATTTGTAGTAGCTATTAATAATTTATTGAATTGATATAAATAATTTATACAAGAAGTATGAATAGTCAAAATGTTGTGCTTTGTGTCTTTTTGCTGATACTTTTGTGCATTTCCGTTTGAGTGTTTTTTAAATCAAAGTTCAGAGATTTTTCTGAGGACAAATATAATGATATAAAATTAATAACTGAAATAACAAACACAAACAATAATAGTTTTTGATTGAAACTAACAGTCAATACTATGCTCGAGTTGCATAAGTCATTTAAAACAATATATTACTCTTTTCATTAATAGAATTCATAATAAATATGAATAAAACAATCAGTAACTATAAATAATAATATAGGCCATTCAGATCGGTATAAATTACAATAATATTAGTATAAACAGTGCGCAGAGTATGAACCAATTATTTGATTAGACGCTCAATCAATTTTGGGATATGACGTGGGTACAACATCTGGGATTGTTATCAGCGCCCTTTGGACAATTCGTGAGAACATCGAAGAGAAATCCAGATTAAAAAAACACCCAACTGAAGAACTCCGCGTCGAAAGGCACCTCTGAAAAACTCTAGCACATTGACGCGCGTAGCCTACGTGTCGAAATGTCCCGATTAAGAAAGTTCAGGAAATAAGATAATTTATTAATCACTGTTCTCCATTTTTTACAAAAAGAATAACTCCATATTGGCATATTCCCGTAACATCTTCGTTTCAGAAAGAAGCCACTTGTCATTGGTGCGCCTTATATTTCAGATGAAACGGTGCTGAAGACTGGATTCCATCTCAACTCCGGTCTTACAAACGTAATTATGCTCCGCAATTTTAACTATCGTAGTTGAAATTTAACAAGTTCTTTTAAACGTGACATCAGATCTAGTGGGTTTGATTATTATTTCTACATCGTTTTCTATGTAAAAGGTTTGGAAAATATTACCACCTAATTAAAGAAGAAAGGGAAAATTATATTGTTGCTTCTCTTGACTGGGGTATACACAATTTCTTTTGAGCCTGTCCTCTGCGGTGCTGCACACTGTGCAGTGGACACTTCAGCAAAGTAATTTGTGTTGGAACATTATTAAATGATTTAATAAATAAAATCAGGAGACCGTCGAATCAAATTCAATCAATACAACAGAGTTTTTAGAAGAAGAGAGCTGGTTTTTAAGAATGGATGAAATTAATTATTGCCCAGTTAGGGCCTTCGCTGGTGATTCCATATTTTTATGAGATTAGTTTAGAACAAAAAAGATAAATAAACAAACTACCTATTATTTAAATTTGTACAACATTAAGTGTCAACCTTGCACTTATTTGTTCACATTTCTAATCATTCGTACATTAAAATCTATATTTTTCGCATCACAATTCGTGCAAATGACAATTAGAAAGTTACACAAAAAAGTGTTTAGTGCCTGCAACATCTACCAAAAGGTACCTCCACTGCATATTCCACCGGACAACTAAGAATCATGCAGAGAAAAAGATTGTACGTTGAATCTCTCCAACTGTCAATTTTAATGCTTGTGACAACTGACAACTGAGAACAGACCAAAATCAACTTTGCCAGAAGTTTGGTTACATTAATAAAATTTTGAAATTGTCCAAATAGTGAAGCCTAACGCACTAAAAACCTGTAAACCATAATTCAAAAGCTCTCCACACAACAAGGCCCAATGCCCCTTGATGTAATAGCGATGAAATCGTCTAAGATCGGATCCGATCTCAGGGTGCTCAGGGTCATCCGATTCAACTCGAATTTCATCCGGATGGTTCTGATTAGGATCTCAGAGTTCTGAGATCTCAATTGGATCATAGCGGATACGGTTACTTATGTAATACAAGCAGTTCTTTATCCATGCAACTGGGGCAGCATACTAGCAAGTAGCTACCTTTTATGCATTTAACATGACGTAAGTAAGAAAAATAAGAGAATTTCACCGAAATATCCAGCTAGACATAGTCAAAAAATTACAAAAAGACTCGTCATGAAAAGTGGCGCTGCATTAATTTTGCGATTACAAAACCCGAGTTGGCAAAAATGTAAGGGGCACCTTATGTCAAATTGATAACAAATGAGCTATTCGGATAATGGATATGTCAATATGATATGATGATGTGTTAATTATGTCTGTATTCCAGCCTGCCAGGGGCATTTCTTCAAACACCAAAAGAAGTAATTTATGTGAGATGATATTGTTCACAGTAAGTTTAAAGTGATGCAAAGAAAAAAAAAATGCACTTGTTCTGGTAGTGCTCGGTACCAGTACTATGCTGCAGGTTTTGTGCTTTAATTTAATTCAACTTTTTTGGCAACATTTCAATGTGAAAGGTATACTTATTTTTATTTCAAAAATAATTAGAAAAATGAAACTGAATATACGAGAGGAACACACTAATAGTATAAGAGGTTTATCCAAGGATGGGACTGGTACAAGCTAGAGTCGAGTTACATTATTTTCCTTGTATGCATGTTCCTTGACAATCTGAAAAATACCCAACTGGTCCACCTTTCAGCAGTTGACGGCTATCAGGCCCTATGGTCCAAAGTTATCATCAAAGGCAGTAACATTGCTTAATGCTAAGGCAGCTTCACTTGGGATAATGACCTCAATCCTCAGTACTGACTAATATCAATCACTATGGATACAAGCAGCATTTTTTCCCCAACCAAATAAAAGGAAAAGGAAATGTTAAAAAGCATATATGCAGGTAAAGCTCCAGTTTTTGCATTAGTGAATTGCTTGTTGCAGAAATGCAGCAACTGTTACAGCCAAAAATGGCGTAAACATTCAAATGTATAGTGCTAAAGTTCTATTATTAAAATGATATTAACTACAAAATATCAGCAATTGGGGTTGTTGGGAATTTCAAATCCAATCATAGAATTAATGCTGACATAAATAATGAATGTAGACACTGGCTGAATTATCTTCCTAGATGGCAAACTAGGTGAGATTCAGTGGAGGGAAAGAGGAAAAGATGACAATATAGGGAAGGAGAAAAAAAAGAGCTCTTGGGTGTATGTAAGAACTGATGAAAGGGTGAGAATATAACAGTCATTTTTCATTTAAATTAATATAAATCAATAATTTGTACAAAATTGACTTACAATGTTCAGAAATGAGGAAATTAAAAGGTTGTCATTTAGATGGGTAAAATTAAAAATTTTAAGTTTCAATATGGGAAATATCTATTCAGAACTTCTATGAGTACATGGATTTTTTTTTCTTCTCTCCACTGGTACTCTTGGCTTGATTGCACAAATCGATACAAATTGGGGCAGGTTTGGACTATGTTACACACAAGAGTTCACAATAAATGAATATTCTGTGATAAGTGAGGATCAAAGAAAGATCTGAAATTGAAAATTCTGGACTTGACTGAGGCTATAGAGCAAGTACATTGTTACTGCTAACTTTACCAGATAATCAGACTGCCTGAAGGTGCATTGGTTACATCAGATAGACAAAACTTTCATTATCAATTTTGTAACAGAAGGTATCAAAAAACAGTCCCTTTAATATTGTAATCTAAAACTAACTTAAACTAAGCTTGAATCTTCCTTGTTAGGCTCTAAGGCTCTAAAAATGATTTACCACTCCTGCGGTTTCTCAAAATAGTTTCAGATTTCTTCATCAACTTCACATATTTCTTTCTCACCTTCAATAAAGGATGTCTTTCAATCGCAGATTCTAACCCATTAATTTGATAAGCCTCTTTGAGGACCACAAAGCACGTCTTACTCTTCAATAAGAGGTAGAACACATATGGATGCCTTTCAAAAACCTTATGCATCTTTTGAGGAAGTCCCAAATGCTTCCGCAAGCAAATGAGACTCCTCCTTTCAGCTGAACTGTCAACAAAAATGCTCAACAATTCATGAAGAACACCTGCAATCCGTTTCTCAGCCACGTCAGAATGTGGGTCCAGATCAGAGAAATATTCATAGGGAGATACATATGGCACCTTTTGGAATTGGTCAAGCCAATCTCTTATCCTGACTTTTAATCTTATCCCTTTGGAAGGAAACAAGGGGAAGTGAATGTCCGATCGGGACAAGAGCTCTAATTGAACTCCAGACTCACTGATTGTATTCCTTTGCAATGCTGAAAGAGGCAAGGTTTGACCTGGATCAGGAGCCTTCAACCACTTCTCTCCATCCCCAATTTCAAGAATTTCAAAACCAAAATTAAAAAGGTTCTCTTGGTTTTTCAGAAAATCTTCAGGTAAACCCAAATACCACAGCATCCCTTGAGCAACCCGAAACGGAAGAATTCGTTCTTTAGACATTAGCAGAAGACGCCTTAACCTATCCACAATATCTCCTATCTTTGCTTCATAGACAGCATGTTCTTCTCGGTCAAGTTCAATGGCCTCCTGTGTAAGCTTAAACCAGGGAAGATTGTAGTTGAGCCCAGTGAATTCCTCAAAAAAAGAGGGATACTTCCGTAGGAATGCAGCAACACGGCCTGATATCTCTAATCGACGATTTTGTTTTGAAATGGAAGAAATGGGAATGCCAACTTCAGATGGAGAGAGAGAAAGCACAAGGTTTTTGAGAGAGATGAGGATTTTGAGGTCTTTTGATTTGGTGAGAAGATCAATGGAGTCGAAGAAAGGATCTTTCTTCCATTTCATAGTCATATTTACATACATGCATCGTTGAATCACAGACTGGCAGATGAGGGAGGGGTTGTATATTAGGTTTCTGGCAAGAGATAACATGGATGAGTTCAGGGCTTAAGGAAGAACTGAGACTCCAAAAGGGTAAATGGATTTATTTAACGATACCAAGTTGAAGCTTAAGCTGTTTGTTTTCCCAAATGCAAAATCATCCAGGAGGACTTCAAGGACAGAAAGGTTAAATTTTCAGGAGCCATGGGAAGAAAACCCAAAGACGAATTGCCTAGTAAGAAAAATGCACAAGAAATACCTAATTCCGAAAAGATGGTGAGAAGAGTTGCCAAATAAAGATCAACCGTTTGAAGAGTAATCGCAAGCCTTAGCCCTCGCGTGAAATCTTCGGACTGGAAGGAAGAGAGACTGAGACAGAGGGGCAGTGACCGCTGTCCGCTAGAAAAACGTCTGGAGGAAGAGAGCGGAGTATATCCGATCGGCATCGGACCAAAAATTAATTCGACAGTCCAATTAACCACTCAATCACTTTAAGATTCCTACTTTAAATGAAGTTTAAATTCAATTCATTGCTTCAAAACGTGTGAATCATCAGAACGGTTCAGATATCTATTTATCTGCCCACTGCAAATTTTACAGTTTATGTATTCACCAATTCTACCATACTGGGGCGGGCCGGCTGGGTTAGAGCATTCGCATCGGTATCGATTGTCAAAATTATTTTTTTATGGCACGTCATCAAATTGACAATTCATTTTAAAGAGTGGCATCCCTCAATAGAATAAAATTATAAAATTGCACTTTCGTAATTAATTTTCTGCCCCTGCTTTGACGTGGCTTGTCAAATGGACTGTTAAATTTAGATAATTGTCTAATTTTGCCTAGTCTCTGCATCCCTGAAATTCAAATGATAATTGTCAAATGAGATTTGACCGTTAATTTGACAATGAAATGCGGATGCTATTACAGTTGATATATTCACCAAATTTTACGGTTTATGTATTCACCAATACTGCCATACTAATATTCATGAACTGTTTCAAACTTTATTTCATATCGGTAAATAGTTGTTTGAATAATTGCTAGTTTTCATAAAAAAAAAATAACTGCTAGTCTTTATTATATAATATAAAAATGTTTAATCAGATTGTTCGAATTAATTGGATTAGCCGCTGACTTTACTGATTTCAGTCCCCAATCCCCATACAAACATAAACACCTATTATGTCCTCTTCTAAATCTCCTCTCCTCCTGCTCAATAATGTACAGTTTATTTATGTTTCTAGCAGAAAATTAGTATATGTGACATATTAACAATACAAATAATACATGTATTCTTATAGGGGAGGGATCAATTTAATTATAGTTTGATAGTCTCTAAAAACCATCAACATTTTATATAATTTATAATGATTATAATAATAACTAAATTGAATGAAATTCGAAATACAAATAATTTATAAGTTAAAAAATATATCTATTTTTTCTATTTTCAATTTTTTTTAAATTATTAGAGTATCATTGTCAAAATTACCAAAAATAAAAAATAACCAATTGCCATTTGCCAGAATTCCAAGTGATTCTCCCCATATGAATTATTTAAGTTCATATCAGTTGTCAATCGAACGCTCCGGATCTGTATTGGACGGTCGAGATCAGCCCAACACTTCCGAATTGCAATCTTATCCGTACAGGACAACCTGGCCGATCTCTCCTAATAAGCTAATACCACCAATTGTAAGGAAAAGAAAAGGGTCGGCCCCAAAAGTACAGACTCGGTGACTACCACGACGAGATCGGAGCGTAGAGAAAAGAATCGATCAATGGCAGCGATAACGACTGCGGTAGTGGCGATCGCGGCGGTGGTATTAGGCTGGATCGCGATTGAGATGGCGTGCAAACCCTGCCTGGAGCGTGGCCGCGCCGCCATCGACAAAGCACTCGATCCCAACTACGATCCGGATGCCCCTCTCCTCGCGCCTTCTCAAACACAACCCGCTCAGTAACCCTATTCAAGTCTTCTAGACCAGTCGCGTCTCCTGTGGAGGCTCCATTTTCGATGCTTTCAGAGTGATTTGATAATGCGGATTTCTATACAACGATTTCTTCCAGCTTGCTTGTTGAGCCTAGGGGCTCAACTTTGTCTTATTATTATTATTATTCTGCGTTTAGTTATGGCTCCACATATTTGCCTTTTCCTTCTACTAGTATACCAATCGTGTAATGGCCTAATGAGATTGCCTTGTATTTTCGTTTTCCTCCTTTCTCTTTATTGTTGATATGCCCTAACCTTTATTGAAGCTTGATTGTGTTTGAACCAAGGATGTGAGAAGAAATTTTTCTTAAGCCTGTTTAGAAGCACAAGACAATTACATTTTACAACTGGGTTATTTTTACTTCAGGACAATTTATAACCAAAATATTTTTTATGTACACTTAATTACTAATCTAGCCCAGCCTCTACATCCTCTTCTTGATTGCCACCGTTATCATTGGCATTTTGATCAACATCCATATTATCCTCTTCGTCAACTGTGTCAAGTTCATGATGGTCAGCATTAGCATCGTACTCATCATCATCACCATTACAATCATCTCCATAGCCATAAACCTGAGAGCTCACCACCTGACCGCTCAGGTCCTTGTGCTTCAACACCCCTGTCATGAAACACAGACGGATCATTCAATATGAGTCTGTAACCCAATATGAATCAGTACCAATGCATCAGTTGATTATATAAGCTCAAAGTAATGACGGCCAAACAACTCAAAACCAGCAAAAAATAAGAAGTTTTCTATACGAGGTACAGTACAGTCCGTGCAAATAGAAAACTTTAGCGGGCTTACGATGGAGGTCAAAGCTCCTAACCTGTGATTTTATTGAAATTAAGCTGCTGATTTGCAAATTTATCAGAAATTTAGTCCTGATTAGACCATTAATTCCATGGTGCAATTTGACCCCAAGCAAGCAGTTTTTTAACATTAACCCTCAGAATTGTTGCCCTATTTTACAGATCACTCAGCCAATTTCCCTTGATGTGCCTTTTATAAGAGAATGAAGTAGGAGAGCAGTTTTGCCGTCAAATGGACAGAAGAAAAGAAAGTGATCAGCATAGTGAAGTTAGAAAGAGCATTCGGCTTAGTTATAATATATTGAATTTTTTAACTTCAAAAATAGGTTATAACAAACAGATACAGAACTGTTAGTACGAGCATATCATACCAAAATCAAACTCACCAATTTCAAAAGTGCCTCCAGCTGTGTTATGGAGGAGTGCTTTGACTTCAAACAATAAACGCTCTAGTGACTTCTTTGTAGCTGGTATCTTAGTGGTAATCATTGTTCTTTTAGAACCCTGAAGGAGAATGAAATTAACTATGAAATCTTATAAAAAAAAATTAACTATGAAATAACTATGCAACATTGCAATTCAAGTATGATTAAAAAATGTTAATTGTACCAATAATACCTTGGCCTCAGAACAAATGGTTTGTATTAATCTCGTGGCCTTCTGAAGCTCCTTCACCTACAACCAATCAAATTTAGCAATGAAAAAGTATTAGATGATTATAATTTAAAACTCAAAACAAAATGGACTGCTTAAAGAAGAGGTACCATCTCAATTATTTTGATACTGTTCCCCTCAAATTGCGATTTTAAGAAGCCAAAGGCTGCAAAGGCAAAGATTAGTTAGCAATACAAATTAATTGGTCATAGAAGGATTGCTTGAAGAGTAGTCATTTACCTTTAAGGAAAGTATCAACAAACCTTCCACTATATTTGACTGCCATAGCATGCACAGCAACCTATCAGAAGACAAATAAAAAAGAAAATTGGGATTGAGAATGCTGTTATCCAAAAAAATTACCAACAAAGCTATGTTTCCAGACCAAAGAAATGATAATACCAAAAAAGCTAGACATATCCAAGATTTCTGTGCCCTTTTTTTGTACAACTGCGGATTGTGGTCCTGATACTCAAAAAAGAATAGGAAATAGCACCTTGTCATGCATCCGACACATTTTCACTAGAGAAACTAGCACATTAACCAATTTGTGCAGCTCTTCTAGAAGTCCTTTAATTGCATCCCGATTAGAATTAGCTTTGGTTTTAGGAATTACTTCCTTGACCTAAAAAAAGGCAACCATTAGCACTAGCAAATTACATATTTGCTAACAACCCCTCGCCTATTATGAAACAAACAGTGCAAACTTTCTTTTACTAAATTGTGTTGCTTCACAAACCTGTTCATCCAAACTTGCAACAAAAAAATTAGTTATACTTGGCTCAATTCTGGATCAATTTGAGCTTTACAACAACAAAAAAACAAGGAGGTATTTATATTCTTTGTAAATAGGAAAAATACCGGTTTTAATTTGCAATTGGGAGAATAAAGCCAGGAAAAAGAAAATTAAGTTTCTTGCATACCAATTTAGCTAAAGCACCGAGATTCTCTGCATGCTGCATCACAAAGAACCACGAATGTACCTTTATTCAACAAATATGAAGGATGGTGCATCAAGGGAAAGAAATAATAAAAGTTGAGCACATACCAGTGAGTGGTACCATGTAAGAAACATGTTCGGGCTCAGTGTCTGAAACTCATGGTTCATTTCTTGGGTAACAACCATTGTTTTAGAAGAAGGAACCTGAGAAGCTTAATAGAGAAAGGTTGGTATGCTCCTTTAAAGAACATTTGAACAATAAAGATTATAATTGTGTCTCTGTTTGTTACTAAGTGAAGTTAACGACATCAACAGGACTAGTTTGTCTACTCATTTACCTAATAATGAGTTTTACCTCAGGTTTATGGTGCTTTTGAGACAATGTCTTAAGACTAGATGTTGTATTTATTGTTGTATAAAGATTTTTTAATGAAATCAATGGATGTTGAATTGAACCCACTTTTTTCGCAAAAAAAAATGCAAGTTCTACTTTTTCATCTACAGTGGCAAAATGGAGCTAAATTGGATAATAATTCAGAAAACTGATAAGTTGGTTGATTGGATCATGATTATTGTACAATTGGTGAATTTAAAACATTAATTCATGTCAAGGCTCAACAGCACAATTGAGGTACAAAAAATTACATTTATAGTAGGATTCAGTTGACAATTTGATCAAATCATTACCAATTTACCATCCTACCAATGCCTGCCAGAAAGGCTAGTTGATCGCAATTGTAGTTTTAGCAAACCAGATCTCTAGTTGAGTTCATTGCTTGCAACTATAAAGCAGAAATAAATAAAATAAAACCTAAAATATATGTACATTTAATACCTGAGGCAGCACTGAACCAGCTAACTGGTCAAGTAGGTTAGAGGTGGATTCACTATTCTGAAGGTATATTCTAAGTATCTTCTGTATGATGTCACTCTATTGCAACAAGCATGCACACTTCTTGTCAGAATTTGAAATGTTATTTGCCTATGTAAAATGGTCTGCTCTTTCAGCAGCAGCATTAGCATACAAGAAGAATATGACGTAAAAGAAAAGTAAAATGCTGTGAAATACAGCAATATTGATATAACATGTGCGATTTCACATTACAATTATATCAATAAAGGATTTCAGAGAAGTAATTAAGTTAACTTTAAATCAACAATTATAAGAGAAATCTGGAAAAAAGCAGCCCGACATTTTTACCTTATTTTGCAGAGTATCTAAGCCATCTTTGCAACTACTAAGATCGTAAGATAAAAGCTTATGAGCTGATTCACCTAGCCTTCTCCTTAAAATAGGAAGAAATTTCTGCGAGCACTCTGCATTTATATTCTTCCCATTTTCTGATTGTTTCTCCATTGTCGATATCGAGCTTACTATTGATTGCATTGTTTCAATAATGTCGTATGCAAGCAGGTACGAACGGGAGCAGGCTGAAGTGCCATTTGAATCAAAGGCAAAATAAATGGATGATTTGAGTGTGGATTTAACTTTGTAAGCTATTGGGTTTCTCCCTAGAGAAATTCAACCTAAATAATACAGTATTATATGGTACTTAAACTATGAACTAACATGTTTAGAAGGAGATTATGTAAATAATACATAAACTTGTATATATACATCCACAAGTTCCTTTTTATTTGAACTGAAGATAAATCAAACATATTTCACGCGATCAAATCCAAGTTTTTGTTGGATAGTTCATATTCATTTGACGGATTGTTTTTGTAATGACTGTTAAATCCTACCATGAATCTTTTCTTAGTAAAATTTGAAATTAGTCTTAAAAACAACGCAAGCATCTCCTACTTAACCTTGTTTGATCAGATGGCCCAAATCAATACTGATCTTTTTCTAATAAAAATGTAATTTACTGGAGAAAAACTATAAAATAATTAGTATTCAAAAGAAAAAGAAACCTTGTCAAAGGTGAAAGATATGTGCATACCTTCATCAATAATTGCCTCAAGAAAAATATATGTGCCACCGTAAAAGTAATCTAGGTTTCCAGGGAAAAGTGAAGACTGAATTTCAGAAAATTTGGATCCTACATTTTCAGTTGGCTGAAATGCCTCTAGCATATCCCTCAGAATGGGCAAGTTGGCATGAAGAACTATCTCGGGAAAAGTCAGCATCTGAAATCATTTCAGACAAAAATGTGCATTGGCTGTTCAACTTTTTGTCACCATATGAACCTATCTAACAGAAATAATAGCATAAAGTACAGATGCATCTGTACTTAAAGTCACAGTTAAGTTATGCAATGAGAATTTAACCAAAGCGTAATTTATTTATTAATTTTTTTGAGGGGTGAGTGTGTGTGTGTATAGGGTGCTTATACCCCTTGGAACCCCAAAACGAGAGGCATACTCTGCAAAAACAAAAGCATATAGTGCTCCTGACAAATGTACAAATGCAGGCAATCCCATTGTAACAACAAAAAGGTATCATTCAAACCTTCCCCTTCCTGTTTTTACTCAAAACTTCCCAAGGAAATAATAATCAGTTTCAGTATTTGTTGGAAACTCCTCGTGTTTTTCAAGGGCCCATAATTTAATGAAATGGGATGGTCAATGAGAGACAAAATTTGATATTTAACCTTCCTATAGAAATGTAGTACTTCTCTGACCAGAGAATTGGCGATTAGAAGTTTTGAAACTGCCACATAAGGTATCTCTGGATTGCCAGAAGAAGAAGAAGAACTTTGCCAATGGTCTGGGCAATTTTCAAATCCTAAATGATAGGCATTCAATAAATAAAGCAAACAAGTAGAGAGATTCAAAGGAAAAAAAAAATTCAATTGCAAAATGAACAGGAATGAAATACAAGATGCCATCAACATTCTATTAGGCTTACTACCTGCAGTAGTTAGATCATGCCAATAAAAAAGTGTTCTAATTAGTACGAGTTTGACAAACTTTTAAGCCCCTTTTTATTCGCTCATTTGTCTTCTCTGGGTTTTGTGTTTAGATGGGCAGCTAAAGGTGAATTTCATATTTAGCAAGCATAACTGCATGATTCAGAGGTAATTAGGGCAAACTCCGCTGAAATTGAGAGTATTAAGGTTCATCTGCACAGTCAATGATAAATTATCATTGAATTTGGCTAAAATAGAGAGAAACACTGGTACCATAATGCACATGACACAATAATTTACCAGTACCCCTTATTTTCTTACCATCTCTAAGCAGAGAAAAAGCATTGTTAAAATGCCTCCTAAAGCTGCCAAATAATGGTTGTATGCTAATCAGCAGCTCGTGGTTGATCTTCTCAAGCTTGCTATTCAAGTTCCGCAGTAGGTATAAGTGAAGTGGCAACTAAAAAATATTACCAATAAAAAATAATTATTGGCTTGAGAAAATTGAAGCTAATTAATAGGTCAAAAAACACTTGAAAGTATCTCATTTCCGAATACCACTGAGCATTTCTTCTACACAATCCCATCTTTGTAGAGATTTAGTAACTAGCTAGCCTCATTTTACCAAACAAAATATTACGTATATCAAGATGTATTTAATTTAATGGATGGTTTAGTTTGGGTAAATGAGATGTCTGATAAAGCACCTCTGCTTCAGGGTCTGAACAACATGAACCACGACTCTGCAAGAACAAAATAAGGTCTCGTTAATACAATGTTAAAATTAATTTAACATCAACAAATAGTTGCACCAACACGATTACTTCAGTTAAGTGCTGGGATACCTCCCAATTGAACTCACTACACAAAATCAGTCATCAGCCCCAACCAAGTGGCTACCAGTAGTACAGTACATACGGCCTAGTGCATAAACATGCCATGTTTGTTCTGAACAATACCAACATGTAAAGAATTGTGTCACATCATGCCAGTAAATGTCTGACAATACTAACACTATGGCTGGCAAATGCCACCACAAACCTATCAAATAAATTAACCTAAATGTACTATGTTTTTATGTTGCATCTATTTATTCTGAAAGATTTGAGGAATTCATTTCATACCTCAGAGAAAGCAAGAAGCGATAAAGCACCAGCGAGAAGAGGTCTGAAATTACACTTCTGCATTTCCAATTGCAGAGGGACAATAGAAAGGTCTACAATCTCAATTACATCTGCCTCAAATCCACCTGAACATGGATTGCTCAACTCTACACAGGGTGAACTCCCGCTGGTCAATTCCTGACTCGCAGATACCCCTACCTTCTTGAACACATCCAGTATGGTTGTTTGTTTTAGGTTCTTCCCATCAGGATTGGGTGTATCTGAAACATCCTTTTCTTTTTTATTTTCGGCTTTGCATTTTCTTCCCTTTTTTTTTGGATTTGTATTGAGGGGCTTGGATGTGCTTATAGAATTAAAATTTCCTGATGAGTAAGAAAGTTCAGGAAGAGAGAAAGAGTCCGATTGAAGAATTTTGTCCAGCAGACCCTCCAATAAGCTGCAATGAGTTTGAATTGCCTCTATTAAATTTTGGTGACTCCAAGGCAGAAAGGTACAGGTAAACTTTGCAAAGATTGGTAGACAGGAGTTAAGACTCAGATGACCAAAGTTTTCCCATCATCTGTTCCAAACTATAATTCATGGTGCTTGTTGCACAGTGAAAGTGGATTGAGGAATGATTAAAATAAAACAGTGAAAATAGAGTCTTTGGGAATTAGGGTTAATCGAGTTGAATTGGTTGAAGTTGAGGTTTATGAGTTTCTTACATAAAAATCTTCCCAGAAATTGGCAGATAACACCATACTAACAGAAAAAAAAAATTCTAAGCTTTACAGTTTTAGTTTACTGTGGATGAAAGATTTGTTAAATTAAGAATGAAAAATATAAGGGCGGTACTCACATAAGATTTCTTAACCTCTTTAGAAGCTTGGCCACTGTCTCATTCTTAGTCTTTTGAGTAATAAAATCAACGGAACCAACTTGTGTGCTGAAAGCATTAAGCTGCAAATAATATAAAATAAATTACCATGGCATTATACAAAATTGATGCCCACCAGTTAACTAGCAAGTGAAACAACCAGGACTCTACCTGGAACACCAAGTGAAAAATTAGCCCAATATGCAATCTGACTGAAACCTGAATCATTTGACTGCACAAGAACTATCTAATATTCCTTCATTTCTGGGATCAGATTCCTAGGACAGTCAAATGCAAAGAGAAAATCCTAAAACCACCTTAGATCCCATTGTGATTATTTGCACCTTCAAGCCCCAGTTCAGAACCAACCATTCCCAAGTTATACCAAAGGCTCTAAATTAATCATTTAAAGTAACATACTGACAGATTCATCAGGTCCAAATACAGTGTCAATTTACTATGTGAAATATTCAATACCAGCTCTCTTATCCAGTTGACAGCATAATAAAATGACAAGCCCACCAACTTCCTCTGTTTCTCTGACAGCTTCCTCCAGTTAACTCCATCCAAGCACTACAGGTAGAAGCACAAGATATGATACTTTTTGGTCAGTTTCAGTGCATAAAAACATTGAAGTTAAATAATGTAATAGTAGGGCTCTTTGCTAATTGTGTGCAAACTGGTTGATATATAAACCACAAGGAAAGAAAAATAAACACATGTAGGGAGAAATTTGATCAGAAACCCTGGAAATGCAAATTATTCATGAAAAAAGGAAAGGCAAACACAGATCAATAATAGCTTTATGTTCAATTTGACAGTTAAGGTCAGATAGAGTCAGCAGTAAGTTATGCACAAAGCCTATTCAATTTTATCTCAATTAATATCAACTATTAGACCCTCAATTTCAACCCCCACATGGCCTCAGTGATGCCCTAAACAAAACGGTTAGTGGTATTAAACATTATAACTCTTCATTAGTTTTGAACCTTAAAATATACCTTGGGGGAAGGAAGATGCAAGGGGCACCCAAGCAGTGCATCAATTCCACCAAGAGAACCTTGATTTGTCAATTTCTCTACCTTGTAACACCCAAGAACAAGCAAAAAGAGTGTCAGAATATACAATTCATCAGATATTAATCAAGGATAAAGTCTAATCCACTTACAACAGAAAGAAGGGTAAACTGAGATGGAAGAAGCTGCAAGGACGATGAGTTTCTGCAGCATGAAGAAAGGTTATTTAGTGCATTTTACATTTTTTTTTTTTGCACAGGGAGGAAAACACATTGAACAGTGACAACGTACAAAATTTGCATAGAACCTTATAGGTAATTTAGGGTCTGCAAAGTTATTAGGTCTTAAAGTTGCTGATAACAAATAAGGGAAATAGAATAGTACTGTTCCAATGAAGAAGCAACTATAGGTAAAATGTTTATGCAAACAGGAGATAGATCACCATCTAAGTTCATCCACAGCTCACCTGCGGAAGGAAAAAAAGATTTACAATTAGCACCACTCAGTAAGCATCATGCCATATGCTTTGCTTGACCTAAATACAACCCAAACTGCATTACCAAAAGGCTCAAGCAAACAATCCCTTAAATGTGAAATCAAACATCTACAGTCCAGGGGCTAACTACAGATGAGAGAAAGCAGCAACTTTCGCCCAGAATGATAACAACAGTACTATTACTATCCCTGAAATGTGAATTTTAAACATCAAATATTCCAAGGACTAATTGCAAGTAAGTAGTAGGTAAGCTATGGTCAGATAGGACCAACAATATGCTAGCATGTCCCTCAAAAATGTGAAAACAGCCCCTGTTGTGAAATTAAACTCTCTCTAACATAATAAGCCTCATTATCCTCTTTGTGAAAATTATAATAGATTCAGCCCAACATTATGTTAACCCTCTTCTCAGCAACCGTATGATAGGCGCATCAATTTAACCCGAGTCAGCCAAAGATTACCAGAAAAGAAGTTATTTACTTTATGCCAAATAAGCCAAAAAAGACCAAACAAAATAGAAGGCGATAGTTTTTGTTGAACTGGCAGTCACGACTCACGACAGTATCATTATTGACAACACGGAGCTCACATTGATCAAAAGATGAGCTTGAATGTCGACTCTTTCTTTGTGTGTATCATTATAAAATACTGCCTTCTAAGGAAAGGGAATAAGAGAAATTACATTGACTGACCTTCTATGCCATCAGAAATGTGCTTGGTTGTTAACTGACCTTCCTCTAGGTCAGCAAGAAACAGGGATTCGAATTCCCCAGCATGAATTCCAACCCTAAAAGGAAATAGTAATTATATCGTAAAAGTTATATAAAATTAAATAAAACCATTGGAAGCAAAACTGTAAACCATATGTAACTGTTTATATTTTTTTAATAAAAAAGTTCATTCATCCAGAAAGTAATTTTGTTTCCTACAGGCTTGTCGATGTTAGTCCAACAGCAAGAATAAATTGAGGGATAATTGACATATAGCTGAAGAACAGTACTGAGATGAAATTTGGTTATACTCGTACATTACAAAATGGAGGAAAACCTGAAGTAGAGCTTATTAATGGTGTAAGATTCAAATGTGTGTGTGTGTATATGGATTCCGGCTATGGTGCTTCCATAAGCATTTCGAGCCTAGATATTCATGCGAAAATTATTTCGTACGGTTGGATCGACCATTTGCACTTTGATAACAAAGAACTGATCCATAGTACGGAAGTGATCCATGCTATACATAGCACCATAGCCTAACTCTCTCTCTCTCTCTCTCTATATATATATATAATATATATAAAAATCAACAAACCAATCAAGAATTATAGGTTGAAGGTTCTCTCTCTCCAATAAGGCACTTAGTTCATCATAAAGTAATATTAAAGGAAGCATGTCTGTCTTGCACGAGCTTATTGCCATTTGAAGAAGCTCCAGTGCCTCCTCACTGTTTGATTTCTGAAAGTAAAAGAGCATAGCTAAACCAAAATGTATAAAACTCCATGATAATCAACTACTACCTTTTATCTTTTATAGTTACTTTTAGTGATTTCAGTCTCTATACTATGCAACAATAAATCGCGCATAATGGTAATCGGAAAATTGGCACTTATATGGATATAGAGAATTACAGGCACATACCTGAGACAATGACAAATTCCCAGGGCAATGAATGTCTCCTAGTGAACAAACAACTCTCAATGTTCCAATTATTCCCATTTTTCTGTACTTCTTGTCTGGGTTGCTCACCTGTGAGACATGAAGAATTGCAACTTAAAAGAGAAATGCAGTATAACCAGTTCCTTGGAATTTAAAAGGGCTGTCATGTTTCATTTAAGCATATATAAATTTAAGGCTAGTTGAAATAAGAGTTAATTTAGGCTATTTTGTATGTAAAGACTAAGTTGTGTAAATGACAGCTGAGATTGGATTAAATAACAGAATGGTTCTACGAACAGTGGTCCAAATAGAAATTTATGCAGACCTGCTTCCTCACGATCATTAGTAGTTCGTTCCCAATAGAAGACATGCTAGGATCCTTGGACCTACCATGAAGTGCCAAGCAGCAGAAAATTTTGTACACCTGAAATGTCTGGAGTTATTTGTGATGAAAGATATTAGGTATATATTACCATTTTCTAGAAAGGCTATATGAAAAAAAAAATAAAACAAACCTTTCGAAGATTATTTTCATTAAACCCCTCCAGGAAATCCATTATTCCTGTATCAATAATATACAATATAGGTTCTCTTGTGTTATCAATATTGAAAGCAATATTTTTTTGCAAAACCAAAATACGTACTCAAAGGACAATCCAGTTGACATCACATGTAGGGGTGGTAAAAATATTAGTGATTTGTAACTCGATCGTGTTCGATTCGGTCTAAATTCGTTATCAACTCATTCGAATTTTAAATCGAAATTAATTCGAATCGAATCGAACCAATTCGAATTAATTTCGAATCGAATCGAACCAATTCGAATTAATTTCAAATCGAATTCGAACTCGGTACAATTCGATCGAAATAGATTCGCGAATTTAATGAGTTCGAATCTCAAATTATTTTCAAATGTCTGATGTATATAACGTTTAATTTATAACCCTATCCCTAAACCCCGTCGCCGCTCACCCCCCCCCCCCTCATCTCTCATCCCCCCCCCCAATCTATCATTCTCTCTCCCCTGACCCTCACGCAAAAATCCCGCCCAACCAGCTCTGTCTACTCACAGCTCCGGGCTCACCCAACCAGCAAGGCTCAGAACTACTCACGACTTCTAAAAATAGGCTCTGACTACTCACGACTCACCCTGCGCGACTCAATCCCTCCGGCTCGACCGAGCCCCAGCAAGCGACTCGGCGATCAAGCGCCCCTCTGTCGCCTCTGTCGAGTGTCGACTCAGAACTCACGACTCACCATGTGCCACCAGGTATAAACCTTGATTAACCAATTAAGTTCAGATTATTCAAATGAAGACTTAAAACTGAGTGTTGCATCTGCTCTCTTCATGGGTTTCTGCTTATTTTAATATATCTATACTATTATATAAAGCAGCTAAGAATTGGATGGGTCCATTTTTTGTCATTTCTTTCAAATTTTTTATATCCCAAAATACCCATCATCTAATGATTTACATTAATTTTGACTAATCAGATGAACACGATAGCGTCCATTATTTTGTATTTCTCTCTATTTCTTTGCCATATAGGAGGAAGGGAATTAAAGATTGAGAGAAATCATGCGAGATTATATCTGATATAGCATATGTAATTGATCTTGCATTTATTGATACTTTCCATATTAGAATGACGTACATATTATCATGTGATATTTTTTTATATCTAAATAAAAAAATTTGCTGCAACACGCGGGTACACAGCTAGTTTAATTTTAAACGCTATGAAATTCTAGTCGATGTTATTCTGTCAATTGGTGCTATATGCACAAATCTGCCACCGAATTCTTGGTTGGATAATGAAATGAAATAAAATCAAGCAAAAGATTAATATGATGTGTCCAAGTTATGGTATTATTATTTGCTTCATGTACACCAATTGTGAAGTAATACAAATGATAGATTAATGTTTAAACTAAAACTAATTATCCTAAAGCAAGGTACTAATAACTTGCTAAACAGTGAGTTGGTTGTGTTGGAGAAATTTGTTATTGTTTGCTTATTATGTGTGTTATGTCAATTGGCACAAATATATCACTTTTATTGGTTACCATTTTGTTCTGTATTAGTGGTTCACTTGAAATTAACTGAGGCTCGATGCCACAATTACATAAAACACTTCAATACACTAGTCAGATCAATGTTTAAGAGTATTTACTTTATGATTTGCTAATAATTATCTAATACATTTTCATATATAGAATGTCGAGGTCTGAACCTATTTATCCTCTCAATATTCATGCACCACCAGCAGAAGATGAAACAATAGATGTTGATGGAGAGAGTGAAAATGAGGTTGATGATAATGTGGTAAGATATGGGGACCATGGGGTTGATGTCTCGGCTGAAGAGGAGGGTGTAAAAAAGGTCAAAGTTGGACGCAAAAGGAAGTCCGAAGTATGATAATATTTCAAAGAGTTTGAAACAACGGTGAAGGATAAAGTAGTACGGAAGGCAAAGTGTATCCATTGCAATAAATGATTGCTATCAGATCAAAAAATCCAAAGGGCAAACTAAATGTACACTTGTCTTTCAAGATAGTAATCAATTAGATTATGATGTGGCTAGGGATAGTAGGGTTATGATCAAATGAAGTGCTGGGAGATAATTGCTAAGATGATCATAGCTCATGAATTACCATTTATGTTTGTTGAATACCAATGATTTAACATATTAATGAAGTATAGCAATCCTTTATATCAAAGAGTGAGTAGAGCAACCATAAAAAATGATTGCATAAAGATTTTTGAAACTGAAAAAGATAAGATTAAAAAAAATTAGAAATGCAAAAATGGTCTCACTTATCACTGATTGTTGGACTTCAAATCAAACCATTGGTTACATTTGTTTAACTGCCCACTACATAGACTCGGATTGGAGATTACAAAAGAGAATCATTAGTTTTACCGAGCTAGCACCACCTCACACTGGTGAAGTCATTGCCGATGCAATAACTGAATATCTCATGAAATGGAATATTTTAAAGAAATTTGGGACTATTACTCTAGACAACGCATCCAACAATGATAGGTAGCTAGCATTTTAAAGTCTAATTTTCAGGAATCAGGGATGTTGCATTTTAAAGGTTTATTTTTTCATGTGAGATGTTGCGCTCACATATTAAACCTAATAGTGCAAGATGGACTTAGTAAAATTGAGAGTTGCATTATCAAAATTAGGGAGGGTGTGAAGTATCTTAGAAAATCCCCGGGTAGACTTTTTAAATTTGAGGAAATTGCAATTCAATTGAGCTTATCCACCAAGCGATCATTGTGTTCCGACGTAAAAACTAGATGGAACTCAACACATCGCATGCTCAAATCTGGCCTTTATTATAAATCCACTTTTCAAAGATATACCACAAGGGATTCTAACTTTGAGTGGTTGCCCGATGAGATAGAATGGATAAGAGCCGAAAAGGTAATAAAGTTGCTAGATATTTTCACTAATGCTTGTAACATCTTTTCTGGAACTTCATACCCTACCTCAAATTGGTATTTCAATGAAGTGTTTAAAGTAAAAAAAGCAATATGAGAGACTTATGTTTGAGAAATTTGAGAAGTATTGGGGGATGTTAGTTTTCTAATGACGGTATCTTCAATGATGGATCCAAGGTTCAAACTTAGCTTGATCAAGTTTTGTTTCAAAAGATTGTATCCAAGTAATGAGGTTGAGAATAACATTGAAGATGTTAAAAGAAAGGTGGAAATACTTTTTCAAAAGTATAAGAATGATTATGTAGCTTCTAATGTGTCGAGTTCTTCAAATTTTGTTGAATACGGTACCACCTTAGATAACACCCAACCTGAGAATGACTACTTTAGTTTTGTTATCGAAAATTAAACTGAAGAGTCCCCAAAATCTGACCTTGAGGTGTATTTGGAGGAGAAATTACTTGTTGTAAAGAGAGAATTTTGATGTGTTGGAGTGGTGGAAAGTAAATTGTGTGAAGTTTCCGATTTTGAATCAATTTGCTCGAGATATCCTTAGCATTCCGATATCAACAGTTGCCTCGAAGTCGGCTTTTAGTGTCGGAGGTCGTGTATTTGATGATTATAGGAGTTCTCTAACTAAAGATATGGTCGAACTTTTAGTTTGTGGAGGGGATTGAATAAGAGCAAGCTCAAATGCCACATTGCACACCTTACAAGTAAAATTGAATTTATCATATTTCTTTTTTATATGTTGCTGAATTGAATTTCTTTTTGTCAATTGCACTAACTTATTTCATTTTGTAAATTTTTAAGAAGCGGCCAAAAATGAAGAGAACCTTGAAGTGCAAGTGCCCGAAGCACAATCTGGAAATGCTGGAGACTAAGTTTCACATGTAAGTCAAAACTGTTTGGGCTGTATGAAATAACTTTTGGAAATTAGGGATGTTTTAGCTGTTTTGGAACTAAGCAGAAACTGAACAAAAATCTCTCTGTCTGGCCTATTAGACAAAAAACTGAAACAAGCAGAAATAAATCTTGTTGTGCTATGTCTCTATTTAGGTTGTATGAAATAAATCTCTCTGCTGTCTCTGTTTGGGCTGTATGATATAGATCTTATTGTGCCATATGCAAAAATCTATCTCTGTGTTGTTTCCTTTTTTGGGTTGCTTGTATTATACCAGATAATGACTATGGTGTGCAAGGCTCATGGAATTATAGCTCATGGTCCAACTAAATCAGGTTTGGATCAAGTGATTTAGGAAGTATGAAATAAACCTTATTGTGCCAGCAGGTCTGCTGTCTCTATTTGGGCTGTATGAAATAAACCTTATTGTACCATATGCAAAAACCTGTCTGCTGTCTGAACAAAAATTTGCATGTTGCCTCTGTTTGGGTCGTTAATCTTGTTGTGCCATATGTAAATATCTTAGAATTTATTTTCCTGTTAATTGTATAATTCTATAAGTATGTTAGTTGCATTCTTACCATCAAATTGTGCATGTTGCCTTTCAGGTTGAAGTGCAAGAAGTGTGGCATCTCATAAGTCATAGCTTAGAAGTTTAATTTATGTTTTGAACTTAATTTGTACTCAGAGACTTAATTCGGAGTTAGTATTTAAACTATGAACTTGTACTGTGATTGTGAGTTTGTGAGTTTGTGAGACTGACTTAATTCGGATCTAGTATTTAAACTATGAATTTGGATTCTAAATGATTTAGAATTCTTAATTATTGAATTATGAGCTTGTATTATCTTATATGTGAGATGAGATATGTTTAGAATTACTGTTTAAATTGCACTTTTAAATTGTAGTATGTTAATATGTAACTTTGAAGACTAGGTTATTATTTAAATTTTCTGTAATTAAATTCGAACTGATACGAATCGAATCGAATTAATTCGAATTATAACGAATAGAATTTCGAATTCACTTCTCAGTTCGAAACTATTTATCTAATTCGAATTGAATTAGTTCGAATTCATTTCGAATCGAATTAGCACACAATCAAATTCGATATAATTCGATTCGTTTACAGCCCTAATCACATGCATTGATAGTTTGATACGATATACATACTCAATGATGTGCATTCATAAGGAAAAGCTTTGACATCATTGATAGTTTGATACGATATAAACCTCATATATATTAGGCCAAGAGAGCCGACTCTTAGTTCTGTGTCATTTGCCAATACTCACATTTCAGCTAAGGGAAGTACCATTTATATAAGAAGATATAGGTATGAGCTCCTCCGGGTGTTTGGATGTAAGCAAAAGAAGCATATCCAGTGCAGAACAAACTTCATGACTAACACCAGATCCTATATGGGTTACTAAAACACCCAATATCTGTTATTAAAAAAGTTAGATAGGAGAAGGGAGAAAAGGCATTCCTTCATATAACTTCATGGAAAGATAGAGAACTGCATACCTCCTGTCTTGAATAAATATCACCAAATTCCTCGAACAAAGCCATGAACAAATGGATTGCAAAATCTCTAGCCTTGTCTTCTTTGCATGACAACAAGTACTCCGTTATAGAGAGAAAGGAAGTGAAATGATCCTAATACAAAATAGAAGTAAAAGTTTGCTCCATTAGGTCATCAACAAGTCCAAATTAAATCAACTAAATCATGCTATCATAGAATAAGGAAAATGAATAACTTAATCATAGATTTCTTTTTTCTTTATTTTTTTCCTGATATTTATAAGCATGATATATAATATTACAAGTTCAAGACTTCAGAGCCATTTCTTTATCTTTGGTTTGTGCCTGACACATTTAACTTTAGCAATAAAAAAAATGACTGAGAAGAAATGGAAGGATGTGGGTCAAGAATCTTCGTTATAATACAATACATATGGAAACAAAGAATACATGAAGAATGAAATGTGTTTACTCTTCTCATCTCTACCACGTAACTTCTACTTATTTTCCCTCCTATCCAACAATTTATCTTTATGTTTTGTCTTGAATGACAAATTGGAATAGCAATCCATCCTGAACTTGTTGGTTCATGAAACTGGAATTATCAGAAGTTCAGAACTTCCCGCTGCCATTTTGAATTTAAATATTTGATGTCCGAAATTTTACATTTTAAGGAATCCAGGTGTGATTAGCTTAATCTGAGAGTACAAACTGTGATTAAATCCGATTTGATAGCAAAATCCAGGCTTAAATTGGATCTACATATGTGAGGTACAAAACAGAAAACATGACTCAAGTCTTTTATCAAATAACACATGAAACCTGTACCACAAAGGAGCGGCACAAAAAGCCAGCACTGGCATCCTCAAAATTGGATCTTTCCAGCAGCTTGGACAGAAACAATCTAGTCAGTTGATAAATCTTACAAAAAGGCTAACCTTAACAAGCTCTCTGTGACTTTGGATGCATTGGTAGAACAATGCCTCCCCAAGACACTCTTGCACCACATTCTTCTTCAGCATTTTTTCCACGCTTTTTTGCAAGGTACCACCGTTAGAGTGAATAAGGATTAGAAACCAAACATCTATTGCTTTGTGGTGCTGTGGCCTGTCAATTGACTTTAACTCCCTCAATATAGCCTCACATAGAATCTTCACATTGGCAATTAACAATGGATCAGATCATTAGTCACAAGTACAAACCAAAATGAAAATAAAGGAAACAACAAAAATGAACAAGGTGTCCAGCATAAATGGTCAGGGACATCGCTGATCCCCCCCCCCCCCCCCCCTTCCCCAAGGGAAAAGGTCCAAATACCACAAGATGCAGGGAAGTTAGGAATTTGAAGGGGATTTTTGCTAGAGAGAAGGGCATTGTTTAGTTTAGTTTTATAGTAGGAGAATTATGACAACTTCAGAATTTCAGATGCCAAGCTTTGACCCTCTGAAAATGACCTTAGAACAGAAAAGAAATGGTTGCACAATTGAATCCTAAAGGGCCATTCATTTGCTATGCTGGTTTTGTGATCACCTAAAACAATTAATGCCACTTGTTTGTTGCTGTTTTGCTTCAAAATTCACCAGACTCTCTAAAGCATCACTACCCTGGAATGAGTCATTGTTGGTAATTAAGTTTTAGAAAAAACAAAATAATTCCACATAAATGTTGCTTAGGGTCACTCTTTTTCTAAATGAAAATGGTAGTTGGACCAAAAGGGGGCATATTAAGATGTTTAGAGACAAGATGACAAATTTTGAGCTTCACAGACCAAAACAATAACTGAATAGTACTTCTGAGGACCACTCGTGTCTTAAATCAAAAGGACAAAATATCTAACTGCAGCTATAAGGATATAGCAATTACAACAATAGGATATTAAACGAATGTAATAGTTTAAAGAAGATAGATTTGAAATATGCACAAAGCAGATATTTTATGTACTAAGTTGGTGCATGTAGCTTTCCCGATGGTTAGGAAGAAAAAAAAAACAGCATTCTCATATGTTGGACTTGGTTCTTATGCTTATAATTTTGATTCTCGCTCAAAAGCATATTTTATAAAACACATGTTCTTAAAATAAGAATGTTGAGAAGTGATACATTTTTAAAGCGAATATTTGACCGAAGAGTGTCAAGTATAGCTGCATCGGTGCTATTGATAGTGCATTTTCCCTTGAGCTTCTTATTACGAAGCAAACTGGGTTCAGAATGGCCTGTGAGCTTGAGGTGATCCCTAATTTGTGAGATTATTCTTCTGGCATTTGCTTGATTTGCAGAGAGAAGTAGGAACCGGAGAAGGTGGGGCATATGTTCTGGGTCAACAGTTCTTAAGCAGGATATTGCAATTGTAATAGCCTGAAATTATATACGGAAAGCACCTTATATTATTCAAAAATCAACACCAGCAACTTTCTAGTTTATGAATTGCTAGATATTCTTCTAGGCTTGTTCTGGAGAATGAAGTAATTCTGGTCAAGTTGTGATGGGACAGGTGCTGAATGGGATTGGTAATTTGGTACCGTGGAACTGAATGAAGCTGCAACTGAAGCAGCATCCTGTTCATATCATAAATCCTTCAAAAGTATATCAAGTATAGAAATAATACACACACATATACATATATACATATACATACATATATATGTGTGTGTGTGTGTGTGTGTGTAAATATATATATATACCTGTTCTTGCAGCTGTTCATTGAGATTCAGATCAGACAACGCATCCAGCACTGGTACAACCAACTCAGAATCTTCATTTAGCAACTTCTCAAGTGCAGGAAGCACGGTGCAGTGACTTTGGTCCCCAACAATCTCAGGCAAAAGCCCAACAATCTCCCTCTTCATTCTAGATGGTGCGACTGATAGCATCTCCATCAGATTCTCAGCAAAACCAGTCGGGTCCACAAGGAAATCAAGCCAACGGAATTGGTTTATAATCAATCTTGCTATGTCATCATTTAGTGATAAAGATTCTTGCGTTGATGTGTTTTCATTAAAATGTTCAGGAAGCTTCTCAAGAAGCATTTGTTGGATATGGGATTGGATGTCGGATACAGATAGAAGGATACGAGCGAGACTCCGATTATCGTGCGATGCAGGTATCAAAACCCTACATGATAAAAGAAATGTTTTTCTTCTTTTCATCTGATGAGTATGTTTCCTAATTTAGATCAAGGGAGCTGAAGCTGGAATTTAAACTAACCACAGCTATACTGCAATGATTGTGGTCAATTTAGCCATGTACAATCCAATGCTAAATAAAAATATTATCTTGATCTTTAAATCTATCAATTATAGGCCCAACAATCAAACAGGTAAAAGGTACATAAGTAACATAACTGTGCTGGAAGCCTGGAATACCATGTACACAAATAAGCTCAAGTTGAACCCCAGTCAATAGTTAATTATAAAGCTAAGCATTAAGTTCGAATTAATTAATTTACACTCTATCAACCCAATGTCGTGGAACTCAACCTACTTTAACTGCCTACTTCCATGGATCCGGCTCCTCTGTAGCACTTCACATGTGAAGTAACTGTTCGAAATCACTATGGCCCTTGGATTTGTGTGATGGGCTGCCCGAACTCAATATCCACTCTTAGATTCACAGACTCACTTATTCTAAGCACTTTACTCATGTAAAATACTCTAGGATGTGAATTCTACTTCCATATGTGCCATTGAACCCAGAATAAGCAAGTAGCAGGCTAAATGAGGCAATAGAGAAATGGTGTTTAATCTGGCCATGCCGGCAGATTACAGAATTTTCTGTTCTCAGCGAGTCTACCAAATCTAGTTAGGGTGAACAAAAAAAGCCTAATACTGAGTGATTAATTAAATACAAGACGAATGAGGTACTTCCATGATTACCTGTGGAGATCCGATTGGGACTGTATATAGGAGCCAAAACCAGAGAGAAAACTGGAGATGAGACTCGGGTCAGAACCAAAACGGCGCTCCAGATGGCGACGGATCCTGTGGGGATCGTCAGAAGAGACGGATGGGGGTGCACCACGCGGGACGCGAAGCGTGCACCCAGCCTCAGCGAGGAGAGAGATCATTGCGTCTACCTGAGGGTCTTCCGGAGTGGAGGGAGCCTGAGGTGGACGCGGCCGGGAACATGTAGCGGCGCGCTTGCGGGGGTTGCATGTGTTACTCCGCTGGAGAAACACCATTGCTTCGATGCTTCTCTCTCTTTGCTGAATTTCTCAAGGGAAGTGAGAAATTGATTGCAGTCTAGCTGCGACCTCGCGAGGGTTTTGTGCCTTCCCGTCGCCCGCGAGATTTCTAACAAGGGGTTTATCAGTTGTCCGCCAAAAATAGTCGGGAAATTTACAGAATAACCATCCTGATAAAGAAAAATTAAAGTATGTTTGTTTTAGTGACGGTTTTAGCCTCGTCGTATGGGTTTGGGAAATGATCCAAGTTGTTAGTGTGCGTATGGGTTACAAAAATATGAAGTCGATTAACTGTGCATCTTAAATTTGTGCTCTGATTTATATCCTAACTGAAAAAATATTAATCTCTATTGATCGCATTTTCGAACATGAAAACTGATGATTATCCTACGTGCGGTAACCAAGTCTTAATACTTCAAACATAACGTCTTAATATCTAATATATGAAGTGATATTTTGTACTAAAAAAATCATTGACCAAGTTCACGAAGATGAAAACTGACCGCTCTACGGGCGGTACCTAAGTTTTAACACTTTATATTATAAGTCTTAATACTTCATACCCAACGTCTTAATACCTAATAATCGAAGTGATATTTTGGACTGAAAAAATCATTGACCACCCTAAGTTATCAAGTCTTAAAATATAAGGTTACAAGTCTTATTATTTATGAATTAACACTTAATATCTAATACATGAAGTGATATTTTGAACTTTAAATTTATATTATCGAACTCATCAAGATTTGGACAAGTCCATCATGATTTTGAATTCATATTAGGGCGGTCATCAGAATTTCTGCAAGAGTGTGTGTGTATATATATATATATATAGAGTAAATCTACCGTGAGCTTAGCTCAAAAAATATATCAAATGATCTTCAAATTTTGATTTTTCAATCTCATTAAATTCTTCATATTGAAATCTTGTGGGGTACAAAATTTTGGAATATTTTAAATTTTCTAAGTCGCCCTTTTCAATTTTTGAAAATCAGCCCCAAAAATAATAATAAAATATTCAATGTTTGTAAATTATTTTAAAAAATTGAAAAGAGCGACTTAGAAAACTTGAAACATCCCAAATTTTTGTACCCCATAAGATTTCAATATGAAGAATTTAATGAGATTGAAAATTCAAAATTTGGAGATCATTTGATATATTTTTTGAGCTAAGCTCACGGAGGTCTTCCGTGAGCTTAAGCTCACGGTAGATTTACTATATATATATATAATTTTCAATCTCTTATAACTAATTGTTTCAAGTCTTACAAATAAAAAATGACATCACGAAATATCACAAATTATAAATCTAAATCACATACATAATAAGTCTGAATTTCATCATAGAATAACAAGTATTAATGTTAGAACGAACACATCTTAATACCAAATATTACAAGTCTCACTACTAGAGCCAAATAACATAAATTAAAAGTCCTAATTTCATCATAAAATAATCAGTCTTAATAACCGACATAATAAGTCTCTAAAACCTAGAATGAGACGGTCATTTCTTATAGTACCCACACTTGATCATTTTGTGTCGTGTGTAGGAATCTTATAGCCAAGAATGAGACGCTCATTTCCTCATGACCTTTGTAATTCCACCTTTTTAATGGCAATGCAGGCTTGTCCAACAATTCTCTTTCTTCTGGATCATCAAAAATGCTTTCTTTAAATGTCCAACCTTTAGCATTAAAGTTGAAGGGTACTTGAGACGAGTGAGTAATTGCAGCCATGATTACTTCCATTCCTCAAAACTAATATGTCCCTTAACCCTTTCATCAATAATAGGTCATTCAAAATTGTCATCAAGACATTCAACTGATTTTGAGGTTTTTTTGTTTTTAGGGTTTTTTTATGTCATCTTGACCTCCTTATTAGTAAGCTGAAGACTAAAACTTGGTGGTGTCATTTGATTACCATCAAATTCACTATCTTTAGTCTTTTGTTCTATTTCTTGGTTAGGGTCTTCCCATCATTTGGGGTCTTAGTGGTGTAAGAAGCTTTCTCTTCTCAAAAGGTTTTGCATGAATTTTCATGATCTTCTTAACAGAAGATTGTCCCTCTTTTTGTTATGCACTAATACCTTAAACATTTATATTTATTACAAAAAAAATAAGTCTCGATACTTGAATTTTGAAGTATTAATACTTCTACTCACAAGTCTACATAGTTGCAGTTTAACATCTAAATATTTTAATATTTTTAATATAAATCACTTTTAGTCTGACGTATTTATACATGCAGTCTCGAGTCTTCATATTGGAATTTCAAAGTCTTAATAATTTCAGTATGTTCAATTTTGAATTACTTGCTTCTGAAGTTTTATACTTGTACTCTGAAATCCTAGTAGCAGTATAAAGTATGAATTTAAAATTATAAATTAAAATTAGACATGGAATGTCTTACAGTCTTTCATCAATTCAGTATGGATACCAAGCCGCCATTCCAGAAGATCTGTATGCTCGTAAATCTTTTACTCTAGTGATAAACTAATGTCATCGAAGCCTAGAGTACTTTTGAGCTTATCCTCATAATTGAGCTCCTTAAACCTCTCAGAAGGAGCTTCACTCAACAGAAAATCATAAGGAACCATTCTGAATTTTCAATAAATAGGGGTCATCTCAATCAACATTAATAAAATATCCCTATTATACATTATTTGCAACGACATAGGGTTGCTCAACATCTGTAAATAGGAAATAGCCACAAAATCTGCTCTTTAGGTTCATAAGCAAGTTTTTTTATCAATCGACACTGGATGAAATTTATAAGGGCAGCTTTGAAACCCTACCTCTTCCAAGTAATATACAGCTTCTAATTGAGATATCTAGGTACAATACCTTCTTGTCGCATGAAAATTAGTATGCTAAAAAAACAACACCTACAAAAAGAGAAATTTAAAATTAAAATGCAAATTTGTACTGTCAATTATAAATTTATTCTTCAACAAGTCTTTATACCTGACATGTAAAATCATATAATTACCCATTTGAAGTCTTTATATCTGACATATGAAGTCCTATAACTATCTATTTGAAGTCTTCAAGCCAACATAAAGTATTTATATGGTTTCCTAATCATCTAATCGATAAGTCTTCATATCTGACATTTAAAGTCCTAAAACTACCAATTTGAAGTCTTCAAACTACAATAAATTCTTTCTATGAGTTTCTACTTATATATACTACAAGTCTTTATACTTGACCTGTAAAATTCTAAAACTATCAATTTATAATCTTTAAACTCAAGTAAACTATTTTTATGAGTTTTAAATGACATCATATTCATAAAAAAAGATAGACAATATGTCACAAAACTTACTATAAGTGTCAAAGTGCACCTAGGTAGATAATTTGATGTCTTCCTTTCTTATGATCCTTTCTTCCTCAAAAAATTTTTCTCAAGAAGTTTCGACAAGGGTTCCTCCTCATCTTAACTATACCCATCTCCATCACACTCTTCTTCATTTTTCATGTTACGACACTAGATGGAACAAAAAGGAATATTATCCATTAACATTTGATAAACAACTTCACCCCAAGCAAGAAAAATATATAATTTATTGATGTTCTCCGCTTAACATGTGAACCGGGATAGTACCACCAGCTTGATGAAATAATATTATTGTGAAAAGGTACATAACAAGCAGCCCAATAACATCATAAGAAACAACCTTTTCATTTATTGCTTTCAGGATGGCTTGCTCCAACTGGTGGCGACTAATATCTTGATTGAATCTGAAGTGTCTGACCTAGGGGTGTCAATGGGTCGGGTTCGGGTCGGGTCATATTATTTTATTATTTCTTTGATCCGACCTAATTAAATTCGGATCAAAAAATATTGATCCATACCCGACCTGACGGATCACGGGTCAACCCGACCTGACTCGTGTAAAATAATTAAATATTTATTAGTTATTTTTATATAATTTTAAGCAATAAAATATTAATTAATTTATAATTAATCTTAATTAGTGTATAATTAGTGTGTATTTCAGATTTAATTAGTATTAATCACAAAATTACTTTAAAAATATAATTAGTCGGGTCAGGTCGGGTTGACCCGAACCCGACCCGATCCATTTATCTTCGGGTCGGATCAATAATTGACACCCCTAGTCTGACCCGAAGACTAGAATCTGTAACCATTTTTCTCTTGTACACTATTGAATTTCCAGATGACAAACACATGATGAGACACACGTCCTCGACTGTGAATTCTAATTTTATCCCTTTAAAATTAAAATAATTTTCTGACCCATCCCACATAAGCAAAATGTTATGTAGGATGGCATTATTTTCTTGTGAGTTCTTTGAAAATACGAACAAGTGTAGAAAAGAAGTCAATGCAAGCAATTTCATGTGTTCAACCGTCAATTTCTTCAATACATCCTTGTGAAAGAAATTCATTGCTACATCCACATATCACTTATTGGTTATGATCGTGTACCTCACCGCCTTAATATGTTTTAAGTCAGTGGTTGTAAAAAAATAAAGTATTGAAAGTAATAAGTGCAAATGTCTTTATAACTGACATGCATACAATCCTAAAACTACCATAGACAAGATGTCATAGAAATTACTATAGGTTCCAAAAAGTTTATACCTAACATCTAAAGTTCTAAAACTATCCAATTGAAGTCTTCAAACTCAAATACAATTTTTCCATGAGTTCATAATTATCTAATCTACAAGTCTTTATATCTAACATAGTAATACTACCTTTTCTCTGGCCTTTTGGCTGCCCCCTACGCGAATGTTGATATATCTTTGGGCATTGTCCACCTTGAAATTTTGCTATTCAAAAGAAAATGAATTCATAAATATAATTTAAAGTCTATATAACTACTCGTTCATGTATTAAAAATATATACAATAAAATCTATATACATAAATAGATTAAAATAGTATATAAATTAATAATTTATCACCTTCTTCCTTATGTTCACTTTCACCATCACTTTGGGAGTCTTCTCCACCAGCTTCTTTTTGTATAGAGAAGGCAATTAGACTTAAAAAAGAAACTGTGATATATAACTTCCAATTTATATAATTACTCAATCAAGTATTAAAACATATAGAATGAAATCTATATAAATAAATAAAAAGGTATCATCTTCCTCATTTTATTGATTTCCACCTTCATTAAAATTCTCTTTCTCACTTTCAGTTTTTTTAATGAATGCAAATAAAACAAAGAATTTGACTTACAAAAGAAATTGTGATATATAATTTCAAGTCTATATAGTTACTCAATGAAGTATTAAAAAATATATAATAAAATCTATATAAACAAATAAAATATTATCACCTTACTCTTTTTGTTGATTCTCATCATCTTTAGATTTCTCTTTTTCAATTTGAGTTTTTTCTGATGAATGCAAATGAATCAGGGAATTAGATTTACAAAATAAACTGTGATATATAATTTAAAGTATATATAGTTACTCAGTCAAGTATTAAAACATATAGAATCAAATCTATATAAACAAATAAAAAAGTATCACCTTACTCTTTTGTTGATTATCATTATCTTTAGATTTTTCTTTTTCAATTTGAGTTTTTTCTAATGAATGCAAATGAAGCGGGGAATTAGACTTACAAAAGAAACTTTAATATACAATTTTAAGTCTATATAGTTACTCAGTCAAGTATTAAAATATATAGAATCAAATCTATATAAACAAATAAAAAAAGTATCACCTTGCTCATTTTGTTGATTTTCATCATTGTTAGATTTCTCTTTTTCAATTGGAGGTTTTTCTGATGGAAGTAAATAAATAGAAAATTAGATACTTCTAATTTCACACTACACAACTTATTAATACTTATAACCAAATTAAGATATCTTGGAATAGAAGTTTATTTCACTTACAAGAAGTTTTTTTTCCCGCGACGCCCATATTGTTGTCCACGGCCTCCATCTTTTTGTTCTATTCAAAACAAAAGTATTACATAATTAGGAACTTCAAAAATATATGATTTTTAATGTATTTGCATTTTAATACTTTAAGTCTTAATATATGATGTACTAAGCCTTCAAATATCATATGTTATGCCTAAAAACTAGATGTAAATAAAAAATTAAATAGTTCACTGTTATAGTTTTAATTTCTTAATATATAGAATAGTAACCCTAAATACCTTCAACATGCCTAAAAACTAGATCTAGAATAATTTTTTTTAAAATAATTCACTAATTCAGTTTCTCATGTCTTAATATCCAAAATCATAACACTAAATTCCTTCCATAGAAAATAAACAAATAAAAAAATCATGCCCGGAACTAAATGTAAAATGTTTTTTTTTTAAAAAAAAAAGCAATGTTTTCATTTATCATGTCTTAATATCTAAAATCATAACCCTAAAAAGTAGATATAGAACAATAATCTCAAGAAAATAGTATACTATTTTGGTTTTACTATCAATGCCTTTATCGGTATTCTCCAATTGCTTGTCACAACCGCCTCTTAGATCGATCTTATGATCTCAGCCTCTCCGATTGCCCTTCAGGTCATCATCATTTCGATCGTCATTGCCATTCTTTCCTTCATCGTCTACTCGATCAGACATCTTGAACTACACTCAATCTCTTAACTATTATCGCTTCTCAACTATCCTCACTCTCTCACCGAAGCTTGCTCTCAAAATCTTCTCATGGTTTCGTCTATTATCACTCTCAGGAGTGTAAATTGAGAAATAAGTGAAAAGACGATGATGAGTTTCCCAATCGACTGAAAAAATACCTCTCATAGAAATATGTTTTTAAATGATGATGCGACATTTCAATTTGAAATAAGAGACACATAGGGCACGACCCATAGCACTCTCTAGTAGCATCCCTCCAGTGAATTAATCTTATCCAGTATAAATATTCTTTTTTTTTTAAATAATATTTTTACAATAAAGTCTATAGTACAAGTTGATTGTCAGTCATATTTAACATTGTATTTTATGCATGTCAAACAAAAAATATATCATTGAATAAAGTCTTTATACAATTAAATGAAAGTGTTCATGCATAATGAAGTATATTTTGTTTACAAAAGTTATATTTCTAATGAAGTCTTTAATACAATTAAAGGAAGTCCTTATATATTTTAAAAATGTCTTAAAAATATGTTATTTTGCTAGATAATTGTTACAATAGTATCAATATCTTATCGATATAAAGTATTGAAACTATGCTACTGAAGTCTTTATAATTCTTCTAATATGTCTTAACAAGTTGATTGTAAGTTATATTTAACATTGTATTTCATGTATGTCAAACAAAAAATATATCATTGAATAAAGTCTTTATAGAATTAAATGAAAGTGTTCATCTATATGTCTTAACGGTCATATTTATAATTTTCAGCAGAGAAAATCAAAAGCATCTATATAACAAAAAAATTCAAATGCACTCTTGTGTTTTTACATTCAATTTATGTATTTCTTTATAGCAAGATCAAATGCACTCTTGATAGTTCTTTTTCGTGGTCTTCCTCTCCGCTTTGATTTTTCAAGAGGTAACAACTTGGAATGTGGCGTGCAATTAACTACTACATTAAAAAAAACTTCAATTCCAGCATATTGGCAATTTCTTTCATCAACTGTTGGGAGGTCTGTAATAAAAAATCAATAATTTATACATCATTTAAAAGAAGTACTTATATAAAATTAAGTCTCTGCCAATTAAGTCTGTACCAAAAATATCAAAGAAATATTCTTAACATCTAGTTGATAAGATTTGCTCAAAATAGATAAAACAATACATAATATACCTTGGGATCCAATTTCTAGAACTCCACAACGACTATTTGTGTTAATATTATGTTCTTCGGTAATATCATTATATTATGCATTTAAAGGTACAAATACAATTATTGAAAATACATGCTGAACAAGTTTGTCCATTTTCATTAAATTTTCTTGTCCAAACATGTCAAACATGTTGAACAACATAAAAAAATCCTAACATCGCTACTGCTACTGAACAACATTAGAAAAACTTTTAATTTTAGCATTATTGCATTGTACTGAAGATTTTTGTCCATTTTCTTCATCAAGCATTGGTAGATATGTTATAAAATAATAATACTTTATAACTCATATAAAAGTAATATTTACATAACCTATATAATGTCTTCATATCAACCACAACAAGTCTTTAAACTTACTGTTGTCTTTTCCTTTACCACCTAAACCTCTACTTAAAATAACAAATAAAAATATTAATATATATATATATATGTTTATAAATATGCAAAAAAGTAAATTAAATACTACTTAATATACCTCTACAAGTTGAACCACCCCATCCCCTACCTCTCGAACCACCTCATGCCCCGCCTCTCGAACCCCCTGCTTCTTGAGGCACTCTCTATGGCATTGTTGCTCGTATTTTCATCATTACTATGTTCTTCTCTAGTATCATTATTTTCTATATTTTTTTAAAATAAACTTGGAATGAAATTTATAATTCAATATACTACTTGATGTAAAACATATAAGCAAAACACATTATAAACCTTTTATTTGATTCACCAAAGTCTGCAAACCATCAAAAACTTGAGCATGTAAATAATCACTAACAGAACCCAAATTCAGTAATTCTTCAACAAATGAATTTTCTCCTCTTTTCAACTCATAAAACCTATCAAAAAGTAAAAAAAAATCAAGTACTCATATATGTACAACAAGTCATAATAATTATACTAGCAGTTCTATAAAATAAACATTACAAGTCTTAGTATTCAATATATCAACTGAGAAAAAAACACCTATTTTGTTGAATTCTGTTTGAGCAAAAAGACCCAGTAAGCACTAGGTCTGATCTATTGACGTCTTTCCTTCACCTATTAATAATATATCGCTCATGTACTGAACACTTTCTTGCTTCAAAACCTCAATGTAATGCGCACAAATAACACTTTCTTGAGTTTTAAGGTGGCATTTTAGCAAGGATACATTTTTGGGTGGCAAAAACATGATTTCCCCTTATTTTTTTAAAAGTTCGATTCAATTTAAATGCCATAATAAACTATGACAACAAATGTGATTTTTTTTTGAAAAAATATTATTCTATTTTTTTCATGACTTAGGATATATATAGAGAGTTATACTATGGTTAGTCGTGAAGTACAAAATATTTTTGTACTTTACGTCGTATCTCCCATTTTCAAATTCAGAACACCGATCCGACCGTTAAAAGTGTTCTCCATATTGAGATATGTTTGGAGACCAAATTTTATATTTTTTAAAAAAAAATTCTATTTTTTTGAGGGGATGAAAATGCAATGAGTTTATGATTTTTAATAATAACGATTTTCTAATCCTCAAAAAAATGAAAAAAAAAACTAAAAAAATGAAAAATTTGGTCTCCAAATATATTTCAATATGGAGAACATTTTTAACGGTCGGATCAGTATTTTGAATTTGAAAATGAGAGATATGACGCGAAGTACAAAAAAATTTTGTACTTCGCGACTAACCGTAGCATAACTCTCTCTCTCTATATATATATTGATGCATATAGCAAGTCATGTGAATTTAAAACACTCAAATATAAAATTATTAAAAAAATTTATGGTTGAAAATTTTTATGCTTTTACTTTACTTTTAAAGTTTTAATATTGCGTCTCATAAATCTTCTATGTCGCGAATACTGCATAAAAATATACGCATGGGAACGAGTTACTAGAAGAATTTTATATTTGCGCATTGATTATTTTAGAATGTACGTCTATGCTATTGGTGATTAAATTTATGTCTGGAGCTGCCGTTATTAGTATGCTGGAAAATCAGTCCCTCCGCCACGAAACAGAGCCGATTAGTACTAATGTCTACCCCGATTATTTTGGGTTAAAATGTTCTTTTAGTCAACTCATTCGTAATCTAATATAACATATATAATTTAAAATTATATGTAGATTTTACTAGTTAGACGGTTTTCCCCCCTTTGAGATATAGTATTAAATTCACTACAGTAAATAAATAAATAAAAGTAAAAAGAAATAGAGAGAACACGTGGTGTAACAAAGTTCGGTTATAATGAGCCTACATCTTCAGAATTCACAATCACCAACGTCGATTGCGCTGAGTCACTATAACAAGCAAATTTTACAACTACGAACATCCGATATTTTACACAAAATAACAACGCAGCCGTCGGCCAAAACAAACAAATAGAGCGTGAAGACACAAGTCTCACTCATAAATTATCAATAACTAATTTCTCTCACTCTCTTTGAGGTATTATAAATTAGTCTTGAGATTTAACACAGTGGAGAAGAAAGTTTGCACTCAGGCAAAATGACGTTAGGGTTTGGCTATATAAAAATCGTCAAATTCTAAGAAGATAGAAGGAAAATATAAAGATACACCAAAACCAACAAGAGATCGATAGTATCTGTTGTAATGGTTAGGTCAGGGAAACCTTAACGAGGTTAATCATTACAACAAATGTAAAATCCGTTACAACGGATATGAGAGGAATAAACTCCGAAGGTTTTTTTTATCAAATTGTGTGTACAAATGATTTAATTTGTTATGATAAGAGCTAAATTGATATAAAATTATTTGAGAATTTTATAGGATTAAACTTAAAAAAATTGACCAAAATGTTTTAACTTTTGACCCACATATATTTCTCGAGATCCATGTTAATGCTACATTTTAAACTACTAGATGTTATCAAAGCCCGATTTCAGGTCTCTAAATTTTACAATTTTAACTTACCAAATTTAGGATGACATTTACCGAATTGTTATTTCCATGCTTTACTATTAGTGTCTCGGTTGTAAGTATATGGTGTTCAACCCTGAAAATTCGGATAATTTAAATAAAAAGGAGAAGCAACTCATGTCGAGACACTCAAAATTCAAAGAGTAAATTTAAAAGTCCGAAGAGCCCTAGTTCAAATCCAGAAACACCAAATAAAAGAAAGGATTCAAATAAGTGCTCAAATATTTAAATTCTTAAGAAAAAAAATAAATGTCAAAGCCTTAGAAATGCAAATCAAAAATCTCTTTGAAACCTCTGATATTCTAAGGTAATCTTTGATGTTATTTACCCAAATATAATTTTACATTAGTCTGGATAAGTTAGAGAAAGATCGATTTGGTAGATAATAAATTTTTTATAAATTCACACAAGAATCGACTTAAAACGAATAGTGAGAGAATACAACAATTAAGTTGAATACTAGATGTAAATATAATAAAAATATGCTATGAGAATTCAATCAAATATTAATTTTCAAAAAGGGCAATTAATGTAAAAATAATCTACTTCGACTTTCAACAATAAATGTAACTTTTATAGAAAATATGAAATGTAAAGTACAAAAGATGCAAGTACAAAAATTTAGAGAAGATAAGATATGTTAATGGAGTTCGATTATAAAAACTTGTGTCTCCGGATCTCTTTCCACCAACCGAAAGCCGCTTTATTATTTAAAAATATTTTATAATTAGAAACTTTAATTTCTTTACAAAAATAAGTATAAGAAAACTAAAAATAACCTAACAAAATAAAATACAATAATGAGTGCTCAAGACTAAAAAAAAGACAGCTAGTAGCTGTAGAGAAATTGTGGCAAACTCAAAGATAAGAGTTGGATACTGCTCAGAAAAATTATAAGAATTTTACTAGATTTGACTAATTTAAGATCTAAATTTTTTATGTTTACAAGGAATGAATATAAGGGTTCTTTAATAGATTTGGATTGAGTGCTCAATTTGCTTAGAATTATGAAAGTTTGATTAGCTTGAGCAATCCTGAAACAACTCCTTCAATAGAGCTCTTAACAAAAAGCCATTGATATTTTATAACGTTATTCGATCTTAAATATTGAGTTCCTAAGAATACCTCTTATCAAAATATTTTGTAACATAATAATGACTCGAAAATTAATATGATGAATCATTATAATGATAGTAGAAAAATTAAACTTTCTATAAAATATTAACAAAGATTTGACTAGTCTCTGACAATGTGTGCTAAACTTTGAAATCATATAATGATTTACTGAAGTGTTAACACTTTATGAATTGTTACATAATGATATGCTCTATTAACTTTATGATGTCTTTGTCTTTAAAAAATTTGGACAAATTTGTGTGTCAAGTTATGAAATATTATAACGATTGAGTAACCGTTATAACGGTTTACCGCGATAGAGAGCATTTTCCTTGTAAAAATTATGAAGAAACATAAGATTTTGAATTATACTTTTACATGATTGTGATTCTATATCTTCAGTGAAGTTTCTTCAATAGTCTTGAGCATCTGCACCTTGATTTCTTGAAGCATCAATAGAATCCTACAAAATATCTTAAAAGAACTTGTTAAATTCAATTATGTTTTACAAAACAACAAGATAAAAAAAATATTAAGTACAACAACCTCAAATCTCAAAACTCAGTTTTCATGGTAAAATCATTTTTTTTATGAAATTCTAAGAATTTTATATATTACTTGATATTTTTGAAGTTACAAAAGTCAAAGAAATTCTAAATTATTAATTAATATAATAAAAAATTAATTAATCAAGCATTAAAAATTAATTGATGCTTGAACTAAGGGCGAAATGGTAAATAAAAAATATGATAAATTTTTTATGTTTCTAGAAATTTTTATGTAAATTATGGTGCATTTTGAATAAAGGACCCATTGAGAAATAATTAAAAAGCAAACAAAAAATAAGAAAAATGAGAACAAATGAATGGTCCATTTAAAAATCAAAATGGAGAGACCACCCTCGTTTTAATTCTTCTCCAGCGCGGTGCTCCCTTCAAACTCGACTGCTATAGTAGCACGCTACTGTAGCGATTTCATTTTTCCTTGACTGACCCAGAATGTGAAAATGTGGATTGTGTTTTCGTGTGATGAAAACTTATATATTATATATTTTGAAAAAAAAGTACGAAAAGGAAAACATAATGAGATGAAGAATTTGCGAAATGATTAAATAGTTTGGGAGAAAATAAAAGGAAGCTTTCAATTTAAAAATAAAATCGAGCAATCCAAACTATAATGGATCAAAGTGATACTTCAAACACTTTCTTCATGGTCACAAAAGAGACTGTTTGTGTGCTTGGTTGGATTTCAAATGCTTCCAATTAGAGATATCACGAACTCATAAATTGGGTCCAAAACTGAGTTGCTCAAACTCTATACCGGAGTATTTTATTCATTGGATGGGCATGGTAGATGAATTTCTTGGGATTCGTTGAATGCTAATTAAGCTTTGAAACGTAAAAAATGGTAAAATGATGAAGGAGATCACCTATGAGGCTTAAAATCGAGTTTGAAGGTGACAAAAAAATTTAAATTATTAATTAATATAATAAAAAAATTAATTAATCAAGCAAACTAAAAATAATTGGGATTCGTTAAGGGTTAACATATAAGAAGGAAGTGATAAGAACATATTTTAAATTCTATAACTTTCTGAAAGTCTCTAAAATCATCTGGTGATCAAGTGATGATTGAGAATTATAAATTTATAAATTTTCAACAAACAAAACTAACTCCACTTGTGCTCTTAGTTATTAAAAAGAATTTTAAACACTTAGAACTGATCCAGTAACTACATAATGTGAAGACTAATATAGAAAAATGATTGAAAGTAGTTAGTGCATAAATAGGTTAAAGAAAAATCAAATTGGTCTCATACACCTACCTATCACTTTGGAGATCTATTTAAACTTTTATTCTTCTTTTTCAAACAACATACACACAATTTATCCCAAACTGAATGATAATCAAACCAATTGAAAATCAAATTCAACATAAAACAAATTTAATTTTTAAGTTGAGACCAAAATCAAACCCAAAGATATAAAATTCAATCAATTTCTCCTCCACTTAAACTATAAATTAGGTCTAAATAGATTTCTATTATGTAAATATAATTTTTAAGTTATAATTTGATTTCTTCCTTTTTTTTTCTTTTCTTCCAGGACCATTTTGATCTAGATAATATATTTTAAATTATTTAAGATCGATGATTCAAAAATGAAAACTTAAATCTCTAATATCTTGATTCATTTAAAAAATTTCAAAATTTAAATCTAATTATAATATATTTTTCTGTAAAATTTCATATTTTTGGAGCTTATTATAATTTTCTACAAATTTTTGAAACCTCGGCCAACAAATTATAATATTTTTGTTCATAATAAAAATAAAAATAAATCTTTAAAACTCTTGTGCCAACTAATACAAAGCCCATAATTTTGAAGAGTTATAAGATTTATACTTGCAAATACAAAGACGTGAGCTCTTGTCATCACTTAAAATATAAAAAATAATATTTAAAATTAATAAAGTTATTATTAATCTTGTGTGCCATTGATAGAAATCAATAATCAAAAGGCTTTGAAATTAAAAAATTGAGCTATTTTCATTTTTTTCTGATTTTTTTAAAACATCTTTAATTAACAGTCTCAAAAGTGGTTTAAAAAAAAATTTAAATATGAAAGTTATTCATTATAACATTCTTAATAACAATATAATCTGGTTCAAAGAGTTTCTTAAATATATATTTTTTAAAATACCATCAATTGTTCAGTTCAACCGTTTATCAGAAAAAGAAATAAAAAACTATACTAATCTATGAATGCGACATATGCATATTATTTTATATTTTTAAAGTATATATTAAGAAGAGATTTTTCATAAAACTTTATATAAAATTACACTGTAAATACCTTTCAAACATTTAAATTAGTTTTAATAGGCTCGGTTTTTAGAACCGTCATCTTCTGATATTTTATCCAGAACAGTATTTTAAAGTGCTCAAAATAAAATTTATTTATAATATCTCCTTTAAATTTTTTGTCAAAACAATTAGTATACCATTAATTCATTTTTGTCAAAAATTAAAAAAACAACAATGTTATTTATTGATTTTTTCTTCAATTTTTAAATTTATCATTTGCTGATATTCTTTTCTAAATAATATTTTAAAATGCTCAAAATAGAAAGTGTTAAAAATATTTTTTATCATATTATTTTTGATATTTCGTTCAAATAAAATCATTATATTATTAGTATATAATTTAAAAAAAAATCAAAATATTCCCCAACTGAAGGTATTTTCTTTACTAATGAAAAATGAAAAAAATATTCGAATGTATTCTGTAAATGTAATGCATTATCTTATTTCATATTTCAAAATCATATATCAAATAAATTTTGTCTATAAAATTTTGAAAGAACAATAATGTATTTTGAAGATCAAATTGTATGAATCATTCTAAGAGCTCTAATATAAATTAGTATTGACTAGTATCTTGTCCGTACGTTGCTACGGTGATATCTTTCAGAAATATAAAAAAAATCATATATTCATGTGAAAAATAAGAAAATAAAAATAAAAATAATTTAGTAATTAATGTAAATTTCAATCATGAATACATAATTAATGCAAAATAAATACAAATTGAGAGAAAAATTAACATTCAGCGTTTAAGGAAAGTTAAAATTCATAATTGATGGCAATTTAAGAAAAAAAAAGGAAACAAAATAGAGCAATTGTACTCCTAAATTATGTAGCATTTCATGTAACAAATAAAACAGAGAGAAAATTCTAACTTCAACACAAATGATCATAGATATAGTAACATTATTTGATTAATAACTCAATTCGATGAGTGATATGAGCTCTAAAAAATTAACAAAAAATTTGCTTCTTTTATAACTAAAAATGTAGTTATTTTTATAACAGCCTTTGCTTCTTTTATAAACTTCTCCACCTCTTCAAATGCAGATCTTCTTGATAAATAAACAAGATTAGTTTGATGACATGGGTCTACAACATAAAACTAGATGAGCAACCCACATACGTGCTTAATAAGGAGTAGAGATTTATTTAAAAATACTCCATTTCTCATTTCAAAGAAAATAAATAAAAATAAAATTATGAATATTCTTAAAAATATTGTTTTGATAAACTTTATTTTCAATTAATCATAATGAATGAAATAAATTGTGAATATTTTGAACAATAATTTTTTTTTTCAAGTTTCATATAAAATGTTTAAAAGCACAAAAATATTTTATCTTAATAAAACATTAAAAAATATTAAATAAACAAATATTTTGACAATAAATATAAATAAAAATTTCAAAGCTCTTTTATAAATAAATTCTAAAGAATAAATATAAGTAATAAATTCATAATAAACTTGTTTCTTTAAAAACCATTATTTTAATATAAAATAAAATAATAATAAAATAAATAAATAAAATGAATGAAAATCAAGTAATAAATTCTTTAAAAACAAAAAATATAAAATGAAAATAAAAAGAAAATAAAAAATCCTTCTTAAAATAAAATAAATATATATATTTTAAAATAAAAAATAAAAATAAAAATAAAATTCATGCACTTTTACCTTCCAAATAAAATTTTAAATTAAATAAAACTTAAGTAAAAATAAATTTAAAAGTCAATATATAAATAAAATTAAATACATCAATAAAAAGAAATAAACAAATATCCTCGAGAAGCCCTCTTTTATCCGTTCTTAGGGTGTGAAGCCTCTATTTTGACAAGTAAAATCTCAAGACTATTTTGATTATCTTTATATATTAAAATTCTAATTTAATCAAACTATATATTGGGATGATCTTCATGCATATATTCTTTTGCTTACGCTTTGTATCTGTATTTTATAAACTCCAAGAAATAATTATATACTTATGTGATTATTTTATAAATTGACAAATATAATTTTATATCATTTCAAGAATTATTTACAACAACAAACAGGGTTAAAGAATGATCATTTCAATAGACAATCTATTGTATGCTTTTTTTATTACTAGCTATATACCCGCGCATTGTAGCGGAATTTTTTATTTAAACATTAAAATATTATTAGATAAAAAAAATTCACATTTATCTAAGATTAAATTATAAATTCACCAAATTATAGAGAAAACCTATAATAAAGACTATTTAATCTTGGATGAGATTTTTGCACAATATGAGTTAATGATTCATGATTTTTATGGCAAGAAAAGTAAATTATTCTAACATATATTATCATCATTAATTTCTTACCAAATATGCACAATATTGCTAAATAAAAAAACAAAAATTATGGAAATAATAGTATATAAGGGAAAAAAATGGAGAGAAAGAGGGGATCAATGGACGCGATCACATACGTTCGATCAACCAACAATAAATATTATCCGTCTAATTGAATGATAAAATTGGTATAATAAAAAATTACCATGACAAAAAATGGACCCTCCAATTCTTAGATGCTTTATATAATAGTATATATTTTATTAATATTGAACGTTATACTAAGGAGATTACAACTCAATGTTGGAAAATTTTAAAAAATTGAATAGACAAAACTTTTCTAACATTTAGTATGATTAATGGATTAAAATTAAATATTTTATTACATTTTATTAAAAATAAAAAATAATTAATATTTATAAAGAGCGGCATATTACACATAGAAAAACAAATAAAATATACAGCAATAATAAAAATGAAAAGCAGAATCTTAACTCTTAAATAATTATTTTATTAATTACATGATAAATTGTATATTTAGAATTTTAAAGTTATATGACATACTATATAAATTAGATATGATCAGATCCGGTTTAGACGAGTATTAAAAAGCGAGTTTATAACCAAATCCAATATAATGAAAATTTAAATAATTATTTTATTAATTATCCATAAATTATAATTATAGAGTTAAAAGTATATAACATATGACTATATACTGTCCCATTCAGTTTGGACGAGTTTTAAAAAAAGCAAATTCAATATAAACATATAAGTGAAAATTGGATCGATGTTGGCATTTTCTTTCTTCTTTTTACGGACCGCCAATGTCTCGTGAAAAATTTAATCTGGTCTGGAAGGGGAAATACATCAGCTGTGATATTTATTTTTATGACAGCGTGTCATAATTTTTTTATGGCTATAACTACGAAATCTACTTAATAATAGCAGCTCTAAATTTAATTAAACAAATCGGATGATCGAAATCTGCTATCATCGCAGATAGGAATCCGCCAGGAAGGCGCTCAGGCCAGGCCCAGGCCTTCATGAAATCGCTGATTGTAGAATCCAAATTTCGCTATCCGTCGAGATCATTGACAGTAACAGGGGAAGAAACTCAATCCAGCCGCTCATGTCCCTTGCGTTTCTCCGTGGTGCGGACCAAGTTGTGATTCTATGCTGCTCAATATTGTGCAGTTTAATATGTAGTCCGTGAGATCATTTTATCATTTATGCTGGATCGAATCACGAGAAGGCCTAACAGATCGCATAATTCTAGTATGCGATCCGTTAGATCATTTCACGGTTCATATCAGATCGAATCACACGAGAAAATCTGTCGATTTACATACTGCGCTATACGGTGCAGCGTCGTAGAAGATAAGAATTCCGCCCAAGCCCTTCCCCTCGTAATGGAAACCGGCAAACCACACTTCTTTTCCTACGCAAATTTTACAAGGACCTTTGTCCCGTCCAACTATACTCCCAAGAACCATCCGAAATCAAGCCACGTCATAACCAGTAGAAGTATTCGGACCCGAACCATTTCGCTCTCGTATTAAGAACCCCTGATCGAGTCGAGCCATCTCCTTTGACACCCCGCACCTCGATTTCACGAAGCTGCTACCTCTCGACCTCCTCACCCTTTTCCCCCGGTTCAAAACCCTCCGCCATGCGCTTGGGTTGCTAATTGGATGACTCACGCTAAGCGACCCTTATCCTGCTCCAGTGCCTCAGCCTCCTCATCCGGAACTGCCATGAACAAGAAATCAAAGTCCCACCAGTGTGGTGGCGGGGAGAAGAATGGACTAGCAGTGGGGGCCGCACCTGTAGTAGCGGCGGCGCCACCGGTGGACGATGCCATGTTAGTGGATGAACAAGATGTGCTAGCAGAAACCGCTGGGGCGTCGACTGGTGTCGCGGCCAATCTTTTTAGGAAGAAGGCCTGTCCTCCCCAGCCCGCTAAGAAGAAATTGGTTATTAAAATGCATAAAGGTATCAGCTCGCTCTATTTCTCTCTCCTTCTCTCTCACCCCCATTTCCACCCCCACACACAGTGACTCGGACACACTGACTCTCCGTCAAATTTTAATGAATAAGTAGATAAGACGAATTATTGAGTGCCAATACAATATTTATATTAAATTATGACAAATGAGTGATTGAATTGCATTAGACATTGTTGGATCTGATACTAAAGATAGTAAAGCTAAGCACCATCGAAGATTGAACTGTCCATTAGTCTCATAAGAGATAGCTGTAAATCAGGAGTTATATGATTTTTTATCATTTTTCTTTAGAAAAAAAGTGATGACAGCTGGCCAACCGAAAAGTGTTTCCAAAGAGAAGTCAATATTTTTCCTATTAAGTTTGTGTAGATCAACTACCAGTTGTTTTTGTTGTCGTCTTGGACTAAAGCTTCATAAGAGATCAATCAAGGACTTGATAAGATTTACTTAACTCATTCTTATGGTACAGTATATCACTGGTGCAGCAACAAGAGTGTCCTGATGTAGTTATTTATAGTATATCTTGTTCATTTGTTCACTCCTAAGTGACTAAGCACCAATTGTTGTTTTGATCCCTTACTGAGAATTTGTATTTGACATAAATGAAGTGAATGAAGGTTCAACATTGACTATGTATGTTGTTATAATAAAACTGCTGGATATGACTGAAAGTAGATAATCTATTCCATTTGGCTGTCTTCTCTTTTCAACCTTTCTGTTTCTTGACCCAGTTTGATAAAGGTGCAAACTTTGGTTCTATTTTAGGTCCGCCAAAGTTGCCAGCTGACTTTGAGGAGAACACATGGGCAACCCTAAAGGATGCTATAGAAGCTATATTTATGAAGAAGCCCACAATATATATGAAGGAAGACCTTTACCAGGTACTTCTTTTTTGAAATTCAAGATCTATGTTAATGGAATTTCTGAGAGTTAAAGAAAGGTTATATCCACTAAAAACTGACAGTCATGGTACATTGGTACTTGTTGTACAAGGCATGATCAGTTTATCATTGGTAAAATTTGGTACCAGCAATTTGGCTTGTTTTGATGGATCTGTTTTCCCAAAACTTGTGTCTGCATCTTGATCTTAGTTCAAGTCCAATCATAAAGTCTTAATAATAAAGGAATTTTTGAAAACTCGCCTGAAAATTTTAATGAATTCAGCCACTCAGTCCTCAGTAAAAGAAACCTTTTACCACTGGACATAAAATTTATCTTCTGCAAACACCATACCAATACAGGCTCTAACATATAAAAGAGAAGTAACTTGTTTTTCATGACAGGCAACAGAGAACCTCTTCATACAAGGAATGGGTGGAAAGCTTTATGAAAGGATCAGAAAAGAATGTGAAGTGCACATTTCTGCAAAGTTGTCAGCACTAGCCAACAGCCAGAGCCCTGATTTGGTGGTATTTCTGAATCTAGTGCAGACAGCATGGCAGGATTTTTGTGATCAAATGCTGATTGTTCGAAGCTTTACCTTGGTTCTTGACCGTAAATATGTGAAGCTCACACCAAATATTTGTTCGATTTGGGACATGGGATTGCAGCTGTTTAGAAAGCATCTGTCACTTGTGGAAGGAGTTGAACATAAAACAGTTACTGGTATCTTGAGATTAATTGAGTCTGAGAGGTACTGGTGTTTTTTCTTTGAATTTTAGGACCTAATTCATTGAATTTCCTCAGTTCATCCCAACATGCATGTTAGATTACCGTTAAGCCTGGTTCACGTTTTAACTTAGGTATGTCCTGAAATTTGCAATTAAGCTCTGAGCAAGCCCTGACAAATAAATGAGGTTGGAAGCGGTCAAATGGGGTGCGGGTATATACTGTTGGAACATGATTGAAATTATACCAAATCCTAGTCTGTATCAGTTCTGTACTGAGCAATGGGGATCTATGCACATTGTCTCAGATTAGTTGTCAACTTTATACAATTTTTCCCTCATCCAAGCAAGAGACTTGCTATTAACCTTCGACATAATTAGCTTCAATCTGTCCAGAACTATGCAAGAACAGATCAAGACAGAGAAAAAAAAGACGAATAGAATGCAGGGAATTGAACTGAAATAATTAAATCATATCACTGTAGCTCTGGCTCTCATATTTTCTAATCTCTCTGTTCCCAACTTTCTGTGCGCAGGTGTGGTGAAGCAGTTGACAGGACATTGCTTAGCCACCTACTAAAAATGTTTACAGCTCTTGGGATCTATACTGAGAGCTTTGAAAAACTATTCCTTGAATGCACTTCTGAGTTTTATACCACTGAGGGCATTAAGTACATGCAGCAGTCTGACATCCCTGACTATTTGAAACATGTTGAGGTTGTTTTGGCTTGCCTCTCTGTTTTTGGCCCTTCTCCTTTTTTCTTTTATAATGCATCATGGATAGTAACTGTAAAGAGCTTTTAAGTTTCATTTAGTATGCTAAAGTTTCATTTATCTTGTAATGGTTGGAGAGTAAAAACAGAGAGAATAGTTACATACATTTTAGGAGTCAGAGATAAAATTTTATTTTATTAACATGGAGTTTGAAGGTTTTCTGGAAAAACCAAGAAAGCCAAAAGGAAAAGATGAAGAAAGTGGGAGTTCGGATTCAGAGCATTCTCTATCTCCCATGCAACTCTTTAGCCCCATGGGATATGGGAACCATAATAAAATGGCAGGGCTCTTAGAAAGCATGGGTTCCTGTGGCTGGATAAGCCTATCAACCTGTTTATTTTCACTGTTTCTTGCAAAACTTATAATTAAATATTGTGAGAGTCTGGTGTATGCCAGATATTAATTGTACAATTATTGTGCTAATATCTATATCAGATGCATAATAAGGGTATGGTAGCTTGTACAGTATCTGGGTAACTTATCTTTGTACTAACTGTGGCATCAGCTATTTTCAGTTTAATGACTCTAATGGCCATTGTTGGGGAGGTGTAATCCACTAATGAACCCATGGATTTGATTAGTACATGCGTACACTATTTTGCAGTCATACTACATCAGAAAGTATGCTTTTAAAATAAAGAAATGGGCTCATGCACTAATTATGGTACATGCTACAGTGTCCATTTAATAATTCAACTTAATGATCTTGTGTACTATGGGTCTCAGTCTTTGTTTAGATTGTAACATTTATTGCTCTTTTGAGTTTTCACATTTCTTTAGGTGTAGAAATTGTGTCCTTGTAATAACTATTGTCTGTGCCACGACTCATCTCTATGTTTGCTGAATTTATACAGATGAGATTACATGAAGAGCATGAGAGGTGCATTCTCTACCTTGAGGCAAACACAAGGAAACCATTAATCACAACAGCTGAGAAGCAACTACTTGAACGACATACTTCTGCAATTCTTGAAAAGGTGACAATCATGCCCTTTTCCCCTCTTTTTGTGCACTTCAAGGTTTAAGAACTGGATTTGGATGCTGTACAGCATGCCAAGTACTGGTGTATTGGCAACTTGTATTGGCAACTTCCTCGATTGTCTATTCTAGTTGTCATGTTCAGTAAATTACAAATGAGTCCTTACAACAACAACAAAGCCTTTAATCCCAAATAAATTGGGGTAGGCTAGAAATGAAACCCATCGGAAAACATAAGATCAACGATCCCAAATATCAATGATAATAATGAGGATGATGAAAAAGAAAAAAATAATAATAATACAAAATAAATAAATAAATAAAAATGATAATGATAATGGTGATGATAATATGATAATAATAATGATGATAATGATGTTGATAATATGCTAATAATAATAATAATAATAATAATAATAATAATAATAATAATACAATAAACCTCTATTATGAAATCTATTTCTAAATTTGTCCCGAATATCATCATTTTTGATTCGATCTTTCCTTATGTGGTCACATATCCAACGCAACATCCGCATTTCAGCTACACTCATCTTCTGGATGTGTTGTCCTTTTGTAGCCCAACATTTTGCGTCATACATCACCGCGGGTCTAATCGCCGTCTTGTAGAACTTGCATTTTAGTTTGTTTGGGACCTTCTTGTCACAGAGAATACCAGATGTTGGTTTTCATTTCACTCATCGGGCTCTTATTCTATGACTAACATCTTTATCGATCTCTCCGTCACTCTGCAACATTGATCCCAAATACCGAAATGTGTCATTCATGGGTACTAGTCCGTCCAAACTAACATCTTCATCATCTGAGTTTTCTCTGCTGAATTGACACCTCATATATTCGGTTTTGGTCCTATTAAGTCTAAAATATTTTGATTCTAAAGTTTGTCTTCACACTCTAATTTCTGATCGACTCCAATTCTGCTCTCGTTAATAGAAAATACATCGGACTCACCGTCACATGCTCTGACAAGTCACAACATTTGTGTATATATCCTTAATAAGGGTAACGTACTTTGTTGGGACTCGTTTCATTTCATTCGCCCACCATATGATATTTCTTGGTACTTTATCATACGCTTTCTCTAAATCAATAAATATCATATGTAGGTCCTTCTGTTCCCGACGTCTCTTCATAAGTTGTCTTATCAAGAAAATCACCTCCATGGTGGACCTCCAGCCATAAAACCAAACTGATTTTTAGAAACGGTTATCAGTTTTCTTAAACGATGTTCGATCACTCTCTCCCAAAGCTTCATGGTATGACTCATGAGCTTAATTCCTCTGTAATTAGTACAACTTTGAATATCTCCTTTATTCTTGAAGATTGGTATTAATATACTTCTTATCCACTCATCAGACATCTTATTGGACTAGAAAATGGTATTAAATAGCTTAGTGAGCCATACTATTGCTATATCTCCAAGACATCTCCATACCTCAATCGGTATGTCATAGGTCCCAATGTCTTACCTGTTTTCATTTTTTTTAAAGTTTCTTTCACCTCAGACTCTTGAATTCTCCGAACAAATCGTCTGTTGGTGTCAACTGAGTCGTCCAACTCGATCGCGGTTTTCTCACCCTCGTCGTTGAATAGTTTGTCGAAGTATTCTCTCCTTATGTTCTTAATCTCATCATCCTTCATCAAAAACCTATCAGCCCCATCCTTAATACATTTAACTTGGTTGAAGTCTCTTGTCTTCCTTTCTCGAAGTTTAGCCATCTTGTAAACAACATTTTCGCCCTCTTTCGTATCTAATTTTTGATACAGTTCCGCGTATGCCTGACCCCTTGCTTCGCTCACATCTTTCTTTGCATTTCTTCTGGCTTCTTTGTACTTCTGTATGTTTTCATCACTCCTGTTGTGATGTAAACGTTTGTAGCATTCTTTCTTCTCACTGATCGCATTTTGTACATCATCATTCCACCATCAAGTGTCTTTAGGTTCACGTTTATTTCCTCTGGTTACTCCAAACACCTCTATAGCCACGTTTATTTCCTCTGGTTACTCCAAACACCTCTATAGCCACCTTCTGAATGTGAGTCGTCATCTCCTTCCACATATTATCCGCATTCTTACATTCGTTCTACGGCCCTTACGCAATAACTCTATTCTTAAACACTTGAGAAACGTCTCCTTTGAGCTTCCACCACTTCGTTCTTGTGATTTTCACGCCTCTATCTCGCCGGACGCATACCTGAAAACGAAAATCAGCCATCAAAAGTTTGTGTTGTGTGACGACACACTCGCCAGGTATAACTTTACAATCCATGCAGTTTGGTCTCTCCTCCCATTTAATTACAAATGAGTCCTTAATTAAATTAAATCCCTTTTCCCCATTTTGAACTGTTTTGGTCCTTCTATTTGATGCTTAATTGATAATTTATAATGCTGTCCATAACAATATCAGTATCCACCTCATCTGCCTCGCTTTGCGGCTGTATTAACTTTATTTGCAATGCTAAAATGACACTGAAAAAGACAAAAAAAGAAATAGTTATCTTCATGTGGGTAGGACCAATTCGGTACGAAATGGAAATTTTAAGGATCATTGTGCTAAATAAGTGATATTTTAAGGACCATTGCTGTAATTCTTTTCCTTTCTATTTCCTATGTAAATAAGATAACTTTTTCTGAGGTTACATGAATGTGCTTATAAAGCAATTTAATAGTAGCTGGCAGATAGTAACTGTAGGTTTGAATATAAGGATTACTGTGTCTGCTAGCTTTGGATTCTGAAAGCAATCATAATTATGAATTCTTGAGTGCTATGAACAATTTTACAAGTTTATATACAATTTTTTTCCGCATTTCTGTACAATTTTTTTTCTGTAGACTTGTTTAATTATCACTTCAATTGTATAGTGATGTTTTTGAAATAACTATGGTGGAAATATGGGAGTCTGATGTCCATGGGAGACTTACTGGATTCTTGTTTTGTCAATATTTACTTTGTACCAGTCTGAATCATGTTCAATTTATAGGGATTCGTAATGCTTATGGAGGCAAAGCGAGTTAATGACCTTCAAAGGATGTACACTCTTTTCCAGAGGGTCAACGCACTTGAGTTGCTGAGGCAAGCATTGAGCTCCTATATTAGAGGCACCGGCCAAGGCATCATCACGGATGAAGAGAAAGACAAGGAGTTGGTCCCGTTTTTGCTGGAATTCAAAGCCTCTCTTGACATGATATGGGAGCAGAGCTTCTTTAAGAATGATGCCTTCTCCAATACCATCAAGGATTCTTTCGAGCATCTTATCAATCTCCGTCAGGTGATAGAATAGTTCATTTTAATCATAAGAAATAAAAAATAATTGTAGAGGTCTAAAGGACGATGAATCATCAAACTAATTTTCAAGCTGGTACCATATTGGCTCAAAACAATTGTCAAGGTTCTGAATTGTCGGTTAGGGTGACAAATGAATTGGTAACCAAAAGTCCAGAAATTCAGGAATTGAACATGGTGTGTGAAAAAGAATCATCTTTTTATTTCCTGTTGAAGCGCTCTGAAGTTCATGACAGTATTTTATGTTTCCTTAAATGTCTTATGCTTCATTCTAATTTCCAATAGTTATTTATAAGCATTTTATCATTGCATTAAGGAGTCATACTATTGCTGTCTTTTGGTTTGTTGATAATAACGCATTGCACATCTGATAACAGAATAGACCTGCTGAGCTTATTGCTAAGTTTCTCGATGAGAAGCTTCGTGCTGGAAATAAGGGTACTTCGGAGGAGGAGTTGGAGGGCACACTTGACAAAGTTTTGGTCTTATTCAGATTTATCCAAGTAAGTATTTGATAAATGGCGGATTTGTATTTTGTAATTATGATTTCAGATTCATGATAATTCCAGATCTATGTTGAATGGGTGCGGGTGTATCTTATTTGATATGGTGCTGGTGCAAATATCATATTTGATACAGTGCAGGTGTAGCAATATGGAATTTTTCAAAAATCTAGTAATTTTTCAAAAAATTACTAAATAAAATATATGATATGTTATAATTTGAAGTTGATTGGAGCAAAGCCAACAAAGAGCATTTTTCTGTAACACAGAACTAATATCCTTATTGCCTCTTTAATTAATGATTCTCCGAATTTTTTTTTAAGTTGACGAATGCCATTGGATATCCCAATTGTCGCATTATCCAATAGGTCAAGCTTTCTTAGAGCATTAATTTCCTTAGCAGCAGTGAATTCTCATTAAAAAAAATTAGAAAAATCATTTTATTACTGGTCCAGGCACCCGCATGCTTAGTCCCACATCGCATAGTATACTACGCTATTAGGTATTTATATATAGGAGAATTGGCATGTGCTATTGAAACATCGTCACACGCGCGTATTGAGGTTCCAAGTGCCGAATCCTTTTCCATTTCAGATATGCACACCAGTCTGTACCAACGACCAAATCCAAGAGTCGAACTCAATAAATTAGTTCAGGGCACCACGTGGTGTATACAGTGTGAATTAAACCCCAATCCATATCTGACCTGTACCCGACACGGCCATACGGGTACGGAGGGTCTGGTCACGTATCCAAGTAACATAGTTCCAGATGCTAATAATTAACCCCAGTTATGAACGTTTATTTGCAATTGAATATACCGTTTCTCAAAGAGAAACTTCTTTTTTGCATCTATACCTTAATAAAACTTCAATTAAGCCCCTACTTTGCCCAGATGAGCAACTCAGAATTTAAGACGCTCTAAACAGGCCAAAATTGGTGAACTTGGGCTGACCATTATGCTGCACAATCAGTGCCTGCAGATCATGCTGCTACTCAAGCTGACTAAAAATGAAATTCTTTATATCAGCTCAAGGTTTTTTAATTAAAAGAAAATATTGTGAAAATCAATAACATTTCTGTAGGGAAAGGACGTTTTTGAGGCCTTCTACAAGAAAGATCTTGCAAAACGGCTCCTGCTTGGAAAGAGTGCATCAATTGATGCTGAAAAGTCTATGATTTCCAAGGTAACTTAAATTCAGTTTGGAGTTGGTCTTATTCTGAGAGCTAGTCAAATGCTATTTCTACTGAAGATTTGTTTTGAACCATTTGCTTTTTTTTTTCCAGCTCAAAACTGAGTGTGGGAGTCAATTTACCAACAAGCTTGAAGGAATGTTTAAGGTATGCATTCATTATTTATTGATACATTATAATGTCGTACTGGTATATTATAAGATGAGGGAGGATTCCTCATGAACCACCCAAGAGGAGGAATTGAAATCGTGGTATCCAATGTGGGTTAATCAAAGGGAATAGTTGTACTGACAGCATACTTATGGCATTTACTAAATCTTTGTCAAACTAAAAAAAACTACAATTGTAGATTTATTTTCCATCATTTTGACATGTTATATATCAAATTGATCATTTTGAAAATTAATTAGCCATGCATTGAGAGACTTGAAAACTAATCAGCTCTTTAATCGGCAATGGGACAAATTTTCAAACTGCTGCAACTGTGATGCATGATATATCTAATGAGGAAGAACACATCTATTTATTTTTTAGCTTCATGAATTTGGACATTGGTTGTTTAAATGAGATGGTTTTTTATCTATCTCTTTCCTTCAAAGGAAGAAATATACAGTTAGTGAGCACTTCAGTTTCTCCTTGTATGTGTACTGGTTCACTAGAGTTTGTTGCTTAAATGGATACCGCTTTCTAAGTCTGTTCTAAATTCTTCTACAATAAATTAATTGACTTTTTAACTATTTCAGGACATTGAATTATCAAAAGAAATTAACGAATCCTTCAAGCAATCATCCCAGGCTCGAGCAAAACTTCCAACTGGTATAGAGATGAGTGTTCATGTTCTTACAACTGGGTAAGTAACATTATTATTCATTTTGCAAGAATATGCCGCAACAGCAAGCATATTATTTTCAGATTATCTGATGTGTACCGATGCTTATAGTGGCAATAAATGTGCCCACATGATATGATGCTTATAGTGGCAATAAATGCACCCGCATGATAATATGATGAGTTTATGGTAACAATGCAAATAAGTAGTTAATTCTCAAGGAAATAAAATAAGAAGGACTTGCCACAAATATACATTTGTGGTGGTATGCAATATTTCAATCTTAGTTTTGGTACTGTGCTGGTCAAGGCCTATCTGCTGGTATGTTCAAAGAATCTACATTGTCAAAATCAAATATGAAGATCTGGTGGTCTTTGATGTTTAGTCTTGTTTAATGTCTTGGTTTACCCAGAAAGAACAGAGATGAAAATATGACAAAGACCTTGATTTAGTTTTGTACTATTTTTATATGGTTTAGCAACCAGCCTCTTTAGTTCCCTGGCCATAAGATTTTTTTTGTTACTTGCTCCTTTATTTTATTTCATGCCTTTTCTTTTTCAGGTATTGGCCTACATACCCCCCTATGGATGTCCGGCTTCCTCATGAATTGAATGTCTATCAGGTCAAGCACTGTAAAAGAAAACCATAAGAGAACTATTTAATGTTCACTCTTCCTGTTTCACGCGAAATTTTTAGAATGACTGTTTTTTTGGTTTAAAACACTGCAGGACATATTCAAAGAGTTCTATTTGAGCAAACACAGTGGGAGGCGCCTGATGTGGCAAAACTCTCTTGGCCAGTGTGTGCTCAAGGCTGAGTTTCCGAAAGGGAAGAAAGAACTAGCTGTGTCACTGTTTCAGGTCAATTTTTAGTTGATGATTTTTATTTGGAATTAGTTTGTGTGTATGTTGCTGTAGTGATGTATTCATCGGCCCACTAGATTTAACCTTTTTTTTTCCTGTTAACGTGTTGCCTTTTTTACTCAATTGCAGTGCTAATGTTATTGAACTAGTTCATGCATATGCTAATTTATTCAAACAAAAAAAGCTCAATTGTTGTCTTAATTGCATATTGATGAGTAATCTATTGGTTGTACAATCAAGGTGAGGCTAACTTGGTTTGAAGTTTGATCTGACACCAGAGCATCAAATGCAGGAAAGTTGGGTAAATGGGTTAACTTCAGTTGGCTTACTATATGGGATACCAGAATCATGATGCATTGTTAGACGGTGCACTGGACAAATAGTTTGTTCTGTCATGTTATATTAACTTCACTCTTTTTTTGTCCTTTTTCTTGTTTTGTACGGAATTTTTACAGACTGTAGTCCTTATGCTATTTAATGATGCAAACAAGCTCAGTTTTCAAGATGTAAAAGATTCAACCAACATAGAAGATAAAGAATTGAGAAGAACGTTACAGTCACTTGCATGCGGAAAAGTTAGAGTTCTTCAAAAGGTGCAACTATTTGTCCATTTTTATGTGTTTATTCTGCAGTGTAAGTAGCACTTGTTCCTTACTGGTTTGGCAGAATCAAACCATTTTGCTTTATCCTGTTGATGGGTCTTCTTGACATGATTGTTGGGTCTAGCCAACTCTGACACAAGCTTGTTTATTGTAGCCAATGGTTTGAGTCATGGTCAGTTGCACTCCCTGTTTATACGGATACCATTTGTTCAACCAACTTTAGTGTAGACTTTATCACATGAGATTTTATGTGTGAGATATAAACTTGGAATTTTTTTGATTGGGTCATTGCCTCATTGGTGTTTATAATAGTAGCCCTAGTGGCTGTACTGGTTCAAGATGCAATGATGCTATTAGTCTTGTTTGTGGCTTCTGCCATAGAGGTTATTATAACTCATATAGCAGCTCTATTAGATATTATAGTTGCCTACAAGGTCTATTTGGTCTGACAGGCTAAATTGAATTCCCATTCCCTTTCTTATGTTTAAGCCCCAAGTCTATTGAAAAACCCAACAGAATTTGACTGAACATAATAAGGATTGTGCGGTCTCTCAATTCCCTCCACCTCAGCCTTCTCTACTATGATTGATTACCCATTCTTGGCCCACCTCCCAGAAAATTTGTAACATTACAACTTTCAACCTAATCTATGATTTAAATCTAAATTTCATATTATGGTAATTTTTTCCTTGAATACTGTGGAAAAGATCAAAAAGTCTGTTTGTCATGAAATATAGCATTGCTGTATACTGCTGATAATGCTGATGCTATCTGCAATTTAGACTGTTCGGGTTCAACTGAGATTTAACATTTGGCACTGATTTTATTTTCCAGATTCCTAAAGGAAGGGATGTGGAAGATGATGACTCATTTGTATTTAATGAAGAGTTTAGTGCTCCTCTGTATCGTATAAAGGTAGAAGTTTATGAAAGTACTTTTTTTTTGTAACTTCCCTCCTGTTTAATTTTTAATCAGGTTTATCAATTTTGTTGGGCATTCTAAAGTAATCTTTTTTTTTTGGGTTGGCCTTGCTTTTATTTAGTATTATTATATTGTGCATGTGCTGAAAGCAAAAGATATTCCTAGCACAGTTGGTTAAGGGGTGTAGATGTCATCTTTGATTTCACGATTTGAATCCCATCCATTTTGGAGAGGATTTCGTCAAAAGCTAAACGAAAAGCTAGTAAGAAAAGCACTGGAACTGATTTCTCTGTAAGGGAACTCAGTAATTTTTGTTGCACTCAAGCATTTTGGCTAGAAATTGGCCAGAATTTACCGGAATGGAACATAACTGGGTTCCAACTCAAAAACCCATGGCATCGGCAGCCATGACTTTACTAAAGCATTCAGAGCACCTGACAGTGGTTTATGTTGCAAAGTTTAGACTTCACCAACTGCATGGCATCAGAGCAGCCTGATAATCAAATTAAACAATGCGTGTTCTGCGATCTTGTACATTGGTTTATTGTGTTTTCATGTATGAAATTGGTCCTTACACTGGGTTTTACAAAATGTTAAACCTTGTGTCACAATATGAAAATGTGGCTTTAATGGGACCTTGCAGGTGAATGCTATCCAAATGAAGGAGACTGTAGAAGAAAACACAAGCACAACTGAGAGAGTATTCCAGGACCGTCAATACCAGGTATATCATTAGAGCCTTAAGATCTTGGAGTTGTGAGAAAGTAAATGCTGAAAACTCGTAAAATTATCCCCCCCCCTCTTTAGGTTGATGCAGCTATTGTTCGTATTATGAAGACCAGGAAAGTTCTCAGCCACACACTCTTAATAACTGAGCTATTCCAGCAGGTGTGTTGATACAAACATCAATTATCCCAATTTCTATAGATTTTGCTTCTTTATTCCTAGTTCATTTAAATCTAACTTATTTGGTTATTCAGCTCAAATTCCCAATAAAACCGGCAGACATCAAGAAAAGAATAGAAAGCCTAATTGACAGAGAATACATGGAGAGAGACAAAAACAATCCTCAGATATACAACTATCTGGCTTGAAAGCTTGGATTTGGGTTCATCAAGTTGTTGGCTTTATTGTAAAATATCAGTCTCAAGTTGTTGGCTTAAGTTCATTATTTTCCTCTTTGAAAATTTCGTTCATTACAATGAAATGGAGGGGCCTATTTCTTGAAAGAATGGGATAATCGTCGATCCAAAATGTATATCTTTTTGCTTAAAATATGCGTTTTCGGATAGTAATAAATTTTTTTGTTCGCTTTTTTTTTTTAATTTTATTTTCAGTGTTATGTCACAACATCATTTCCGGAGAAAAGAACGCACATGAGGTGTTTCCAAATGGATCACTTCTATAAAAAAAATGGGAAATGTGTACTTCAATTGCAATTAAACATTTCAATTTTGTGGAGAAAAGTTTCTTTAATGTCCTCATTTATTTTGTCCACCGAGTTGCCCCTGATTTCAGCTGGTAATAGTTTAGCTTGTAACTAATATGGATTCTCCAGATTTGTTATCCCCTTATGATTGTCATCTGGCTGTACAAGATTAGCACTTCGGTCTCAAAATAATAATCACTTGGTCTCTAAATAATTATCACTGATCTACAAATAATAATCATTGATCTCTAAATAATGATCGAATTATTTCTTCCTTTTTTTTATTTATCCCCTTTGATTTTCGTTCTTTTTAGGTCTTTTATTTATTTTTATTGAAAGTGGATTGTTGAAGATGAGGTAGAGAGAATGAAGTTGAGAGAGAATGATACTGTACAAATCTCATTTTTTGAACTATTGAAAGTTATGATTTCTCAAAATCTATTTTTTCTTTGTTCTTTTTTTTTTCTCAAATAAAAAATGAAAAGAAATTGAGAAAAATAGATTGAGACTTTTTATTAAATAAAGTTAATAAGAAATAAAATAACTGGTAAGGAAAATTACTTTTATTAGAAGGTAGATTAATCCTTATTAAGTCAGTACTAAATGCAATATCAATTTACTGAATGATAATATTTAAGCTACCAACTCATGTTAGAAATAGAATAAATTAATTATGTAGGAGATTTCTCTGATTTGTGAGTTACTCAGTCAGAAAAAACATAGTGCTTAATACAACAACAAAGCCTTTAATCCCAAATAAATTGGGGTAGGCTAGAAATGAAACCCAATCGGAAAACATAAGATCAAAGATTTCAAATATTAGTGATAAAAATGAATATGATGGAAGAAAAAAAATAAATAAATTAATAATAATAATATATAAATAAAGATGATAATGATAATGATAATATGCTAATAATAGTAGCAATAATAACAATAATAATAATAGTACAATAAACCTCTATTATAAAATCTATTTCTAAATCCTAAAATCCTATTTTAAAACCTAATTCTAAATTCTAAATCCTAAAATCCTATCTAAACCTTTATTTCTGAAATCTATTTCTAAATTCTAAATCCTAAAATCCTAAAAAATCTAAGAATATGAAGTCTATAACTCTATTATTAGACTCTAACTCCTAAATCATGGTTCATGTACATGAATCGCTATCTTCCACGCACTCCTATCCAAAGCAAGCTCTTTGGGTATATTCCATTCCTTCAAATCTATTTTTATTGCTTCCTCCCATGTCAATCTCGGTCGACCTCTTCCTCTTCTTGTATTTTCGGGACGACTTAAAATACCGCTACAACGTGCATCGATGCTTCGGGAGGCCTTCGTTGGATATGACCAAACCATCGCAAACGATGTTGGACTAGCTTCTCTTGAATTGGTGCTACCCCAAGTTTGTCCCTAATATCATCATTTCTGATTCGATCTTTCCTTGTGTGGCCACATATCCAGCGCAACATCCGCATTTCAGCTACACTCATCTTCTGGATGTGTTGTCCTTTTGTAGCCCAACATTCTGCGCCATACAACATCGCAGGTCTAATCACCGTCCTGTAGAACTTGCCTTTTAGTTTGTTTGTGACCTTCTTGTCACAAAGAACACCAGATGTTTATCTCCATTTTACCCATCCAGCTCTTATTCTATGACTAACATCTTCATCGATCTCTCCTTCAACATCGATCTCAAATACTGAAATGTGTCATTCATGGGTACTACTCGTCCATCCAAACTAACATCTCCGTCATCTAAGTTTTCCCCGCTGAACTGACACCTCATATATTCGTTTTTATCCTACTAAGTCTAAAACCTTTCGATTCTAAAGTTTGTCTCCACAACTCTAGTTTCTGATTGACTCCAATTCTCGCTCTCGTCAATCAAGACCACATCATCAAGCAAAGAGCATACACCAAGGAATATCTTCTTGTATGTCCTTTGTGATCTCATCCATCACTAAGGTGAAAATATATGGACTCAATGCCGACCCTTGATGTAATCCTATCTTAATAGAAAATGTATCGGACTCGCTGTCACATGCTCTGACACAAGTCACAATATTTGTGTACATATCCTTAATAAGGGTAACTACTTTGTTGGGATTAGTTTTTTTTTGAGTGCCCACCACATGATATTTCTCGGAATTTTATCATACGCTTTCTCTAAATCAATAAATATCATATGTAGGTCCTTCTTCTGTTCTCGATGTCTCTCCATAAGTTGTCTTATCAAGAAAATCGCCTCCATAGTGGACCTCCCAGGCATAAAACCAAACTGATTTTTAGAGAGACAGTTGTCAGTTTTCTTAAACGGTGCTCGATCACTCTCTCCCAAAACTTCATGGTATGACTCATGAGCTTAATTCCTCTGTAATTAGTACAACTTTGAATATCTCCTTTATTCTTGAAGATTGGTACTAATATACTTCTTCTCCACTCATCAGGCGTCTTATTGGACCGAAAAATGGTATTAAATAGTTTAGTGAGCCACACTATTGCTATATCTCCAAGACATCTCCATACCTCAATCGGAATGTCATCCGGTCCTAACGCCTTACCTGTTTTCATCTTTTTTAAAGATTCTTTCATCTTAGACTCTTGAATTCTCCGAACAAATCGCCTATTGGTGTCAATTGAGTCGTCCAACTCGATCGCGGTTTTCTCACTCTCGTCGTTGAATAGCTTGTCGAAGTATGCTCTCCATCTGTTCTTAATCTTCTCATCCTTAATACATCTAACTTGGTGGAAGTCTCTTGTCTTCCTTTCTCGAAGTTTAGCCATCTTGTAGACATCATTTTCGCCCTCTTTCGTATCTAATTTCCGATACAACTCTGTGTATGTCTGACCCCTTGCTTCGCTCACAGCTTTTTTTGTGTTTCTTCTAGCTTCTTTGTACTTCTGTATGTTTTCATCACTCTTGTTGTGATGTAAATGTTTGTAACATTCTTTCTTCTCATTGATAGCCTTTTGTATTTCATCATTCCACCACTAAGTGTCTTTAGGTTCACGTTTATTTTCTCTAGTTACTCCAAACACCTCTATAGCCACATTCCGAATGTGAGTCACCATCTTCTTCCACATATTATTCGCATCCTCACCTTCGTTCCACGATCCTTCTGCAATAACTCTATTCTTAAACACTTGAGAAACGTCCCCTTTGAGCTTCCACCACCTCGTTCTCGTTATTCTCATACCTCTATCTCGCCGAACGTATACCTGAAAACAAAAATCAGCCACCAAAAGTTTTTGTTGTGTGACAACACACTCGCCAGGTATAACCTTACAATCCATGCAGTTTGGTCTCTCCTCCCTTCTAGTCAGGACAAAATCGATCTGGCTCGAGTGTTGGCCACTTCTGAAAGTAATTAAATGCGAATTTTTCTTTCTAAAGAAGATGTTCGCTACCATGAGGTCATAAGCTATAGCGAAGTTCAAGATGTCTTCTCCCTCTTGATTCTGTTCGCCATATCCAAAACCCCCATGTACCCTCTCAAACCCCCCTCTAACTGTGCTAACATGACCATTAAGATCACCTCCAATGAAGAGTTTTTCACTGCTAGGCACTCCTCTAACCATGTCCTCTAAGTCTTCCCAGAATCGTCTTTTGACATCATCGCTCAAACCTACTTGTGGGGCATACGCACTGATGACGTTCAAGACCAAATCTCCAAAAATTAATTTGATCATGATGATCCCGTCCCCTTGTCTTCTAATTGCGACAACTCCATTCTTGAGGCTCTTATCAATTAAGATGCCTACACCATTTCTACTTCATTTTTTCCCGTGTACCACAATTTAAAACTTGTATTCTCCACCTCCTTAGCCTTCTGACCCGTCCATTTAGTCTCCTGAACATATAAGATATTAACGCGTCTCCTAATCGTAGTATTAACTAACTCTCTTAGCTTACCTGTTAAGGACCCTACATTCCAACTACCTAAACGAATCCTACTTTCCCCGACTAGCTTCCTTGCCCCTCGCACTCGTCGAGTCAAGTGCGAAGACCCTTGTTCATTTGTCACTACATCCGGGCGCTGATGCAGCGCGTCACTAAGGTGATGACGATCCGGCCCTCGCTCACTTGTCACCATATTCGGGTTCCAATATGGCGCGCCACTAAGGCGGTGATGACCCGGCCCTTGTTCTCTTATCACCATATCCGGGTTCCAATATGGCGCGTCGCTAAGAGGGTGACGCCCCAACGAAAATTGATCGGGTTTCATTTTCATAAAAATTGACTGTTTTAGTGCAGGGCTCGCCACACCCACCGCAACCCTCCTCCTTTATTCTGGCTTGGGACAGACTGTGCAGAAACTAGTCCACACAGCCGGTGTTAAAAAAATATCTTACAAACTGTTGAAAAAGTAAAAAAATAGTATTTTATAAGATTTTTATATAAATATTTATTTGAGCTATTTTAATTGATGTTCCGAGTGTGAAAAGCCACAATTTAATTCGTTAAAATTTTGATTCAAAATTTATACTATATTATAAAGAGCGTATGAACTGAATTTATCCATAAATATTATCAAATAATTTATATATTTCAATTTACAATTGAGATTGATCGATTTTATAAAAGCGACGTATCATATATCAATCAAACTTATTTTTTTCTATTCGTTTTGTTTGTTATTTTTTACAATGCATTTATAGAAGGTCTAAAAAAGAAATTATATATTAAATAAATTAAATATTAATTTTTATTAAATTTTATTTTAAAAAACTACGTATTGTACAACCACACTAAAAAATATTATATTTTATAAATCATTCTTTTCTAAATAATAAAATAATTTTATTTAAAAATTTAAGATAAATATATTTATTTATAATAAAATAAATGTTAGATATAAATTTCTCACAACGTGCTAGTACAAATAAAAACATTTTGACAAAACACTATTCTTAAAGCATAATTCAACATGTATTACTTTTCAAATACTTTTTTTTTAAAAAAAAAGTTGGATGTGCATATCTAATTTTCTTCACATGAGGATAAGATTCATCATCATCTTAACACATAAAATTAATAAAAAAATTTCGTAACCCTGCATTCAAATGCGAGGTAGAATGTTTCTCGACCTCGTGTATATAATGTTGAAAAATATAACAATATTTGTCCTTACAGTAAGAGTATTCTGTAATTGGGATGGTTAAAACTTAAAAAGGAAAATTCATCATTTGATAACTTGCACAAAAATATCAAGTTAGTGTTTAACCTTTTAATTATATCAAATTGATCTTTAATCTTTTAAAAACATTATATCGCTATTTAAATTACTTTAAAAAAATTAAATTGATCTTTAAATTTTAAAATATACAAAATAGATCTTTGAACTTTCAATATAAAAATTAATTTGGCCCCTCAACCTATCCGACCCAAAATCTGAGAATAACCAAAAGCAGATGACTCGAAACCTGATCCAACTTGAACTCAAAACCTAAAACAACATGAGCTTAAACAAACGTGAAACCCAATTGAAGAGAAATAGAACAGAGAAAGAGAAGACAAGAATTGAACGTGAAAATGAATTTTATTATATTCACTCTATCGTTTTACAAGATTGCTATGCTATATATATACGCGCTCTAGTTACAGCTAAGAGAGCATTAATTATAATTGTCAATTTATTTCATCTCACTGACAATCTCTAACTAACCCTGAAACTAAATCCTAACGGAAACATTTCTGTTGAGTTGTTGTCTCCTTTGCGTCCATTTTTAGCCTGCACTGGAGTCTTCCAGTTCGTCCTCTAATTCTTCCTTTACACGCACCCTCAAGCTGGACGGATTGTGAAATACGTGCAGCTTGTCCCGAAGAAGTGTAAACCTTGCCTTAGCTAATCCTTTTGTAAAGAGAATCCCCAATTTGATCAGATGAACAAATAAAATGAACAACCAGTTGTTTTGAGTTAACTCGTTCTATGACAAAATGAAAATCAAGCTCTATATGTTTAGTACGAGCATGAAAAACGTGATTTGACGCTAGAAACGTAGCAACCAGATTATCACACCATAGGGTAGGGACATGAGGCATGGTATAACCCAACTTAGTGAGAAGAAATGTCAACCAAACCACCTCCTGAGTTGTTACGACCATATTGCGATATTCTGCCTCTGTTGATGATTTAGAGACAATAGCTTGTTTCTTGGACGACCAGGAGACCAAATTGTCACCCAGGTAGACAGCAAACCCGGTTGTCGATCGCCTATCATCTGGGCAGCCAGCCCAATCCGCATCACAATACGCATTGAGTGAAAGATCAGGCGATTGTTTAGGAAGAGATCATGATCTAAGGTACCTTTGATGTATCTAAGGATTCTCTTGACCAATTGCCAATGCACATCAATGGGAGTAGTCATAAACTGAGAGGCTTTGTTTACTGCAAAGGTGAGATCAGGCCTTATAATGGTTGCATATTGGAGCTCACCTACAATTGATCTGTACAAGTGATAGTTATCCATAGGTGTGCCACAGGTTTTGGACAATTGAAGACCTACTTGTAGGGTTGTGCAGGGTTTTGCATTGAGCATGGATGTCCATTCTAGGAGTGATAGCATATATCTTGGTTAAGAGAGGTGTAAGTGGGATGCATGGTGAGTTACTTCTATGCCCAAAAAATAACTGAGGGAGCCAAAATCTTTGATGGAGAACTCGGTATCCAGAGCCCACAATAGTGACTGAATGACCGTAGAATTGTTATCAATAATAATAATATCATCAACATACATCAGAAGATATAGTGCCAGTTCAGTGGTGTTGAGGATAAACAAAGAAGGATCTGATTGAGAATATAATTTGAGTGTTTGAAGAAAAGTTTTCAGTATAGAAAACCAAGCTCTTGGCGTCTGCTTCAAACCATAAATGGCTTTCTTCAATTTGCAGACATGATTAGGATGTACAGGGTCTACAAATCTAGAGGGATGTTCCATATAGATTGTTTCTTCAAGATCACCATGCAAAAATACATTATTGACATCCAATTGATGAAGTGACCAGCCTTGAGACAAAGCTATGCTCAATACAACTCTAATAGTTGCTAGTTTAACCACCGGGTTAAACGTTTCAAAATAATCAATTCCTTCATGTTGTGTGTACCTTATAGCAACCAACCTAACCTTGTGCCTTTGAATTGATCATCAGAATTGTATTTGACTCTAAAAATCCACTTGACACCAACAATGTGTGCATTAGCTGGAGGTACCACTAGGTCTCATATGGAGTTTTGAGCAAGAGCATCAAATTCTGTTGTCATGGCTGCACACCAGTGAGTGTGTTTTACTGCTTGAGAGAAACAAGTAGGCTCTATGTGGAGATTAGATTGAGGGGTGACATTGTATACCTGATGATCTTTGAACCTGTTTGGTTTGAGAGAATTTATTTTGGTCTTGTTAACATAGAGTGAGAGGTGACTGGTGGAGGGGCAGAATCGTCAGAAAGTGGTGCCATAGGAATAAGAGAAGAGTCAAGGTCTGAGTCAGTGGCAGAAGAGATGGTAGGTGAGGAGGGATGTGATGAGTCATGTTGGAGGGCTATGGTGGAAGTTGGAGATATAATAAGGAGAGGTGAATGAAAATAAGAGTCGGTGATGGCCTTGTCTGGGGGGAACCATGCTGAGAGGTAAATGGAAAATCATGTTCATCAAATTGTACATGTCTAGACATACATTCGTTTTGTTGAAGGGTCTAAACAATAGTAGCTTTTATGCACCTGAGAGTATCCAAGAAACACACTTTTTTGATCTGGATTGCAATTTGGTTTGCATGTAAGGCCTAAGTAATGGGTAACAAGCACAACTAAGTACATGAAAGAATTTATAGTCGGGTCTTTTGTGAAACAAGACTTCAAACGGTGAGATGTTGTTGGATGCTGAGGGTAAACACCACACTTTCAAACACTAAATCCCAGTATTCCATTGGAATAGAAGCATGAAAAATGGAAGCTAGCCCTAATTCCACAATGTGTCTGTATTTCCTCTCAGCCGAGTATAAGGACATGACAGTCGAAAAGTGATGCTTGGAAATTGGGTCATATGTAGTTTAAATTCTGTGCCACCATCACACTGAAAACTCTTTATAATTGTGCCCACTAAATTCTCAATTTTATTTTTGAACACAACAAAGATTTTAGATACATCCCAAACTATTATGAGATCCAAAAAAGATCAATACCGGTCGATCCAAAAACTGATTCGTGACTATATAAACTTTTTATTTTTAAAAAAAATATGTTTATTATTATTTTATATAAGCCTAAAAAATAAAAAAATAAAAACAACATTAATATTAATTTAAAAAGTTTAAGAACCAATTTAAAATTTTAAAAGTTTCTTTAAAATTATTTTTTATGTTGAAATTTAAAATTTATTTGATGTATTTTAAAGTTTAGATACTAATTTAATTTTCTTGTAGTATAATAATTGAGTTAGTGTTTTCTAAAAAAAAATATAGACTAGTTTAATATAACTAAAAATATAAAGATTAATTTGATTTTTTCTGAAATTTAAAGGATAAAATGATGAATTTTTCCAAACTTAAACCCACCAGAGCAGTCACGATGCTTCCAGTCTTTACTCGATACTACTACCGCATCCCAGTTAGCCGACCCAGCACCGCCTCCCCAGCCCGCATCATGGCCACATCCGGGTCCCATTCCCATTCCTTCTCCCAATCCGTTCCAAAACACATCGTCGTGTGCGGGGGCGGCGTGATCGGCGCGTGCACCGCCTACTTCCTCTCTCAATATCCCCAAACTACGGTCACTGTAGTAGAGAAGTCTGCTCCTGCTTGCGCCGCTTCGGGCAAGGCTGGCGGGTTTCTCGCGCTCGACTGGTGCGATGGTGGGCCCCTGTCTGGCCTGGCGCGTGCCAGCTTCAAGCTCCATAAATCGCTTGCTGAGAAGTTTAACGGGGAGGAGGCGTACGGGTATAGAGCTCTCACTACACTCTCTGTGCCAGTTCTATCAGAGCGAGTAGCTTCTTCTTCTTTAAGAGGTTCGAATTTATTGCCTGATTGGGTTGATGGAGAGACGGCTCGGCCTGCAAAACAGATTGGTACGACTGAGACAACTGCTCAGGTACTAAAGAAAAATGAGCTGGGTATTCCATCTGTGATTGTTGGTCTTGCTAATTGAACCAGGACAGACTGTCCAATTAATCACACACTATTCAATTTTGTTATGGTCTCTGTTTTGTTCAAAGGTAGCTTGCGTGGAAAGTAGGCTTTTAACTGAACTGAATTTGTTGGAAGTTTATAAATTGTTGTTTTTTAATACACAAATATAGAGACCGTTTTTTTTTATCAATCACGTGTCATATCATAAGTTTTCCGTCTGCATTTTTCTTTCAAAATTTTCCAAACTAATGTTCCCATATTTTGGGGAACAGGTGCACCCACGACTCTTCACACAAACTCTGATCTCAGCCTCTGAAGCCAAAGTCATCAAAGGCGAGGTAGAAACCATCATGGTAGAAGATGGCCATGCTATTGGAGTTGTCCTTAAAGAAAACAAGGAGGTGATACCTGCGGATGCAGTTGTTCTTGCACTTGGTCCATGGTCAAGCCGCTTGCCTCTTATATCTGAACTATTTAATATATCGGGGCTGAAGGCCCATAGCATTGTTCTTCGACCTAGAGAGCCTGATAGAATCACACCCCATGCATTGTTCTTGAGTTATCAGCTTGCTCCTGGGGCAAAGATGCTGGACCCTGAGGTTTACCCAAGACCAACTGGTGAGTGCTTAACTGCTTAATTTCTATTGTTTCACCTTGTTTTACAATGATTTGATAATTTATGTTCACAAATCACAGCATTCTATGACCTAACTGGTGTTTGACTATAACCACAGTCATTTAGTTTGTTCATCTAATAATCAGTGTTACCATCTAGTAATCACCTGACCAGTTCAACTGTATTTATCAACAGCAAAAGTTATGCAATTGGAAAAGGAAATGAGACAAATGACAAGGCCAATCATTAAAGTTGTAGTTCACATCTTCATCAATTATTTTTGTCTGAATTTATGCTGATAATAGGAGAGGTATACATTTGTGGGATGTCAAAGGACGCTGAAGTGCCAGAAGACCCAGAAACAGTTTCTGGAGAGGCTTATTCAATTGGGATGCTACACAAAATTGCTGGTACAGTATCAAGCCACCTGCAGAGAGACAAGGTGTCAGAAGTGGTAGCGGAACAAGCTTGTTTTCTTCCTTGCACTGATGATGGATTACCAGTAATTGGCGAGATACCTGGTGTAAAGAATTGTTATGTGGGAACTGGGCATAGTTGCTGGGGTATATTGAATGGGCCTGCAACTGGTGCTTCTTTGGCTGAGCTTATATTGGAGGGGAAGCCGACAACAGTTGATCTCAAGTATTTTACTCCTGCTAGGTTTATCAAGAGAAGAACCAGCTAAGGATTCTAAGATCAATTGCTTTGCCGTGGTGGATAGAGCTTCTTAATGGCAAATATAAGATACCGAGTATCACTTGTATTGATGCACTATAAATACGTGCCAAATAATTACTTCTTTTGTTGTTCTGTTGCACTCTTGATAGCAAATTTTGCAATCTTTCATTTCACAAGTCCAATGATTTATTTGACACTTTCAGAACCCGTGCTAGTTTAGGAACTTGAGAGTCGAGTCCACTGTTATTTTACTTCACCTTTTTCATTTGATGATTGTGGGAGATGCTTGGAGCCTTGAGCGTTTGAATATGACTGAGAAAAGCTTCAATCCTCCAAAAGTGCAAATAATATTTTTATTGACATTTTATTTACACCCACTTATGTTTACAACATACCTATAATTATAGTAACATACTATTTATACCTACTTATATTTATAGTAACATACTATTATGATCGGCTGAAATTTGAAAAATGTGCAGCTGACAATTGAAGCTCAAAAGGCATATTTTGAACTTTAGAATGTAAAACGAAGATCGTTTTGGTATTATTCGAGTTCCTCTGTGGGAGAGATTCTGTATCTACACGGTTATTTTTATAAGATCAGCGTGAACGTGCTTAAGATTTAGCAATTAGCAATTAGCAATTAGCAATCAGCACTGAGAAGGATCTCAAGTCTTCTAGGATGCAATTATAAAAGTAAGATGTACCGTACAGAAAACTGCAATTCAATTTAAAATGGCTTAATTTTATATAAAAAGAATGATCAGCCCCCGTCTTTTGTTTAAACAATTTGTCCCAGCCATAGATATCCACCAAAAACGTTGTTCTTTTCCTTTTTTTTTTTTTACCTGTTTTGGTCTCAAATGCAATGTAACGTATTTTCTTACAAGTATATGGAGTCCTGATATTATCATCCAATACAACATTATATAAGCAAAGAGATGGATATGGTGCACAGGACACATCTTTCAGACTGCTTTCTAGAAGTATCACAAATCGTTTTGACTAAACTGCCTAACAAGTATATCAGTGACTAGAGTCAAAGTATAGCATTGCTCTTTTAATTGCATCAAATTGTGCATGCAATCTCCAATTCTTTTGCCTCCTGCTCAGCGGTCTTCCCTTACCAGACTCAGCTCTGTTCTCCTTCACATCTGCGAGCTTCCACACACAGTGCAGAGTTTCATGTTCAATCAACTCTAGTGAGAAGATTCCTTCTTTTTCATAATTTTTATTGGCAATTCCATCTTCAGCTTGACTGGGATATTGAACCCACTGCGGCATTTCTTTAAACTGACACAAGTCCTCCGGAACTTTTAAAAGCCTCTCTGCCCCTGGAGATGACACCTGGAAAAAGGAACCACCTATTTACTTTGTTTATAGAAAATATTACTTATTAATGGAAGAAACCAGGCTAGTACGTATTAAATTTTGTTTAATGCTATTTTGTTTTTTGAAGGCCTCTTTTCCTAGGTCATTCAATTTAACTGGGTTTTTTTATTAACATAAATTCATCCTCATGCCTGAATGAAGCCTCTATTTTTAGATTAAACATCAAATGGACACCAAACATGCCAAGAAAAATGGCCATAATGAAATAAACAAGAACCACTGAACTAACGTGATTCACTACTGGTGGGATATGATCGCATTATTTGGGTTTAGGCACAAAATACCTACCTCTAGAGCCAGATCAATGGGCAGCTCTCCCTTTTCTATAACCTCATCCAGCCTCTCCATGTAAATATTATTAGCGTCACACCCCAAAATAAATAAAACGGATTTGGGGTGCTTAATCCCGCCACGTACGCACGACGAGACGTGTGTACGGAAGGCTAAATGAATAAAATAAAGCAATCACAGAATAAACAAAACAATAATAATATAAATATACATGACCATACAGTCCAGAATGAACAAAAAGAATACAACGCCTACATAGGCGGGGCTAGCTCCATCGGAATGGGCAACAATCTCTCAAATAAAAACCCAAAAGAAAGAAATAAGACTCAAAAACTCGATGGATCCTATCCGACTACCCGACTGACATGCAAATGCAGCGAAGCATCCCTGTCATCGCGCAGGACTGTCCCTATCACTCACTCCAGTAAAATCCCGAACCTGAAAATACTTGGATCCCACAACCACCGTGGAACGTGAGTAATTTAAAATTTACTCAGTACGGATTTAGATCCAGCCTTAAGATTTGATCTTCTTTCCGAGACTGGACCCAAAAACCGATACTGATGTTTGAAATGCAATATAATATTGATGAGTAAATATAATAATATTATCATGCACATTTGACCTACATGATATGACATGATATGGTAAAGAAACCCAAAATAGAAATTCTGTGGAAATAATAATAGAATATAAAATATAAGGTACGAAAATCAAACACCCGTAATAAATACCCAGATTTGTAAATATGCCAGATCCATCCCGAGCGGGCACAACCAGGGTCCAACTTACTAACTCGGGCCTTGCCTAAGCGGGCACAACCAGGGCCCAACTTACTAACTTAGGACTTTATATTTGTGCAGCGACAACGCCGCACAAACGATAATTCGGGCTCCCGAGGCGATAACGCTCTAGGAGAGTGAACGGCTATAAGCACGTACTCTGGTCTGCTGAATCTGATAATTTACCTTATAAAATATAAGCTAATGGATATAGTATGTCTTCAGTTGCCATATCGTAAAGAAAAGGAGATAACTACCCGTGAATTAACAAAACGGAAACAAATGGGAGCCTAGACTGTACCAACCAAGGGTCAGAGGACCGCATCCCGTAAAAGTATCAAAACAAAATATAAACAAATGGGAGCCTACACTGTACCCACTAAGGTCAGCGGACCGCATCCCGACTTTCTCTGTACCAACTACGGGCCAAAGGAGAAAGCCCTTCGGACAATACTAGGATCCTAAATAAGCCGGATAAATATAATAATATAGTATCACGAAATAGATTCCAATCTTGGATATGGCCGCCCACACTAAACACTGAAGGACATGGTATCCTAATCGCTCAAATTTGGATTTAAAAATGAAATCATATTAAGAATAATATTAAGAATATAGTATTGACCAAAATAAAACACTCTGACACAGCCGAACCCGCCAAAAGACGGGATCAGTGGATAACCCGACATGCAAGGATGCACAGTATATATACAGACCGGTGGGTCCCACGGGCCTATGGGTCACCGTACGTAACCACAACGGTCTGGTTATGCAAGGCAACTCCGACTGAGAATTATCCGGTCCGCCTCTCAGCACTCCCATGCATTTAATGCATGATTAACTACCTGACTTAATTAATAAATAGTGATAGTAATAATATTTTCCTAATAATTATAATCTACCACTTGAATTATTTAATTCTATCTAATCTTTCTCGGGACTATTTTCCGAATCTACTCCTACCCTATCTACGTGCAATATGACATGCTATGACATGCGAATGCGGGTATGTCTCGAATATGCTGGTCAATTTACCGGATGCATATGATAGGTCAGATTAAGTCTCTAATCATGTTTGGTCAAAACACCGCATTTCAGATTTATTTTAAAAATATTTTATTTTTCGGTTTGGATTCCTAATTCTGGAAAAAGAAAATCAAATCTCTGGAAACCGTACCTGAGAGTGTTGGCGAGGATCGCGAAGTCGCTCTACTCCGGAGGTAGAACACCGGCCTCGGGGTCGGTGTCCGCGTACGTCTGGTCGGGAGCGACCTCGAACTCCGCGAGTGGATCCGAGTCGACTATATCACCTATTTAATTTGAATTAGATGCTTATTAGTTTTAACTTGATTTACTAATTAATAATTGAATTAGATTGATAATTTAATTAAACGTTTGTTCGGGTTTTATCGTCTTTTCTTAAAACAATTCGGCAACATTTCTACTGCATATATGCGGTGTCGGAAATTTTAGTTTCTCGCATATTGATCCGTTAAGTTGTGTTTATCGTCCTTGATCGCTTTATACGTTCATTCTTTATTTTAAATTTCAAATTTATGGATTTAATTATTAAATCAATTAATTTATAATAGAGAAATTGATTAATATATAATATATAATATATATAATATTATATTCTAATATTCTCTTATTTATTACTAAAAATAGAGAGATTGATAATTTATATTTATATATATATATATATATCTATCAATATTATTCTAGTATTAAATAGAGAAATTAATTAATATATATTTTAATATATATTAATTCCTTCTAATTATTATTTTTATTTTGTTTGTAAATTATGTAGTTTACTTTATTATATATAAGTATTATTATTAGGTTTTTATAAGTTAGAGAAAATAGTTTTAAAAATAAAAGTAAAATAAAAAGAATATAAAATAAAAGAAAAGAAATAAATAAAATAAAATAAACGAAAAATAAATAAAACAAAAATAAAGAAAAAAAGTTATTATATTATTAATGTGTTGGTGTTTTAGTGTTCGGGATCATACGCTGACTACCGAATCATTAGAGCCTATGCTCTGATATCCCGTATTCGGGGGTAGTCAGGGAATTTAATCATTTCCCGTCTTTAAGTTTACGTTAATAGTAATGGGTACCGCCAAACCTTTCGGGGCGACTTCCAATTTATTAGTCATATTTTTTTAAATTAAGCACTTTTAATTATCTTTAGACTTTTAACATTGGGCCTTATTTTATTAATGCTAATCCTAATTAGGTTTTTAAGTATATTAGAAAACCATTCAGCGGCCCAACAATTTATGTTAAATCCTGATAATGGGCCTAAACATCAATTTCCATTTTAATTTTCCCAATTTTAACTTAAGGCCCAACCGAGTATAACTCTTAAATCAACCATATTCCAATTATCCATTTATTATCCAAGCCACAATTTGAAAGCCCAACATGGATCAGAACCAAACCCGATTAACAAAACTAAAAATCGCAAGGCAAAACAAGCCCAATCGATTACCATGCGGAAATTAACCCATCACAGATTAAGGACTATCCAACAAATCAACACATCAACAAGCATCAGTACCAGCAGGTCAAATCAGGGCACAAGCCAAACAAGCACAAGGGTCGGTATTTACCGAAATCACGAAACAAGTCGGGGCGGACGTGCCCGCTTCATCGGTACTTGTTGGTACCGGTGTACAGGGCCAACCCACACCCCAGGACAAGGCATAACAACCAAGGTACAAACAACAGGCAACAAAAATCCATATAGCAACTATAGAACAAATGCAACAGTGCAGTCAGGGAAAGAGGAAAAATGGGTATTATCACGCAACCGAGGGGAGCAAGGGCACAGGGACAACAACCTTGCCTCACTGGTACCGGGTGGTACCAACGTACCAAGGCTTAATGCCTAAATATTTACCAGTACCAAAATAGTTAACAAGAAGTCAAATATCACCGCCCAACATAGCAAGCAACCAGATAAATCCACAAGCAAATAATCAACTAAAGAAACTCATACTGAGCAAATTAGCTCACAAGAGTCTGAGCTAGGGTTTTTACCAGTATAACAGACAAGGCAACATAGAGGCAAGGCACAGGCAAACGAAAAAGGCACGAATGGGTCAAGCTCCACCCCTACAACTTCGACCACCCTTCCCTTGCACAGAGAGATTTAAATTTTCAAGTGTGGGGCTATTCTTATCAATTTGAGTCTAAATCTCAGCACATGAAAATAAAATGAGCAAACCGATGGGGAAGGGGGCCTGGAGCGGGGTTTTTAAAAGGGAAATGGGCGGAGACAATCCAGGGGCGGTGTCAGGAGTGGTTTAGGGAGAGAGGGTCGGTAGGGTCAGCCGGTGACGTCAACACAAAGCCAGTGCCGCGTCGACGGGACAATCAAGTGGGAGGGCCGGTTAGCGACTTCAGTAGAGAGAGAGAAATGTACAGAGGGGGTGAGGCTCCCGTCAAAGAGAGAGTGAGAGAGAGAGAGCTCGGCGGAAAGGCAGATGAAAGGACGGAAAGAAAGACAGAGGGAGGGGATTAGAACAGACGAGAGAGACAGGTGAGAGAGACAATGGAGAGCATTAAATGAGAGTCAGAGGGGTATTAAATGAAACATTTAATGAGAGAGAGAGAGAGAAGTGAGAGAGGTAATGGGCGTTGGGATTCTTTGTGGCAGCATTTTTGTGGCCTTTTTGGTGTGGCAATCGTATTTCTGCTAATTTCTGGTGATTAAATTTGGGTATTTCAATACTTTGTTATTGTAATCCTTTTTATTCATTTGTTAAATCCAAATAGGGTTAAATCCTAAATCATTATCAATGTTCCGATTATATTTATTTAACAAATTTAAATTCTTTGACTTACTTTTAATTTATTTTAAGCGATTATTCATTTGATCCTTGGATAATTTCGTAAATAAGTTTGATCTTCATTTATTTATTTATAATTCATAACATAAAATAATTAAATTAGATTATTATGTTTTAGTTTTATAAATTAAAGTTATTTCTTGATTGAAATTAAGAATTTGTGATTTTTATTAATATTTTTATTTCTCATTTTTAAGTTATTAAATTTTAATAGTGGATTTTAAATTTGATCTTTGAGTTTTGGTATTCAATTCTCAATCTCATTCGACTACTTATATTTTTAAACTAGCTTAATTTATTATTTATTTAATTATTTATGTATATATTCCATTAAATATTGAGTTAAGTTATTTATTAAATTACGTTAAATCATTATAATTTTTACCTTAATTATCATTATTTCTTAATTAAATTTCGCGGTTTAACAATTAGAACTTCCTATTTCCTCAACATAGGTGATTGTCACAATGAGCTGTGATATGAAAATACAAGCTGGTATAATGCCTGACTCGGATATAGTATAAGGCCAGCATGGAACCAATTAATTAAATGAATCATGAGATCTGACCATCCTTTCTGTATTGTTGAAAATCAGTTTAACCCAAAATAGAACAACTCAGATCACAAAATTATCTATTCTCATCAGCCCAACCTGAACTAAACCCAGTTTACCATTAATTTACACAATACTGAACACAAATCATTAGATTCAGTTTTTCCTTATGTGGCTGATTCGACCAGTTTGATACCATGATAGATAAGTTTCTGCCTTTGTTGGTTAGCTTGTCAAGACGTAAATATACGTCACCTTTTGGAGACACTTTAAATGCATAGAGTGCCATGTCATCACCAAAATGTTCTGATAAAACTTGACGAGCAACGGCCAAAGCTCATTCGCCCCAGCTGAAATCTCTTAGCACAATTCCATCACCATCTCCTCCATCTCCAATCTATACGTTTATGTCCAAACAGTTAACCAAAAGGAACGTAATTGTTTTTATCAAAAAAAAAAAAAGAACTTAATTGCAAATGTACTTTTGAAACATGTTGAAGATCAACATTCTCTGACCCAAAAATACAAGCATAGCACGATTTGGTGAAAATGCAATTATATTGGGGCAACATTACAGCCGCCTGTTGAATTGCTTTTGCAATCTGTGTATACACTTTTCATTAATACCAGTAATCAAATCCTGGATGATCTGCAATTGTAACTAGTGAACCAACACAGTGCAAATATCAATTGACAGTTCAGCAATATATGTGTGGAGACAGGATCAAAGTAATCAAGAAAGTTGGAAAGAGAATTAGCACAAACCACAGCAACAGTTTCTTCCTCGTCTTCCATTCCTCCGACTCTTCATCCTCAGTCTCATCTGAAAATGACAAATAACTAGAGATGGCAATTGGGCTAATCGGATTCGGGTTCAGACGGGTTGGGTCAGTTTGATTTTCTGAAAGAAATCAGGTCGTGTTAGGGTCGGATCTGATCGGGTCAATTTATATATTATGTTTTTTCACATATTTGATTGATTTTGATTGGATTACAGATCATTTAATCTCGGGTCAATTCAGGTCGGGTTCTGCCACCTCTACAAATAACACTATCAGAAGCATACTCCAAAGACAAAATTATAATCATACACTTACTGGTAAATGGTGATAACATAAAATCCATAAGCGTGATTTAACAGAAATATGAAAGTCTCCACAGAGGCATTTCAACAAACAGGTTGCATACGGCGTGACATACCATCTCTTTCGGCTCTCTATGGGCGGGGCTGGTGGGACCGCTCGGCAGTTGTAGACAAAAACCGGGCACAAATAGGGTCGGTACAAAACCTTGGGGAAACGAGAGATCTTATTCGAGTGATTACAGGATTCTTAAAACGGTGAGAAAAGGGGGTGAGAGGTGATGAGGAATGGATACGAGACAGATGATTATGCGCTGAGGTATAGCGATTGGGTTTAGGGGAGAGAAAACTCGGCGCGAGGAGCCGGCGATCGCAGCGTCGATGGTAGAGGTGGCAATCGGGCGGGTCGGGTCGGGTTCGGGTTCGGGTTCGAGTCAGACGGATCGGGTTAGTTTGACTTTTTAAAAGAAATCGGATCGGACCGGATCGGGTCAGGGTCAGGTTGGGTCGGGTCGGGTCGGGTTAATTTATATATTGTGTTTTTTCAGATCGTTGATAGATTTCGATTGGATTAAATGCCATTTGATCTCGGATCGGGTCAGATCAATTTGATTTTCTTAAAAAATTGGATCGGATCAGGATCAGGTCGGGATTCGAGTCCAGGCAGATTGTGCGGGTTTCTCAGATCGGGTCGGGTTCTGCCACCTCTAGACTCGATGAAGAGGCTCTCCGCATAATTGTTTGTTTGAGCGTTTCTCGACTTCTAGAAGGACATTAGTGCAAGTATGCAGCAGCGCATATTGTTCTCTGAAACAGTAAAATAAAAGAAATAATATATAGCTCCCCACAATTCCGTCCTCGCTATCCCAAAAAAAGACCTTCCTTTTTTTCATCGTCCTTAATTGTAGTTTATTCTTTTTTCTGATCATACATCTTTTCATCTCAACTTGTATGATTTAAAAATCAAATAGCATCTGAAAAATTTCCCGTGATATTCCCTCCTCTTGGTAACTTTCTGCCCCACTTCCACCCCCCCTTCCCCCAAACAAATGACTAAAGTGAGTATTTTTACTCTCCTCCTTGAATTTGTCTATGAAGATAAAACTATTTGTTTTCTATGTACGATCCAATTTATATTTCTTTGAATTCTTTTCATTTTAGCAACTTTTAATCTTTCATTTTACAATTTTGTTCATAGAAGGCGTCAAGATTTATGTTCGAGTCCATCAATACTGGGATGAAGACTTAAATAAGTGGATTCCTTCCAGGAGTCATGCTTGTATTTTCGTTGACTTCCGTTTTTTCTTGCTTTGAATTAAATAAATACAATTTTATGATCTTAGTCTCTTGAGGAAGAAAAATTGAGAATAATTTTTTTGAAGAATTTTCTTTCTACATTTATCTCTGATTTATTTCATTTTTTCTTCTATAAAATTTGATATGTGAAAATTCATGTGAAATTGTCGCAAATTAAAATAATTGAAATATCAATTTTTCAATAAGTATTTTACATATCATTGATTTATATAATAGTGGGAGTTGGTTTTTAGATTGTTCATTATATATAACTTCCAACGCACTAACGATTTGAAAATCACAACAAATGCGATTGACACCCACCATTTAAGTGTATGTTTGGCATGCTTGATGCTAGGGGTGTCAATTATTAATCTGACTCGTCGGGTTAACTCGATTCGAATCCGACCCTACTCGACATATCCCAAAAATAAATAATTCGGGTATGAGTTTAATTTTTTTTTTGACTCAAATCAGGTCGGGTTAGGTTGACCCGACCCGACCCATGTATTTAATTACTTAAAATAATATAAAATATTTAATTATTTTACACAGATTGAGTCGAATCGACCTGTAATTCAGTCGGATCGATTCGTAACCCGATCGTATCTGATATAGGTCAAGATTTTTTGACCCAAATATAATCGGATCAGATTCAGATCAAATAAAAAATAATAAAATAATAATAATCCGACCCGACCCGACCTATTAACACTCCTACTTGATGTTAACTCATAGAACTATTAGCAATTAATTTATAAACTACAAAAAACACCGCTATTTAATATAAATAATGGTGTTATTTGACCCTCTCATCATTTAATACATAAAAACTCTTAATAATTGGTGTATTAGATATAACATATAAGTAAACATGACTTCATTATAAATAACAGACTCTTTGATTAGTACATGTAATTAATTAATTAATTATTGCTCTCAATTATAAATAACGCACTCAATTGATATTAATGACATATCACAATAATTATTAAGATAGGTATAAATAGCTATGCTCACAATTATTACTATTTTATTAAGATGAGTAGTTCAATAAGCAAAGTAAACTTTTATTACTCTTGATATTAACAACATGTATAAAATATATTCATAAGTCATTTGATAAATATAAGTAACTAATCTAATGAGAAGGATTCCCTTGATTAATCATCATTTATCAAACAAAATAGAAACTTAATTAATTTATAAACATGTTGTGCGACTCTTTTTCGCGCTTCCTCGCTCAGAGAAAAAAAGAACGAGTGTTGAGGAAGAAGGACACATAATCATTCTCAAGCGTGCATCAAAAGATATTGATGAATTTGGAACACACACTTAAAGACTTTTTAGTGATTGTGGGGTTTTTAAAATTCTAATAGATGCAAAACACATTGTTAATTATCTTGAATTGTGAACATGAGGAATCTCTGATTAAGAAAGAAAAATAAATAGAATAGCTAAGCAATTTAATCATCCATATAGAGATGTGAAGCTTGAAACATTATGAATGATTTCAAGGGAATTTGGTGAATCAAAAGACGAGAGTTGATTTTAAGAAATGAGATATTGAGTTAAAACTCCTTACGAACTCAAGTATCAAGATTAAGGTGAATTTTTCAAGATACATGATGTGAGCGCAAGCGCTCTACCCGCTCAACATCAAGATATGATGAATCAGAAAGACATGATGTGACCTCTTTCTTGGTCTTTATAAATCTTCTAGAGTATGAATCTAAAATACTATATCAATTCATAAATCTAGACATTCAGAGTCTCGATGATCCATTTGGAGAGTTGAACGATTTTTCGAGATATGAGATATTGAGTTAAAACTACTTATCAACTAAAATATCAAGATCAAGATAGATTTTCCAAGATACATGATATGAATGCAAGCGCTCTGCCCGCTCAATATCAAAATCCGATGAATCAAAAGACAAGATGTGACCTACTTTTTTTTGTCTTTACTGATCTTCTATACTACGAATCTGAAACACTATGCCAATTCATAAATCTATGCATTCAGAGTTTTGTTTATCCATTTGAAGACTTAAATGGTTTTTGAGATACAAGATATTGAGTTAAACCTCCTTATCAACTCAAATATCAAGATAAAAAAATAACTTTTTTTTGTTTTATGTTGAGTTTGATTTATTTTTGGGATTGAATTTTTATTTTATTTGATAAAGGGATAAAGTATTTTATTTCTTTTTTTATTTTCTTTTTTTTTTGAAATTTATTTCATTGCTAAAGTTGTTTTATTAAATAAGAGCTATATATAGAGAGAGAATTATGCTACGGTTAGTCGCAAAGTACAAAATATTTTTGTACTTCGCGTCGTATCTCCCATTTTTAAATTCAAAATAATGATCTAACCGTTAAAAATATTCTCCATATTGAAATATATTTGAAGGTCAAATTTTATATTTAGAAACTTTTTCTATTTTTTTGAGGATTAGAAAATCATTCTTATTAAAAATCATAAACTCAATGCATTTTCATCCTCTAAAAAAAGAAAATAAATTCTAAAAAATATAAAATTTAGTCTCCAAATATATTTCAATATGAAGAATACTTTTAACGGTCGGATCGGTGTTTTGAATTCAAAAATTAAAGATACGAGCGAAATATAAAATATTTTTGTACGTCACGACTAACCGTATCATACCTCTCTCTATATATATATAGTGAGGCTATGGTGCTTCGTGAAGTACAAAATTTCTTGTGCTTCACATCCATATCTCAAATTTGAAAGTTCAAACAATCGATCAAACCATTAAACATCATCTTCATATCGAAATATCCTTGGAGATCAAATTTTATATTTTTAATTTTTTTTTGCTATTTTTGAAATGGGTACAAAGTTTGCTGATCTAACGATTTCTGCACCATCCAAAACTAGAGATTTTGTACCCGTCTAAAAAATAGCAAAAATATTCAAAAAAAAATATAATTTTTGATCTCCAAAAATAGTTCAATATAAAGATCATGTTCAATGGTTTGTATCACCGTTTGAACTTTCAAATTCGAGATACGGACGCGAAGCATGTGAGATTTTATGTTTCGCGAATCACGATAACCTCACTTTTATATATATATATATATATATATATATATATATGAGATATGCTATCATAAGTCATGAATAGAATTTTTTTTTACTTCATAATTTGGACCGTCCGATCTCAATTTTGATGGAGTCGCTGTTTTTACTCAAAAGTTAATCTCCCGATCGGGAATGGATGACTCCAGTACTGGCTCATATTGTCTTTTTCGTCTTTCTCCTCTCCCGATCGATCGCCTTTCCTTGTCTAAAACAAAAGAGAAGGAAAACCTAGATTTTCGCCTTTCCCGACAGTGCCCAGTGCGCCCCTCCCTCGACTCTTCCCTATGCAATCTCTCCTCTCAGTCCTCTCCGCCCTCTCCACTCAGACTTCCTCGATTCCTCCTAGGCCCATCCCATGATTCTCCTCAGCCACTCTCTTCTGTCTCTCTTCTCTTTCATCCATCACGCATCTAATAACCCCTACATACATCACTCTCTCCTCCTCATTAGATGGCAATTTCATATTGACCCTTTCAATATCTATGGGTGTATGAATTTCTAACAACTTGTGATACATTAAGATTGATAATTTCTTAGTTAATACTTTGATGCCTCCTGTTAGAAAGTTAGTTTACAATCAGACACATGAACAAGAAAGAGGTATAATCCACCAGAGTTTTAATATAATAGATATCCCATGTTAGAGCTTTGCATTATATTTTAAATTTTGATAATTTTTTCACCCTTCTGATACCTCATGTCATTCATAAAAGAATAAAAAATATATGAATTAACAATTTCTTGAATTTGTGTGGTTAGGGGATGATTTTGGCACAAGGCAGCGTGCTAAGAAGACCTCCAAATCTCTTAGAGTGAGGTTAGGGGATGGTTTAGCTGCGGCTTTAGTTGACATGGGTCGTGGTGATGCCGATACAAACCTTGCCAAGCCTGACATGGAAACTGGTACAAATAATGTCGAGGTGCTTGAGGGGGTGATGTGTAACCAGAAGATTAATTATCATTTCAGAGATAGGTGCCAGCACCAGTGAAAATTGAAAAAAAAAACTATGACAATCTTACTCAATTTTTTAACAAGTAACATAACTTAAATTAAAAATCCAACAACATCTCTAATATAATTAAACGTGCAACAACATCTTAATAAAATTGAACATTCAACTAGTTAATTAAAGTATCTAATTAAAAATGAGATAAATGAAACTAACTACATTACACATGCACACTTTTTGAAAAACATAAACACATTCTATAACACAAGTACAATCAACACTATTAGAATCTTCCTTGACACATTCATGGCTTTTGCTCAAATTGTCGCATCTGATATTTGAGTTGGAAGGGATGAAAATTGGCTTTGGCATTTTGACAATGGTGTCGATTTGGCATTTCTGACAATTTCAGTTCAAACACACTTGCATTCCATGATTGAAAATAACTTGTTTGGCTACTCATAATATCTATAGAAGAACATACAAATCATGAGTCGAATTAATTTAAATCATGAATCAAGAGTTAATTTGATACAATTTTTACAACAGTCAATTTGATAAAATATCAACTTTGCTGGTATAAAATATAAATTGACCAATATAAGGCATTTATTTTGTGCATTGTTTCAACTACAAAATGCACCAAAGTGCGCAACATAACATCAAAAAATCAAAATTGTTAAGTACTACAACTTTACTGACCAGTACTCTTAATTATTTCATTTTGCAACCAGTAACTAAAAACAACAATCAATTTCAACTACTAAGATCAGTACCAAAATTATGGTTGAGCTTGGTCCCAAAGCGAGACGCATCAACTGAAAGGAAGGAGGCACACCGACTAAGTGGAATGAGGTGCAGAGTGAGGCACACGGACTGAGTGGAAGGAGGCGCGAAGTGAGGTACACGGGCTGTGCTCAGTATTAAAGTTAGGGTTTCATTGGGTATTGCGAGCTGGAGACTGACTTTTAGCACTCAATGGAATAACAAAAATTAAAATAAAATTGTTATTCAGATGAATTAATTTGTCAAACGAATTTTAGACTAAGTAGAAGAGTGCGAAAGAATACTAATCCAGAATACTAAGTTATAGATGTTATACCGGATTAGCTCTCTTCGGAATAACAATTATTTTTTATTATGTTATATTATATTATTATATTATGATTATGGTTATGATTTATTAGTATTATATTATTATATTATATTACGATTTATTATTATATTAATATTATGATTATTATTTTTTTATCATCACTTTGTTAGTATTATAATATTATTTATATTATGAATATAAATATGATTACTTTATTATTATATTATTATAATTATGATTATTTATTATTATGATTATTTATTATTATGATATTATTATTATATTATATTATTATAATTATGATTATTTATTATTATATTATTATATTTTGATTATGGTTATATTATCCTTATATTATTATATTATTATTATAGTGATGATTATATTATTATATTATAATGAATATAATTTTTTTAATATTATTATTATTATTATTATGATTATAATTTTTATTGATATATTATTTTAATTATGACTATGATTATGATTATGATTTAATTATGTTATTTATATTATGATTATATTATTAAAATTAAAATTATTTATTATTATTATGATTATAATTATATTTTTTATTATATTATTATATTATGATTATATTTTTATTTTTATTATATTATTATGATTACAACTATGAATATTATTATTTATTATGATTATTTTATTATTATTTTTATTATCATCATCATTGTTAGTATTATAATTATCCATATTTTAACTATTCTGATTAACAACGGTCAAACGATATTTTCGCTCTTTCGAATAGTCAAGAATACCACTCACTCTTCCAAAAATATACTATTTTATCACTCTTCCAAAATTACCACTATTCTAAAGCTATTCCTTGATTTGCCAAACGAACCCATAAAGTATGGAGAGACGGGGCATCTTAATCACCTCATCTTCTATTTGGGTATGTTTGGCACTCAATGAAATAGCAAAAAGTTGGACTAGAATTCATATTCCGACGAATTAATTTGCCAAACGAATTTTAGACTAAGTAGAAGAGTGCTAATCTGGTATACCAAATTATAGGTCGTATATCGGATTAGCTCTCGTCGAAATAGCGATTATTGTTTGATTCTGTTGTATTATATTATTATGATTATGATTATGATTATGATTATAGTTATGATTTATTATTATATTATATTATATTATGATTTATTATTATATTAATATTATGATAATTATTTTTTTATCATCACGTTAGTATTATAATATTATTTATTTTATTATTATTTATTATCATTATATTATAATAATATAATTTTAATATTATTATCGAGCCTTTGCTTATGTTTCAGATGTGGTCCTGGACACGATTCCTGATCGGGAGACCGATGTAATTCATTATCACCTACCTCATATTTAATTATTATTTATCTTATATTTATGTAACTTATTTATTTTAACGGTACATGTGTAAAACTGAGGAGCCTCCATTGGGAGGACCTGAACCTCTGTTGAGGCCTCCGTTCAGTGTCAAATAGGCGACAAGACACGTGTTCAAGTACACCTCGCGTCAAGAGGACTTTATTATTTTCGGGACCAATTTGAGAGTTTGAGTGATAGCAACGTCAATTGGATGCCATATGTTGCTTATTACGATGATATGTCTTGGGTAAACTGTATGTATAAAAATGTGTAACTTTTCAAAATTAATTAAATTTTATTTACTACATTTGGTACATTAATTTAATTTCATAATATTTACACATCACGGGTGGATGTATCATGTGTGGATGATTCATTTATGGATGATTGTGAATCACTATCGAGATAGGATCATGTGTCAGTTCAACCTGCACCAGCATGCCCCTCCACCTGCTCCGATAGATTACGCGCAAGTGCTCACGTATCATAAGAACAAGCATATGTCGGGGTGGTGAAGGGCATACTGTGGATTGAGATGAGCACTATTGGTGGGCATAGAACGAGTCCGAGCTGTCTATCACGGAGACACGACGGTACGACTATGCCTAGCACTTTGTGTACATGAGTTGGTATTACAAGAGAGGGATGACTACGATCTGATACGAGATGAATATTGACGAGCAATTGAGTCTATCAACACCGCATTTGAAAGAACCTGTGGATGAGTTGGCATATGTACCACAGTCACACCCGAATGCCCGAGCAGTTGGCATTTATATACATTAAATCAAAATGTGTTTTTCAATTTAAGTTATTTTAATAACTAACTATATGAAATTAAAAATGCATATGCAGATATTTCATTTAGTCAGAAATACGATCACTGCTATTGGCTGGCTTACGACGCCTGGACATACATGGTTTGACAAGCATGAATTGAGAACAAATTAAAAATTTGATGGTCGACTTAGGACATTTGTATATTTTCACGGCGATACTTGCATCCGCGGGTTAATTTAATTTTTGTCCAATTTTATTTGTAAATACTTTATATTGAATTAATTTTACTTGATTTAATTCATATAAATATGTCTACTTTAATTGCATAGGTTTTCTGACGAATATTGACGTCTATGTCGATGACCCTTTGATGGACGACCCACATGACCCCGCATCGGAGCCGACGACTTATAATTTTGACATATTTTAGAGAGATGTCATGTCATACTCCCAGCTTATGAGTCAGATGAGAATCAATTTGATTGTCGGTGCCTCTAGTATCCAATATGAGGCTCCTCGTGCATCGTCGTATGATACTCCTGATTCCTCTACTCGAGTTTTCGAGACCCAAGCACCTCAAGTCCAAAGGCACAACCATTCTCGCCGTGAAATTCAGCTAAGAGACACATACAACCCGTCTCTTATTAGGATAATGTCTAATTGACATCGTTGATTTATTTTATTTTCCAGAGATTGTAGCTTTATTTTGTAATATTACACTTTATTTTATTTTTTAATTAAACTTATTTTTATTATTAAAGTCTCTATAGTTTAGCTAATTACTAATATTAAAACATAATAAATATCAAACATAATCTAATAAATATTTAAATTTCATAAATCATTAAATAAATAATAAAATATAATAAAAATATAAATAAATAATTAAAATATAATAATATATCTAAATAAATAATTAAAATATAATAAAATATCTAAATAAATAATCTAAAACGAAGCAGAAAAAACTAAGTCGGACTCGAGTTTAAAACTCGATCAGATGAAAAAATAAGTGATTATATCATTTCGTATTTTTTTTAAATACTATAAAAAAAAGGATTCAGATACGTCTGTGTTTGATGAGCCGCTATAATCAAGTGCGGATCTACATTGCTGTTACTGGTTGCTCATCAGTAGTCACCAAAGAGCAAAATCGGTTCTCTTTCTTCCTTTTTTTTTTTTCTGATATTCTTGACAGCGGCCGAAAGATCGTTTCTCATTTTCAGTAATCACCAAAAGAGCAAGATCGTTTCTTTTTTTTTTTTTTTTTTGATAATCTTGACAGCGGCCGAAAGATCGTTTCTCATTTTCAGACCTTCGATCTATAATATGAATGATCGAGATTGGAGCGGCTGGCGTTATTCAGGGTGGGTCATTTTACTTCATTGATACGTCCGTTGATCGAGGCAAGCGCCAAGCGCATCGATCAAGATGTCCTGATCAGCGTGGGCCCCATGATCGGAACAATAGTGGCCTAGTTGCGGTGATCAGCGTGGGCCCCATTCGCACTTTGATTTCGTTAGCCCGCTGATGAGGCAAGGTTCCTTGTCACCACTCATTAGGCGTTAGTGACGCGTTACATACTGCACAATGGCAGGATCTGCTGCCATAGCTGCACAATGGCAGGATCCTGCCATAGTTTTTGAATGGCCCGATTTAATTTATACGGCTCAGATTCAGTTAATAGAGAGAGTGTTTTTATTTTTTATTTAGTGGGTCCCACTGTCATAGACCCGATGGTAGGGGCCTGCCATCACAAACAATGGCAGCGGATAAAAATCCCATTACATACTTCTATCTACTGCATGTGGCTATGTGCAACTTCCATTGACCAAACACGCTGCGCGGAAAACACGCTGTGGAAAAAAAACACGCATCAACACCGATGGCCAGTGTGCAATGGGTTGTTTCGATTCAAACCGAAATAAATATACATATGTAAAATTTTAATCGGTTTGTTAAATTAAGAACTGAACTAAACTTTTAAAAATATCAACTAAATAAACCGAGATTTTATTCGGTTAAACCAAAATTATATTAATTAGAGAAGAATGAAAAATATCGATAGTTTAAAAATTGATAGAAAAAATAAGTAGCTTAGAAAATAAATAAACAAATAAATAAATATATAGGAAATAAATATATTTCGACTATCTTTGATATGATTAATATATATAAAGCAAAATGAATTAGTTTGATAAAATTTGGACTAATCGGTTTATTCATTCTATCCAATTTAGAAAAACATAAACTGAACAAAAAAACAAAAACCGAATTAACTAAAAATTTTAATCGAACGGAAATTTTTAAACTAAAAAATCAAACCAAATAGTTTAAAATTTGATGGTTTGGTTCAAAACCAATTAACCCGATCCGTTTGCATACCTCGACCTATGGCTGTCTAACGTGGACATGGACAACGGTCATGAAAGTTGCTCCTTTCGTTAACATAACGAGATAAAAGAAAATTTTCTTAACCATTTTGTTTATTAAACGAAAGAAGAATTTGTTTCATCAACAGTTTCCTTTATCATAAAACGAAATGAAACACAAAATTTCATGATATATTACACTAAAATATACTAAACAAAAGGAAAAAACTATTTCGTTGACCGTTTCATTTTTGGCACGAAAGAGAAAATTATTTCGTTAACCATTTCGTTTAATAAACGAAAAAAAAATCATTCCGTCAGCCATTTTGTTTACCATGAAACGAAACGGAACACGATATCAACACCTTCACCTTTTCCAATTAGAATTTCTTGACAGTGTCTTCTTTCATGTTATAAAGAAGATTTATGTCGCGTAATGGATAGGTTGCATTTTAGACTCAATGGTTGAAGTCTATAATGAAATTACCTGGGTGTGCCGCTATTGGCAACTAAGGAGCATTTTTACAGATTAATGGATAGGTTGCATCTTAGACTCAATGGTTGAAGTCTATAATGCTTTCTTATGCAGGCAAGATTATTCTAATTAGAGCAGTGATTGAGTCACTGGCAGTTTACACCATGTCTACTACAATTCTCCCCAAACAATTAATCTCTAAAATGAACAGGTTGATCAGGGGGTTCTTTTGGAACAAGAATGAATCGGGTAAGCATAGAGCATTGATTGGTTAGGATAGAATTACATTACCCAAGCTAAAAGGGGGATTGGGCATTAGGGATGTAGATTGTTTGAATAAGGCTTTGATGCTAAAAATTGTTTGGAAACTTGCATCACATATTGAATGTTTGTGGGCTAAAGTTTTGAGAGCAAAATATGTTAGTAGAGGGACACTGTGGCAAAATATCAGGACATCAAATTGTACCCCTCTTTGGAGAACTGTTAACAAAGTTAAGAGGCTTTTGGAACCAAGTGTGCTTACTATTTTAGGGGATCTTTCTTCATCTGTCTTCTCTAACCCATGGCATGAATTTTGGTTGCAGATGAACCCCATGAATCCTGCGCACAGGAGGCAGTGTGTCAAGGATTTAGTAAATACTGATAACGGTGAGTGGAACTCACAAAAGCTTATTTCTGTTTTGGGCTTTCGTATGGCCTTATATGTGGCTGTTAAATTCCGTAACCACCTTTGTTTCACGGGTGTACCCGATAGATTGGTTTTTACAAAAGCATCACATGGTTGCTATACTGTCAAGATTGGTTATCTTATGTTGCGGGACATGAAAAGACAGGGTAGTAATCAGAATAATGGTTTGCTATTATTTTTTAAAACATTATGGAAACAAAACAACATTATCCCTAGAATTCAGTTTTTCTTATGGAGGATAGCACAGGAGGGTTTGCCGGTTGGTGCTTCCTGGGCATGAATGGGTCTTGCAAATCCTCACTGTCCTGTATGTGGTTTGGATCAGGATACTGTGATGCATGCATTGTTTTATTGTCAGTTTGCCCGATCAGTCTGGTTTGCATCTTCCTTAGGTATCCATTCACAGTCTCTGCCTCCAGATTTTATTCAAACATTCTTCTTGCTAAGAAGCAATTTGGAGGTGGAGGCCTTCAAAACATTTCACAATATCCTGTGGTGCCTGTGAAAAGCTAGGTGTTCCTTTATATATGAAGGGAAGCAGTTGAACCCGGTGGCAGTTGTTATCTTGGCAAGGGATATTCTCACACTTGCCTTACATTACCAAAGAGGAGTTATATAAATACAGTCCCTCTTACTCTTACTGATACTAATGAAGTCTCATGTGTTGTAAATGGATGATAGTGGTAGGGCTGCTATTATTATCAATAAGGGAATGTACTAATTCGATACTCCACAAGGCATTTTCAAGCCCAGTCTCCTCTAGATGCTGAACTTCAGGTAGTACAGTTGGCAATTTTAGCATTTCAGGAAATGGCACTAACACGGGGAGTTATTCTTACTGACTGCCAGCAGCTCGCACATGCTCTCTCCGATAAACAACCTCCATTGCACCTGGACTGGTGGCTGTATGGACGGATCATTCAGGCTTGGTTGTTTTTTAAAGCTCATTCTCAAATTTCGATTAAGTTCGTAGGAAGGAACATTGTTACTGAAGCCCACAAACTTGCTAACTGGGAACGAATAGGAAAGAATGGCATTTCTTATAATTTTTATCATTTGCCTGTTATGTAATTTACATAACTGTTTAAGTTTATGATGATGCCTACGGGCCTTTTCACCAAAAAAAAAAGAAATTTTATAATCAGCCTGCTGCATTTTCTTTTTTCGAATTTAAATGAGGCTCGGTATTCTCTCATTCACGAGGTTGCATGTATCAACGATTTTCGGATCATCATGATAAATTAATATGACAGCCGGTGTGGAGTGTGCTGTACAAATTATTAGACAAATATTTTTTTTTTGAGTAAAGATAAGGGTCTAGTCCTTACCTTAATAATTTTATTAATATAGTAAATGATTACAAAAGGTCTCTAAGAGTTTTGGAGATAAAATAAAATTACACAATAATTAATCCTACAAATTATGATGTAATAATTTGGCAGAGATGTCCTTCAACAATAATGGAATAGGTTTAGAAATGTCAGAAAAGATTCTTACTTCAATAATATATATTTTTTCAATATGTGTTTGTCTCACGAGCATAATATCATACACGATTAAAATAATTCATATTAAAATTTGCTCAGGCTCGATATATACGGTATTCCGACCCTAGATCAGCAATTCGCAACTAAGATGGGGTCAGCTATAATAAGAAAACACAACTATTTTCAGAAATTAATAAATTCCGCATTGGATAATTGGAATATCGGCTCTTGGGCGAGAATCTCTGCAATTCTGCTTTTTTTTTTCTTAATTCAGACTATCTAAATCAAGATAGAGAGAATAGATTTGAAGAGCATGGAGAATACAAAATAAATGAGCAAGGACGGAATCAGGGGTTAAACTAAGTTATCCATATACTGTACTTTACCCACGTATCTCGTATCAGATACGTATCCGATACGGGTGCGGGTGAGATTCGCATCCGATACTCCAGCTGGCGTGTCGGAGTATTGACTGACGGATTCGGTCAGCAATACATATCCGATACGTCCAGATATACGTGTTGGACACTCCCCGACACTCCGTGCGATACGCCACAGAAGTTCTGCCACTTCTAATCTGATGAAGTCGTTGGATTTATTTAGAAAAAGCTTGAGGGGAATTCGAACTCGGGATTTGAGCAATACTTCATGCTGCAACTACCACAACACCCCAATCTCATTTTGCTATATAAGCGGTTTCTATTTATTTATAAGGATCTATTGCTGCAAGCTGAATGAACTTAGTATTTTTATCAAACATTGTATTTGAATGTAAAAAAAATACAATGTGACTTTTTTTTATCACACTATTTTTATCAATGTAAAAAAATTCAAGCATTTTAATATATAATATGATTTTTTTATATTTTATATTTTATATATACTCCGCTGTATCCTAGGTTTTTAAAAAATAACGTATCGCCGCATTTGCACCGTATCAGATACAATACTCGCACCTGCACCCGTGTAACATAGGGGTTAAATATATATAAGAGGATGTGTTAACGGAATTTAAAATATTAAATAATTAAAATAAATTATAGAGAGACAATTAATATTTTTAATATAAATATAATTATTTTTTATAATATTTTTCGTATTTATGTAAATTATGGAGGGGCAGGACCCTCTCATCCTCTCTTATCTCCATCTAGTGTTATAAAAATACCCAAACGAGTTAAATTCGACCCGTCAAACCCGTGTTCGCACCATGACCCGATCCAACCCGAGGTCAAATCCGTGCTAACCCGTGTCCGGGATAACATATGGGTCTACAATGGGTTGTGGATAAAAATTTCCAAAAAAAAACCCTTCTAAAACCCGTCCCGTCCTAACCCGTACCCGACCCGCCAAAACCCGAGAAAACCCGCCCAAACCTGACCCACCAAAACCTGGGAAACCCACCCCACTTTACCCGGACAAACCCGACATGAAAACCCGAATAAACCCATTAAACCTGAGTAAATTAAAAAAAAAGATTGTAACAGATTTTTAATTTAAAAAAAATAAAAAAATATATATAATTTACCCTTCAATTTTTTTCCTATAAATATCACACCATTTCATTTCATATCCTCACACCAAACCAAACTCTTTCTCTTCTCAATTCTCATATTCCTATATTCGTTACTTGATTAAATATTGATAAATTCTCTAAATCTAATTGTATTATTAAAAAAAAATTAAAAATAATTATATTACTGTTACTTATCTATTATTGTCATTCTGCAAGAAATCAAGCAAAAAAAAAATATGATGTGGAAATTTTGACAATCTTCCGACTCGACGAAATTCAAAGGTTAGTTATACTTTGTAATTTATAACAATTAGTTGAAATTAGTGTTAGTTTTACTTAAATTAAATAAAATATAGTTGTATTTTAATTAATTAGTTTATGTTATATTCTTTATTTTTTAATCATTAGATTCATTAATCAATTAAGTCACATTCATTTTTTAAATTAGTTTATGTTATATTCTTTTTTATAATTAGTTTCTTTTAATTACTTTTTGTACATTCTTTCTTTTTTTTTTTCATTAGTTTATTTTAATTAGTTTTTATTACATTCTTTATTTTTTATAATTATTTTATTTTAATTAGTTATTTTATAATTAGTTCCTTTTAATTTCTTTTATGTTACATTTTAATTAGTTTATGTTATATTTTTTACATTCTTTAAATTCTTTTATGTTATATTTTTTTGTTAATTATTTAGTTCTTTATTTTTTTAAATATTTTTAATGTTATATTTTTTTAGCAATATCAAATGACATCTCCCAATCGCTCTCATGCCGAAGAAATGACATGTCACTCTCATTTTTTTAATGTTATATTTTTTGTTACCCTTTTTATTTATTTTTGTCTATTTTTAATATTTTTCTAACATTTCTATTGGATTTTAAAAAAAATCAATATATATTACTAACAATAAAAATTAGAACTCCGGCTATGTATTACATAGTCGGTCCCAAGCCCGGAATAAAAAAGGAGGGCGACTATTTTTAACTAATTTATTTTAATTTTTAGCAGTTTTTAAATTTTTTTATCAGTTTATTTGATTTAAAAAAATCAAAAATATTTTTATTTTATTTGAATTTTTAATATTTTATTTCAATTAGATAATTAGTTTGTCATTTTATTTTAAGTTATATCATTTTATTTAAATTTTTTAATATTTTATTTGAATTTCTACTTAATTTTTTTGAATCGTAAAAAAACCAATTTTTTTTTATCAAGAATATTAATGGTTATATATTTTTAATATTTTCAATAATTATTTTTTTATTTTCAGATTTTTTGAGAATTTGTTTGGATTTATTTGAGTTACTTTTGAATTTTGAAAAAAAAAATTAAACCCAGTGGTCCAAATACCCGACCCAACCCACTCCGGATTTTTGACCCGTCTTGCCCCATCAGCCCGTCCGACTCATAGTTTTAGAACGGATCGCGACCGTACCATCTCAAATCCGACTCATCCTAACACATCCCGTCTAACCCGTCGACCCGTCCTAACCCTTCCCGACCAAACCCAGCTTACCCGCCCCGACCAAACTCAGCTAACCCGCCCGAGTTAGCCCCGACCTGTCCTGATTTTAAATCACCATCTCCGCCCATATGTGGGTCCCACCATCGAAGAAAGAGAAAACAGAAAGAGCACCAGATTTGAAGCCTTTGCCCTTGCACGTTTAATTGAGCTTCTGACCAACTCAACTAATTACACAAGAAATTCAACTTAATGACTGTCGACTTAACAAATTAGTAATTACTCATCACCTGTATTGAGTTGCTTAATAGCATGGTCACTTCCATTCTTTAATAAAACTGTGTGAGCATGAGCAAGCCGATCCAGGTATCCTATATATTAATTAGGCGCCACAGGCTTGCTGGCAAGCCACGTGTTGAAGTCATGTGATCAGCATTTAGTATGTTTGGATCCCGCTTGCTTGGTTGATAGCTAAAGTTTAGTTTGGTGGTGAGAACGTTATTATTAAGTAATTTAATTCGTGTGATTGCATTATTTCCGTGCCCACTCTCAGGCAAGCTGTCAACTGTTTATTGGACCCCTTGTATTAAAATCTAAGCAACCTCTGATAATTGTGTGTATTAGAGTTAACTATAGTACTCTGCTTTGTACGAAAGATGTATACACGTTCAAATCTAACATGAATACAGAATTAAGTTTAGGAATTTTAAATTTCAGATCCGATACTAAAAGTTGACGGAAGCATTGTCCTGAGAAACAGCACCCAAAAAAATAAAAGAGAATTCTGATTTTCTCTTTATAACATGCGGTATTTCAAAACATCGTGGATTTTACTCCGTATTTGCATAAATAGCCAATCGTCTCTTTTTATAATGTCTTGTGAAAAATAATATTAAGATTTTGCAAAATGTTAACTCGGTCGATTACCCTTGAACATTATTTTCCCTGTTTCCAAGCTTTGAAACGATGAATTTCTTTCTTCATTGAAAAGTGTAGTATGTATTTATAATAAAATAATTTTGTTATGAATCGGAAGAATTTCGTACCGTTTAATTTTGTGTATCTGATGTGAGATATATCTTCTTTGGTGTGATAGAGAAGGGAGGTTAGATCAATGAAAATTATTATCATTGATTAATAAATTAATACTATAAGGGTCCGTTTGGCAAATCAAGGAATAGTTTTGGAAGAGTGGTAATTTTGGAAGAGTGATAGAATAGTATTTTTTTTGGAAGAGTGGTAGAAGAGTGGTATTCTTGACTATTCGGAAGAGCGAAAATATCGTTTGGCAGTTGTTACTTAGAATAGTTAAAATATGAATAATTATGATACTAATAATGATGATGATAATAATAATAATAATAATAGTAAAATAATAATCATAATAGTAACATAATAATAATAATAATAATAATAATAATAAAGTAATAAAAAATAATCATAATAAATAATAATATTATAATAATAATATAATAAAAATACAAACATAATCATAATATAATAATATAATAATAAAAAAATATAATTATAATCATAATTATAATAATATAATAATAATAAGTAATCATAATTTTAATAATATAATAATCATAATCATAATCATGATAATAATAATTATAGTCATAATCATAATAATATAACCATAATCATAATAATATAATAATATAATAATAAAAATATAATCATAATCATAAAAATAATTATAAATAATTATAATTATAATAATATAATAATAAATTAATCATAACTATAATCAACTATAATAATATAATACAACATAATAAAATAATAATAAAGTAATAAAAAATAATCATAATAAATAATAATATTATAATAGTAATAAAATAAAAATATAAACATAATCATAATATAGTAATACAATAATAAAAAAATTATAATTACAATCATAATTATAATAATATAATAATAATAAGTAATCATAATTTTAATAATATAATCATAATATAATAATCATAATCATAATCATGATAATAATAATAATAGTCATAATCATAATAATATAACCATAATCATAATCATAATAATATAATAATAATAAAAATATAATTATAATCATAAACATAATTATAATAATATAATAATAAATTAATCATCACTATAATCAACATATAATAATATAATACAACATAATAAAATAATAATAAGTAATAATAATCATAATCATAATCATCATAATATAATAATATAATAATAAATAATCTTGATCATAATAATATAATAATAAAATAATTATATTTATATTCATAATATATTAATATAATATTAAAATTATATTTATAATAATAATAAATAATATAATAATACTAATGGTAACGATAATATAATAACAATAATGATAATAATAATTTAATAATAATAATATAATGATAATAATAATAATGAATAATAATCATAATATTAATATAATAATAAATTATAATCATAAATATAATATAATAATATAATAATACTAAATCTTAATCATAATCATAATATAATAATATAATATAATATAATCAAACAATAATCGCTATTAACGATTTAGCTAATCCGGTATTCCACCTATAAGTTGGTATACCGGATTAGCACTATTCCGCACTCTTCTACTTAGTCTAAAATTCGTTTGGCAAATTAATTCGTCGGAATAGCTATTCTATTCTAACTTTTTGCTATTCCATTGGGTGCCAAACACTCCCTAACAGACTATCTCTTATATTAATATTTATTTTTTGATGCAATTTATATGCAGGTTTTTTATTTGGTCTGAATGAACAACAATTATTTGATGATTTATGCAGATGAACTATTATGAAATGTTTGCATTTTGGTCCGAAGTACACGTGAATCAAAATATAATTTATCACGTCCTAAATATTGATTTATGGTACTCAATATTTTTTTTGTAAAAATATAAAGGAATATATTTTTTCTATTTTTAGACTTTTCTAATATTTATTTGGATTTTTGAAAATGATGTATAAATTTTAATATTTTCTTATTATTTTAGATTGATTTTCAAAAACTGAACACAAATATATAGAAAACTATAAAATTAAAAAATTTGAGTCGTACACACTTCCAACCAAAATGCAAATATTTCAACAACAATCTATCACATGAATTTTATATCTAAACATTCAATTATAATTAACGCGTCCATAAATGAAAGACCTTAGTAGGAGACTTGATTGCATCCATTTATATACAAATTGTTTTTAAGAGAATCGCCACAGGCGCAAGAAAGAGCATGCACAATGGACAAATGCTTCAAAGACTTTAAATATGTGCATGAAACAGCGAACAGGAATTAAAAAATTTCTGGGAAGAACATGAATCAGCGATTCCAAGGTGATGTGACGTGGTATAGCTGAAAAGATAAGAAACTATTCGTTCTGGATTATATATTTTAAAAATTGCCAATTTCTGTCATTGATCGGGAAGAGGTGTTGTTAATTTATTAATTAACAATAATAATTTTTACTCATCAATTCTATATTTTATTCACGCGGAAAAAAAATTCATCTTAATTATTTGATACTTAAAATTAAACTGTGCAAAATTATTTTGATCCATAGCAGAATCTTCTAAATAAATTTAATATTTTTATTGATTGTCGTTCATATAATTTTTAATATCAATTTCGGATTAATAATAACCTTATTAAAAAAAAATTTATCGTTCGTGCAAAAAAAATATTTATTAGTTTTAATTGCTTGTAAGACTATTAGTTTCTAAGAAATTCAAATAAAACTTGTCAAAAATAAAAATGTCATATGGCAATACCTCATGTATTATAATATTTTATCAAGCGTATATAATTCAAAAAATACCAAAATATACAACGGAAAGATCCAAAAATCTTAAAATCATTGATATTGCAAATTCACAATAAGAGCAAGCAGTTGTATTATGGTTCTTTAATATCTAAAATTGAGTATTAAGTCACAAGCCAAAAGATCGAAGACCTCCCACGATACCTCCTCTTCTTTTTCTTTTTTCTTTTTTTCTTTTAGCATAAATAAACTATTTTGAAAAAGTTTGCACTACAGCTCGAAATGCAGACGCTCTCAACTATATTTTTTATATGTTTTTGTTTTCATAATTCGACTTATGGTGCTAATTAAATTATATTATTAAAATATTATAGGTTTGAAATCTTTTATTTTTAGAGTTAAATATTTTTATAGATGTTTAAAATGATTCTATAATAATAATAAATTAATAGATGTTTACATTAATGTTAGTGTGATCTATGATCTATCATGTGATGATTATACTTAGTTTATGTATTATGATGATTCTATATAAGGAAATGGATCATTTCATAATGGTTATCTTTGCAATCTTGACAATGAATTTTTAAATAAATACAAAAAATCTTAAAAATAGAAAAAAAATCTGATGGATATATTCTTATACATATAAATTAATGGTGATTCAAATTTTATATAATTTCATTATCATTTGATAGCTCATCAAAGACCGTCAAATTATAACTATTGCAAATTGTGTAAAATATTAATAGTCTTTAATGGAGTATTAAACAATAATAAAATTGCTTGAAATTTAAATCACCATCAATATATAAGTAGAATAATATATTCATAAGATTTTTTTCTCTCTTTTTATGATTTTTCGTATTTATTTGAAAATTCATTGTCAAGTGATTCCCACCCAATATATAATATATCATTTGTTCCTTGATTTGTATATTATTTGTATGCTGAGTTGGACTCAATTGTGAAATATATATGTTAATTAATAATAATTCTAAAACATCCCTGTTAGTGCGCAAGTTGAGTGACGATCGTTGTCAAACTGTGAAATTTAATTAAGAAATAATGATAATTAAAATAATAAATAAAATGCTCTAACACAAATTAGTAAATAACATAAGCCCGCAATATAAATGTATATATATACTAATAATAAAAATAAATTTGACATTTAATTTAAAAACGGACCATGACAAAAACAAAACCAAGAAAAATTAACCAATGATAACCATTATGATTATTGACGACTACATTAAAGATCGAACCAATAATCTAATAAAAATAGCCAGATAAATGAGAACCGAATAATAAATAAACCAATCAAAATAACCTAATATCCAGGCAATCAACAAAGAAATAAAAGCCGCGTGGAGGATCAAATGACCAAAATTAAGAAGTCGTAAAAATAATAAAATTAAGAGCGAATAGAAGAACAAAGCGAACGGAATTAATTGAAACATCAAAATTAAACAAACATTTTAATTAAGCAATGCAACGCTAAAGACAAATTTGACACTACACTATTAATTAAAACTCGAATGCAACACAAAATGCCACACCACCTGGCCACATAAAATCTCATTTTTTTTATCCCATCTCCCTCTCATTAAAATCTCACTCACTCTCTCTCTCTCTCTCGCTAATTCTCTCCTGTCATTTCTATCGGACTCTTTTGTCACCCTCTCTCAGTTTTTCTTCACCAAACCCAGTTACCTCACCTTTTCTCCCTCGGCCCAGTGCAACGAGCCCCCCTACGACGATTAGGCCATGCCGTCGCTCACCAACTCACTGATAGCCCTTGAATTTTTTTTTAATTTATATGCTAAAAGTCATGAATTTTTTCTCAAAAAGAGATGACTAATTCTAAGACAAACCCTTTCAAATTTATTCAGCCATTAATCACATTTTCAGGAAAAACCTTGGGAATTGTTCGTTACTTTCCATTTCACTTGTGGTGTTTTACTTAAAAAAAATATCTCAGACTCTTACTTTCGATGCAATATCCTACAATCTTCCCCATAATGATAAACACTCATATTTTTCCTTTCACTCACCAAGAAAATCCATAAGAAAAAAATTTATAGTGATAATTCTAGACCTCACGCGTGTTGTTTTTGTGTAGCTATAAAGCTTTATTGAGAAACTCTTAATGCACACTTGAGGTTGTCTCGTGCCATGTTGGGGGTAAGGAGTTCCATAAAATCGCTCTGGCACATTTTGAGGCTTAAAATGACTTTTATCAAATCAGATTTTTTTTCTCTTTGTATTTGTTTGCAACCATGGTGTATCAAAAAATTGGACCTTCTAAAGATTTGTATATTGATTTTTGGGTCCTTTTGATTTTTATAAAAGATTTTTTAGAAACACCGGTCGATACCTATCATAATAACTTTTTCTTAATTAATATTTTTTATTTAAAAATATATAAATAAATTAGATTTCTAAGATTTGATAAAAATGTATAGGATGACATTAATTTCTAAACACTCATCATTTGAGAAACTTTTCAGAGCATATTCTTTTCTGATTTTTCGGTCTCGAAAACTCTTTTCATTCACCACATGCTATTGTAAAAAATATTGTATATTTCCAAATTAATTTCCTAAATTTCTGGTAAGGCATAAATTTCTCTTAAGGGTTTTCAAAATATTTTACAGAATCACCCATTAAAATTTTAATTTCTAAAAAAATAAAAATACAATTACCACTAAATGCCAATGCAGATACAAATAAGTTTCGAATACCCCCAAACTTATATCAAGCGTTGTCCCTAAATGCTAAAAAGCAAAAGTAAAAAGGAGGTTGAAGAAACTTACAATGAAAGTGGATGGTGATGGCATGTGTATTGAGGCCAAGACCTCAATCGATGGGAGGTGGCTCATCCCCATCTCACGCGGCGCAGGGCTCTTAAGTGTACCATCGATCAGCAACGGGGTAAGGTGGGTGATATGCCAGTTGTTGATGTGCTCGGTGATGTGCCACATGTCGTGCATCCGACGGTCCATGTCACTCATCCAACTATTCATATGAACCATTTACTCATAGAGCTTTTGGTTCGTGATCTCGCCTCATCGGGGTTATGGTTGAGTCGGCATTTGAGGGGACAAAGGTGCTGCAACATTTGCTACCTCAAGGTACATGGCTGGGTCGGCCCATATCTCAAGTCTCACCAGGTTAAATTTTACTAGGAGAGATGGGAGCAAACACATTGCATGTGATCCAATCTGAAAAATACTTGTTCCCCTCTTTTCTAAGAGCCTTACCAGTGACCAATTGATTTAGGGTTACCTTGGTGGGTTCAGGTTCAACTACTCGGTAAATTGGCTCATCTTCCTTCAACACTTTACAATAATATGCAATGCTAGTGATTACTCTCCCAATTGAAATATGATCAAATGGCTTAGAGTTTTTGACAATTTTAGCAAGGTTGGTCATGATAAAATACTCGACGTGCGGTTTGAGTTGGTTTGTCTTCTAATTATACATCATGCAATAAAAAAGAATAATTCTTTTACACTTATTTTGGAAGATGTTTTTGTGTGACCTTTTTTCACACTTCCTTCGCTCAGATAAAAAGCGAGTGTTGCGGAAGAAGGACACATAATCACCCTCAACCGTGCATTGAATGATATCTATAGATTTGGGGTACACACTCAATGGTTTTTTAGTTATTGTGGGGTCTTTAGGATCCTAATGGGAGGAAGCCCCCATTGTTAATTACTATGAGTTTTGAACCCGAGCAATCTATGATTAAGAAAAAAAAATCAACAGAATAGCTAAGTAATTTTAAGTGATCGCTGTGAATAAGGGCAAGAAAGATATTGCCTTTTTAAAGTAGTTTACACCTTGTGAATCTCAATTAATGTAGTTCAGATCATGAGTCTCAGTTAATGACAGCTCAGATCATGAGCCTTGATTAATGACAGCTCAGACTATGTGAATATCAGGACGCAAGATATGAACCTTAAAGCACTATACCAGCTTAGAATCAATGATTGGTTATTAGAATGATGAAGAATATTTTGATTATCTTAACTAATCTTATAGATCATGAACAAGAAGCGTTATGCCAGTTCATCGACCTAGACAATCAGATATCTTGATGATCTATATGGAGATACTGAATAGTTTCTGAGATACGAGATATTGAGTTAAGTCTCCTTATCAACTCAAATACCTAGGTGAGAGTAACTCTTTCAAGATATGAGATGTGAACGCAAGTACTCTGCCCGCTTAGCATCAAAATCCGGTGAATTAGAAAGACGATATTTGACCTCTTTTATGGTGTTTACTGATCTTTTAGATTATGATTCTGAAGTGTTGCGCCAATTCATAAATCGAGGCATTCGAGTCTCGATGATCAATATAGAGACTTTAATGATTTTTTTGATACGAGACAATAAGTTAAGGTTCTTTATCAATTCAAATATCAAGATAAAAAATTTATTTTTTATTTCGAGATGAATTTGATTCATATTTAAATTGGCTTTTATTTTATTTGATAAAATGAAGTACACTTTTATTTTTATTATTGTTATTTTCTTTACTTATGTTTTTTTAACTTTATATATTTGAGATTTGAATTTACTTTAATTTGAATTTATTTAATTTTAAATGTCAAGAGTTATTCTTTTTATTTTAGATTGAGGTTGGTTTAATTTTGAAATTATTATTTTTATTTGTTAAGAAGCATAAAGTTTTTTATTATTATTATTTTATTTATTTTTATTTATATATTTATTTATTTATTTCATTTTCATTTGAAATTTATTTAATTTTGAATAAGAGTTATATTTTTTAATATTTTAATTTTTTTATTTCTTTATATATATTTATTTTATTTTTTCATTTATATATTTAACTTTATTTATTTTTATTTTATTTTGATTTAAAATTATTTAATTTAGAATTTGTTTCAATGAATAAGTGTTGTATTAATTTTTTTATTTTATTTTAAGACATATTTTTATTTTATTATTTATTTTTTGATGTGTATTTTATTTGATTATTATTTTTATTCTAATTATTATATTTTATTTTGAAATAATTATTAAAAAAATATTATAAAAAAATCGTTATATTTTTGTTTATGTTTATCATCGAAGATTTATGATTTTAAAATTATATTAAAATTTATAAATTTTAATATTCTATTAGGATAAAATATTTTTGCATGTTTTTATAGAATGAAATGTAATATTTTTTTTGGTTTTCAATGGCAAAGAAATCACAGTCAAGGACTATTTTTGAAATATTTGAAAAAAATATGTTAATGACATACTAATTTTATTTAATAGAAATATAAAAGACAATGCTATGAATAAGTGCAATTGAAAGAGAAAAGTTGATTCTCGCTTGAATTGGTTCGTCATGATGATAATGCTTGAGTCGTTGCCAGTTCACTGTGAATGCTCTAGTGTGTTCACTCTATGTTTTCACAACTCAATGATGGAATACCTTTTGAATTTGGTATGGGCCGATCCACCTTGATCTCAACTTGCTAGGAAAGAGCTTGAGCCTGGAGTTGAAAAGAAGTATCCGCTCTCCAATCTGAAAAGTTCTCCTCACAATAATCTTATCATGTCACAGTTTGTTTTTTTTCCTTATAAAGTTTTGCATTTTCATATGTTATGAGTTGAAGTTCTACGAGGGCATGTAGGTCGAGAATTCGCTTTTCTCCTATAGATTTCATATCAAAATTCAGAGCCTTAATTGCCTGATAGGCCTTGTGCTCTAATTCAATACGAAGATGACATGGTTTTTCACACACAACTTAAATGATGTCATTCCAATGAGAGTTTTCTAGGCTGTTTGGTAAGCCCACAATGCTTCATCTAGTTTCATGGACCAATAATTCCTTGTATGTTCTATTACTTTCTGCAAAATATTTTTGATCTCTCTGTTTGAAACTTTCACTTGTCCGCTCGTTTGCGGATGATAAGGAGTGACCACCTTGTGTTTGACCCCATACTTCTCGAGAAAGTTTTAAAATTAACAATTAATAAAATGAGAGCCATCATCACTGATCACTACCAGTGGTATGCCGAATCATGAAAAAATAATCTTCTTAAAGAATCTCCTCACCACCGTGGAATCCGTATTTGGGCTTGCCAGTGCTTCTACCCACTTTGAGACAATCCACTGCCATTAGAATGAATCGGTTACTACTTGAAGTCAAAAATGGTCCCATGAACTCCATTCTTCACACATCAAACAACTCAATCTCTAGGATATTATTCAGGGACATCTCATTGTGCCTAGAAATATTCCCCATCCGCTGACATTTATCACATGCTATCATAAAATTACACACATCTTTGAAAAGAGACGGCAAAAAAACCTGCTTGCGGAATTTTAACGACCATCTTGTCAGTTGAAGCATGTCCTCCATAGGGTGATGAATGGCAGTGAAATAAAATAAATGGTATTTCTTCCTTTGGGATGTACCTTTTGTGGATACCAACAACATCAAGTTTAAAAAGCAGCAGGTTATCCCAAAAATAGTGCTTCAAATCATAAAAAAAATTTCTGCGTTGTTGGTAAGGAGGCCACAAGCGAGTTAATTGATAAAATTTGCGAACCTTGGCAATCGTTGAGTCTAAATGTGATGGAGCTACTCCTCAATGAAAGCGTCATTAATTGGAAACTCTTTTTGTGTAGGTTCGGTTTCGATGTGAGAGAGATGATCTACCATAGAGTTTTTAATTTTTTTTTGTCTTTAATTTTGAGATCAAATTCCTAGAACATAAGTATCCAGCAAATAAGTCAGGGTTTTGCATCATTTTTCTTCAGTAGGTAATGGATTGCGACATGATCTGTATACACCACTATCTTCGATCCTATCAAATAGGACTGAAATTTATTATTATAAAAACAACAGCTAGCAGTTTTTTTTGGTAGTAATGTTGTTCATCTGAGCGTCAACAAGCACCTTGCTCGCATAATAGATCACATGCAACTTCTTCTCCACCCGCTGTCCCAAAACTGCTCCTACAATATAGTCACTAGCATCACACATAATTTCGAAGGGAAGACTCCAATTTGACGGTTGAAGGATCAGTGCTGATACGAGCGCTTTCTTGAGCCTGCTAAATGCCTCTAGACACTGATTGTCAAAATAAAAAACTATATCTTTCATAGTCAAGTTAGTCAAAACGTTTTATAATTTTTGAAAATTTTTAGATAAAATGTCCGTAAAATTTTGCATGACCTATGAAATTGTGAATTTCTTTGACACTAGATGGTGGTGGTAGTTTTTCAATGACCTTTACTTTTATCTTGTCTACCTCTTGTCCTTTTTCAGAAATGACATGACCTAATACCACCCCCTACTAAACCATGAAGTAACATTTATCCCGATTTAGCACTAGATCTACTTCCTCACACCTTTGTAAAACTTTGAACAAGTTATTCAAACATTCATCAAATGAAGTGTCATACATAAAAAAATATCCATAAAGAATTCCATAGCATTTTCAATTAAATCAGACAAAATATCCATCATTGACCTTTGAAACGTGGTTGGTGCATTATATAAATCAAACGACATTCTTTGATATGCAAACGTACTATAAGGGCAAGTAAATATGATTTTATCCTGGTCATTTAGGTGAATTGATATTTGAAAGGACCCACTATAATAATCTAAGTAACAGAAAAATAAATATTTAGCAAGTCTTTCCAACATTTGATCAATAAAAAGAAGAGGAAAATAATCATTCCTGATTGCTGAGTTTAGCTTCATGTAGTCTATACACATCCTCCATCTTACTACTATTCTTATCGAAATTAATGCACCGCTTTCAAATTTAGCCACCGTTGTTCCTCCCTTCTTTGGTACCACATATACCGAGCTCACCCATTTATTTTCTGACATTGGATTGATGATCCTGACATCCAAGAGCTTGTAGATCTCTTTCCACACTATTCCTTGAGATTAGAATTTAGCATTCTCTGCGCCTCGACTATTGGCTTATGATTATCTTCCATTAGAATTTAGTGTGTGCAGATGGACAGGCTAATTCCCTTTAAATCTTTGATCGAATATCTAATTGTCGTTTGATGCGCTCTTAGCTCAGATAAAAAGTGATCAGTTTGATCCTTGTTAAGAGTTGTGTTGACAATGATATGATATAATTCATTTGGGCCCAGATAATATCATAGTGTAGATGGAAAAGGTTTTAGTTCGACTTTTGTTGTATTTAGAGAGGTTGGAATCGAATCTGAGTTGAATTTGGATGAAAAATTTGTTCTTGAGAGAAATTACGATCCATAAAGTACTTTTGTCTGGTTTTGGCAGATGGTTCTGTTAACGGAGGTGCCCAGCTTTACGGTCCACAAATTGGTAATTATGGTTCATAATTTTAGATTTTTTGGCTGAACGTTTTGTTTTTGGTATCCCCTAGTTTTGCTGTCTGTAGTTTTGGGATTATTGTCCGTAATTTTGTCCTCCGGTCTCAGAATTTGTGTTTTCTAGTTCCAATTGTTCCTAAAAATCTTTGAAATTCTTCTTTAACAGGGAATATGATCAATCAGTTTATCGGATCATTAATTATCATCTTTCCAAATTCTTCCCTTACTATTCCATTGATCATGATAATCTTACAAACATTACTATCATTAGAGGGATACGTCGTTGCTTTAAACATATCAAACTCAACCTTTCTTTCTCAATTTTAAAAGTGAGTTTTCCTCCTCTAACATCAATCTAAGTTCTGGCCGTACTAAAAAGGGATCGACCAAGAATTAGAGATGTGTTGGGATCCTCATTTATCTCAATTATGACAAAGTCAATGGGAATATAGAATTTACCCACTTGAAGCGGTAAGTCCTCAATATGACCTAGTGGATATTTCACTAACCTATCTGCCAATTGTAAAGAGATTTTTGTAGGCACCAACTCACCAACACTAATTCTATCAAACACAGATTTTGATATAAAACTAACACTAGCATCTAAATCGCACAAAGCACGAGAAATTTTAGTATTACCAATGGCATATGGTATAATGAAATTATCAGGTTCTTACATCTTTAGGGGTAGTCTATTCATTACTATTGTGCTGACCTTTTTAGTCAAAGTCATAGTCTCATCTTTAATTTTTTTTTATTGAACAAGATATCTTTCAAGAATTTTGCATAAGTCGGCATTTGAATGACAACATTAGTAAAAGGGATGTTAACATTCAATTTCTTCAGCAATTCAACAAACTTAGTATATTACTTGTCTAATTTTATATTAGTGAGTCTTTGGGGGTAAGGAATAAACTGCATGGGAGCACATACTTCGGTATGTCCCCATTTGCCTGATTTGGCATTGGCACATTGGTGTTATCCTCGTCACTCACTCGCTCGGTCTCCTCTTGATTCTTGGGCTGTCCTTCAGGTTGCTTCTATTACACATGGTACTCATCATCTTTTGACATCTCAAGTCCATCATATGCAGTTTTGCTCCTCAATGTAATTGCTTTCACGAATGCATTAGGATTGCAATCTGGCTTTGGTGGCAGTTGTCTATACTAGTGAGAAGATGATGACGCTTGTTGGGCAACTTGCATCTCTAATAGCTTTCTTTGAGTGGTTAGAAGGTCAACCTTCGTGCTCAAATCCCTAATTTGATCAGCCACTTATTGATTGACTCTCTTTTGGTCCTGCCCCCAAACTCTTCTTGTTCTCGCATCATCCTTTCCATCATTTCCATCATTGCTCCAAATTCGACTTTCACCTTGGTCAAAATACCTCTGCCCGAACCCTTGAGTTGGGCGATTCTGATTGGGGTTTTGGGTAGAATTTTGGGGTTGATTTTCTTAGTTATTCCTCCAAAAAATTTGGGTGATTTCTCCATTCAGGGTTGTAAGTGTTATAATAGGGGTTATTCTGCGGTGTTAAGTTATTGTTGAGTGCATTGACTTGCTCTGCATCCCCTTCAATTGATCGTTCCCAACTGTAATTTATGGCCAAATGACCATTTTCACCACAAACAATGCAAGAAGAAGACTGATGCACTGCTAAAATATTCTGGTTTAATAAGCGGTCTATACTATTTTGCATCATCTCCAATTATACTGTCAACTTCGTAGATGTGTCTATCTCAATAATGCTAGGTACTCCTCGGGTAGGTACTTTCACTGAGTTTCATTGCTGCTGCCTAAGTGTCATCTCATCTATCAGTTTGTACGCATCTCGGACGTCCATGTTCATCAAGTTACCACCTGCAACGGAATCTGTGATTTGTTTAGAGGACTGCTTGAGTCCTTCATAAAAAATCTAAAGTATGAACCATTTCTCAAGTCCATAATGTTGATAAAGACGGAACAACTCTTGATATTTGTCTCATGCCTCGCTAAGAGACTCTCCTTGTCTTTTTCTAAAATCAATAATTTGTGCATGAAGGGTAGATATTTTTAAGGGAGGAAAATACTTAGAAAGAAAAACATCATATATTTAGGGCTAAGTTCTTATTGTACTAGCATCTAAAGATCTTAATCAATTTCTAGTATTGTCTCCAAAGAAAAAGAGAAATATCTTAAGTTTAATGGCATTGGGTTCGACATCATTAATTTTAATCCTATTGTACAAATTTTAAAATATGTTCAGGTGTTGCTTTGGGTCATCATGTGATAAACCATTGATTATGTGTTGAGAGGGCATGCTTAAGAGAGCAGGTTTTAGCTCGAAATTGTTTGCCTCCACATTAGGTATCATGTAGCCTAATTAGATTCCAATTGCTTTTGGAGCAATAAAACTTTCAAAGGACGATTCTCATTAGTTGCCGCCATCTCGGTTGCTTCACCTAGATTAAGATGACGGGGTGGCAATTCAGATAGAGAGGTAGTCTGCTTGGTTCTACGTCTATATACCAAGAGACTTGATTGTCCATCTAAATCGAATCCTGCAAGAACAATCAAACAGTGAATCACAAAAAAATAAAATAAGAAAAAATGTCTAGTCTTAGTTACCAAAATTTAAACCAATAATCATTGTTGTCCCTGGCAACGGCGCCAAAATACTTGATGTGATTTCCATTAAGCTAATAATTATCCTAATTATATCTAAATTCAGCCGCAAGTGTACGACCTAGTTAAGTAGTAACTATGAGTGTCGAATTCAAAAGGACAATGGTGAATTATCATTTCTTGCTAATTTTACTAATCTAGACAATCAAATGAAGATTTTGATTTAAACTAAAATTATGTTAAAGACAGAAAATTATCAATACCAATTGAAAATTTTCAAATGGAGGAATCTAGAGGTTTTTTATTTCAACTCTAACTCTATTGGTCAATCTACTCTTATTTGATCTTTCGAGACGTTCTAATGTTGTTGTGGATTCAGTTTCAGATTATAGCATTAAATAACGCTTTTGTAGTTTAATACCGTATCTAGATATTTCAGATTTCTTCTCTCACTGCTTCATGTTATAAGTCAAAATCCATTGAGGTAATAAATCACTTTGGTATAACCTAGATTCTGCACTTCTCCTTTCGATGTTTCATATAAATTCTAGGGTTTCCTCAGTATTTCCTTAGGTTATAGATTTCACGTTTCGGTACTTGACCTAAAACCTAAATTATTATTTTGGATTAGAATCACGATTCTCCTTTTCAGTTTTAACCTTCAATTCTAAAATAATATACAGTTTATTAAAATAACACATTTAATTTAATCAAAATAAAATCACAAACGTCAAGAACTGAAAAGATCAAACAACGAGTACAATTAAATCATTCGAGTTATAGAGTTTACACTTAAACCCCTAGAAGAATGTCTAGTCACATATTAAAGTATCAACTATAAAATGTGTCATGGCAAAGACAAAGTTTCACATGAGAAGAACAAAAGAAAGATAAAGAGTAAGCCAATAACCGAGTCGATTTCTTGTCTGATTCTCCGTTTGTCGTCCAAATCCTTCATTTTCTTCAAGTTCCTCCTCTTCTAAGTATTAGAGATCTATTTTCAGAGGAGTCTAAATATATCTGGAATGAATGGTTATAAAAATCTTTTAATTCTACTGAATAACTGCTTTCAAAATATAAATTCACGCCGCAGGTATCAATAATTACGGTTTATAATTTGGTAATTATGGTTCGTAATTTTGGGTATTGAGAAAAATAGAGCTGGTAGAACTTAGATTCCAGAATTACTGACCGTAGTTCTCGAATTACAATCCATAATTCAGTCCAGAAATATGTTTTTGTTTGATTTTTTCGTGCCATATGGCTTTATTACTCCAATCTTTATTTCTCATGTTGTTTTCTCCATTTTGCTCCAAAATCTATAATCAATCATGAAATGCAGCAATATCTCAAACTCGATATAAAAATTAAAGAATTTCATAGCAATTTAACACAAAGGCATAGAATTTGGGATAAACCTAATCGAATCTAATGTAAATTTGAGACTTATCATTTATATTTATGGATATTATCCATCTTTATCTGTAATTGTCGACCATGCATATTTTATCTCGATGTGCATCTTTTATATGAAGAAAAAAAAATCTCAATGTCCCTCTCATTTGTTGACGTGAGCGATGGTATCTAAATTGACATCCTTATATAAAGAATGAACTACAACAATGACATATTTCTATCTTGTACCGTTTTGAATATCACATGATATGGAATGAGCTTGGAATGATTGTCGTTGTCCAGGATCAAGATATTTTTAAAGTACATTATATTTATATTCCTTGGAGGTTACAATGCACAATGCTATGTGTCGTTTATGATCTACGAGAATTAAAAGTGTTTTTAGACTCATTGTTAAGTGATACATGTTTAAATGGTCACACTTTATAAGAACAAACCTTATAAATATTCATTGATCCGTTGATTTATTGTGCATATCAAATAATATAAAATAAATAATTATAAAATATAATTATTAAATTTATTAAAGTGTTTAATAAGGTTAAAAATGAAAAAGTTCTAAGAAAATTCATATATTATTTTTAGCGGTATATTGAAATGACATAATTATGTGAAAATTATATTATTTTGAGAAAGTCTGAATTTAGTGATATATTAATATGATTAAAATTAGACATTTTCTCTCCACTACCTGCACTTTCTTTAGTTGTTTTCTACCCTTCCAGTGACTCAAACACGCTTCAAAAGTATATCAATCTTATTTATAACTTATATATGATTCAATTAAGTCACATACAAGATCTTTTTTATGTTCTATATGATTTTTTTTGAATTTATATACTAGTTACATCGATAAAATCCTAACAATTTAAATATAAAAATTATTATTATTTAAAAAAAAGAAATTAATACTTGAAAACTTAAAATTCTGATCCATAGTGGCAAAATAATTTTATATCGGCAGAATAAGGTTTATGGTATGATGATGACAAGAGCGAAACCAAATTTTCTAACTTGGGAGTCAAATATTATAGTGAACATTAGATATAAATATTTCAGCTTTTCGTATAAATTTTGATTTCTTAAGGGAGTAGGTCTATATTGGTTCAATTCTGGGGGTGTCAATTATCGATCCGACATGATCAGAAAATAAATGGACGTATGAGTTAAACCGATCCGATCCGAACTGATCCGACCGATTAATTATGACATGATCCGAAAATAAATGGATCGGGTATGAGTTTAATTTTTTTGACCGAACCGGATCGAAAATAAATGGTCGGGTATGAGTTTAATTTTTTTGGTCAACGGATCAAGGTCGGGTTCGGGTCAACCCGACCCGATTAATTATGACTTTTGAAGTAATTTTATGATTTAGTACTAATTAAAGCTTAAATCCACACTAATTATATACTAATTAAGATAAATTATAAATTAATAAATATTTAATTGCTTAAAATTATATAAAAATATTTAATAAATATTTAATTATTTTACACGAGTCGGGTCGGGTCGACCCGTGACCCGATCGGGTTAGGTATGGGTTACGATTTTTTTGACCCGAATTTAATCGGGTCGGATTCGGGTCGGGTAAAAAATAATAATAAAATAATATGACCTGACCCGACCCATTGACACCCCTAATACTGGTCCATCTCCTATTTCTGCCACTGAATAAGGAATAAATAACTTTGCGGATGCTACGTATAATTTTAACTATTTTTTGTAAGTTATGAAATGAAAGTTTAAAAAAAATGATAAAAATATCATAATAATAACTCATAAATATTGTTATCCAAAATTTTTGACAATGATATTTTTTTCTCTTTTCGATGGATAAGTATTAAAATTAGATATTAAAAAAAACAAGCATTGCTTTTTATCAAAAGATTAAAAAGCAAATTAACGAGTCATTTATTTTAATGTGCGGCTATTTAAATTGCAAGGAATATATGGTTTTAATTTTTCTGTTTAAATCTACATATTCCTTTTCAACCATAGCAATAATACTATTCGTTAAAAATATTTTTTTAATAGAAATGAAGTGGTTTTTTTTATCTACGTAGTTAATATAAAATCTTTCTTTGTGAATTATGAGTTTGATAACAACTGACTCTCATTACCCAATCCAATTAATACATAAAATAATGGATTTGTGCAATTATATTTAAAAAATTGGATAAGTATAACCACTATTCGTTGTTATTATATAAAAGACTATGATAGTCTTATGACATTTTTCATCCTAAACGGCGCTATGGATATGAATGTTATTAAATTTTTTGATTATATGAGATTTTGATATAAATAATTTATTGAGTTACATCAATCGAAATTTAGATGACCACAGAATATAAATCAAGGTACCTGCACTTCTAGCAAATATTTTTATGGTAGTCTATCCCTTGAATAATTAATCAAATTAAAGTTAGTGCAAAAGTTGAGATGGCGTTCAATCTAAATTATTTTTTTTGGGTAAAAAAAAATAAGGTTTATGGTATGATGAGGAATAATAACTTTGAGATTTTATAAGGTTAGATATGAGATTTTTTTGTTTGCTTTAGAATAATATTTACAATTCAGTCGCCATAAATGTTTAATGTACACGTTATTAGTCGTTTTAGTTCTTTAAGAGCATCTCCAATGTAACAACCGGTTCTAAATCTTTTATTATTGTCATATCATATTTAATTAGAGAAATTTCTAATTGAAATTAACACTCTTAAATGTAAAAATTATTTGTAGATTTTATTTATGCCAAGTCATTTAGTGAAAATAGAAAAAATAAATAGATTTAACAAAAATGATCTTCAATGCTAAATTAAATGAGTTGCTAATATGATGTGGCAATTAAAAATATGATTTTACTGTCCTAAAATTAAAAATAAATAATAACACATTTAAATAAAAAATCAATAGAAACCCATTGGAGATGCTTAAGGACCGTAACAACTTTTCTTAATTACCCGTCACTTGTCTACCGCCGACTTTAATGCCCCTGAAAGATGTGGAATTTAATATGCGCATGTAAAATATCTCATGTTCATGGGCTTCATTTCTAGCCTTGGAGGGTGGCTAGAATCGTCCTAATTAAGGGCCAAGGGGGCAGGGGTTGCGTTGGGAGGAAACAAAATCATACTAGGAAAATGTGTATATGCGTTGAGCTCAAAATTAAATTGTGAGGACTGAGGAGTACATAAAGTCTGTAAAGATAACAAAGATTTGTTGAAGGTTATTAACGATTCAATAATCTAGAGAAAATTTAATTATTTGTTTAAAAGAATTTGGATGACTTAAGATTGAGTCGGATCGGATCAAATTCCATCGAGATTCGAAAATACAATAACAAGTGAAGTCTGGTCTCAACTTTTGAACAGACCAAAGCTAATAACCTGGAACAAAGATTTGAGTGTATAATTTTTTAATAGGAAAAATGAGACTTTTCATTCTGTGTATAATTTTTTTTACATAAAAAAAAGTTAAAGCTATTAAATTTTGTAAATATTTATAAAGAATTCTCATACGTATTTCGAATCTGCGATCTCGATTTGAGTGTATAATTTGACCGAAATCTAACTGATTATGATGTGCAAGTAAAACACTAATACCAATCACCTTCTTTGTTGACCACACGGTTGTTGAATCTATTTTTTTTATTGTAGTATAAATATGACGGTTCAGAAAATACTTGACAAAAGTAGTATGGTAAATAAATAAATACTTGCCAAATTGGAAATAATAGTCTTTACAATACTTAACGTTGTTTTAAGCTCGTAAAAGTGTATCGTCTGATTTTTTAAAGCAAAAACACTATTTATATACTAGAAGAAATCTGGTACATAATCAATTATATACCTTTTTAACTGTTATTTGATAGGGAGTTGACACACGGACATGAAAATCGATACAAACTTATTCATGTTAAATAAATTATTATTTATATTAATAATTATTATACAATTTATTTTATATTGTACTTATATTATTTAATTTAGATTTTGCTAATGTAAATAATAACTCATTTAACGTGAATAATAATAACAACAATAATAATTGACTAGTATAGTATTCATATTTTGTCATGGGTGATTTCTATATTATAATAATTCTACATTAAAATCTAAAAAAATTATTTTATTTCGATATAAAATATGATAACAAACAAAGTAAGAAGCAAATATAATTTATCAATTGTTTTAACGCAATAATGATAGTTTTCCTAAAAAATATATAATTAAATTTCAAATTTGATAATTTGTTCAGCAAAATAATGTCTCTTAGGAAGTATATATCATCAGTTATTTAACTTTTAATGTAGAAGATATGTTATGTTTAACAAAGACTTCAATATCTTTGTTAAAATCTACTACGTCATAAAAAATTCTTAATATATCTAATGATTATGTTCTCTCAAAAATCAATCAATGAATTTCATTCAATCTTGACTGTTACATGATTATGACACTTATATGCTTAATAAGAAGTATAGATAAAACCCCTGATACAAGTATGGTGTATCGAAGGCCTTGAAACTAGCATGTGTATGAGATTGTGAACCTCCCTTTCGAAGGCCTTCGAAGGCCTAGGGCCTATATTTATAGCAGTGTTTTAAAATGTGGTCCATGCGGATGCATATGCAGTCACATATATGCTATGACGATATAATTTATCAAAGATATTATTTTACTAAAATTTTTATTAAATTTGAAGCTTAATTATATATTTTTTTAAAGAAAATAATGATTAAATTTGCATATAATTAAATTTTAAATTTGATAAATTTCTCATTATATTATAGATATAAAATTTATATATAAGACTCGGTATAAAAATTTACTTATGCGGTATGTAATGAGACTATCTGCATAAATATTAAAATTCGCATTTTAAAATATTGATTTATAGACGAAGGCTGAGCGATTTGTCATGTTCTGTTCTCGACCGGACGATTAAGCCCTTGCACTTTGTTGTCTCCTGAGAGCATCTGAGGCACGCCTAGTGTTGTGTCTGGAAGAGAGCCGGACCTAAGTCATTGGATCTATGAATAATAATAATAATAATAATAATAATAATAATAATAATGATAATAATGATGATGATGATGATGATGATGATGATGATGTTGTTGATGATGATGATGATGATGATGATGATGATGATGATGATGATGAGTTGTATAATAAAATCATTGATATATATATATATATATATATCTATACTATTATATAAAACAACTAAGAATTAGATGGTCTATTTTTTGTCATGGTATTTTTTATTATACCCATTTTATCCCTCAATTAGACGGATAATATCTATTTTTGGTTGATCGAACGTATGTAATCACATCCATTGATCCCCTCTTTCTCTCTATTTCTTTCCCATCTATACTATTATTTCCATTTATGTACATGATTTACAAATTAGAATACTCAATATCTTTCTATTTATGTTATGATATAAAATTTTAATTTAAGGCTTAAGGTATATGCGTTATGATTAGTAACTTTGTACATGTTTGGTAAGAAATTAATGGTGATAATATATGATGAAATAATTCACTTTTCTTACCATAAACATCTGTGCGACCCTTTTTCGCGCGCTCCGCACCGCCTTTCTGTGGTGTTGGCGATGGGATGCGGAAGAAGGACACAGAGATCCCTCCTAAGCGTGCATTTATTTAACGCCGGTTAATTCTACCGTTTAGACTAATTTGAATGCACATTTAGGGGGTTTTTAGTGATTGTGAGCTCTTATAGATTCCGGTGAGCGCAAGCCCCCACCGTTAATTACCCTGGGCTGTTAACCTCGAGGCACCTCTAGATCTTTAAAAGGGGGAAGCAAATATTATAGTTAAACGATGGTCAAGCGGTCACGTGCTTCTATGATCAAGGCCATCACGAAATACCCTGGACTTATGATTAGATCAGTCCAGTGAGGCAGGAATGACAGAAAATGAACTTACTAACAGATCAGTTCTATCTTTAGGGTGTAGTGCAAATTGAATCTACAAACAGATCGATTCGACTTACATAGAGTGTTGACAGACGAACTTACCAACAGATCAGTTCGGGGTTTAGAAGCAAGGATACAGATGAACTTACTACAGATCAGTTCATGAAAGTAGGTAAAAAGGATACAAGTGAACTTACTACAGATCAGTTCACGAATGTAGTATATAGATGTAAGTTGAATCTACTAACGGATCGATTCAACCTACGTGGAGTGGGGATAGACGAACTTACTACAGATCGGTTATTTGTTTGATGATAAGTACAGATGAACTTACTAACAGATCAGTTCATTCTGTAATAGAGGAAGATGAACTTACTACAGATCAGTTCAATCTTTACCGCTTCGAGAGATAGTCTTACTAACAGGTCAGATCAATCTCTACGGAGGGATGGAAGATGAGTCTACTAACAGATCAACTCGACCTTAATTGATCTAGAAGATGAACCTACTACAGATCGGTCCAATCTTTGCTAGTCAATGACCAATCACACAAAATACAACTCGAAGCACTTAGCCGGTCGATCTTGAGGTTGGTGAATCAGGAGAATGGCGGATATGGCCCATATGGTACTTCTCTCTTATCTTCTAGATCATGGATTCCAGGCACTAAGCGGATCCATAAATCTAGGAACACAACTGCACACAAAATCAAACCTGAACCGCTGAGCCAGCTTGACATTGAGGCATGTGTTAATGAAAGAACCTACTACAGAACGGTTCATTCCATTGTTTGAGGATGAATCTACTACAGAACGATTCGATCCTCTGGACTAGAAGACAAACTTATCGACGAATTAGTTTGATCTTACTAGCTTGACTTGTCATGAATTACTTGTTCATGACACGGAGTCATCATGATATCACCTCCTTGGATATCGTGATGTTCTTTCGCTTGTGCTAGTGTCATAATCTTGGTCACTCTTCGACGGGCGTCGAGATCTTCTTGTCTTGACTGACTGTTCTGGATATTGCATTACTTGTGCAAAATCAACGTGTTACTTCACACCCTTTTGTGTGAAATATATTTGATCACCACTAAATCACGAGTCCTGAGCACCAGGCCGACTCGTAGATTCAGGGTTAACTTGTGCACAACATTAAACTCTGGGCTCTTGGCTGGTTTAACATTGAGACATGTTTATCAGTGGGCGAGCTTCTAGACAAAATAGTTCAAAAGCTGCCATATCGTGATGACTCATCAACAATTGACAAAAATGTGTCACTACCTTATCAACCGTTATAACGATTCAAGATATCGTTATAACGTTTCCTGAAAATGGCAGACTTGTCAGAGATGGTCAACAAAGGTCAAAACGTTGCCAACATCTTGTAGAGCGTTACAACGATATGGTAAACTGTATAACGATTTAAGAAATCGTTACAACGCTTTAGTGAATCGTATAACGATTCCTTATGTAAGGGCATCATTGTCTTTTTGCAAAAGATACTCCTCATCCCTCATCCGTACACTACTAATCCTAGGAGATAGTCGGTGTATTAATGATCAATGGATCATCAATTTCAGTCATCGTGATGTCACCTCTTCAGACATCATAATGTTCTCCTTTTGAAGTCAGCACACTCGTAGTGTTGATGTAGCTGTCTCAATTGTCTTCTTGGTAGGTGTTAGGATGTTCTTGTCCTAATTGTTACTAACTGACTGTTCTGAGTGTTACATTACTTGTGTAAAAATACTCTGTTGCTCTACACCTCTTGTGTGAGTTCTTTCAATCACCTCTAAAATGCAAAAGAATTATTGCATTTATTATTGATTTTATTAACAAGATAATACCCTTTATTATTATCTCAATTACAAAGGTGATTTTATTTTTATTTTTAACTCTCTTTATTTTTGTAGAAAATTACTTACAAAAATAATAGAAAAATAGTTGGCTATTATTCAGAATTTTATTTGAATTTTTGGAATTTTTATAATAGCCAAAATAACAAGTCAAAGCTTAGTCAAATAGGAAAAAAAGCAAACAATATCATTTTGCTTTTAAATTGATTTAGTACAGTAAAATTCTTAAAATTGAAATGTTTTTACATAGAAAAATACTATGAAAAACAAAAAAATTTTAAAAATAAATTTGAGTCAATTTGGAGTTTGGAAGAGCCTCCAAATGATTTATTTACTATTTATTTTAATTTTCTGTTATTAATTGACAGTTGAGCTTAATGAATTGGGCCGAATAAATTTTCTTTTAATTTTGCTGTTGTTGGGCCCATTTTATTATTTTTATTCAATTAGTCCTATTCTCAACTGGGCCGCAGTTCAAATACTATTTTTTAATCCGGGCCGTTGATTTGTTCTAATATTAGTGCAAAGTTTTATTTAAATGTTTGATTGTACTTGGCCGTTGGATTTAGCTGAGATGCGTGTTTAACAGATCTAGAGCCCAGATATTTCCAGACTTTGATTCCCTTAACTCGTGACTGATCCCACACGTTGATAGATCTCAAGATTGGCGCAGTACTTTAATAGTCGAGCAAATGGTATCCTCTACGCTCCTAACTTTCCGATGCTTCAAGATTCGTGTAATACGACGTTTCCGGTGATCGAAGCTCCGTATCTCCGATCAGACTAGCACCCTAGCATCGTCTCAATGCGTGGAATCTCCCTATAGTGTCTGATCGAAGATCTACAAGATGATCGATGTCGTGCGATGGTACCAATTAGTGTACCGACTGGAACCGGTACCAAATTGATTCTTTTGCCAAATTCAATGAATTCGATTAAAATTTTTGACAATTGTGAGTTCGTTAAGCATCGTTTTGATGTATTGGTGTGGTCTGAGATGAGTGAGGAGACCCTTGTTTGCTCTTTCTCATGTTGAAGCACAGCATTGTTTGGTATCATCTAGTATCAATCGGTACCAATTCAATCCTTCATAATCCTTTGATGTTTAGTAAGTTAGCACCTTTAAGTCTCATTTCCCAGGCCTAAAGGCCCGCCTAACTTAAGCTAGGGCCAGTGGCTCACTGAGTTAGGTATTCTTGAAGCTCGAAGTCAGTTGCGACTCATGGTACCGAAATATAATTCAGCAAAATTGATTAGTGTTTTGGCAAAATTACAAGTACAATACTCATCGCCTTGCAATGTTAGTGTAATATGAAGTGAATGCAGAGGTTCTCTTTTGCTTACAACCATGTTAGAACATAGTACAACTCATCGATACACCATACCGACTGGTACCGTTTTTAATCTTCCTTTGAATTCATGATGTTTAACTGAATTTTCATACTTGATCAACACATCTCAGGCCTAAAGGCACACCCAGCTTAAGCTAGGGCCAGTGGCTCACTGAGATTGCAACAATATGGATTAATTCACTTCTAAGAGCCTCGGTGACATGCTAATTTGAGTCAGAATCGGCATATCCATTGCAAAATTGTAAAAGTTAACCACTTGATTGATTAGGATCATGCAATTAAGATGATTAAAAGAGAGAAAGCTTGGATATTCTAATTATTGTGCAAGTGAAATAGAGAAATCAATAGAAAATGAAACTTCTTAAAGGAAATCGGTACCATGATAATGAACTTACAAATTCTTGATCTTTATAACTGATTCAGGCCTAAAGGCTCACCAATCATCTCATGATTGGGCCAGTGGCTTTCGCTGAATTCAGTTGAATGATGTCAATTATTGTTCTTTCAAGGAGAAGCAGCAAAGAAAGGGAAGATAGAAGCGAATTTACAAAGAGAAACAGCAAGAATAAAAAAGAAATTCAATTAGCTGTCTGATAAACATGAGTGGAATGCTTAGAACTCAATTCTAGATGAAGAAATGCAAAGAAACACCAATTGAATTGATTTGTGTAATTGATTACCTCCAATTCTTGATAATAGCACAAATTGATCAACTTCTTTCACTGATTTCCCACCCTCTTTCTCTTTACAACAATTAGAGTAGGTGTGTATGCTCTCAATTATAATCTCTCTTACTGTATATGCCTTTCTCTCTCTCGATTATCTCCGAATACCTCTTCTGGTACTGAATTTCAGTTCATATAGTCCAACATTGGTTGTTTCAATTGATTTGATTGGTTGGCTGCCTTTGAATCGGATTGCCAGCTTGAATGCATCTCTACCCTTCATCTTCCTTTAACCAACAGCTGAGATGGAGTTGTGTTTGTTGCCGAACTGCCATAACCGTTTTCTGTTACTGCCCTTTGACTGTGCCGCGACTCATTTGACTCTAATTCAACACATGCTTCAATAGGTGAGCGAGCTCCTCATCAGCAAATCATATTTAAGTGCCTTTGCCTCATCTCGCTAGAACCCCCTCTCTCTCAATTGTACTGAATTCTACTCAATTCAAAATCGTGCTTCTACTTTGTCTCTTCTCTTGGCCAATTTCAGATTTTTTCACCTAATTGCTCTCTCAATTCATGCTAATTAGCATCGCCTTGATCTGAATAAACTCACTGATCACTCAATTTGACTTTTGAATTGTCTATTAAACTTGCCTCTTTGCCACTGCCTTTAGCAATTTGCCTCACGAAAAAATATGGTATCTGAAAAAGAGAATCAGTCAAACAGAGAAAAGTAGCTTTAATAATCGTGTAAAAGCGGAGGAAATTCGAAGAACACCACAAGTTAAACCTGCGGAATAGTGTACTTTGTCAATTATTGCACCCAAACGGAGATGGTCATCTTAAATATTATTAAGCACTTCCACAGAACTCAGGAACAATTCAGTCAGACCTTTTTTTTGAAGTGGTAAGCGATGGCTTACCAGGTTGATTATATTGAAATTAAAAGAAATGTACATAGGTGGGGCCTTTGGAAGGATCCCCGTCAGCCCAACTCTGTCAGACCTTTATACCTATGCATGACCTAATAAAAATGGAAATAGACACCAGGGCACAACACAACAGAACCGCTAACTATTTGTTTATTTATAGCCAATATTGGATTGGCAACAACTGTTTTGCTTCCCCAGCTGCTTATACAAAGTTACAAGCATTATACATGCGAAAAAAAAGAAAAGAAAAATATTGGAAAGGACAGAAGGAACAAGCAATTTCCTTCAAGTCCCTGTAAACGTTTTCTTCTCAAACGAAAAAAATCCAAAAACCTGGCCAAAAAACTGCCTAACATACTAGTTTGCGTTACAATTACAAGACACCTATGTGGTAGACTTGTTAGAGAGGCGGCGCTTGTACCGCTTAAGGACAGAGGCCAAGTTCTCCTTTCCTTTTGGAAATGCAACATCACCAGCTGCAGTGCCCGTACGGCCCTTACGACTTGACACGGCCATTTCAACATCCTTTATCATCTCCAATACAGTGCTTGAAGTGGTGAAATTTGACTCGAGAGTCAAGTTGAGCTGTGGTGGTTTGGATACGGTTTCAGTATCATTTATAGCCACCAAGCATGTGCACGTTGTGAGAGGGCACCTTGGCTTGAAGAACGCCAGGTCAATGATTCCCTGTACCAAATAAATGTTAGCGATTCAAGATCTAATTACCCAGTAGTCCCAACTGATAACTAAAAACTTCAATATGCTGAGAGCAATACAAAACATTGAACAGTACAGCTATCATCAAATGGTACTGAATAAATCACCTGACCAAAAATCTACGAGATCATTTTTATTAGTGATTATCAATTCAGCACTAGCATGGTTTTAAGCATTGAAAATTTTGGACATTTGCAACACTCCTACAGTAAAAACAACACTTCTTGTGAAAAAATAGGAGATAATCTACAAGACTACAACAACTTAAAATATTACCTGGAGGCGATTTAACACATACGTGTACTTGCCCCAAAGCTCCGGCCTACTTTCCACAAGTGACAGATCCAGTACCCGGCGAATACACCAAACACCAAAACTTACCACCAACGCCACTCTCCACACACAATCCTCCCCACAGTTAGGCACAGGCTGACCAAAAGGTACAAGATCTATGCCATCCTTCATATGTTGTTCAGGACTTAAAATGGTATCTTGTTTCTCCAACAAAAGCTTCTCAGACCTGGCAACCCGGTTAATCAACTCCTCGTCACACCCTCCATTATGTGAAAAGAGCCAACTGGCTCCCTCCAGTTTTAGCAGCTTAATGATGCAGAACCGGAGAGACTGGAGGAGCTTCTTCTGAGCATTTGCATAGCTGAAGTCTTGTGGGTCCTTGTTCATGGTTATGCCAAATAACTGCTCAAAAGGTTGTTTTGACCAAAGGGATTTGGTGCTTGAACTCTGGTTACACTGAAGTGAGAACAAGTCCTGTGTTCTTTGGGAACCAGGTTCATCAAATCCTAAAGTGGTGTTAATAACACTACCAGCACCAACCCCGGATCGAGATATTGGGCCAAGATGTGATTGGCTCCTATCAGATGCCATCCTACTGAGATATGGCTGGGGCCCAATTGTACCAGTACCGGAACTTAGTTTTGCTTCATTCAACAGAGCAGCACGGGTAGCAGCAATCATGGCAGAAATATCAGGAGAGCTGTGGTACTTTTTTGTGTACCCAGTGTTACACTCCAGAGTTTCACTCGTATCAATTAGAGAGGAATCAATATAACTTCTCTCTGCAATGAGCCGGTTCATTCTTGAAGGTATTGGGTTTTGCAAACCAGCTGCAGATGTTGCATTCAAAGAGCCCAGAATATTTTGTGCATAAGGAGAAACTGAACCAGAGTCATTCAGATTGAAACTGTTCGAACCATATGCCGAAGGAAAATGCTGCATTAGGTCAGATCGTGCACCAGAATATGATCCCCGGTTTGTGTTCAACCCTTTGAGGTATGAAGCAAGCTGGTACCCATGAATAGTCCTTGGCTGACAGAACTGGTTGTCAGAATAACTTTCTGAGGAATTAAAATTGGAATAAAGCCTCCCACTTTGTTGTTCCATTAAGCCATTGCTAGTGGGTGGCAATTGCATGCCATGGGACCAAGATGGTGAGCCCGCATTTAACCCATAAGGAAGATCAACAGTAGCCATCTGACCCACTGGCCTAATCAAATTATTTTTAATGGGTTCATTACTTGTGTTGCTGGTCATTTTGTCACCTGAACCAACAATTCTCAAATCTAAACCAAGCAGCACGTCTAGCTTCTTGGTGCTAGCATCTTGAGTTAGTTTTCCATGATAATCAAATAAAATGCCCCAAAACTCATCTAAAAAGGCTGCAAGTTGTTTTCTCGCAGACCGACCCAAACCAGATAGGTGTGACAAGCTCCTGCTGTCATTACCAGAATCAAAATCTTTAACCTTGAGAGAACTAACTGACAGCTGCTCATCAGACAGCAACTGCTGCTCAGACTGAGGAATTGAGTTCTCATTTTCACTTCTGTTTCCTTGTTCAACTTCCTTTTGTCCTTGTTGCTCCTCCAGATGAAGCTCCCGTTCAACCGCCACCTCTCTCTCAATAGAGCTTTTGGTTGTGGGGCTTTGTTTCATATCTCCACCTTTCTCCATGAGAATTTCTTCTTCGACCACCACCTCTCTCTCAACAAAGGTCTCAACTTCAGGATTTTGTTTCATATCTTCAGACTTCTCTACGGGAACTTCTTGCTGTACAACCTCATCTTTCCCAACAAAGAACTTGGATTTTGATTGCTGTTTCACAACTCCAGCCATCTCCACATCATCATCATCATCATCATCAACATCATCTATTTTATTCTGTTTATGCATAGGAAAACCTTCTATAGTGGGGGAAGAGACTTTGCCAATTGAGTCGGTCCAGCCAACTAATTTGACTGTTGAATTTGACTCCTCCGGAATGTGTACCGATGTGGTACTCCTGGTAGCAGAGATTTTAGTAACACCATCATCAGCCTCCTTTTCATATTCAGGCTCGAAAAACTCAAAAGAATCCTTACTTGTGTCTGCACTAAAACATCTGTCTTGTTCAAAATAAACAGTTTCCATTCCTGTAGAGCTTACTTCCGTTCTCTTAGAAAAACCGGCTTGTTCATTAATCAAATAGTTGTGGCTTGACACCTCGTCACTTGCCGATTTCAGTGGCGTAACTGCCAAAAAGAGCGCAAGACCAACAGAAATGCACGAGACAAGGAGAATTATGGGATAAGGAATAACTACACTATTCCCAACATTCCCCTTCAGGCCATTCATCCAGACACTATTTCCAAGCAGCATCTCAGTGAGAAAAATGACATTGGCTGAAAGCATCATGAGAAATGCCACAACAGAACATATCTCCAAGTAATATGAAATTTTGAAGGCCTTCATTATAATCTTTGAAGAAGCAACCCGAAAAAGCGGGATAACTGATGAAGGAAGAAGTATGGCTTGCACCACTTGACATATTGTAAGAAGTTGGTATATTCCCTCGGCACCGTTGTATTTTGTGAAGTAGAGAGCGGGCAGTATGGTAAGAGAGTTTAGTAAGAGATGGTGATAAAAGATAGGGAGGTCTACGCCAAAGAGGTGAAGAGAGACCACATGAGCACCAATGTTGCATGTCAGTGTGATTATCTGGCTTGAAAACAGAAGAATAGAGAGAAAAAGGAGCGGTACCATAGGGAATACCTGACAAAACAAAAAGAATAAAACAAACCATCAGAAGGGTGAGAATAAAGTGGTATCTCTGGATCAACGAGTACGGCACCTGTTCACCCTACCTACATTTGTATGTTTGATTTTGCTTCTTTATCTTTTTACTAATGATTATATCTGCCTTTGCATGACTCTACTACTGGACACAATATACCCTCAATTTTACCCAAGTTTATTCTGTATCCAATTGCTACGTTTGATCTTCTCATTGTCGTTTATAGTTGAATTAGCATATCTGCCATTAAGAAGTCGCTTTAAACAGTTATAAAATGAGCTTATTTACTTAACTGTTGTAACGTCCTCTTACTGGACTTGTACATGAAGTGATATTCTATTGAAAATCTTAAGATACATTCAACAAGGTAAAGAAAATGCACATTCATATAAGGAAATGGAAGGAAACTGAAGGGAGAAATAGACCTGGTCCATGAGCAAAACAACATCTTGGACATTAAGAATAACATCAGCTGTGCTAGAAAGTACAGCAGCCGAGTTGATGATGATAAAGTAAACAAGAAACAGCCCCGTAAAAATAAATAGGATAGTGAAAAAATGGTCATGGGACAAGGCACCTATCGCAGCAACGGGGTGGCTCCTCTGACTCTGCAGAAAAACAGTATGAGACATTTGCATCAGAAAATGATGACATATAGACAAAAGATAAGATCCACATCACTATCACACTATCAGATGCCTTTACTGCAAAACTGTCACACACTTTTGAATCCCTGTGTAAGAGAATCAGCAGTACAAACGAAACAATACCTCCAACACAACAACAACAAAGCCTTCAAACCCAAATAAATTGGGGTAGGCTAAAAATTTATTTGAGTAGTGACGAAACAATACCTCCACAGCAAACTAAAAGACCATTGTTCGTTTCTTAGCCATTGTACATTGTAATTAACTGTTTCTGGACTTTTTCACTATTAATTATCCTAGTGCACATATGGGATAAAATGTGGTGGGCTGCAGCCTTAAAAGAAATAATTGCACAACTGAGGTTTGGTTCAGACCAAATAGGAAGGAGGCTTAATACGAGTCAAATATTCTTCGATATCTTCAAGGACCAAGAAATTCATTGTCCTACCTGGACAAGTGATGAGTGGATGTAGATGTTGTGAGTCATTACATTTGCCCCTAGAAGAGCCATGAGAGAATAGATGCTCTCGCCACTCAACTTGGGAAACATCACGTTCGCAGGGAGAGGGATCTTGGGCTGGTTAAATAACACCCCAAGCACATAACCAAGCAAAGCATAAGCTGCAATGCCTGTGCAAATTGTTCTGGCCTTCTGTTTCTCCTGTACAAGTAAATAAATAAAGAAAAGGAAACAAATGAAAATTAACATTAAATGATAGTTGAGTAATCTCAGTCTAAAACTGCAGTGAAATTTCTCTGATGCAAAAATGCAAAGCATCGTTATAGCACTGTAGAACCATCCCATGCAAACTTCATTTTCCACGTATCCTATCTCTATCAGAATGAAAAATCAAAGAGAGTGCAAGAATATTTTTGCAAAAGATTACTCCAGTACACCAGGTTTTTTTTGGATGAACCATATTTTCATCGTATAGGATGGTTATGCTACATTATTGAAGTTTCCTTGAATCAAATGAGAACGATATAAAAATTAATTATGTTGTACACCAATTTTATGTTGGATGGTTCATATTCACTATATAGGAAGGATATGCTACATTATAGATTTCCTCAAACCAAATGACAACAATATTAAATTAATTTTGTTGTAATTCATATTTATTAGTGAATTCTTACTAAAAACTTCAGAACTAGTCTTAAAAGCAAAACAAACATTTCTTAGTTACTCTTGCTTGATCAGATGGTCAAAATTAAGTACACATCTTCTTCAAAAAATGTGATGCCTTGAGCATTGCTAATATTTGTTATCTATATTCAGGCTTATGATTGTTTAATTGATTAGAAATGTAAAACACAAACTGATGAAATAGCAAAGCTTTAAACTTTAAACACAAAGCAAATGTTGTCCTGAACTATTTTAAGTTTTATTCAGCATAAACCATAATTTTATTTAGTTCACTACATACTTTGATTTCTAGCTATGGTTGAATTAACAAGGGATAGTTATTTTTTTTAAATGAAAGAAAGTTTGTTTTGAATAAAACAGAACTGAAGGTGCAAATAAGTTGGGGGCAAAAAGAACTCTTAGCCTTAAAAGAAACAGCCACCTTTGAACTTATATCGAAAAAGAAAGAGAGAAAGGATGATAGTCATACCAAACTGGTGACAAAAAATGGAAGTATATTACAAGCAAAAGCCGCAACAAAGATGCATGTGACAAGATCAAAACCAAGTAGAAGATTGAATGCTTGTGCAATGCCAAGCACCTGAAATATGCCAACAAAATAAGAATTATACTTCATTGCAACTATCATAGTACCTGATGATGCAGGAACTTATAACAATATTTAGATAGTCGTCAATGCTTCATTCAAGTACATGCCATGAATATTAAAATTGAGGTACATGACTGCATAAAATCAGTTATTTTCAGCAAGGTGCCACTTAGTTTTAGAACAATTATTGTCAAATTAATTGCAATGCAAATAAGATTGCAATAAGGTTAATTTTAAATTAGGGTGACATGATAAAGAAGAAGAGAAAAAACAGGAAGGTCATCAAGTACCATAGCCAGCTTGGAGATCAAAATGGACAGTTCAGCTTGAATTCCCAATAGCATGCAAGTTGTCTTGCTATACTCCTCATGACAGATCTTTTTTATGAAAATAACAAGTGTTAGCACACATGGAAAGGGCAACAAGTGAAGTAACATCTAACTAACTTGGAAGGCCTTCACCTAGGTTTCTGGATTCAATGTTATGAAAAGGGCCAACTTCATGTGCAGCTCACAATACGTAAAAAGGTATCAAGTATATCATGCAAAGAATAATGTCATGTATACTCCTACATACATGGCAATGTCACATGTACAGATAGATAACTTGAAAATGAAGTCTAACATTTCATTCCACATATTTCTTCAAAATATTCCCAAAACTATCCTGTTTTTATCACCTATTTGAAAACAGAACAGCAAATTTGGTATTTCCAAAAAAAAAAAAGCTGATAGGCACATGTGATTTATGTCATGTTATAAGGGGCATTGAATTAGTTGCAATGATATACAATGACATTTTGATGTCTTATGAGGCACACACAAAATTACTCCTATGAAAAAAAGAGGTCAATTAGTTAAGCTAAAAGAGATTATGATAACATTACAAAAGAAACTGACAATACACATTTTCTCCAAATAGCGCCAAAAATACAACTGTTCTTTGAAGTTTCACCTATTCTTAACAAAAATTTGATCTTGCAATAGGAAAAAAAAGAAAGAAAGAAGAAGAGGATTATACCTTGGCTAGGTTATTTCCAGTGGCGGTGCTGATACAGGTTGCCAGGTACTGACACAAGATAGCACAGAGGTTGAAAAAAAGCAATGGCAAGATAAGATCCGACCCAAACCGGGAACCCGCCTCTACAGCTGCAACCCACTTCCCCAGGTCAACATAACCCATCGAGATCATTAGTGCAGGCCTCAGGGAAGGGAAAAAATGGTTTTTGTTGAAAGTGGTCTCCATTTCAAATCACCAGTTGGAGATGGGAAAAAAAAAAAAGAAGAAGAAACAGAACTGAGCTTTGTGTCAAATCAGGCACTACTTGAGAAGTTCTAGAGTGTTACTGTACAGTTGACTAGGAACATAAGGGATTGAAGCAGAGTGGTTATTTTCAGTAGATTTTGTAGCACCGAAGCTAGACCATTGGCTGGATCCTCACCGCCTGGGGACAACCTCTTGACTTATCGCTTAATTTGCTAAGAATTTCAGCAGAGGTATCGTCTTCTCAGTAATAAGCAGGACTCTCCATAGGAAAACTTCTATTTCTGGAGTGAATGTCTCAATTATTATCCTTACTTAGACGCCTATTTTTTCTAACCTGAAATACGAGCATGCAAAGGGTTATCCCAAATTAGAAGCTACTAAAAATATATGATACTGATAGGGTATACTCTTGGATGTAAAAAATAATAATAACAGAGAACTTTAGGAGAAGAGGAGTGAAGAAAAGATCCAATTTAAGCCAAAGATAATTATTCGGTCAAACGGGATTCTACAACTGATTCGAGCTGGAGTTAGACAATCCAATCTCTGAGGAGCAACAAAGTGAAGCTCTGAGGTTAGATACACCTTGGATCAAGTAAAAGAGAAACCATATCTCTGCGCGCAGGAAGAGTGTGTGGTTGGATTTGTTAAGAGGAACAAGGATTTACCTTTAGGGAGTTTTTCTCTCTCACATGCTAAAATCGAAGAGAGACGACACAAAAGAGAGGTAAAGAACAAAAGAAGGGAGATGATTGGAAGTGGTTTCGTTTAGGGGTCCAATGGGAAAGGGAGAACGAGATGGAAGAAAAGAGGGAGAACAGAAGTAGAGAACTAGCTGAGCTACCTAATGGCCCCTTCCTTTTGCCTCGTTGCTTTGTTCTCGGCCCTTCCTTGATTATTTTCCATTTTTTAATGCTCTAATTCAGGGATGTCCTTTGAGTTATGATAATTGTACACTCTCAACAATTGAAGAACAGGAAAGGGGAAATACACAAAAAGGCGATGTTAGTGTTCTGAAGCGATAGTTGTCACTGGAAGTGGAAGTGATCTGTTATCATTACGCCTCTCCTCTGACAATAACATTATCCATATAAATATGATAATTTTTTTTTTAATATAAAAGCGATTTCCATTTTAGTTTCAAACTAACTCCAATCCCGTTAATAACAACTTACTATTAGTTGCTAGTGGGTTCTCCCGTTCTGTGGTTTCTATTAGGGCCGGGCAAATAACTCGTGACTCGTAACTCGTGACTCGTAACTCGTTCGGATTTTAGCTCGTCATAATTCGAGTTTAATCAGATTCGAGTTAGTCTCGCTCGAGTTGACTGGCTCGTATACTTTTTTATCTGAGTACGAGTTGAGATGAACTCGCTCGATGACCCGTGGACTCGCGAAAATTTTTGAGCTTGCGAGCGTTAGACTTGGACTGTCTGTGCAACGCGTTAGACGTGAATACTAAATACGCGATCGTTACCACTTACCCGATTACCCGAATCCTAAAGACCCAATTACCCCATCCTCGCAGTCGTTAGACGCGAATACGCGTTCCTTCCATAGTTTCATTTTCCCTAAGTTCTCTAACCCTACCCGCCTCGTCCTAGCCCCGATCGGCTGGTCCCCACGCCCTCGCCCCAATCACCGCCCCAATCTCTTCTCACTCAGTCCCATTTCTTACTTTCCAGTGTTCTTCTCTCACCGAATTTCAGGCTTTCAACCTCTGTTGCAGCCGATTTCCATCTCCCAACTCACACCTTTGACAGAGACCAGACATAGTGCCTGACTCCGAGATTTGGGGAGAACCAGCTACTTCAAGGGAGTCCCTACCGAGAAGAGCAAAGACCTACGTACGGTACCCTTTCTCCTTTCCTATAGCCCGCTATTTGCTTGTGATTCAAAGACTTCAATGCGGCTTTCTTCTAATTACCGAGTAAGCACAAGTCATTTATTGGTATTAAAATTATTAATTACCCGACAATCTTTTATTGTATTTAGTTTCTACGTAGATCTGTCTCGTGTCACCTATTTAAACTTTAAGACTTGAAGTCTTGCACTACAACACTTTTTGAACTATTTGTATGATGTTAAATATGTTGATTACTTGATTTCGTTGTTTTAAATTTAGTTTGTTTAACTGTTGTAATTGCATTTTCGATTATTGTTTGTGTTCTAATGTTAGTTTCAATTGCATTTGTGATTTTAGTTTTGTCTGTCAGCACTCAGCAGAACCAGTCAAGGGGAACAACCAGAAAATGATGTTTGTGAGTCAATTTCACGAGTTAATGAGCTGACTCGAGTTACCAACGAGTTGAGTTCGAGTCCAGTTTTTAGCTCGGATGAGGGTCTATAATTCGAGTCAGCTCAACTCGTATACTTTAAGATATGAGTTCGAGTCACTATCAACTCGCTCGAGTTGGCTCGAATAACTGCCCTAGTTTCTATAATGAAAATGCGGGTTTCCATTCTAGTTTTTTCTATTTCAGCAAAATTAGAAAAAAAAATATCATTGGTATATTAGCATCTTGTAGAGTATTGAAATGGACCGCACGGCCCGAAAACTTTCTCCATCCGAGCCCCGAGCCGGGCCGTGGCAATTGATATCGGGTGGAGGACCGGGCCGTGGATGGATCGGGATCGTGGCGGGCGTGGCCGTGGGCCGACCGTGGACCGACCGTGCCCGCCACGGTCGGCCCAACAAGTGGGTCGGTCCTCCCTTCACCCAAAAAATGGACCGTGCGGCCGTCCGTGCGGGACCGTGGGCCGTGCGGGACCGTGGACCGGGCCGACCGGACCCCCCCACCCCCACCCACCCCCCCCATCCCAAGTCCCCCCGCCCCCCAAGTTCAACTTATATTATTTTTTTATAATTTTCTGAAATTTTATTTTTTTATAATTTTTTAAATTTTTTAGCACTATTAGATTTTTAAACAATTAAAAATAATAATTCGAATTAGTTAAAAATTATTATTAAAAAATATGATAAATTATTATTTTTTTCAATTTATAAAAAAAAATTTGGACCGGACCGGGACCGTCCGTGGGGTCCGGACCCCCGGGGGGCCAACGGTGGGACGGGTTCGATTTTTTTCGAATTTGGACCGTCTTGGACCGGACCGTTTGAACCGTACGGGACCGTGGACCGTGCGGAACCGTGGACCGTCCGGGTTTGGACCGGACCGGCCCGGACCGGACCGTCTTCAATACTCTAGCATGCTGTGAAGTTGTTATCATTATTAGGCCAGTCTTCTACACGACTACACCTGCATATTCCGCCTTTTTTTTTTTTTTTTTTTTGTCTCATTTTTCTTTATGACGTACTTCTTTCTTCAGCTTTTGTCGTCCACTCATTCATTACTTAGTTCTTTAATATTTTTTGGCAATTTTGTGGTTGATGTATATTATGTAAACTATGATCGTTTTGGGGCTTTACTCTGAAGAAAAAAATATTTATTGAAAATATAAATAATTTAAATTATAACAATTTCTAAAAAAAAATAGTTTAAAATTAGTTTTTTAAAACATGAAATGTGTATAATGATTCAATGAAAGTTAGTTGTATGGTATTTCGCACCGTAGAAAATTTATTTCATTCAAAAGTTAAATTACATTTTAGATATATCAAACGCATCCATTTTTAATGAGGAGAGAAAATTATGATACAGCATGTCTAAAAAAAATGAAAGCTTAATACTCTTTTTATGTATTACATTGCGAATAATCATATATTATTATGACAATTAATATGATGGACAAGTTTTTACACTAAACATTTAAATTCAAATATTTATATATAACATCGGATAATAGATATAAATTTAGTGGAACAAAATTTCAGCATCAAAAGGTGCATTTTTTTATATTTCAGTATGGCTCGAAAATATTTGAATATAATTTTAGATATAAACATCATAATACTAACCATTAAGAATTTAACTTTGTACAACGGTACAAGCTTATGCATAAACATTTATATAAGAGATTACATGTGGACACCATGACAATAACTGCAAACAATTCAAACGCCTGAAATTTTTTTAATGGAAATTGCTACTGATTTGCTTATTTCTATGTATCAAATGCTATTTTAATTTTTACGTCATAATAACTTTTCAATTGGTGAAGAAAATAATTTAATGCAGGGATGAAGATGATTGAAATGAATTGAACAAAATAATTTAATCCATTTGTAGGGATGAAGATGATTGAAAAATTGAAATGAATTGCAATTGTTGATGTGATATTTTAGAAAGTCTATACTTGTTAAATTAGAGTCTCCTCCAACCCGAAAATTGGATACAAGTCATATAACAATTAACTAACAATTTCCATTGAATATTCTATTAACTAAAAATTTTGGTTCTGCTTCTGACTTCGGAGTTGAGGTGTAAACGGATCGGATACAGACGGATAATATTTTTATCGTATCTGTATCCGTTATAATTTTTCGGATACAGATAGTATCGAATACGGATACGAATCGGATATTCGACGGATACCGGATACGGATCGAATATCGGACGGATATAAATACGAATATGGATATATTTCGGATATTAAATAAAAATATTGTATGTATCATTGGGAAAAAAATTGCATAGTATTTTATGATAAAATCATTAATTATAAATTTTAAATATTAATTATTATTATATTAGTAGTTTAAATGTATCAATGAATTATAAAAAAATATGATACATTAACATAAATTAAATATAAAATAAATTAGATTTATAATATGCTAAAATTTTAATTAAAAAATATATAATAGAAATATTTCGGATACATATTCAGATAAAATCGGATAATATCGGATCGGATACCTTCGGATAATGTCGGATATTGATGAATAATAGCTAAACGGTCGAATACGGATAGGTAAGGGTCTTACCGTATCCGCATCCGTAAAAGAATTTCGGATATGGATACGGATCGAATAATTTTCATTATTTTTCAAATCGGATCACAAATAAAATCAGATATTATCCGATCCGTTAACACATATGTAATGTATCATCTTTCCATCTCAAATTATTCTCTTTTTTATTTATTTAGGTGTGGAGAAGTAAAAGAGAATATGAAATTGGCTGATGCGGACATGACGTATGTATAAATGCTTCCTCCAGTGAACCTAGAAAGTTCTCTATTTTCGTAGTTTTTATTATTAATAATTATTATTAAATTAATATTATTAAAAATAAGAGTGAGAACCGTAAAATTTCAAATATACGAATGGTAGCGCGCCACTATCAGTGGCGCGGACGAAACACGCCACTGCCAGTGGCGCGTTTCGTCCAAACCCCGTGACACCTCCATCTCACTCACGCGTTACGTATATATAAGAAGTAAACGCGCCCGCGCGAGAAAAAAATAGTGCGCGCGTTTCGTAAAAATAATGAAACGCGCCACCGAACGCGGTGAACGCGCCCCACGTGTGTCGTCCATTGATCCCCTCTTTCTCTCCATTTCTTTCCTTATATACTATTATTTCCATAAATTTTGAAAATTTTTTGCCATTCGTATATTTGAAATTTTACGTTTCTCACTCTTATTTTTAATAATATTAATTTAATAAAACTTATTATTACTAAAAACTGCTATTTTCTTGAGGATGAATTTATCATATGCCTATTATTGTGGGCTGCCACATGAAATTACCTTAAATGTATAGTTTTAGTGAAACCGTGACTCATGAGACCACCTAGGCACCTAAGTGTATGCGAGTCACTACAGCGAGACATATGGGTCCAATTTATCCGAAATCCTAAATCAATCGGTGACACAGGTTTCAGATGTGGCCTCCTATCTCAAGGAGCTGGCTAGTGGCTCCCACAATATAAGACACAATCACACACTATCATTTATCTATTGCCAACTTCAACTATGCTGTTTTCTTTTTTTCTTTTAAATTAAAATATCTGATTATAATTTATGAACATCTCTTTGCGTATATGTCCTGCAAGCTGCAAGCTGAGGTTTTCAGATGAAGTCAAAGCTTGAAAGTCATAGAACAACCTGCTTAACGGGAAAATATTATATATTTTTTTTATATCACCGTCAAAATCAACGCTTCGGTTGTTTCAGCTCCAAACACTACTTGCACTTGTTTATGAATTATGCGGGCTTCATTCAATATCAACACTGGTTCTGACATAAAAAGATTCTTTTTTTTTTTAATTTATCGCTAAACCACTTCAATTTATCAAAAAGATCGTATAAAATAATGAATAATGAATCTTCCATGAAAGGAAATATATATATATATACACATGCAGGGGAGGGATCCTCTGAGTCTGTCTAAATTTTAGATTTAGTTCTAATTTTCTGGGCGTCTATCAAATTTAGTTAAATTTGACTTAAAGAACCGTTTAATAAAAATTTAATCAAGAGTCATTATAATAATAACTATTAATTCATGAACCAATAAATAATATTCATGATGAATTGGATTAATGCACGTTATATGATATATCTAATTAAGAGAACAGTTCTAATCCGATTATCTTATTTCGATAATTTTTAACATAGACTGTTAAAAAAATGTCAATATTATACGATGTCATCAGTGGTCCATATGTATAAACAATAACAATTATTTAGCGAATCTTGATATTGGATGATCGGATCGATGCACTTTAACAAATATACTGGTTTGTTAAACTAATATTTGTTTAGTACTGTAGCCCTACCTCTGTTATCGCCAATTCTACAACCATTATTAATTTACTGCCATTCTGCCAATGATCAAAACATAATTATTCCATCTAACGAGTATATTAGAATCTCTTATCTAAAGATAAGGACTTGTATTGCACAGAAGCGCCTAGATAAACATTTTTTGTACTTACATTAACTACATTCTTAAAAGACCGTCCTTTAGGGTCTCCTTTTAAAAAAAAAGAAAAAGATGACAGTCTGAACTCTTGGAATTTTCTTCATACTGGCCAGGTGATGTTTTCAAGACGATAAATAACAGAAACCATTGGTACAGTGCAAAATGCTACTGCAGAGGTAAACAACCAATGTCCAAATTGGCATTATGTATTCATGACTTTATATGAATGCATCAAACAAAACCGCCATGAGATAGTTTTTTAATGTGAGGAATAAAAAAAGAGAAATATTTTTTGCACCAAGTCTTGTGTACCCCATTTTGTATCCCAAATCATCTAACCACCAACTACCAGAACCCAACCCACCCAACACATTTAGTTTCTTTAATTTGAATCAATCCCTATTTTTCTTGCTCTCTCTTTTCCAATCTCACTTCCTTGTCACACCTCTTTTCTCTTTATTTTTCACCCCGTTGTACTCTCTCCTCATCTCCATCTTTAGTCTTGCTCCACCAAAGACTACCGCCTCCGCCACTCCAATCACTGTCGATTCTCCCTCTGTCACCTCTTCCACTACCACTAGAGATGTCGCCAAGGGAGCAAAGAAAAACACCGTCAGATCTAGCGTTGGCCATGGAGCCCATAAGTCCTCTACAACTCTTGCACAAAAGGACTCAAAGGGGATTCGATGAAAGAGAAGATGACCGATCTATAGGCAAAGATGAGAGAAACTTGCCCTGACTCGATGTTTTTTATGAATTCATTTTTCTCACAAATCTCACTCCATTGCACGCACGGCAAGTTTTATTTTCCGCATCTTGTAGAAAACATATTGTAATTATTATAGTGTTTGGAAATGTTAATGGAGTGACGTAAAGAATTATGTTCATATTTTATTTATTGTAAATATTTTAAACGTTGTAATTGTTCATTGTAAATATTTTAATGAAGCGATGTAAGTATTGTCTTGTATTGTGATCTACTCTTCTTTTTCTCTTTTCTTTTTTTTTCTCTTTTGATTAAAATATCTGATTCTTTCATGTAACAAAATAATTATTGCTTATTAATTTAAAGAATAGATTTATATTATGACTAATTGTGTTTATTATTAAGATTTTATTGTTCGGATATAAAGACATATTCATAGAGTATATTGTTGATATTATTTTATATTTTATTGCATATGATTTATGTTATCTATAAACTTTAATATGCCAGTGATAAAATTTAGATTGATAGATATTAAGACTATTTTGAGTTTTCAAAACATCTTTTTCTAATATACAACTCTGTGAACATCATTATTGCTTGTGTCTGACTTTAAATTGTTGATAGTTATAATTATGAATTATTGCTTCAAATTATATATTTATAGTTTTTAAAATTAAGACTTTCAGATAGATATAATGAAATATTATTTGAGATATTAACTCTTAATCAGATAGAGTTATCGCCTGAAAATTTTAGATGAAAGCAAAGTAAGTTCCTGACATTAATAAGTATACTTTAACTTTGATTATATAGATATTAAGAGTTAATAATATAAATATTAAGAGCTAATAGTATGTGTATTAAGACTTTCAATTTTGATGATGCAAATTGGATATTTTCATTTGGCTTTTTTTATGATTTAGAACATGGGGTTCTATTCCTCTGACGCGTTGTAAAGTTGCAGCGCAACTTACACCTTTGGATGAGATTATGGGGTGCTTTAAGATTGGTGAGAGGAATCTCAAAATAAATTTAATGTATGGAATTGTGTGCAGCTCATTTATAACGTGATAAATGATATCGATCCCAGAATATGGGGCATTAAGTGATAAACTTGTCTTGCCAAATAAGAGGTGGGAGCATTATGGTTGGGAAGATGTTAATGATGCAATCATCGAAATTATGAATAGTTGGGCTGTGGGTTTGTATGAGGGGAAATTCAACAGAGGAGATTAAGCATACAAAAATAATTGAACTTTCTGCTACTTACAGACAAACCTGCTACTTTAATTACATGTAGATTATCTTAATTGATCTAATTCTGCACGAACCAGAGACATGTCGATATTTATTATTTAACATGCTCTATCTTGATCATGATGCATACAAGATAGCCCGGAACAACAATGCATATTAGTTTTTGCTATAACTTCCGCTGGACCTAACACTTATTAAGACTTATGACTATACAAGATGACATATATGGTACAAATAACTACTGCACTTAAAAAGAGATGAAGAGACTCATATTTCAAGTAACAAGACTTCAATGAAAAAAAAATATTAATATTATTTTAGTGTCTTTTTAAAAACTACATCTTATAAGCATTATAAGACTTTCAGAATTAATATAAAGGCTTCAGATTTCAAGTATTAAGACTTCAAATTGTAAATATTAGGACTTTACTCATTCTTTTGATAAATGTAGATATTTAGAGTACTGATGCCCAACTGAAAATATAACAATCTCCTCTTAAGAAGATCATGAAAATCTTTGCTAATCCTGCTAATCCTCCTGAGAAAAGGAAACTACCTTACACGACTAAGACATCAAAGGATGACAAATCCCTACTAAAAAAATAATCCAAAAAACATATCAGACTTGTTTGTGGTATTAAAACTATTAATTTTTAGTAGCGAGACTTATAATTTATGATATTGAGTCTTATAATTTATAGTAATGTGAGTTATTTGTTATGCTTTTAAGATTTAATTGTTATGCTTTTGCATATGAGAGTTATTTGTGAGTGTTTTTAATATTAAAATTTATTTAATATTTTGAGACTTGCATGTCAGAGTTATTTTAATATTGAGATTTATTCAAGAATGGTAAATTAAGAATGTAGTATATGTTTTAGATATATGTTGTCTTCATGTAATTTGGTGTCTTATTGTGAGGAATGAATATTGATATATAGTGTGTTTTTAGGTTTCTTTTTTTTTTTTTACTTATTTCATTATTTGAATTTTAAGTGTTAAGACTTTGTACCTCCGATTTTAAGACATTATAATTTGAATATACCAACATGTCCATATTATAGTTTAAGATATTATTTTGAGACTTGTCCAAATATAAATCTCAAGTTCAAAAAAATGACTTGTAATAATAGGTATTACGACGTTAAATTTTAAGAGTTAAGACATTATATATTCGGTTTTAAGATATTATAATTTAGATATATAGACTTGTTCATACCTGATGGTCGTCCAAATATAAATTTTAAGTTTAAAATATAACTTGTAATAGTTGAAATAGTAAGACATCATATTTTACGTGTTAAGACCTGAGACATTCGATTTTAGAACATTAAAGTTTAGGTATATTGACTTGTCCATATTTTGATGGTTATCCAAATATAAATTTAATTTTAAAATATGACTTATAATGTTAGATATTAAAACATCATAATTTACATTTAAGACTTGAGATGTTCGATTTTAAGACATTAGAATTTAGGTAATAAAGACTTGCCCATATTCTAATGATCGTCCAAACATTTCAAGTTCAAACTAGGACTTATAATATTAGGTATTAAGATTTTTTTTTCAGTGTTAAGATGTGAGACTTTCGGTTTTAAAACATCAAAGATCGCCTGCAGAATGGTCATTAGGAGATGTTCAGAAGTGTGATCAACGATTTTTTTTATTGGAGTACAAATTTGAGATATTGTTAGTCGGTCTCAAGTAATTAGTATGACACGGGCTTGATAAAAGTATTGACAATGGTTCAATTGTAGATCAAATATTTATAAGTTATGATATTAAGAGTTAAAAAATTTAAGTAAATATTAACACACATAGTTAGTATATTATGATTTTAGTTATTACTTATGAATTATTACTTTATAATGTATTAATATTTATTTTTTTAAGAGAATTGAGTATTAAGACTTAGGTATTATGAATTGTTATTTTATAATATATTGAGACTTATTTTTCATTAATAGAAAATTGATTATTGAGACAAATAAAGATAAATATACAGACAAAAAAGAGACACGGTTCAATAAATATTAAGACATATTTATCTATTCAATAAATGAGTGTATGAATAATTATTAAGACAAGTGAAGTAGGTATTAAGAAAAAAAATACTTGTATTAATTAGTATATATTAAGATATATGAGATTAGATATTAAGAGTAGAGTTGTTACGTATAAAGACATCGTGATTTAGGGTGGACTATCATCCAAAACGTGAAACGTCTTCAACAGTTATTTCAACACGTGATCAACCTATTTCAGTTGGGGTATTTAACGGGTACTAAACTTGAGGTACAATTATCAGGTTCCATAAAAAAAAGGTGTGCTACGTTGACCTATTTGCGTGTTAATTAGGACTCTGTGATTATTGTCAAGGATAAGCATAATACGTAGTGGATCCAATCGGCTATTATTCTTGAGAACGTTGGATCAATCTCGAAAGATTTGAATTATTGTTGAATATTTAATAAAAAATTTTTCTCAAAAATCACATTTACTGATTCTCAATCCAACCATCCCAAAAAAAATAACAGACATGTTATCCGAATTTAGGATAACAGATTATCCCAACATGCTCCGCATAGCATTAAATATATGCCAAGTACGCACAAAATGTGTTATTTTTCTAGTTGCGAGAGGAGTTCAATTCTTCCGTATTTATCATCTACGTCAAAGTATGTTCTATTGGGTTTTTAGGTCTAAATTCAGTTTTGATCCATGTACTTAAATTTTAGACTCTATTTATTCTCTTGACCTCTTTTCTTTGAATGTGTGTTGCTGAAAAGTTAGTGTTGCTACAATATTTCATGATTGGTGATTGTTTCTTTTTGTATGCCTTGAACAAAAGAGATTGAGCGGAGAGAATAGAAAAGAGAGAAAATAAAGAGTGAGGAAGGTAGAGATAGAGTGATTATTTATTCTAATAATTGAAATATTCTTATAATCTTTGTAATCTCCTTGACTTATAGTAAATTTATTGGTTTTTTGCCTCTCGGTGGAGTAGGCTCGGCCGAACCACTTTACCTCTAGTGTGCTCTCTTGTGTGATTGTTTAACTTAATTTATCCCATGGTAACACCTCTTACTCCATTGTGGTTAGTTGATTGTATACATTGATCGGTTTTGTTTTTAATTTTTCGGGATCCAACTTGTGTGCGGGATTATCCTGTTTGGGGCTGTTATTGTCATGTTTGGGCTTGTTTGGGGTTGTTCTGGTAGTTGGCACCTGCTGTACCAGTGTTGTATCTGTTATACCGGTTTGTATCAGTCCCCGATTTGGGCCAACAAGTGGTATCAAAGCACGGGTTCAATGGTACGGTGGTGTGGTATAGTAATTTGGTGTGATTCCAACTTGAACAAGAACATGGCAAACTTCATTGTAGCATTCGTGTTTGGGATTGAGAAGTTTGACAGGAAATAAAATATTGCATTGTGGCAAAGCTTGGTCTGTGATGCCCTTTATGTTTCAAGGTTTGGATGATACCTTGAGCAGTACCAAATTAATAAAAATGGAGGATGACAAGTGGAAAAACGTTATGTGGTAAAGCCCTTAGTATAATCTAATTTTGTTTATCTAATGAAATAAAGGCTCATTTCATGTCCGAAATATATCCAAATGAGTTATGGATGAAACTAGAAGGCATGTATTTGTCCAAGTCCTTGGCAAGTCGGACGGCTTTGAAAAAGCAGTTGTACCGGCTTAGGATGGAGGAGGATATGAATTTGAGGGTTCACCTTAGTGCATTTAACACCTACCCCTGGAGTCGGTCGCATAACGGTTGCGATTAGTGATGACGGTGATGTCATTGTGTGTGTGGGTGAGGAGGATGTGTATGAATCTGTTGGTGATGTCACAGACAGCGATAGCGGTGGTGCCGATAGTAGTTAGATGTTAGACTCTGAGAGCATATTTCATATTTATCCTCGGAGGGATTAATTTGATTCCTTTCAATAGGTGTCCGGTGGGATCATGACTTTGGCTGATGGATCAACTTTATCAATTGTCGGAGTTGGTACGGTTAGGTTCCGAATGTGGGATGTTATGATCCTTATGGTTATCAATGTTCGGTATGTACTTGGTGTACGTAGGAGTTTTGTGTCAATCAATGAGTTAGATTCAGACAACTATGAGCTATGAATCTGTGGTGGATCCATAGAGGTACTTTATGGTAACATGATTATCATTTGGGGTACTAGGCGCGGTGGTCACTATGAGATAATCAGTACGGTGGAGTCTGCGTCTATTGCCATATCGGCTGACACTCCTACTTAGAGAGTTATATGAGGTGATGACATGACTGGTTACGGTGGAGCTACGACGGTTGAGACATATCACATGGCTGTGAGTTTTGTTGCACAGTTGCCTGGGCAAAAGGTAGCTGAAGGCGACAGGTTTGGCCATCCTGGATTTTCTTGGACGTCTTAGGACTGGTGGATGTAGACATGGATATGCGGTGGGTGATGCTATATGAGGCATAAGATCTATGCGGCCACAGGTCGTGGACTCAGGTCTGATGCGATGAACTTAAATTTCTTCTAGTCGCACATCACTCCCACTACTTCCTCTTACGAGAAACTCTTTCTCTAAGAATACCGCATGTCTGACAACAACTATCTTATTTTCAGACTTATAGTAGAAGTAGTACACTTTTGTTTCTTTAGAGTATCTCACGAATATGCACTTATCATACCTAGGACTGAGTTTGTCAGACATCAATCGCTTAACGTAAGTTTCACAACCCCAAATCTTAATAAAAAGACATTTGAAACTCTTCCAAATTATAACTCATATGGTGTCTTTTCTACAGATTTAGATGTCACGCGATTCAACATAAATATAGCAATTTTAAGTGTAAATCCTCAGAAAGAGTGTGATAACTCAGCCTTACTCATCATAGAATGAACCATGTCCAATAAAATCTTATTCCTCCTCTCAGAGACATCATTCCATTGAGGTATCCCGGGAGGAGTGAGTTGTGGAACTATTCCATGTGCCTTTAGGAACCTCTAAATTCATCACTTGGATATTCACCATCTCGATCCATTCTAAATACTTTAATCTTCTCCCCGAGTTGGTTCTCAACTTCAGCCTTAAATTCCTTGAACTTTTTAAAAAATTCAGACTTATGTCTCATTAAGTAGACATAATCATTGTTTACCCCTGAAAATTTAAGGAGAAATTCAAGGAGAAATTTTAAAAGCCCGAAGAGGCTTAATTCAAGTCCAGAAGCACCAAGGAAAAATAAGATTTTCATAGAAATGCTTAAAAATTAAAATTTCTAAGAAAAAAATTAAATGTCGAATCTCTCCAAATTCAAATTGAAAACCTCTTCAAAACCTAAAATCTCAAAACACAAATTTTATGACAAAATCAAATTCTCTATAAAATTGGGAGAATTTTCATATATTACTTGATATTTTTGGAGTTACGGAAGTCAAAGAAATTCTAAATTATCGATTAATATAATGAAAAATTAATTGATCAAGCGTTAAAAATTAATTGATGATTGATCAAGGGAAAAATGGTAAATAAAAATTACCATAAATTTTATTATATTTCAAGAAATTTTGAGCAAATTTTCGTGCAATTTGGACAAAGAGATCTTTGAGAAACAATTTAAAAGCAAAGGAGAAATAAGAAAATCACCAAATAGAGGGCTCCAATTAAAAATCAAAATGGAGAGGGGCTAAATTTGAAAATTCCCATTGCTACGGTACCCCGTGCTAAAGTACCCCCGAGCTTCCGACGGTTTCAAAACAAAAAATGGAGCCTATGGTCCGGTACGACGAAAACTCACATATTATATGCCGTTGGAAAGAGCACGGGGAGGAGAACACAATGAGATAAAAAACTTATAAAATGGTTGAGCGGTTTGGGATAAAACTGAAGGGAAAGTTTCCAATCCAAAAATAAAATTGAGCAATCTGAGCCATAATTGATCAAATTGACACTTTAAATTGAGAGCTTGGTTGAATTTCAAAAGCTTAAAATTGGTGAGACCACGAACTCATAAATCGGGTCAAAAACTGAGTTGGTCAAACTCTATACCGGAGCATTCTATTGATTGAATAAATATTGTAGGTCAATTCCTGGGATCAATTAGATGCTAATCAAGCTTTGAAACACAAGAAATGGTGAAGAAATGAAGGAGAACGACTATGAGGCTCGAAATCGAGTTTGATGGCAAAAACGGGTCTCGGGTGCATAATTGGGATCCGGCAAGGTCTAAAATTCAGGAAGGGAGTGACAAGAACGTGTTTGAATCTCTACAATCTTCTAGAAGTCCCTAGAATCATCTAGTGACCAAGTGGTGGTTAGAGATAGCAAATTTGTAAATTTTCAGCAAACATAACAAACTCCACTTGTGCCCCACTTGTGCTCTCAGCTGTTAGAGTACATTTAGAACACTTAAAACTGGTCTAATACACCACAAAATGTTTAGAAGAGTATGAGAAGATGAATGAAGGGAGTTGGTGCATAAATTAGTCAAAAAAAGTCAAATCGATCTCATACACCCATCTACTACCCCCTAGGCCTATTTAAACCCCTCTTCTCCTTCAAACACAAGAGACACAACCCATCCCAAGTTGAATGCTAATCCAAAACGCTGTCAAAACCAATTGAAGTTTAAATTAGATACAAAATAAGGTCCAATCTTTGAGTGAGATCAAAATCAAACCCAAAGATACAAGATTCAATCAATTCCTCTTGTACTCAAGCTATAAATTAGATCTAGATAGATATATATTCTGTAAATATAGATATCAAGAGTGTATTGGAGCTTGTAATTTTAATTCGTGCAATAAAGATGAAATTTTTCATGTGCAATATCGATTTTTCTTCTTTTTCTTGATGTTCTTATGTTGCATTCGATCTTTTCCATTTTCTTTATTTTCTTTTGGCTCAAATCTGCATACAAGCATCATTTAATGTTAGATTGAAATTAAATGATGCATTTAAACCGTTTAAGATCAATGAATCCCTTATAAATGTAAAATCAGCCCTAAAATGGCTGAAAATACAATAAAAAAAGAAAAAGGGATGAGATCTACTTCGAATCTTATGAAACTTTCAAAGCTCGTAGAAATAAGTCATATGAATATTTAGAAACTAATTTTACATTTTTTTGATTTTATTGTAAAAAGTTAAAGTTATAGCCTTTTCAAATCTGAAAACAGCAAATATTGGTATAGCATTTTCCTCTTTTGTCCCTGATCTGATTCAAAAATAAAAAATCATATCTCTTCTACTATCATTTATTTAAAATTTTGTGAGCATTGATATCTAGATAAAATTCATCTTTCTGTCAATTTTTATAATTTTTTAAGTTTCATATCTATTTTTAAAGTAATTTTAAAATAGCGATCAGATTCAAGCTTCGTATCGTATCGGATCTCTTGACAAAGACTTCAAGTAATTCTAATTTTTTTTTCAGTTTTCTATAAGTAAGTAATCAAATAAATTTTATAAACATATTTTTAGTATCATAATGCATCTTTTTATAAATTTTCATAGTATTTGAAGCTTTCTAGCTATTTTAAAATAAATTTTAGATCTCAGTTAGTCTTGTATCATATCTATTATTTTGCCTCTAATTTTTTCATATTTATTGTTTCTAATTAAATAAATCGAGTCGTTAATATACATAATGGACTTGTATGAACAATACATGTCTTCAGAAAAACACCATTTTACATGAACCGTGTAGAGGGTCAAAACAATTAAATAAAAAAATAAACTCTTTTACACGAGCAGTGTAGAGGGTCAAAATAATAAAAAGCCTCATTGCGAACAATAGTGGGCTTAAAAATAAAAATCCGACTGCGAACAACAGTAAATTTGATAAAATCTCAGCACGAACAGTGCTCGATTAAGGAGAAATTTTTACAAATTATCTTCTTACGGGGTTATAATGCCAAAATTTCTAAAAATATATTGCGATTGAGTCATTCTTCATTTTTTTCTGAATTTTACTTGAAACTTCTTTGTTAACAGCATCAAAAGTGTATTAAAACGATTTCAAATAAGAACGTTTTCAACATAAAAGTTGTTCATCATAACCTTATTGATAGTATCATAATCTGGTTCAAAAGGTTTCTTAAACATATATTTTTAAAAATACCCTCAGCTGCCCAGTTTAGTCCTTTATCAGAAAAGAATTAAAAAATTGTACCGATCCGTGAATGTGACATATATATTTTATTTTATATTCATAAAATATATATCAATAGGAGCTTGTACATAAATTTTCACATAAAAATACACTGTAAATACTTTTTAAATGAGCAAAAAAATTCTGACAGCTCATGATTTTCAGAACCATCATCTGCTGGTACTTTGCTCAAAATAACACTTTAAAGTGATCAAAATGAAAAGTGTCCAACATAAAAGTTGTTTGTAACATCTCATTTTATTTTTCTGTCAAATCAAATCAGTATGTTATTAATTTGTTTCACTATAAAAAAATAAAAAATATTATTATCTGCTGAAGTCTTTGTTAGTTTTTAGATTTGTCCGTTACTGATATATCTTCCGAAATAATATTTTAGAGGGTTCAAATAAAAATATACTCAAACTAAAAATTATTCATAACATTGTCATTGATATCTTTGTCAAATAAAATTAGTATGATACTATTATATTTTCTGAAAAATCAAAAACAATCCCTGACTGATCGTATTTTCTTTGCCGTTGAAAATAAAAAATATTAAAATCCATTCATTGAAAATAAAAAATAATAAAAATAAAATAAAATAAAAATAAAAAAATACTTATACATTAAATGAAATTCTAAATTAAATAATTTCAAATAAAAAATAATAAATAATAAATATAATATAATAAATAATATAATAAATATAACTCTTTTAAAAATTAAATAAATCTCAAATAAAAATGAATTAAATAAATAAATACAAAAATAAAAAAATAAATGACTTTATCTTTCTTATCAAATGAAAAATTTTAATTTCAAAATTAAATTAACATTCATCTAAAATAAATATTAAAATAAAAAGAAAAAGAAAAATAACCTTCAATCTTCGAAATTAAATAAATTTAAATATCAATAAATAAAAAATAAATAAAAAGAAATTTAATTTGAAAATCAAATTTATCTTAACATAAAATAAAAATAACTCTCAACATTCAAAACTAAATAAATTTAAATAAGATAAATTCAAATAATAAATAAATCAATAAATAAATAAAATTAAAAAAAATAAAAAAAATAAAAGACTAAATCATGTTATCAATAAAAATAAAAGTCAATTCACAAGGTGTTGGCTACCTTGAAAAGTTCATATCTTACCTGCTCTTACTCACAACGACCACTTAAAATTGTTTAACTATTTTGTTTATTTTCTCTTTCTTAATCAGAGGTTCCTCGGTTTCAAAGCCCAGGGTAATTAACAATGGGGGCTTGCGCCCATTGGAATCTTAAAGACACCACAATCTCTAAAACTTTTAAATGTGCATTCCAAATTCATATAAATATACCTCAATGCACACTTCGAGGGATCTCTGTGTCATTCTTCTGTAATGCATAGTCCAGTTTCTTTTTCAGGGCGATGAGAGGCGCGAAAAAGGGTCGCACGGTCATATCTACTAAAATTATGAGTAAACGTGATAAAGTATCTCAATCCATCTCTAGCACTTATACTCATAGGGACCACATACATCACTATGCACGAGTCACAATAAGTCTTTTGACATATTTTCTTGGTAAAAGATATCTTAGTCATCTTACTCGATAAACACGACTCGCATGTTGCTATAGACTCTAAATCAAAGCAACCAAGAAGTCCAAACTTTTGTAATTTCTTAATGTGCATCTCATTTATATGACCTAGGTGATTGTGCCATATGAGTGTCTCACTCTCGTAAGAAGATTTAAGTATCTTATTATTAATATTAAGGACTTGATTTTTCATTTCTAGAACATATAGGCCATTCACAACTTTAGAATTGTCATAAAAAATACAAAAAGAAAAATATTGATCTTTAATAGAAAAGGTAAAACCATTCATGTGAATACATGAAACAGAGATAATATTTTTAAAATAGAAAGAACAAAGTAAACACTACTAAGCTCTAAAATAAGTTTACTAGATAAGTGCAAATCTAAATCTCCTACAACAATAGCAGCAATACTTGCTCCATTACCAACCTAGAGTTGCATCTCACCCTTTCCAAGCAACCTCTTATTTTTTAGTGCCTACACATTTGAACAAATATGAGCACATGAACCAGTGTCCAACACCCAGTCAGAAATAGAAGTAACAAGGTTAATTTCAATAATAAGTATACCTAAAAAAGAAGGGACATTCCCATTTTTTGTCCTTCAGGGACTTATGGCAATTATGCTTCCAATGTTTGTGCTTCTTACAGTAGAAACACTAAATGTCAGAAATATCTTTGGGTTTAGAAGCGCTCAAAGTCACCACTTGAGCCTTCCCCTTACCCATGCCCTTAGACTTGCTCTTGGAACTCTTCTTAATCTTTTTCCCGGTCGAACTGACCGCAAGAATATTCCCAAATCTTTTGTTCATGTCCTCCTCGGCAGTCTTAAGCAAACCTAGCAACTCATCCTAGCTCTTTGACATTCCCATCATGTTGTAATTCATAATGAAATTTGAACAGCAAGGAGACAATGACCCGAAAATAATGTTTGTAACTAGCTACGAGTCCTACTTGCAGTCTAGCTTCTCAAGCTGCTCAATATATCATGTAACTTTGAACATATGAGCGCTTACGAACTTGTTATCGCGCATTGAGCACTTTATAAGTGCTTTTGTGAGATTGCACATCTCAGTCTGAGCCTTCTCTTAAAATATTTTCTTGAGTTGGTCTATTATGTCAAATGTACCACGAGTCTCGAACCTCCACTAAAGCTTAGAACTCATAGTAATGATCATCAGACATGAGACATCAAGCTCATCATCTATGAACTTGTTGTACTTCTCTTTGACTGATTTCTATGTCTTATCGCTTGGTTTGTTAGGCGGCTTCAGTTAAAATATATTTTTTTTCTCATACCTCAGGACAATTCTGAGGTTACGATCTCAATCCATCAAATTTATTACATCATATTTTAATTCTTCTTTGTCTAAGATAGAACGCAAGGACAAAAAAATGTTCTTTTGCATGATCTATAAATTAAAAGGTTCGCGTTTAGCGTATGTATAACATGTTTCATATTTATCAAAAAATAAAACTCTCACTACAATCAATATTAAGTCCGTAATTTGTAGTGAGTCCAAGATCCCTATCTTCACTACGACCCAAGCCAATGGTGGCTTGAAACTTGAACTTAGCTATTTTAGATAAGCAATAACTTATTAATCATATCATATGTGACTCTTGGTTTCATTTCGAGCAACCGGTCTGAATAAACAAAACTTATCCCCAAAATGAAAAATTAGGCCAACGGCGGTATGAAACCCCGAATCCCAATCCGTCAAGTAAAACCTCTCTATTTGAGACGACATTCCCGGCATGCCCCACTTCATCAATGATAGAATATAGTGTCTACTGAATAGATTCCACTAATAAGCTATACAAGATATCTATGGATAGAAGAGGAAGGGAGATTTACTCAATTTTTAGGGACTTTTACTTTATGTGACTATATAATGGTGGTTGTGATAACATACATCCATAGTTATCCTATGACTCACAATTCATTCACAAATCACATCAAAGTAAACATGCAATCACAAATAAGAAATTCATAATATATCACATATGTCGTAAGTTTGTATAGCCCTTTGTGCTTCCAAATGCATCCGATCATTGCCTTCTGATCATCACCATGATTAAAAGTAATAATCTAACTATCCTTCCCAAGTAAAACTATTCTAATGAGAAAAATAATCTAACCTAGAAAGCCTCCGGTCCTAACCCTAAATAAAATTTAGCATGCAAGTCTTAAATTAAATTTAGAAGAGAGTAAACATGACTCTCATTTAATTATTAATATCACGGGACACCTTAGGTCGCATTATAAATAATTACATGCATTTAATACAACACACAAGGCATTGAACATATAACTATACAAACCCGCTCCTGCAAAACAAATTTAGCACCATGCAACACTTGTACAAACCGATTATAATCGTTCTTAATCTTCTAATCTAATAATCATGTATAATTAGACTCAGTTTCACTTTCAACGTGATCAACAAATCATAAGAAAAGTCAGCCGTAATTGGTTAAGCCGTTGTCCAAAAATAACCAACCCCTATTTTGACACCCAATCAAAAACCCGTAAGGTCGAGGCCCAAAACTGAAAAAAGAGTAATCTTAGATGGCAATTCAGGATCAGTCACAACAATAACTAACCCTAAGAAAGTCAAAAAATTGGACCTAAGATCAGTTCAAGTCCAATAACATGTCCAACATGTCATTTGTATAATTGAGCCGATAACACTTATCATATGATTTGTGAAATATAATCATCACTCAATTTACACACTAATTTTAGTTAATTATTATTCTTTGGTAATTTAATATATTAGAGATATTTTAGAGTTATCATTAATTAATGCATATATTTTACAATTGAGTCCAACTCAATATACAAATAATAAACAACTCAAGAAATAAATGATATATCATATATTTAATCATCCTAATACATAAAGCTAAGTATAATCATCACATGATTGGCTATATATCACTCTAACACTAATAGGCCCATGTACTCAACTCTTGAACTCTATTTATTCTCTTGACCCCTTCCCTCTTGATGTATGCTGCTGAAATATTAGAGTTGCTATAGTATTTTATGGTTGGTGACTGCTCCTTCTTATATGCCTTAAAAAATAGAGAATGAGAGGAGAAAACAGAAAAAAAAAGTGAGGAAGGTAGAAAAAGAGTGATTGTTTGTTCTAATAATTGAAACACTCTTGTAATCTCTTATAATCTTCTTGATTTATAGTAACTTTGATGGTTGTTTGCTTTCCGATGGAGTAGGCTCGGCCGAACCACTTTACTTCTTGTGTGCTTGTTGAATTTGATATATTTTGTGGTAACATCTTTTACTCCATTGTGGTTGGTTGGTTGTATGCATTGGTCGGTTTTGTTTCTAATTTCTCGGGTCCAACTTGTGTACGAGATTATCCTGTTTGAGGCTGTTTGGGGTTATTCTGATAATTGACACCTGTTGTACCAGTGTTGCATTTGTTGTACCGGTTGATACTAGTCCCTGATTTGGACCAACATGTTCAATTTTTATTTCGTTAACATATATATATGAGTAAAGATACCGTGAGCTTAAGCTCACGGAGACCTTCCGTGAGCTTAACTCAAAAAGGAAATCAAATCATCTTCAAATTTTAATTTATCATGCTCATTAAATTATTTATATTAAAATCTTATGGGATGTAAAAATTTGGAGTGTTTTGAGATTTTTAACTCACCGTTTTTAATTTTCTAAAATGATGTTCAAATATTAAATATATTATTTTAGATTTAATTTTCAAAAATTAAAAACCACGACTTAAAAAGCTCAAAACGCTCCAAATTTTTGCATCCCATGAGATTTTCATATAAAGAATTTAATGAGAATGATAAATTAAAATTTGGAGATGATTTGATATATTTTTTTGAGTTAAGCTCACGGAAGGTTTCCGTGAGCTTAAGCTCACGGTATCTTTACTCTCTCTCTCTCTCTCTCTCTATATATATATATATATATATATATATATTGTATATTTAATTTAAGTACTCCGGTAATAAACTTTAATATCGACAAGGTTGCTCTTAATTTATTTATTTGTGTAATAGTGAATTAAGCATCCTTTGCTTTCATTGTTTTTCAAAAATAATACATGACATGAATTAGAACCTAAAAAATTAAAACAAACAAAAGCTATTAATGTAAGGAAGGCCTGCACCAAGACAGCAACAATATACCAATATAAGGTAAATAGGACTACAATAATTACAACAAGCAACCACTACAAGAAATAGCAAGATAAATTTGAAAAATATGTAATTAATAATAGCCAATTCAGTCATAAAAAAACATCATGCCCTGTAAGTCAATTATTTAGTAAATCTTCATTATTCTAAATATCTGAAATCACCATCACCTCCACTATACAAAAGTGCTCCATATCACCAACTCCTTTAATCTCATAGTAACAAGTTTGTGATTCGGAAAATGTTTAACGAGGTTAAAAATTCAACGTTCGGGTATAATATGGGTATAATTCAAGAATAGTTTATTTCATATAATATAAATAAAATATATATTATAATGATAAAATATTAAAATATATTAAAAACTATAAATTTTATATAAAATAATATATAATATATTTTTTACCGAATAATTCATGAATAAAATGTTTTTTGACCAAAAAAACGTACTGTATATTAAATTGATGAATTATTCGTGAAATATCCGACTATGGATGAATAATGAATTATTCGTTAATTAATCGTGAATCTTGTTACTATGCTTAATCTGACCGACCTAACCAATCTAATTGACCCCTTTAAAAGAAATGCAAATTTAGAATTTAATTGCTTAGGTATGGATAGAATTTTTAACAACTATAATTAAAGTTTGGATATGGATTGCGTGAAAAAAATGTTGGGTAAAACCTGATTAGACATTACACAGAATTTTCTTTAAATAAATTATTTTATGAGTGAGGTTATTGTGATTTGTGAAGCACAATGGCTAACGTGCTTCAGACTCAAATATTTAATTTTAAACTAGATATTATTAATCTGAACTGTTCAATTTAATCTCCATATGAAGATATAATATCAAATCAAAATATATATTTTGTAGAATTTATTTTCTATTTTTTCAGATGAGAAGAAAATGACTTAATTTAAGAATTTTGATTTGTTAAAAGATAATAATTTTCTCCCCATCCAATTTTAAAAAAATATATTTTAAGAAATATAAAATTTAATTTTCTAATATATTTTCATATGAAGATTAGATTGAATGGTTTGGATTGGTCATATCTAGTTTGCAATTAAAATTTGAGTCCGAAACACCGCCTCCGCCGTGTTTCACGAAGCATAATAACCTTTCTTTATTTTATTACAGGTAAAGCAATTACATCATTATAGAAATAATACAATTACTTTGGTAAGTTCTATTTTTTTAATTGAAACATTCTTTATTTGTTGTTAGTTAGATAGTTCATTTGTACTTTTTTAATTAGAAATTATATTTACTCAATGTTTTACAATAGACTACTTAAAAATGGAGGCTACCAATATTGTGATCTTGACCGTCTGACATAAAACTTGAATTGTTATCAATCATCAGTTACAGACTAAAAACGTCATAATTAGACTCTAATAATTAAGTAGGATTGACAACGTTAATAAAACAGCATATTTATCATTATTTTTCTCCAGCTCGTCCAATATGATGAGTGTTGTTCAGTTCACTGCTAAGTGTTATTTAATCAGCATTAACTCTACGTAGCAATTGCTAACTATCACGTCGTCAATTAGCAATTTTAATACATATTGAAACCAATGTGTCTCCAACCCTGCAACTGCTAATTCAATTTATAATTGATACATGATACTTTTTCAATCGATGACGAACATAATTGAACTCATTTGCAGGGATGAAGATGTTTGAAATGAGTTACAATTGCTGATGAGACATTTTAAAAAGACTTTCTAATTTAACAACTCTCTTCCATACATGCTAGAGTAGAAAGTCTCCTCCAAGTTTCCAACCCAAAAAATTTAATAGCAGTTGATACACCAAGAATAAGTAATTCAGTAGCAATTGTCATTGGAGATTCTCGTACTATAATCTATAAATTGATTAAATTCTAAAAAACAAGTATTATTAAACGTCAATCTCATCGTAAATATTGTTCAACTACCTACCAAAATTATTTAATAATAAAATACAAGTTCATTTAGATTTGAAGGATTGCCCATACACATGCGTGCCATTTTTTATGGCAATTAAAAAGAAAAAGAAAATAGCAAAAGAATATGATTACACCTGAAATTTTCCTCCCTAGCCTAAACAGAATTTTAAATTCGGTCCTTTTTTTTTTACATAATTTATATATTTTGATTATTTGATTATTTATTATTTATATAATTATTAATAGTTTATTTAGTTATTTCATTATGTTTAGTTATTTATTGAATGGTTTAGAAAAAAATATAGTTAGAAGTACGATATTATTGTGTTTAATAATATATTAAATATGATACTATTGTGTATTCAATAATAATATGTAGTTACAAAATTATTCAATTTTAGTTAATTATTTTTATCATTTTTTATAGTTGTTAATAACTTATTTAGTTATTTTATTAATTTAATTATTTGTTTAATGATTTAACTTATTTTTAATTAATTTTAATTTTCATAATATTCTTATTGCATCCGACACTCCCAATCAAACAAATGGAGACAACATCGAATCGATAAAATCGAAATCCGAGCACCACATCTTCAAACGACTATAACTTTTGATAGGAAATTTTGATCGAGATGTGCTATAGGGTTAATTGCTAACGTCGTTACGATAATTTTTGAGACAAAAAAAATCATCTGAGGTTTCAAAAACATGTTTGAAGTTTTGAGCATCTATGTTTTTATTATTTTTTGGGATTTATAAATAGAAATTATATGTATTCTAGTTCATTATATATTATATATAGTTATCATTGAATACACAATGATATCATATTTAACATGTTATTAAACATAACAACATCATACTTCTAACTATATATTTTCTAAATCATTCATCAAATAATTATATATAATAAAATAATTAAATAAATTATTAAAACTATAAAAATAAATCTGAAACTGAATTTGAAATTCAGTCCGACTAGAGGGAAATTTCAGATATAATCATACTCTTTCGCTATTTTTTTAAGAGGAAATCTTTATTTCCCCTTTTCTTATCCCCCAGAAGCGTCCCCCAAGTTTAGACGGTTAATGGTCCATGGTTCATTTAACGTTTCGTTTATTTCCTTTCATGTGGCACGTCCCTCTTTCCTTCTGTATAGCATCTCTCGGCAATTTCCTTTTTCGATCTTTCATTTGATCTCTCTCCAGCAATCCCTCGATGAATCCTTTCCAGTACTCCCTTAGCGGTGATCTAAGTTGCTTAAGCTCTAATTGATGTAAAAAAGAAAAAAATTTAGAGTAAATATATGAGAATAATTGGTTTAGAAAAATTTTGTGTGATCAGACACCATTGCCTTATTGTACCTATATATTAGAATGCAACTAAAACATGATGGACAAACAACTAAATACAAAATATAAAGTCTTAAAAGCAAGATATAAATATTTGAAATCAAAATATAAACACCTGGGATCAAAATATAAACACTTGAAAGCAAAATAAAAACATATGAAATCAAGTTATAAATATCTTCTATCGAAATATAAATACCTGGGATCAAAATATAAACACTTAAAAGAAAAATATAAACTTATGAAATCAATTTATAAATATCTACTATCGAAATATAAATAATAAAAAAATAAGATATAAATACCTGAAATTAAAATATCGATATATGATCTTGAAATATAAATACTTAATTTCTCAGCTTTTAAGAGCCTTGAAATAATATACAAACACTTGAATTAAAATATAAGTATCTGATTTTAAAATATAACACTTAATTTTTCAGGTTTTGGGAATCTTTCAAAAATACTCGAATTAAAAGCAAAAGAGCGTTGAAATATAAAAACCTGAAACCTTCTATAGTCACATGTTACAGGTATAAACATAAGAATGCTGCTAAAGGCGCTAGGTGGAGAGCGTATCGTATTTCATTTCTTTCCATTTTTTGCTTTAGTTGACCGGTCAAAATGTCTATTTTAAGAAATTTTGTTAGAAGGACACTAGCGGGGATTGGATTATAGCAGCACCTTTTTTTAATTACCACATGCACAACAATCATCGCTCTTAAATAATTGTTTCATTAAGTGTTGTCGCGAGTAGAAAGTTAAAACGAGACACAACACACGAGGCGCCGAACTTGGATGTTCTTGTCAATTGATGAAGTTGATTGATTCTCTCTATTTCCACCTTGAAAATCAGATTTATGCGATCTAATTAAGCACCTTTTAGATTTTAATCAACCGAGTAATCAATCATTGTTCGTGCCAAGGATAGATGGACGGCGTCTTCCTTGACGGACGCGCGATTGGCCTTCGGGCCGGAACACATTTAAGGCACCCTGCTCAGACAGGCGTAGTATTCTCTGCACTGGTGTAGGTTCAAGTTTTAATAAAAAATAATAATATAATATTAGAATTAAGAAGAATTTTATTAAAAAGTGAATAATTAATTAATTACAAAATAAAACGAAGATAAGTAGATAACGATGCACATACCCTTTTTACACGTATCAATCGAGTGGGCAATTGTTTTCTTTTCTTCTCCCTCTTGCATTAATTCCGCCTGTAACCTTCTATTCCTTTTAAATATTATAGTTTCAACGCTGAACTAATGAGTGTCGACTGTCGACCAAGAGCATTGCGTTGATTAAGAAAGATAGCTACTTATGTTATTTGATTGGGAGTTAATAAATATATCAAAATTGATACGGATTTTTTTTTATATTAAATGAGTTTTTATTCATACTAGCAATATACATGCGCGTTGCAACGGATTCTTTTATTTAAACATGAAAACACTATAAGATAAAAAAAAATTCACATTGATCTAATATTAAATTATAAATTCACCAAATTATAGAGAAAATCTATAACAAAAATAAGATTTAATCTTGGATGAGATTTTCTACACAATATGAGTTAATGATTCATGATGTTGTTTACCCTTGAAAAATCTCAATGATAAAGTAGCTGAATAATTAAAAAATCATTTATCAATAATAAATCATAAGAAGAGGAAAGGAAAGGAAAGGAAAGAGAGGGGCCACCAGCCAGAAGAGTCGCTAATAAACCCCGGAACAAAAGCATTAATCCCACAAGGAAATTCTAAGTGCAAAGCAAGGATATAAATACCCCACTATTTGCTGTTCATTCGAGGTGAATGGCCCTCAGGAGATTCAAGAGAGAGAAATCTCCTGATGGGTCATCCATCTGATCATTTTTCACTGACAGATGGGCCCCACACCTCAATGACAGACATCAAGGAAGTCAAGGTTAAACCCTAAGCAGCAAACTTCAGAGCAAACCCTAAGAAATTGGAGCAGTGTAATTTCTATATAGCAAGGACCGTGTTAATGCCAAGCCAGTATTTTGATACAATCAATCACAAGAAATCTCAAATGTGATTTTGCTTCCAAAGCTGGTCAGGTGCCAAAGCTGTGAGCAACCACTTGACTATGCCATGATTTGTGCTAATTGTTGACAAGTAATCAACTTTTGATCAAGTCACCCTCATGAACATGAATTGGAGGTTAATTTCAAAGACTGATCAGATGCCAAAGCTGAGAGCAACCATCTGATCAAGTCTAGATTTGTATTAATTGTTGACAAGTAATCAGCTTTTGATCAAATCAAATCCTAATAAGCATCAATAAAGTCTAAATTGATGTTTAATTAGGGTGGTTTCTGCAAGAAAATTTTATTCGGCAGAGACACTGAGCTACAATTGAAATATGGGATTAATTCAGAAGAGAAAACAAGTTTTTCTTGACAAAAAAATTTTTAATTCGAAGAAATAGGGGTAAAAATGGAATTAAAATTATAGGGATGATCATCATGAATTTAGAGATTTTTGGTGAAAATGTCATGATTTTTGGATAGGTGGAGCTATTAAAATAAATTCAGAGAAAATAAAACAGATTAAAAGGATTAATCAAAGGCTGAGATTTAATCAAGGCAACTCTGGGTACAACTTGGGGACAACAGCAACTCTGGGTACAAACTGGGTGTAAGAAACACAAAGGATACAAAACAGATGAAGAGAGAAGGTGTGCCACGTGGCAGCAACAGAGTAGGCCACGTGGCATTCACCCATTGGTCCATATCAGCAGCCACTTCACTAGACACATGCCACTTGGCAGCATCTCAGGCCACCACATCAACAGATGCGTGCTACGTGGCAGTATACCATGAAGCCACCTCATTATTTGAGATACATCAGCTAGACACATGGCAGCATCAGAGTGAGCCACCTCAACAGTTGAGTGCCACGTGGCACTTCCTTATTGGTCCACCTCACTACTGTGGGCCCCACCATACCACAAGATGACTGACAAGTGGGCCCCACTTGGTGCCACGTGGCAGGCACAGACTGGTGCCATGTCACCACATAATGTACACAAGGGATACGTGTGGCTTTATCTAGTTGGTACAGGTCAACACAGGCAGCACACGTGGCACAGTTAGTTAGAGACATCTCAACCAGTCATTAACTAGATCATTAGTGCTGAAGAACCATTTATTAAATAAACAACCAATCAGACAAAGCCACCTCAGCATATAACCCTAATCAACTGCTAACCCTACAGATCTAAACCCTTAAACCTTACAAGTGAGACCCAGTGGTCAGATTAATGAAAGTAGGTGCATGAATTAAACCTATAAACCAAGTCCATCCAACCTACCTATCTAATTCAGCACAATTCGATTTAAATGAGAAGTGAAAGGAAAAGTGAACCTGGTCCAGACGCTCTGACTCGTTGCTCTCTCTCCCCTCTGACGCTTTGGTGCATGAGAACCAGGCTCATTCAAACCCGTTGAGCTTTCTCCCCGCTCTCTCTTCTTCTTCTCCTCGCGCGCGAGTGCTGTCCTCTTCCCATGGCGTCTCACCATTGCAAAAGGGCTTAGATACAAGCAGCAAACATCAATGCATTAGTTAGAGAAGTGAGAACAAAAGGATGACAGTGAAAGAAGGGTTGAATAGTGAGATTATCACGATTTGAGTTGAAGCGACAATGGTGCACTTCTGAAGAGATGCAATTGAATGCTTCAAACACCAAATTGAGCACGAAGAAAGCTTGTTTGTGTTTAGGCGATGTCAATTGATAAGTAATTGCAAGGCAATTGAGCAGGAAGGAGGTTTAAAGAGCTAATAATTTTTAAGAACTCAAATAACTTGTTTACCATCTGTTTTTAATGCATCTTATTTATGTTTTGTGCAAAATTTGTGTCGTACGATATTAATATCGAAGTGTTAATTGGATAATTTTTCTATCTGGTATAATTGCTATAATTATATTAATTTTCACGAAATTATGTGTAGTTATGAGTCAAGAAATGTTAAAAATCTTAAACAACTTTTTTAAACAAAGAGTTTCTAATATATCTTACTTATGTTTTATGAAAAATTAGTTTCGTAAGATATTCATATCGAAGTGTTAGTCGAACAATCTTATAAAAGGTATAATTAGGAGTAATTATATTAATTTTCATGAAATTATGTGTAATTATGCGCCAAAATTTTTGAAAAACACAAACAACTTGTTTAAACAAAGTTGTTTTTAATTCATCTTACTTATGTTTTGTGCAAAATTAGTGTCGTAGAATATTCATATCAAAGTTTTAATTAGATAATATTTTGATAGACATAAATAGGAGTAATTATATTAATTTTTATGAAATTATATGTAGTTATGAGGCCAAAAATGTTGAAAACTCAAACAACTTCTTTAAATAGCAGTTTTAAATGTATCTTACTTATGTTTTGAAAATTAGCATCGTAGAATATTCATATCAAAGTGTTATTGAAATATCTTATAAGACATAATTAGAGTAATTATATTAATTTATAAAATTATGTGTAGTTATGGGACCAAAAATGTGGAAAGATCAAATAACTTGTTTAAATAGCAGATTTTAATGCATCTTACTTATGTTTTGTGCAAAATTAGTGTTGTAGAATATTCATATCGAAGTTGATAGTTGAAAAATCTTACAATAGGCATATTTAGGAGTAATTATATTAATTTATAAGAAATTATGTGTATTTATAGGGCTAAAATTTTTGAAAAACTCAAATAACTTGTTTAAATAGCGAGTTTTTAATGCATCTTACTTATGTTTTGTGCAAAATTAGTGTCGTAGAATATTCATATCGAAGTTTTAATATAACATCTTATAATAGACATAATTAGATATAATTATACTAATTTTAATGAAATTAGGTGTACTTATGTGTCCAGAAATTTTGTAAAACACAAACAACTTGTTTAAACAGTTATTTTTAATGCATCCTACTTATGTCTTGTGCAAAATTAGTGTCGTAGAATGTTCATATCAAAGTGTTAATTGGCTAATCTTTTAATAGGCATAATTAGGAGTGATTATATTAATTTTCACTAAATTATGTGTAGTTTTGGGGAAAAATGTTGATAATCTTAAACAACTTGTTTTTCTAATGCATCTTATTTATGTTTTAGAAAATTAGCTTATATAATATTCATATCTAAGTTTTAATTGGAAAATCATATAATAGGCATAATTAGGAGTAATTGTTTCATTATGAAATTATATGTAGTTATGCGGCTAAAATTTTTAAGAACTCAAACAACTTGTTTAACATATGTTTTTAAGTCGTCTTATTTATGTTTTATGCAAAATTTGTGTTGTACGATGTTGATATCGAAGTGTTAATAGGAAAATTTTTCTAAAAGGTATAATTGGAGTAATTATATTAATTTTCATGAAATTATGTGTAGTTATGAGTCAAAAAATGTTAAAAATCTTAAACAATTTTTTAAACAAGTAATTTCTAATATATCTTACTTATGTTTTATGAAAAATAGTTTCGTAAGATATTCATATCGAAGTGTTAATTTGACAATCTTAAAAAGGTATAATTAGGAGTAATTATGTTAATTTTCATGAAATTATTGTAATTATGCTCAAAAATGTTTTTTGAAAAAAAATGTTGACTTGTTTAAACATTTGTTTTTAATTCATCTTACTTATGTTTTGTGCAAAATTAGTGTCGTAGAATATTCATATCGAATTTTTAATTAGACAATCTTATAATAGACATAATTAAAAGTAATTATACTAATTTGTATGAAATTATGTGTACTTATGAGGCTAAAATTTTGAAAAACACAAACAACTTGTTTAAACATCTTGTTTTAAATGCATCTTACTTATGTCTTGTGTAAAATTAGTGTCGCATAATGTTCACATTGAAGTGTCAATTGGCTAATCTTTAAATAGGCATAATTAGAAGTGATTATATTAATTTTCACAAAATTATGTGTATTTATGGGACCAAAAATGTTAAAATACTCAAATAAGTTTTTTAAATAGTCAGTTTCTAATGCATCTTACTTATGTTTTGGGAGAAAATAGTGTCTAGAATATTAATTTCGAAGTGTTAGTTGAACAATCTTATAATAGGCATAATTAGGAGTAATTATATTAATTTACACGAAATTATGTGTACTTATAGGGCTAATGTTTTTTAAAAACTCAAACAACTTGTTTAAACATAGCGAGTTTTTAACGCATCTTAATTATGTCCTGTGCCAAATTAGCGTCATAGAATATTCATATCGAAGTTTTAATTAGATAATCTTATAATAAGCATAATTAGATGTAATTATATTTATTTGCATGCAATTATACGTAGTTATGCGGCATTTTTTTTTAAAAAACTCAATCAACTAGTTTAAGCTATTGTTTTTTTTAATGCATCTTACTTATGTTTTGCGCAAACTTAGTGTCGTAGCATATTCATATCAAAGTATTAATTGAAAAATCCTCTTATAGGCACAATTAGGAGTAAGTGTATCAATTTTCACGAAATTATATGTAGTTACGAGAGAATAAATTTTGAAAATCTTAAACAACTTGTTTAAACAAAGATAGTTTCTATGTCTCTTATTTATGTTTTATGATAAATTACCCTTATAGGATATTCACATTGGAGTGTTAATTGGAAAATCATATAATAGGCATAATTAGGTGTAATTGTATTAATTAGCGTGAAATTATGTGTAGTCATGCAGCCAAAAATTTTCAAAAACTCAAACAACTTATTTAAACGAGATGTTTTTAACGCATCTTACTTTTTTTTTTATGAAAAAGTCATTTCGTAGAATGTTCATATCGAAGTGTTAACTGGATAATCTTCTAATAGGCATAATTAGGAGTAGTTATATTAATTTTCATGCAATTATGTGTTGTTATGAGGCAATAAATGTTGAAAATCTTAAACAACTTGTTTAAACAAGTAATTTCTAATGTATCTTACTTAGGTCTTATGAAAAATTAGTGTCCTATGATATTCATATCGAAGTGTTAATTTGACAATCTTAAAATTTGCGTCCTATTATTTTCATATCGAAGTGTTAATTTGACAATCTTATAATAGACATAGCTAGGAGTATTTATATTAATTCGCTCAAAATTATGTGTAGTTTTGATGCAAAAAATGTTGATAATCTTAAACAACTGTTTCTAATGCATGTTACTTATATTTTGTGCAAAATTAGCGTCATATCATATTCATATCTAAGTTTTAATTGGACAATCATATAATAGGCATAATCGGGAGTAAATTTCTATGAAATTATATGTAGTTATGCGGCTAACAATTTTTAAGAACTCAAACAACTTGTGTAAACATCTGTTTTTAATGCATCTTATTTATGTTTTGTGCAAAATTTGTGTCGTACGATGTTCATATCGAAGTGTTAATTGGATAATCTTTCTAACGAGGTAGAATTGGAGTAATTATATTAATTTTCACGAAAGTATGAGTAGTTATGAGTCAAAAAATGTTAAAAATCTTAAACAACTTGTTTAAACAATGAGTTTCTAATATATCTTACTTATGTTTTATGAAAAATTAGTTTCGTAGGATATTCATATCGAAGTGTTAGTCGAACAATCGTATAACGGGTATAATTAGGAGTAATTATATTAATTTTCATGAAATTATGTGTACTTATGCGGCCAAAATTTTTGAAAAACACAAACAACTTGTTTAAACATTTGTTTTTAATGCATCCCACTTATGTCTTGTGCAAAATTAGTGTCGTAGAATGTTCATATCAAAGTGTTAATTGGATAATATTTTGATTGGCGTAAATAGGAGTAATTATATTAATTTTTACGAAATTATATGTAGTTATGAGACCAAAAATGTTGAAAACTCAAACAACTTCTTTAAATAGCGAGTTTGTAATGCATCTTACTTATGTTTTGAGAAAGATTAGCATCGTAGAATATTCATATCAAAGTGTTAGTTGAAATATCTTATGGAAGACACAATTAGGAGTAATTATATTAATTTATACGAATTTTTGTCTTTGTTATGCGGCAAAAAAGCTGGAAAGATCAAACAACTTGTTTAAACAGCATGATTTTAATGCATCTTACTTATGTTTTGTGCAAAATTAGTGTTGTAGAATATTCATATCGAAGTTCGATCAGAAAATCTTACAATAGGCATATTTAGGAGTAATTATATTAATTTATAAGAAATTATGTGTAGTTATGCAGCCAAAATTTTTGAAAAACTCAAATAACTTGTGTATGCAAATTGTTTTTAATGCATCTTACTTATGTTTTGTGCAAAATTAGTGTCGTAGAATATTCATATCGAAGTTTTAATTAGAACATCTTATAATAGACATAATTAAGAGTAATTATACTAATTTTAATGAAATTAGGTGTACTTATGTGTCCAGAAATTTTGTAAAACACAAACAACTTGTTTAAACGAGTTATTTTTAATGCATCCTACTTATGTCTTGTGCAAAATTAGTGTCGCGGAATGTTCATATTGAAGTGTGAATTGGCTAATCTTTTAATAGGCATAATTAGGAGTGATTATATTAATTTCCACTAAATTATGTGTAGTTTTGGGGCTAAAAATGTTGATAATCTTAAACAACAGTTTCTAATGCATGTTACTTATATTTTGAGCAAAATTAGCGTCATATAATATTCATATCTAAGTTTTAATTGGAAAATCATATAATAGGCATAATTAGGAGTAACTTTCAATGAAATTATATGTAGTTATGCGGCTAACAATTTTTAAGAACTCAAACAACTTGTTTACCATCTTTTTTAGTGCGTCTTATTTATGTTTTGTGCAAAATTTGTGTTGTACGATGTTGATATCGAAGTGTTAATAGGAAAATTTTTCTATCGGTATAATTGCAGTAATTATATTAATTTTCACGAAATTATGTGTAGTTATGAGTCAAAAAATGTTAAAAATCTTAAACAACTTTTTTAAACAAATAGTTTCTAATATATCTTACTTATGTTTTATAAAAAAATAGTTTCGTAAGATATTCATATCGAAGTGTTAGTCGGACAATCTTCTAAAAGGTATAATTAGGAGTAATTATGTTAATTTTCATGAAATTATGTGTAATTATGCCGCCAAATTTTTTGAAAAACACAATCAACTTGTTTAAACAAATTTGTTTTTAATTCATCTTACTTATGTTTTGTGCAAAATTAGTGTCGTAGAATATTCATATCGAAGTTTTAATTAGAACATCTAATAATAGACATAATTAAGAGTAATTATACTAATTTGTATGAAATTATGTGTACTTATGAGGCCAGAAATTTTGAAAAACACAAACAACTTGTTTAAACAATTTGTTTTAAATGCATCTTACTTATGTCTTGTGTAAAATTAGTGTCGCATAATGTTCACATTGAAGTGTCAATTGGCTAATCTTTAAATAGGCATAATTAGAAGTGATTATATTAATTTTCACAAAATTATGTGTATTTATGGGACCAAAAATGTTAAAATACTCAAATAAGTTTTTTAAATAGTTTGTTTCAAATGCATCTTACTTATGTTTTGGGAGAAAATAGTGTCTAGAATATTAATTTCGAAGTGTTAGTTGAACAATCTTATAATAGGCATAATTAGGAGTAATTATATTAATTTACACGAAATTATGTGTACTTATAGGGCTAATGTTTTTTAAAAACTCAAACAACTTGTTTAAAAATGCTAGTTTTTAACGCATCTTAATTATGTCCTGTGCCAAATTAGCGTCATAGAATATTCATATCGAAGTTTTAATTAGATAATCTTATAATAAGCATAATTAGATGTAATTATATTTATTTGCATGCAATTATACGTAGTTATGCGGCATTTTTTTTAAAAAACTCAATCAACTAGTTTAAGCTCATTGCTTTTTTTAATGCATCTTACTTATGTTTTGCGCAAACTTAGTGTCGTAGCATATTCATATCAAAGTATTAATTGAAAAATCCTCTTATAGGCACAATTAGGAGTAAGTGTATCAATTTTTACGAAATTATATGTAGTTACGAGAGAATAAATTTTGAAAATCTTAAATAACTTGTTTAAACAAATAGTTTCTATGTCTCTTATTTATGTTTTATGATAAATTACCCTTATAGGATATTCACATTGGAGTGTTAATTGGAAAATCATATAATAGGCATAATTAGGTGTAATTGTATTAATTAGCGTGAAATTATGTGTAGTCATGCGCCAAAAATTTTCAAAAACTCAAACAACTTATTTAAACGAGATGTTTTTAACGCATCTTACTTATTTTTTTATGAAAAAGTCATTTCGTAGAATGTTCATATCGAAGTGTTAACTGGATAATCTTCTAATAGGCATAATTAGGAGTAGTTATATTAATTTTCATGCAATTATGTGTTGTTATGAGGCAATAAATGTTGAAAATCTTAAACAACTTGTTTAAACATAATTTCTAATGTATCTTACTTAGGTCTTATGAAAAATTAGTGTCCTATGATATTCATATCGAAGTGTTAATTTGACAATCTTAAAATTTGCGTCCTATTATTTTCATATCGAAGTGTTAATTTGACAATCTTATAATAGACATAGCTAGGAGTATTTATATTAATTCGCTCAAAATTATGTGTAGTTTTGATGCAAAAAATGTTGATAATCTTAAACAACTGTTTCTAATGCATGTTACTTATATTTTGTGCAAAATTAGCGTCATATCATATTCATATCTAAGTTTTAATTGGACAATCATATAATAGGCATAATCGGGAGTAAATTTCTATGAAATTATATGTAGTTATGCGGCTAACAATTTTTAAGAACTCAAACAACTTGTGTAAACATCTGTTTTTAATGCATCTTATTTATGTTTTGTGCAAAATTTGTGTCGTACGATGTTCATATCGAAGTGTTAATTGGATAATCTTTCTAACAGGTAGAATTGGAGTAATTATATTAATTTTCACGAAAGTATGAGTAGTTATGAGTCAAAAAATGTTAAAAATCTTAAACAACTTGTTTAAAATGAGTTTCTAATATATCTTACTTATGTTTTATGAAAAATTAGTTTCGTAGGATATTCATATCGAAGTGTTAGTCGAATAATCGTATAACAGGTATAATTAGGAGTAATTATATTAATTTTCATGAAATTATGTGTACTTATGCGGCCAAAATTTTTGAAAAACACAAACAACTTGTTTAAACAAATTTGTTTTTAATGCATCCCACTTATGTCTTGTGCAAAATTAGTGTCGTAGAATGTTCATATCAAAGTGTTAATTGGATAATATTTTGATTGGCGTAAATAGGAGTAATTATATTAATTTTTACGAAATTATATGTAGTTATGAGGCCAAAAATGTTGAAAACTCAAACAACTTCTTTAAATAGCAGTTTGTAATGCATCTTACTTATGTTTTGAGAAAGATTAGCATCGTAGAATATTCATATCAAAGTGTTAGTTGAAATATCTTATGGAAGACACAATTAGGAGTAATTATATTAATTTATACGAATTTTTGTCTTGTTATGCGGCCAAAAAAGCTGGAAAGATCAAACAACTTGTTTAAACAATGATTTTAATGCATCTTACTTATGTTTTGTGCAAAATTAGTGTTGTAGAATATTCATATCGAAGTTCGATCAGAAAATCTTACAATAGGCATATTTAGGAGTAATTATATTAATTTATAAGAAATTATGTGTAGTTATGCAGCCAAAATTTTTGAAAAACTCAAATAACTTGTGTAAACAATTTGTTTTTAATGCATCTTACTTATGTTTTGTGCAAAATTAGTGTCGTAGAATATTCATATCGAAGTTTTAATTAGAACATCTTATAATAGACATAATTAAGAGTAATTATACTAATTTTAATGAAATTAGGTGTACTTATGTGTCCGAAATTTTGTAAAACACAAACAACTTGTTTAAACAGTTATTTTTAATGCATCCTACTTATGTCTTGTGCAAAATTAGTGTCGCGGAATGTTCATATTGAAGTGTGAATTGGCTAATCTTTTAATAGGCATAATTAGGAGTGATTATATTAATTTCCACTAAATTATGTGTAGTTTTGGGGCTAAAAATGTTGATAATCTTAAACAACAGTTTCTAATGCATGTTACTTATATTTTGAGCAAAATTAGCGTCATATAATATTCATATCTAAGTTTTAATTGGAAAATCATATAATAGGCATAATTAGAAGTAACTTTCAATGAAATTATATGTAGTTATGCGGCTAACAATTTTTAAGAACTCAAACAACTTGTTTACCATCTCGTTTTTAGTGCGTCTTATTTATGTTTTGTGCAAAATTTGTGTTGTACGATGTTGATATCGAAGTGTTAATAGGAAAATTTTTCTATCTGGTATAATTGCAGTAATTATATTAATTTTCACGAAATTATGTGTAGTTATGAGTCAAAAAATGTTAAAAATCTTAAACAACTTTTTTAAAAATAGTTTCTAATATATCTTACTTATGTTTTATAAAAAAATAGTTTCGTAAGATATTCATATCGAAGTGTTAGTCGGACAATCTTCTAAAAGGTATAATTAGGAGTAATTATGTTAATTTTCATGAAATTATGTATAATTATGCCGCCAATTTTTTTGAAAAACACAATCAACTTGTTTAAACAATTGTTTTTAATTCATCTTACTTATGTTTTGTGCAAAATTAGTGTCGTAGAATATTCATATCGAATTTTTAATTAGAACAGCTTATAATAGACATAATTAAGAGTAATTATACTAATTTGTATGAAATTATGTGTACTTATGAGGCCAGAAATTTTGAAAAACACAAACAACTTGTTTAAACAATTTGTTTTAAATGCATCTTACTTATGTCTTGTGTAAAATTAGTGTCGCATAATGTTCACATTGAAGTGTCAATTGGCTAATCTTTAAATAGGCATAATTAGAAGTGATTATATTAATTTTCACAAAATTATGTGTATTTATGGGACCAAAAATGTTAAAATACTCAAATAAGTTTTTTAAATAGCTGTTTCTAATGCATCTTACTTATGTTTTGGGAGAAAATAGTGTCTAGAATATTAATTTCGAAGTGTTAGTTGAACAATCTTATAATAGGCATAATTAGGAGTAATTATATTAATTTACACGAAATTATGTGTACTTATAGGGCTAATGTTTTTTAAAAACTCAAACAACTTGTTTAAACAAATAGCTTTTAACGCATCTTAATTATCCCTGTGCCAAATTAGCGTCATAGAATATTCATATCGAAGTTTAAATTAGATAATCTTATAATAAGCATAATTAGATGTAATTATATTTATTTGCATGCAATTATACGTAGTTATGCGGCATTTTTTTTTAAAAAACTCAATCAACTAGTTTAAAGCTATTTGTTTTTTTTAATGCATCTTACTTATGTTTTGCGCAAACTTAGTGTCGTAGCATATTCATATCAAAGTATTAATTGAAAAATCCTCTTATAGGCACAATTAGGAGTAAGTGTATCAATTTTCACGAAATTATATGTAGTTACGAGAGAATAAATTTTGAAAATCTTAAACAACTTGTTTAAACAAGCAGTTTCTATGTCTCTTATTTATGTTTTATGATAAATTACCCTTATAGGATATTCACATTGGAGTGTTAATTGGAAAATCATATAATAGGCATAATTAGGTGTAATTGTATTAATTAGCGTGAAATTATGTGTAGTCATGCACCAAAAATTTTCAAAAACTCAAACAACTTATTTAAACGAGATGTTTTTAACGCATCTTACTTATTTTTTTTTTATGAAAAAGTCATTTCGTAGAATGTTCATATCGAAGTGTTAACTGGATAATCTTCTAATAGGCATAATTAGGAGTAGTTATATTAATTTTCATGCAATTATGTGTTGTTATGAGGCAATAAATGTTGAAAATCTTAAACAACTTGTTTAAACAGTAATTTCTAATGTATCTTACTTAGGTCTTATGAAAAATTAGTGTCCTATGATATTCATATCGAAGTGTTAATTTGACAATCTTAAAATTTGCGTCCTATTATTTTCATATCGAAGTGTTAATTTGACAATCTTATAATAGACATAGCTAGGAGTATTTATATTAATTCGCTCAAAATTATGTGTAGTTTTGATGCAAAAAATGTTGATAATCTTAAACAACTGTTTCTAATGCATGTTACTTATATTTTGTGCAAAATTAGCGTCATATCATATTCATATCTAAGTTTTAATTGGACAATCATATAATAGGCATAATCGGGAGTAAATTTCTATGAAATTATATGTAGTTATGCGGCTAACAATTTTTAAGAACTCAAACAACTTGTGTAAACATCTGTTTTTAATGCATCTTATTTATGTTTTGTGCAAAATTTGTGTCGTACGATGTTCATATCGAAGTGTTAATTGGATAATCTTTCTAACAGGTAGAATTGAAGTAATTATATTAATTTTCACGAAAGTATGAGTAGTTATGAGTCAAAAAATGTTAAAAATCTTAAACAACTTGTTTAAACAGCAGTTTCTAATATATCTTACTTATGTTTTATGAAAAATTAGTTTCGTAGGATATTCATATCGAAGTGTTAGTCGAATAATCGTATAACAGGTATAATTAGGAGTAATTATATTAATTTTCATGAAATTATGTGTACTTATGCGGCCAAAATTTTTGAAAAACACAAACAACTTGTTTAAACAATTGTTTTTAATGCATCCCACTTATGTCTTGTGCAAAATTAGTGTCGTAGAATGTTCATATCAAAGTGTTAATTGGATAATATTTTGATTGGCGTAAATAGGAGTAATTATATTAATTTTTACGAAATTATATGTAGTTATGAGGCCAAAAATGTTGAAAACTCAAACAACTTCTTTAAATAGCAGTTTGTAATGCATCTTACTTATGTTTTGAGAAAGATTAGCATCGTAGAATATTCATATCAAAGTGTTAGTTGAAATATCTTATGGAAGACACAATTAGGAGTAATTATATTAATTTATACGAATTTTTGTGTCTGTTATGCGGCAAAAAAACTGGAAAGATCAAACAACTTGTTTAAACAACAGATTTTAATGCATCTTACTTATGTTTTGTGCAAAATTAGTGTTGTAGAATATTCATATCGAAGTTCTGATCAGAAAATCTTACAATAGGCATATTTAGGAGTAATTATATTAATTTATAAGAAATTATGTGTAGTTATGCAGCCAAAATTTTTGAAAAACTCAAATAACTTGTGTAAACAACTGTTTTTAATGCATCTTACTTATGTTTTGTGCAAAATTAGTGTCGTAGAATATTCATATCGAAGTTTTAATTAGAACATCTTATAATAGACATAATTAAGAGTAATTATACTAATTTTAATGAAATTAGGTGTACTTATGTGTCCAGAAATTTTGTAAAACACAAACAACTTGTTTAAACAGTTATTTTTAATGCATCCTACTTATGTCTTGTGCAAAATTAGTGTCGCGGAATGTTCATATTGAAGTGTGAATTGGCTAATCTTTTAATAGGCATAATTAGGAGTGATTATATTAATTTCCACTAAATTATGTGTAGTTTTGGGGCTAAAAATGTTGATAATCTTAAACAACAGTTTCTAATGCATGTTACTTATATTTTGAGCAAAATTAGCGTCATATAATATTCATATCTAAGTTTTAATTGGAAAATCATATAATAGGCATAATTAGAAGTAACTTTCAATGAAATTATATGTAGTTATGCGGCTAACAATTTTTAAGAACTCAAACAACTTGTTTACCATCTGTTTTTAGTGCGTCTTATTTATGTTTTGTGCAAAATTTGTGTTGTACGATGTTGATATCGAAGTGTTAATAGGAAATTTTTTCTATCGGTATAATTGCAGTAATTATATTAATTTTCACGAAATTATGTGTAGTTATGAGTCAAAAAATGTTAAAAATCTTAAACAACGTTTTTTAAATGAGTTTCTAATATATCTTACTTATGTTTTATAAAAAAATAGTTTCGTAAGATATTCATATCGAAGTGTTAGTCGGACAATCTTCTAAAAGGTATAATTAGGAGTAATTATGTTAATTTTCATGAAATTATGTGTAATTATGCCGCCAATTTTTTTGAAAAACACAATCAACTTGTTTAAACAAATTGTTTTTAATTCATCTTACTTATGTTTTGTGCAAAATTAGTGTCGTAGAATATTCATATCGAATTTTTAATTAGAACAGCTTATAATAGACATAATTAAGAGTAATTATACTAATTTGTATGAAATTATGTGTACTTATGAGGCCAGAAATTTTGAAAAACACAAACAACTTGTTTAAACATTTGTTTTAAATGCATCTTACTTATGTCTTGTGTAAAATTAGTGTCGCATAATGTTCACATTGAAATGTCAATTGGCTAATCTTTAAATAGGCATAATTAGAAGTGATTATATTAATTTTCACAAAATTATGTGTATTTATGGGACCAAAAATGTTAAAATACTCAAATAAGTTTTTTAAATATTTGTTTCTAATGCATCTTACTTATGTTTTGGGAGAAAATAGTGTCTAGAATATTAATTTCGAAGTGTTAGTTGAACAATCTTATAATAGGCATAATTAGGAGTAATTATATTAATTTACACGAAATTATGTGTACTTATAGGGCTAATGTTTTTTAAAAACTCAAACAACTTGTTTAAAAGCTAGTTTTTAACGCATCTTAATTATGTCCTGTGCCAAATTAGCGTCATAGAATATTCATATCGAAGTTTAAATTAGATAATCTTATAATAAGCATAATTAGATGTAATTATATTTATTTGCATGCAATTATACGTAGTTATGCGGCATTTTTTTTTAAAAAACTCAATCAACTAGTTTAAACTGCATTTTTTTTTAATGCATCTTACTTATGTTTTGCGCAAACTTAGTGTCGTAGCATATTCATATCAAAGTATTAATTGAAAAATCCTCTTATAGGCACAATTAGGAGTAAGTGTATCAATTTTCACGAAATTATATGTAGTTACGAGAGAATAAATTTTGAAAATCTTAAACAACTTGTTTAAACAAATAGTTTCTATATCTCTTATTTATGTTTTATGATAAATTACCCTTATAGGATATTCACATTGGAGTGTTAATTGGAAAATCATATAATAGGCATAATTAGGTGTAATTGTATTAATTAGCGTGAAATTATGTGTAGTCATGCAGCCAAAAATTTTCAAAAACTCAAACAACTTATTTAAACAGATGTTTTTAACGCATCTTACTTATTTTTTTTTTATGAAAAAGTCATTTCGTAGAATGTTCATATCGAAGTGTTAACTGGATAATCTTCTAATAGGCATAATTAGGAGTAGTTATATTAATTTTCATGCAATTATGTGTTGTTATGAGGCAATAAATGTTGAAAATCTTAAACAACTTGTTTAAACTAGTAATTTCTAATGTATCTTACTTAGGTCTTATGAAAAATTAGTGTCCTATGATATTCATATCGAAGTGTTAATTTGACAATCTTAAAATTTGCGTCCTATTATTTTCATATCGAAGTGTTAATTTGACAATCTTATAATAGACATAGCTAGGAGTATTTATATTAATTCGCTCAAAATTATGTGTAGTTTTGATGCAAAAAATGTTGATAATCTTAAACAACTGTTTCTAATGCATGTTACTTATATTTTGTGCAAAATTAGCGTCATATCATATTCATATCTAAGTTTTAATTGGACAATCATATAATAGGCATAATCGGGAGTAAATTTCTATGAAATTATATGTAGTTATGCGGCTAACAATTTTTAAGAACTCAAACAACTTGTGTAAACATCTGTTTTTAATGCATCTTATTTATGTTTTGTGCAAAATTTGTGTCGTACGATGTTCATATCGAAGTGTTAATTGGATAATCTTTCTAACAGGTAGAATTGGAGTAATTATATTAATTTTCACGAAAGTATGAGTAGTTATGAGTCAAAAAATGTTAAAAATCTTAAACAACTTGTTTAAACAGCAGTTTCTAATATATCTTACTTATGTTTTATGAAAAATTAGTTTCGTAGGATATTCATATCGAAGTGTTAGTCGAATAATCGTATAACAGGTATAATTAGGAGTAATTATATTAATTTTCATGAAATTATGTGTACTTATGCGGCCAAAATTTTTGAAAAACACAAACAACTTGTTTAAACATTTGTTTTTAATGCATCCCACTTATGTCTTGTGCAAAATTAGTGTCGTAGAATGTTCATATCAAAGTGTTAATTGGATAATATTTTGATTGGCGTAAATAGGAGTAATTATATTAATTTTTACGAAATTATATGTAGTTATGAGGCCAAAAATGTTGAAAACTCAAACAACTTCTTTAAATAGCAGTTTGTAATGCATCTTACTTATGTTTTGAGAAAGATTAGCATCGTAGAATATTCATATCAAAGTGTTAGTTGAAATATCTTATGGAAGACACAATTAGGAGTAATTATATTAATTTATACGAATTTTTGTGCTGTTATGCGGCCAAAAAAACTGGAAAGATCAAACAACTTGTTTAAACAACAGATTTTAATGCATCTTACTTATGTTTTGTGCAAAATTAGTGTTGTAGAATATTCATATCGAAGTTCTGATCAGAAAATATTACAATAGGCATATTTAGGAGTAATTATATTAATTTATAAGAAATTATGTGTAGTTATGCAGCCAAAATTTTTAAAAACTCAAATAACTTGTGTAAACAAATTGTTTTTAATGCATCTTACTTATGTTTTGTGCAAAATTAGTGTCGTAGAATATTCATATCGAAGTTTTAATTAGAACATCTTATAATAGACATAATTAAGAGTAATTATACTAATTTTAATGAAATTAGGTGTACTTATGTGTCCAGAAATTTTGTAAAACACAAACAACTTGTTTAAACAGTTATTTTTAATGCATCCTACTTATGTCTTGTGCAAAATTAGTGTCGCGGAATGTTCATATTGAAGTGTGAATTGGCTAATCTTTTAATAGGCATAATTAGGAGTGATTATATTAATTTCCACTAAATTATGTGTAGTTTTGGGGCTAAAAATGTTGATAATCTTAAACAACAGTTTCTAATGCATGTTACTTATATTTTGAGCAAAATTAGCGTCATATAATATTCATATCTAAGTTTTAATTGGAAAATCATATAATAGGCATAATTAGGAGTAACTTTCAATGAAATTATATGTAGTTATGCGGCTAACAATTTTTAAGAACTCAAACAACTTGTTTACCATCTGTTTTTAGTGCGTCTTATTTATGTTTTGTGCAAAATTTGTGTTGTACGATGTTGATATCGAAGTGTTAATAGGAAAATTTTTCTATCTGGTATAATTGCAGTAATTATATTAATTTTCACGAAATTATGTGTAGTTATGAGTCAAAAAATGTTAAAAATCTTAAACAACTTTTTTAAACAATAGTTTCTAATATATCTTACTTATGTTTTATAAAAAAATAGTTTCGTAAGATATTCATATCGAAGTGTTAGTCGGACAATCTTCTAAAAGGTATAATTAGGAGTAATTATGTTAATTTTCATGAAATTATGTGTAATTATGCCGCCAATTTTTTTGAAAAACACAATCAACTTGTTTAAACATTGTTGTTTTTAATTCATCTTACTTATGTTTTGTGCAAAATTAGTGTCGTAGAATATTCATATCGAATTTTTAATTAGAACAGCTTATAATAGACATAATTAAAAGTAATTATACTAATTTGTATGAAATTATGTGTACTTATGAGGCCAGAAATTTTGAAAAACACAAACAACTTGTTTAAACAATTGTTTTAAATGCATCTTACTTATGTCTTGTGTAAAATTAGTGTCGCATAATGTTCACATTGAAGTGTCAATTGGCTAATCTTTAAATAGGCATAATTAGAAGTGATTATATTAATTTTCACAAAATTATGTGTATTTATGGGACCAAAAATGTTAAAATACTCAAATAAGTTTTTTAAATAGTCTGTTTCTAATGCATCTTACTTATGTTTTGGGAGAAAATAGTGTCTAGAATATTAATTTCGAAGTGTTAGTTGAACAATCTTATAATAGGCATAATTAGGAGTAATTATATTAATTTACACGAAATTATGTGTACTTATAGGGCTAATGTTTTTTAAAAACTCAAACAACTTGTTTAAACAGCAGTTTTTAACGCATCTTAATTATGTCCTGTGCCAAATTAGCGTCATAGAATATTCATATCGAAGTTTAAATTAGATAATCTTATAATAAGCATAATTAGATGTAATTATATTTATTTGCATGCAATTATACGTAGTTATGCGGCATTTTTTTTAAAAAACTCAATCAACTAGTTTAAACTGCTGTTTTTTTTAATGCATCTTACTTATGTTTTGCGCAAACTTAGTGTCGTAGCATATTCATATCAAAGTATTAATTGAAAAATCCTCTTATAGGCACAATTAGGAGTAAGTGTATCAATTTTCACGAAATTATATGTAGTTACGAGAGAATAAATTTTGAAAATCTTAAACAACTTGTTTAAACAGCAGTTTCTATGTCTCTTATTTATGTTTTATGATAAATTACCCTTATAGGATATTCACATTGGAGTGTTAATTGGAAAATCATATAATAGGCATAATTAGGTGTAATTGTATTAATTAGCGTGAAATTATGTGTAGTCATGCAGCCAAAAATTTTCAAAAACTCAAACAACTTATTTAAACAGATGTTTTTAACGCATCTTACTTATTTTTTTTTTTTATGAAAAAGTCATTTCGTAGAATGTTCATATCGAAGTGTTAACTGGATAATCTTCTAATAGGCATAATTAGGAGTAGTTATATTAATTTTCATGCAATTATGTGTTGTTATGAGGCAATAAATGTTGAAAATCTTAAACAACTTGTTTAAACAGTAATTTCTAATGTATCTTACTTAGGTCTTATGAAAAATTAGTGTCCTATGATATTCATATCGAAGTGTTAATTTGACAATCTTAAAATTTGCGTCCTATTATTTTCATATCGAAGTGTTAATTTGACAATCTTATAATAGACATAGCTAGGAGTATTTATATTAATTCGCTCAAAATTATGTGTAGTTTTGATGCAAAAAATGTTGATAATCTTAAACAACTGTTTCTAATGCATGTTACTTATATTTTGTGCAAAATTAGCGTCATATCATATTCATATCTAAGTTTTAATTGGACAATCATATAATAGGCATAATCAGGAGTAAATTTCTATGAAATTATATGTAGTTATGCGGCTAACAATTTTTAAGAACTCAAACAACTTGTGTAAACATCTGTTTTTAATGCATCTTATTTATGTTTTGTGCAAAATTTGTGTCGTACGATGTTCATATCGAAGTGTTAATTGGATAATCTTTCTAACAGGTAGAATTGGAGTAATTATATTAATTTTCACGAAAGTATGAGTAGTTATGAGTCAAAAAATGTTAAAAATCTTAAACAACTTGTTTAAACAGCAGTTTCTAATATATCTTACTTATGTTTTATGAAAAATTAGTTTCGTAGGATATTCATATCGAAGTGTTAGTCGAATAATCGTATAACAGGTATAATTAGGAGTAATTATATTAATTTTCATGAAATTATGTGTACTTATGCGGCCAAAATTTTTGAAAAACACAAACAACTTGTTTAAACAGCTGTTTTTAATGCATCCCACTTATGTCTTGTGCAAAATTAGTGTCGTAGAATGTTCATATCAAAGTGTTAATTGGATAATATTTTGATTGGCGTAAATAGGAGTAATTATATTAATTTTTACGAAATTATATGTAGTTATGAGGCCAAAAATGTTGAAAACTCAAACAACTTCTTTAAATAGCAGTTTGTAATGCATCTTACTTATGTTTTGAGAAAGATTAGCATCGTAGAATATTCATATCAAAGTGTTAGTTGAAATATCTTATGGAAGACACAATTAGGAGTAATTATATTAATTTATACGAATTTTTGTGCTGTTATGCGGCCAAAAAAACTGGAAAGATCAAACAACTTGTTTAAACAACAGATTTTAATGCATCTTACTTATGTTTTGTGCAAAATTAGTGTTGTAGAATATTCATATCGAAGTTCTGATCAGAAAATCTTACAATAGGCATATTTAGGAGTAATTATATTAATTTATAAGAAATTATGTGTAGTTATGCAGCCAAAATTTTTGAAAAACTCAAATAACTTGTGTAAACAGCTGTTTTTAATGCATCTTACTTATGTTTTGTGCAAAATTAGTGTCGTAGAATATTCATATCGAAGTTTTAATTAGAACATCTTATAATAGACATAATTAAGAGTAATTATACTAATTTTAATGAAATTAGGTGTACTTATGTGTCCAGAAATTTTGTAAAACACAAACAACTTGTTTAAACAGTTATTTTTAATGCATCCTACTTATGTCTTGTGCAAAATTAGTGTCGCGGAATGTTCATATTGAAGTGTGAATTGGCTAATCTTTTAATAGGCATAATTAGGAGTGATTATATTAATTTCCACTAAATTATGTGTAGTTTTGGGGCTAAAAATGTTGATAATCTTAAACAACAGTTTCTAATGCATGTTACTTATATTTTGAGCAAAATTAGCGTCATATAATATTCATATCTAAGTTTTAATTGGAAAATCATATAATAGGCATAATTAGGAGTAACTTTCAATGAAATTATATGTAGTTATGCGGCTAACAATTTTTAAGAACTCAAACAACTTGTTTACCATCTGTTTTTAGTGCGTCTTATTTATGTTTTGTGCAAAATTTGTGTTGTACGATGTTGATATCGAAGTGTTAATAGGAAAATTTTTCTATCTGGTATAATTGCAGTAATTATATTAATTTTCACGAAATTATGTGTAGTTATGAGTCAAAAAATGTTAAAAATCTTAAACAACTTTTTTAAACAGCAGTTTCTAATATATCTTACTTATGTTTTATAAAAAAATAGTTTCGTAAGATATTCATATCGAAGTGTTAGTCGGACAATCTTCTAAAAGGTATAATTAGGAGTAATTATGTTAATTTTCATGAAATTATGTGTAATTATGCCGCCAATTTTTTTGAAAAACACAATCAACTTGTTTAAACAGCTGTTTTTAATTCATCTTACTTATGTTTTGTGCAAAATTAGTGTCGTAGAATATTCATATCGAATTTTTAATTAGAACAGCTTATAATAGACATAATTAAGAGTAATTATACTAATTTGTATGAAATTATGTGTACTTATGAGGCCAGAAATTTTGAAAAACACAAACAACTTGTTTAAACAGCTGTTTTAAATGCATCTTACTTATGTCTTGTGTAAAATTAGTGTCGCATAATGTTCACATTGAAGTGTCAATTGGCTAATCTTTAAATAGGCATAATTAGAAGTGATTATATTAATTTTCACAAAATTATGTGTATTTATGGGACCAAAAATGTTAAAATACTCAAATAAGTTTTTTAAATAGCTGTTTCTAATGCATCTTACTTATGTTTTGGGAGAAAATAGTGTCTAGAATATTAATTTCGAAGTGTTAGTTGAACAATCTTATAATAGGCATAATTAGGAGTAATTATATTAATTTACACGAAATTATGTGTACTTATAGGGCTAATGTTTTTTAAAAACTCAAACAACTTGTTTAAACAGCAGTTTTTAACGCATCTTAATTATGTCCTGTGCCAAATTAGCGTCATAGAATATTCATATCGAAGTTTAAATTAGATAATCTTATAATAAGCATAATTAGATGTAATTATATTTATTTGCATGCAATTATACGTAGTTATGCGGCATTTTTTTTTAAAAAACTCAATCAACTAGTTTAAACTGCTGTTTTTTTTAATGCATCTTACTTATGTTTTGCGCAAACTTAGTGTCGTAGCATATTCATATCAAAGTATTAATTGAAAAATCCTCTTATAGGCACAATTAGGAGTAAGTGTATCAATTTTCACGAAATTATATGTAGTTACGAGAGAATAAATTTTGAAAATCTTAAACAACTTGTTTAAACAGCAGTTTCTATGTCTCTTATTTATGTTTTATGATAAATTACCCTTATAGGATATTCACATTGGAGTGTTAATTGGAAAATCATATAATAGGCATAATTAGGTGTAATTGTATTAATTAGCGTGAAATTATGTGTAGTCATGCAGCCAAAAATTTTCAAAAACTCAAACAACTTATTTAAACGAGATGTTTTTAACGCATCTTACTTATTTTTTTTTTTATGAAAAAGTCATTTCGTAGAATGTTCATATCGAAGTGTTAACTGGATAATCTTCTAATAGGCATAATTAGGAGTAGTTATATTAATTTTCATGCAATTATGTGTTGTTATGAGGCAATAAATGTTGAAAATCTTAAACAACTTGTTTAAACAGTAATTTCTAATGTATCTTACTTAGGTCTTATGAAAAATTAGTGTCCTATGATATTCATATCGAAGTGTTAATTTGACAATCTTAAAATTTGCGTCCTATTATTTTCATATCGAAGTGTTAATTTGACAATCTTATAATAGACATAGCTAGGAGTATTTATATTAATTCGCTCAAAATTATGTGTAGTTTTGATGCAAAAAATGTTGATAATCTTAAACAACTGTTTCTAATGCATGTTACTTATATTTTGTGCAAAATTAGCGTCATATCATATTCATATCTAAGTTTTAATTGGACAATCATATAATAGGCATAATCAGGAGTAAATTTCTATGAAATTATATGTAGTTATGCGGCTAACAATTTTTAAGAACTCAAACAACTTGTGTAAACATCTGTTTTTAATGCATCTTATTTATGTTTTGTGCAAAATTTGTGTCGTACGATGTTCATATCGAAGTGTTAATTGGATAATCTTTCTAACAGGTAGAATTGGAGTAATTATATTAATTTTCACGAAAGTATGAGTAGTTATGAGTCAAAAAATGTTAAAAATCTTAAACAACTTGTTTAAACAGCAGTTTCTAATATATCTTACTTATGTTTTATGAAAAATTAGTTTCGTAGGATATTCATATCGAAGTGTTAGTCGAATAATCGTATAACAGGTATAATTAGGAGTAATTATATTAATTTTCATGAAATTATGTGTACTTATGCGGCCAAAATTTTTGAAAAACACAAACAACTTGTTTAAACAGCTGTTTTTAATGCATCCCACTTATGTCTTGTGCAAAATTAGTGTCGTAGAATGTTCATATCAAAGTGTTAATTGGATAATATTTTGATTGGCGTAAATAGGAGTAATTATATTAATTTTTACGAAATTATATGTAGTTATGAGGCCAAAAATGTTGAAAACTCAAACAACTTCTTTAAATAGCAGTTTGTAATGCATCTTACTTATGTTTTGAGAAAGATTAGCATCGTAGAATATTCATATCAAAGTGTTAGTTGAAATATCTTATGGAAGACACAATTAGGAGTAATTATATTAATTTATACGAATTTTTGTGCTGTTATGCGGCCAAAAAAACTGGAAAGATCAAACAACTTGTTTAAACAGCAGATTTTAATGCATCTTACTTATGTTTTGTGCAAAATTAGTGTTGTAGAATATTCATATCGAAGTTCTGATCAGAAAATCTTACAATAGGCATATTTAGGAGTAATTATATTAATTTATAAGAAATTATGTGTAGTTATGCAGCCAAAATTTTTGAAAAACTCAAATAACTTGTGTAAACAGCTGTTTTTAATGCATCTTACTTATGTTTTGTGCAAAATTAGTGTCGTAGAATATTCATATCGAAGTTTTAATTAGAACATCTTATAATAGACATAATTAAGAGTAATTATACTAATTTTAATGAAATTAGGTGTACTTATGTGTCCAGAAATTTTGTAAAACACAAACAACTTGTTTAAACAGTTATTTTTAATGCATCCTACTTATGTCTTGTGCAAAATTAGTGTCGCGGAATGTTCATATTGAAGTGTGAATTGGCTAATCTTTTAATAGGCATAATTAGGAGTGATTATATTAATTTCCACTAAATTATGTGTAGTTTTGGGGCTAAAAATGTTGATAATCTTAAACAACAGTTTCTAATGCATGTTACTTATATTTTGAGCAAAATTAGCGTCATATAATATTCATATCTAAGTTTTAATTGGAAAATCATATAATAGGCATAATTAGGAGTAACTTTCAATGAAATTATATGTAGTTATGCGGCTAACAATTTTTAAGAACTCAAACAACTTGTTTACCATCTGTTTTTAGTGCGTCTTATTTATGTTTTGTACAAAATTTGTGTTGTACGATGTTGATATCGAAGTGCTAATAGGAAAATTTTTCTATCTGGTATAATTGCAGTAATTATATTAATTTTCACGAAATTATGTGTAGTTATGAGTCAAAAAATGTTAAAAATCTTAAACAACTTTTTTAAACAGCAGTTTCTAATATATCTTACTTATGTTTTATAAAAAAATAGTTTCGTAAGATATTCATATCGAAGTGTTAGTCGGACAATCTTCTAAAAGGTATAATTAGGAGTAATTATGTTAATTTTCATGAAATTATGTGTAATTATGCCGCCAAATTTTTTTGAAAAACACAATCAACTTGTTTAAACAGCTGTTTTTAATTCATCTTACTTATGTTTTGTGCAAAATTAGTGTCGTAGAATATTCATATCGAAGTTTTAATTAGAACATCTTATAATAGACATAATTAAGAGTAATTATACTAATTTGTATGAAATTATGTGTACTTATGAGGCCAGAAATTTTGAAAAACACAAACAACTTGTTTAAACAGCTGTTTTAAATGCATCTTACTTATGTCTTGTGTAAAATTAGTGTCGCATAATGTTCACATTAAAGTGTCAATTGGCTAATCTTTAAATAGGCATAATTAGAAGTGATTATATTAATTTTCACAAAATTATGTGTATTTATGGGACCAAAAATGTTAAAATACTCAAATAAGTTTTTTAAATAGCTGTTTCTAATGCATCTTACTTATGTTTTGGGAGAAAATAGTGTCTAGAATATTAATTTCGAAGTGTTAGTTGAACAATCTTATAATAGGCATAATTAGGAGTAATTATATTAATTTACACGAAATTATGTGTACTTATAGGGCTAATGTTTTTTAAAAACTCAAACAACTTGTTTAAACAGCAGTTTTTAACGCATCTTAATTATGTCCTGTGCCAAATTAGCGTCATAGAATATTCATATCGAAGTTTTAATTAGATAATCTTATAATAAGCATAATTAGATGTAATTATATTTATTTGCATGCAATTATACGTAGTTATGCGGCATTTTTTTTAAAAAACTCAATCAACTAGTTTAAACTGCTGTTTTTTTTAATGCATCTTACTTATGTTTTGCGCAAACTTAGTGTCGTAGCATATTCATATCAAAGTATTAATTGAAAAATCCTCTTATAGGCACAATTAGGAGTAAGTGTATCAATTTTCACGAAATTATATGTAGTTACGAGAGAATAAATTTTGAAAATCTTAAACAACTTGTTTAAACAGCAGTTTCTATGTCTCTTATTTATGTTTTATGATAAATTACCCTTATAGGATATTCACATTGGAGTGTTAATTGGAAAATCATATAATAGGCATAATTAGGTGTAATTGTATTAATTAGCGTGAAATTATGTGTAGTCATGCAGCCAAAAATTTTCAAAAACTCAAACAACTTATTTAAACAGATGTTTTTAACGCATCTTACTTATTTTTTTTTTATGAAAAAGTCATTTCGTAGAATGTTCATATCGAAGTGTTAACTGGATAATCTTCTAATAGGCATAATTAGGAGTAGTTATATTAATTTTCATGCAATTATGTGTTGTTATGAGGCAATAAATGTTGAAAATCTTAAACAACTTGTTTAAACAGTAATTTCTAATGTATCTTACTTAGGTCTTATGAAAAATTAGTGTCCTATGATATTCATATCGAAGTGTTAATTTGACAATCTTAAAATTTGCGTCCTATTATTTTCATATCGAAGTGTTAATTTGACAATCTTATAATAGACATAGCTAGGAGTATTTATATTAATTCGCTCAAAATTATGTGTAGTTTTGATGCAAAAAATGTTGATAATCTTAAACAACTGTTTCTAATGCATGTTACTTATATTTTGTGCAAAATTAGCGTCATATCATATTCATATCTAAGTTTTAATTGGACAATCATATAATAGGCATAATCAGGAGTAAATTTCTATGAAATTATATGTAGTTATGCGGCTAACAATTTTTAAGAACTCAAACAACTTGTGTAAACATCTGTTTTTAATGCATCTTATTTATGTTTTGTGCAAAATTTGTGTCATTTACGATGTTCATATCGAAGTGTTAATTGGATAATCTTTCTAACAGGTAGAATTGGAGTAATTATATTAATTTTCACGAAAGTATGAGTAGTTATGAGTCAAAAAATGTTAAAAATCTTAAACAACTTGTTTAAACAGCAGTTTCTAATATATCTTACTTATGTTTTATGAAAAATTAGTTTCGTAGGATATTCATATCGAAGTGTTAGTCGAATAATCGTATAACAGGTATAATTAGGAGTAATTATATTAATTTTCATGAAATTATGTGTACTTATGCGGCCAAAATTTTTGAAAAACACAAACAACTTGTTTAAACAGCTGTTTTTAATGCATCCCACTTATGTCTTGTGCAAAATTAGTGTCGTAGAATGTTCATATCAAAGTGTTAATTGGATAATATTTTGATTGGCGTAAATAGGAGTAATTATATTAATTTTTACGAAATTATATGTAGTTATGAGGCCAAAAATGTTGAAAACTCAAACAACTTCTTTAAATAGCAGTTTGTAATGCATCTTACTTATGTTTTGAGAAAGATTAGCATCGTAGAATATTCATATCAAAGTGTTAGTTGAAATATCTTATGGAAGACACAATTAGGAGTAATTATATTAATTTATACGAATTTTTGTGCTGTTATGCGGCCAAAAAAACTGGAAAGATCAAACAACTTGTTTAAACAGCAGATTTTAATGCATCTTACTTATGTTTTGTGCAAAATTAGTGTTGTAGAATATTCATATCGAAGTTCTGATCAGAAAATCTTACAATAGGCATATTTAGGAGTAATTATATTAATTTATAAGAAATTATGTGTAGTTATGCAGCCAAAATTTTTGAAAAACTCAAATAACTTGTGTAAACAGCTGTTTTTAATGCATCTTACTTATGTTTTGTGCAAAATTAGTGTCGTAGAATATTCATATCGAAGTTTTAATTAGAACATCTTATAATAGACATAATTAAGAGTAATTATACTAATTTTAATGAAATTAGGTGTACTTATGTGTCCAGAAATTTTGTAAAACACAAACAACTTGTTTAAACAGTTATTTTTAATGCATCCTACTTATGTCTTGTGCAAAATTAGTGTCGCGGAATGTTCATATTGAAGTGTGAATTGGCTAATCTTTTAATAGGCATAATTAGGAGTGATTATATTAATTTCCACTAAATTATGTGTAGTTTTGGGGCTAAAAATGTTGATAATCTTAAACAACAGTTTCTAATGCATGTTACTTATATTTTGAGCAAAATTAGCGTCATATAATATTCATATCTAAGTTTTAATTGGAAAATCATATAATAGGCATAATTAGGAGTAACTTTCAATGAAATTATATGTAGTTATGCGGCTAACAATTTTTAAGAACTCAAACAACTTGTTTACCATCTGTTTTTAGTGCGTCTTATTTATGTTTTGTACAAAATTTGTGTTGTACGATGTTGATATCGAAGTGCTAATAGGAAAATTTTTCTATCTGGTATAATTGCAGTAATTATATTAATTTTCACGAAATTATGTGTAGTTATGAGTCAAAAAATGTTAAAAATCTTAAACAACTTTTTTAAACAGCAGTTTCTAATATATCTTACTTATGTTTTATAAAAAAATAGTTTCGTAAGATATTCATATCGAAGTGTTAGTCGGACAATCTTCTAAAAGGTATAATTAGGAGTAATTATGTTAATTTTCATGAAATTATGTGTAATTATGCCGCCAATTTTTTGAAAAACACAATCAACTTGTTTAAACAGCTGTTTTTAATTCATCTTACTTATGTTTTGTGCAAAATTAGTGTCGTAGAATATTCATATCGAAGTTTTAATTAGAACATCTTATAATAGACATAATTAAGAGTAATTATACTAATTTGTATGAAATTATGTGTACTTATGAGGCCAGAAATTTTGAAAAACACAAACAACTTGTTTAAACAGCTGTTTTAAATGCATCTTACTTATGTCTTGTGTAAAATTAGTGTCGCATAATGTTCACATTAAAGTGTCAATTGGCTAATCTTTAAATAGGCATAATTAGAAGTGATTATATTAATTTTCACAAAATTATGTGTATTTATGGGACCAAAAATGTTAAAATACTCAAATAAGTTTTTTAAATAGCTGTTTCTAATGCATCTTACTTATGTTTTGGGAGAAAATAGTGTCTAGAATATTAATTTCGAAGTGTTAGTTGAACAATCTTATAATAGGCATAATTAGGAGTAATTATATTAATTTACACGAAATTATGTGTACTTATAGGGCTAATGTTTTTTAAAAACTCAAACAACTTGTTTAAACAAGCGAGTTTTTAACGCATCTTAATTATGTCCTGTGCCAAATTAGCGTCATAGAATATTCATATCGAAGTTTAAATTAGATAATCTTATAATAAGCATAATTAGATGTAATTATATTTATTTGCATGCAATTATACGTAGTTATGCGGCATTTTTTTTAAAAAACTCAATCAACTAGTTTAAACTGCTGTTTTTTTTAATGCATCTTACTTATGTTTTTGCGCAAACTTAGTGTCGTAGCATATTCATATCAAAGTATTAATTGAAAAATCCTCTTATAGGCACAATTAGGAGTAAGTGTATCAATTTTCACGAAATTATATGTAGTTACGAGAGAATAAATTTTGAAAATCTTAAACAACTTGTTTAAACAAAATAGTTTCTATGTCTCTTATTTATGTTTTATGATAAATTACCCTTATAGGATATTCACATTGGAGTGTTAATTGGAAAATCATATAATAGGCATAATTAGGTGTAATTGTATTAATTAGCGTGAAATTATGTGTAGTCATGCAGCCAAAAATTTTCAAAAACTCAAACAACTTATTTAAACAGATGTTTTTAACGCATCTTACTTATTTTTTTTTTATGAAAAAGTCATTTCGTAGAATGTTCATATCGAAGTGTTAACTGGATAATCTTCTAATAGGCATAATTAGGAGTAGTTATATTAATTTTCATGCAATTATGTGTTGTTATGAGGCAATAAATGTTGAAAATCTTAAACAACTTGTTTAAACAGTAATTTCTAATGTATCTTACTTAGGTCTTATGAAAAATTAGTGTCCTATGATATCGAAGTGTTAATTTGACAATCTTAAAATTTGCGTCCTATTATTTTCATATCGAAGTGTTAATTTGACAATCTTATAATAGACATATTAGGAGTATTTATATTAATTCGCTCAAAATTATGTGTAGTTTTGATGCAAAAAATGTTGATAATCTTAAACAACTGTTTCTAATGCATGTTACTTATATTTTTGCAAAATTTAGCGCTCATATCATATTCATATCTAAGTTTTAATTGGACAATCATACAATAGTAATAATCGAGTAAATTTCATGAAATTATATGTAGTTATGCGGCTAACAATTTTTAAGAACTCAAACAACTTGTGTAAACATCTGTTTTTAATGCATCTTATTTATGTTTTGTGCAAAATTTGTGTCGTACGAATGTTCATATCGAAGTGTTAATTGGATAATCTTTCTAATAGAAAGAATTGGAGTAATTATATTAATTTTCACGAAAGTATGAGTAGTTATGAGTCAAAAAATGTTAAAAATCTTCAAACAACTTGTTTAAACAGCAGTTTTAATATATCTTACTTATGTTTTGTGAAAAATTAGTTTCGTAGGATATTCATATCAAAGTGTTAGTCGAATAATCGTATACAAGGTATAATTAGAGTAATTATATTAATTTTCATGAAATTATGTGTACTTATGCGGCCAAAATTTTTGAAAAACACAAACAACTTGTTTAAACAGCTGTTTTTAATGCATCCCACTTATGTCTTGTGCAAAATTAGTGTCGTAGAATGTTCATATCAAAGTGTTAATTGGATAATATTTTGATTGGCTGTAAATTGAATAATTATATTAATTTTTACGAAATTATATGTAGTTATGAGGCCAAAAATGTTGAAAACTCAAACAACTTCTTTAAATAGCAGTTTGTAATGCATCTTACTTATGTTTTGAGAAAGATTAGCATCGTAGAATATTCATATCAAAGTGTTAGTTGAAATATCTTATGGAAGACACAATTAGGAGTAATTATATTAATTTATACGAATTTTTGTGCTGTTATGCGCCAAAAAAACTGAAAGATCAAACAACTTGTTTAAATGAAGCAGATTTTAATGCATCTTACTTATGTTTTTGTGCAAAATTAGTGTTGTAGAATATTCATATCGAAGTTCTGATCAGAAAATCTTACAATAGGCATATTTAGGAGTAATTATATTAATTTATAAGAAATTATGTGTAGTTATGCAGCCAAAATTTTTTGAAAAACTCAAATAACTTGTGTAAACAAAATTTCCTGCTGTTTTTAATGCATCTTACTTATGTTTTGTGCAAAATTAGTGTCGTAGAATATTCATATCGAAGTTTTAATTAGAACATCTTATAATAGACATAATTAAGAGTAATTATACTAATTTTAATGAAATTAGGTGTACTTATGTGTCCAGAAATTTTGTAAAACAGCAAACAACTTGTTTAAACAGCTTATTTTTAATGC